>OZ024689.1:6731048-7331048 GCA_964016905.1 Perithous albicinctus | reverse complement strand
TCACTGGTGTAGATATTGAACAGCACAGGTGAATTTACCGTGCCTTGTTGGAGGCCTTCTTTGATTAAGAATTCTTCGGAAGAGAATAACTTTCCGTCCCAACTTTTCAATTTTTTATTAGAAATCATGTCCCAAATTAATTGAGTTAACCAATTAGGAAATCCTTTTTGTTCTAATTTGTATAACAGTCCATTATGCCAAACTGAGTCGAATGCTTTTGCAAGGTCTAGCAGAGCAGCTCCAACTAAATTACCTTGGTGGATATGGGTGTTTTTGTCAGATAGAAGTTTGTGTATTGCATGTGTTGTTGAGTGCTCATATTTGAAACCAAATTGGTTGTCAGGGATGATGTTATGAGTTGCACAAAAAAGGTTTATTTTTAGGTTGATTATGGCTTCATAGACTTTACTGATGCTAGGGGTAAGACTGATTGGTCTGTAGCTTTCAGGTTTGGAAGGATTTTTATCTTTTTTTAGTATAGGGAGCATTTTCACGCTTTTGAAGTTTTTTGGGAAATAGTTATGATTGAGAGCATTGTTAAAAAGTATTACGTATGCTTTGATTATGTTTGTAAGTAAGTGCTTAAGGACAATTGGTGGGATTTGGTCAATTCCAGTTGATGTTTTATTGGGTAGAGATTTAATAATTTTTGTTAGTTGGGGTTGGTTGCAGAAAATACGAGGTTTATTAGGAGGGATATCTCGTTCATCAGGATTCTCAGCTGTGTTATTATCTGAGAAAGTAGCATGTGTGGACTTATTGTTTCTGTTTATGTCAAATTCATTTTTTATGATTGTAGCACGGGAGTCCACAAGATCCCTCAGTCTAGTGCCTGAGTTTAGGTAGCGAGGAGAATTTATAGTTTCATAATGGGCTCCTATGATGTTGAGTTTATCGATTGGTTTAGAGAAAATATATTCATTACCGGAATCCTCGGTTTTATTTAGATTGCAGTTACTACGTTGCAGTAGCTCGAGTTTGTCTTTTTCTGTATGTATGTTGTTAATGTTAAGAGGTTGTTTGGGTCTTAAGAAGTTGTTTATTTTAGGGAAGAAAGTTTCTGTTTTTCTGTGGTCAATTTTTTTTAGTTGATTGGACCAGAATTTTTCAGATATGTTGCGTATTTCAGATTGAGGAGAAGTTTTAATTAATTTCAGTAGATTTAAGACATTTTTTATGATAGTATTTTTACAAGTAGGGTCGAATCTTTGGAGGTTATGTAGCGTAGAGATGAGGATGGATTTACGTTTTTGTAATTTGAGGATTTTACGAGTTCTGAGTTTATAAGTCGAGTAAATTTTTTTGAATGTGGGTACTGTAGCTGAGATGGCGTCTGTTATGATGGAATTAATTTGAAGTAGAAAATTATCGATTTCGGAAATTGATAGATTTATGTTATTAGGTATATTAAAGATGTATAGAGGTTCTAGCTTTTTATGGAAGGAATCCCAGTTAGTAGCTTTGTAATTGAATCGTTTGGGTTCGGTTCTATGGTTATTGGTTATTAAGTTGTCATTAGAGAGAGTTATTGTAAAATGGATTGCGTTGTGATCGCTATCATACGGAAGGACCTGTAGTTTATCACCTGTGCTGCTCGAAATTTCTAAACGAGCGTCTGCTAGACACATGTCGAGATAAGTATGTGCAGGTTTGAAGGTTGGTTCTTTAGCTGCATAAGTTTTAAGTTTATATCTGATTGCCTCATTATTCTCCCATCGGGCAAAGAACTTTCCACGCTGGTTGTTGGAGCGGTCCCCCCATATTTTACGTCGCATATTGAGATCACCAGCTAGAATATAGTAGTTATTAGCGAGATATAGTTTTAATTTAATAAGGAGGTCGGTTAGTTCTCTTAAAAATAAATTACGATTGTCATTTGTTGCATAGGCACTTATGATATAGATGGATATGATGAAGATGGATATGAAATTCTTTCATAGTTGATGTTGTTGTCTATTAATATAGCCGTACCACCACCTTGTGTGGAGTTTGGCCTGTCTGTTCTCTCTTTATTATAATTGTTAAAGTGCATTTTATATCTGGGATTAAGTTTAGTTTCGGAGACAAGGATTATATCAAGATTATTATTAATAGCAAATTCGGATAGTTCGAATCTGCGGTGATTTGCGATAAGTGAGTTAACATTTATTGATGCTATTTTTATCATTTCTGGTTGAAGGATAGGGTTGTGAGCCATTTTTAGGGTGAGGTGCCGAGAGTAGAGAGAATAAATTCTATTTTAGCTGTGTTAGTAGCTACTTGCGTCGCAATTGGTTGTAGTTGTGCTTGCAGTTGATCGGCTATAATTGTTGACAATTGGTTTTTAAAGTCGTTGAGCCAAGGTGGTTGGTCCTGTCCGTGAGATGGTGTTGATGCCAGATTGGATTTTGTGCTTTGGATGTTGTCTTGAGTGGACGAATAATGTGTAGTAGCGGTTTGCTGTGGTGGGGTCCTTTGCATGGTAGCTTGGGCGTATGTATGGAAGTTGTTGTTGGTATCGATGGCTGTGACGATTTTCAAGATTTTTTGTTGTTGTTCTTGGTGCTTTATGAGCTCTTGATTTTTTTTTAGTTCCAATGCAAATTTGATATATGGGCAGCCTTTATAAGATGCTGGATGTCCTGTTTGGTTACAATTACTACAGCGTAGTGTTGATTTATCTGAGATTTTAGTGATTTTGCAGTTGCCTGGTCCGTGGTTCTCAGCACATTTAACACATGTATATGCCAATTTACAGTTGACACTGGCGTGCCCAAGTTTTTGGCAGTTTTTGCATTGAAAGAATTTTGGTTTTTTGAGTCGCTCCCATCGGATTTTTTGGTAGGCGAGTGTTCGGGGTTATTATGCCTCTGAGGAGAGTTTGAATTCCGCGCCATAACTCGCCGGTTGTCGTGACGCTGTAAGCCAACCGGAAATGCGGACAGAATAAAAAGGAGGGATCGCGCGCGCTCTGGAACGTTCCGTGCGCGTCTGTAGGGCAGTTGCAGGAAGAAATTTTCCTCAGTCCCTTGCACGTCGTGTTCGAGAACAGTCGTCTGTAGCGCCTCGTGAACATAACGGTGAAAGCGTCTTTGTTTCGTCTTTGTATCGTTGTTGTAGCGTCTTCGTATCGTTGTTGTAGCGTCTAGTATCGTCAGTCACTGCAGTGTTATTGCGTTAAGGGTTAGTTCAGGATAGTCGGCTCGAAGTGCCAATTAATTTCTTCACGGGATTTTAGTGCTTTTTGTTCGGGAAATTCGGCCACGTGCGACCCCCTTCGACGTGCCGATTTCCACCATTGCGATCATCCCTGGCGTTCCCGATGACGGTTGGACGACTTTTTCAGCGACGTCGTTCTGGGCCATTCGAATATTTGGTCAAGCGACGTCGTTTATTAACGTCCAGAAACTGTGCAACGACGATTTAATGGTTTTTTTTATCACAATCGTCATGACAACTGTATCCTAACGTTTATTTGGTTTTTCCGATTTTCCGTCATGGTGACTGTTTTGTAACGTTTTTTTTTTTTCGTCGTGATGACTGTTTCGCAACGTTTTTTTTATTTCTTGCTTTTTCGTCGTGACGACTGTTCCGCAACTTTTTTTTTTTATTTCTCGTTTGTTTCGTCGTGACGACAGTTGCGCAACTATATTTTATTTCTCGCTTGTTTCGTCGTGATGACTGTTTCGCATCGTTTTTCCCGGTTATTCTATTTTTTCGCCATAGTTATTGTTCCATGACTTTTTTTTCTTCGATTTTCCGAATTTTCGTCGGTGTGACTATTTCACGATATTTCAAATGTATTTCAGAGAGAGGAGATACAACGGGCCAGGTAAAAATAAATAAAATGCGTGTTAAAAATCACGGCGCGCCGGCTGTGCCAGACACTCAGGCTTTGGTTTATTGTTTGCATTACAATTAAACTTCTTATTATTAAAGAACGAATGAAAACTCGTACGAGTTCTATGAACTTATACCAAGATCTAATGTTTCATTCGTCTATCACGAGTCGTGTTCCTTTGTTTTCTCGCCTTACATCGACGCTTCTTTGTTACTGATTCTCGCGATACAAATTTGTCGCTGCGGTTAACCTCCGAATTTGTGGATTACCCCTGCGATCGTTGTTGATCTTGGCTATGTCGGTATTGTAGGCGTTTCAAATATTCTGCAATACACCCTCGATGTTGTGTTTGGAAAGAATAGAAACCAGTATTGGGCAGTTTATGGTTCGGTACTAGATTCAGGGGCCGATCTCTGTAACAAATATGAATATAATAATTAGAATATCCTAAATAATTTCCATACATAACACTTATATTGGTATTTACTTTCAATATTCTACTCGTCGATTTTTGTTATGAGCCGTCGATGAGGATCTTTTTTGGATTTCGACCTTCCCAAGTGCAGCCTTTCTTCGAAGCTCCAGAGTACCTCCACGAGTAGCACGTACAACATTGTCCAAACGGCCCTGAAGGGCGTAAATAAAATGTGAATTATTTTTCAATTTATTTTCAACGTTATTAGGAATTAAAATGTATTTTTTCGTCATTATAAAAACAAATTCGATCAAAAAAGATACAATTAAAGATTATTCTTTATTTTTCGTAAAGAAATATATTAAATATAAAAAAGCGATTCTTATTTTGCCATGGCAAAAATTAGATTTGACCAAAACAGCACAAATAATTTTTTTTTTTTTTTTTTTTTTCAATTTTCCGGTACGAAAATATGTATTGATCTAAAAAAAAAAAGACAGTAATGATTAATGAAAATGTACAAAGCTCTTATTTCTCAAGGGGATAATCGGAAATGATTATTAAATATTGCTACTGCTGTTAATACTCACAGTATAATCGTCGCGACACCGGTAAGACCGAAACGGAATATAATTTTCCGACAGCGGCTTTGACTCTTCCCGAAAGTCTAATCGGTTTGTTTTGTGCTTGAAACTCTGGTAATACAAATGTCATTTTCGATTCTCTGAAGCACAATTGCAGGTATAGGTACTTCCAAATTAAGATTGACAAATCGTATCCTCTGTGTAGGTCGGACGACGTGTATATGGTTTGTATAAAAAACACAATACATGATCTCTAGCTGTTCAACAAAGAGACCCCATGTTACTTCGTCATTGTTGGAGAATTTGACTATTCTCAAGATGTTTCCGTACTCTTCATTTCCATAGTAAACGAATGAATTACAAAATTTTGTCTTCCTTTCATTGTCTTTCGTAACAGATCTATAATCAATTCCATTTGCAATCACATGATGGTAAAGAGATATATTTTCGGGTTCATATCCAGCACGATTCAGAATATTCCATGCCCAATCATTTGGCGGAAGTAACTCCGCTTTTCCTTTGCCCACGATTTTTTCACGTACCATTTCGTGATCGATTATATATTCACTTTTTTTGCAATCTTGGGTCATAATGCAATTGATTTTGTTCTTTGTATCATTGTCAATTTCCGGGTTTTCAAAGAAGCTTTCAACAAATTGTACCATGCAAAATCGCGTCGCTATTTGAAGAGGTCTTGCATTGCTCCCCGTTAACTTGTCGATTAATTTTTTATTGGTCGATTCGAAATTGTATGCGTTATATCCCCAGCATGGGCCCCAATTTTCCACAGTTCTATATAAATGCGTCAGCAAATGCACGTTGTACCTCATGTGAAAATTTCCAAACGTTTCGTTCATCGCTGCAACATATCCATCCAATAAAGTTCGTGCTTCTTGCAATTCTTCCACTGTTATGCTGTCTTGGTGTAAAAGAAACGAAGCGTTTGATAGTTTTGCGAACTGTTCAAGATCTTCGTTTCTTATGATATTGCTCATCGTTAACAATCCTCCGAAGTGTAACCAATTTCGCCATTCTGTGGCTTTCCACAATTTCGTATCTCCAATTGCTCGCGGTGTTCGGGAAATTATGCTCGGAGGTCGAATCGCCAATAACTTCTTATTCATTTCACGGATTTGCTGGGGTTTACCACGGTACCAAATTTTCTTATGGTATTTACTGTCGAGCATCAATTGCGTGAAATGCTTTGCAACGCCCATATGCACACAATGCATGCTGTCAACAATTTGGCCGTTCACTAAATCGAATTCTGGAAGAATAGCTAATGCCGAATACCCTTTGACACCGTTTACGATTTCTCCTGATTCCGTCGCTTCTTGCATGTTTCTGCGAATTTCCTCGTCTGTGCGCAGAATAGATCGTTGTTCCTCCTGACTGTAGACTTGATATTTTCTTGAATTTCCTACCGAAATCGTTTCAGCTCGACAAAAGGTACACCCAAATTCCGCGTTTAGTAAAGTCATATTTAATATTGGCGCCCTGGCCATAGAATCGGCTGTGAAAATTAAAGTTATAAATTTGCTTTGTATTTCTAGGTTGGTAACCGGATGAGCCCACTTAATTCCTGTGTTGTACAAGTAACTCAATTCTTTTGCAACAGGTAATAAGAGTGCATTCATATTTGGATGTTCCGCGTCGACAAATATTGCTGCAAGTATGATGTGATGCTTGCGGACTTGCGGTGAAAATTCGTTGATTTGTAGAAAAATTGGCCATCCGCTCTCCTTCGATGAAATTGCAACCTTAACTCCGTCTGTGAATAGTGTGAATGAAAAATTGTATTCGTTGCTCAAAAATCTATCCTTTTGACATTGTTCTTTGTACATGCTTCCGCCATATATATCTTCTATAGTGTTTTAATTCTTTTTCTGTCTTGTAAATCGGTACTTCAAATTATTAACTAAATTCGGACTGGAAAGCAGTAGTCTCAACTGCGGCTCAATTTTCAATTGAAGAAAGTACGATTGTGTTTTATTTTCTTTCCTTGGTCCACATGCTTTGCACGAACAGCATCTGTTCGGTACTTTATTCGTACCGATGTAATATTTGCAGTTCTTGCAATAGTAATGACGTATCAATGTCGAATCATCGTTTCTCAATAATAACGTCCACATTCTTTTTTTACTTTCGGGTAAGTTGCAGTTGTAAAAAAAAGAGTTAAGAAATTTCAGCATCAAAATTGTTAACACGTACGACAATTTTCCACGGAGTGATAGAGCCAGAGTACCGACGATTATGTATAGCTGCGTTATTTGGGGTTTCAATCGTAATTGTCCAGCTTCATCCCATAATTTGTTCAACCCGAAAAAAGTCGAAGGCACTTCTTCCTCCTCGGACTCACTACACTCGGTACTATCTCCATGATAATCTTCATCGTAATCGTCGTCATCGTCCGTATCAGTATCAACTCGATCATGATCCATAACTTCTTCTTGCCTATCGAATTCGATACTTGCATCTTCCTCACTCCGTTTTACTTCATCTTCTTCGATATTTTCCTCGTTTATTTCATCTTGTTGATTTATCTCTCTCATGTCATTTTCATTATTAGTAGTCCCCATGGTTTCATCAACATTTTCATCATTGCTGTTGTGAAGGAACCATTGCGCTGGTATCGAACGCGAGGAACTTAGCTTTTGTCGTTTCCTTTTTTTATGCTTACTTCCGTTGCTCGGATTTTCCTTACAACCTCTTTTTTTTGGAACAGCGTTGTTCGATATTCGCGAATTTGCCAGAGTTTCGTTTAATAATCGAGAGTTTTCCTTTTCTCGCTGAAATGACGAAAATATTACCTATTGATATTTGTCCTTTCATTATGGGAGCAATATAAAAATATTAACCAAAATTTAAAGAACCGAGCGGGCACGTGTTGGCGAGTTAAGAAAATAGCTTGTAGAATACATGTAAAATACTGTTAATACCAAATACAATTGCGTATTAAAATTGAGGTACCAAAGAGAAAAATGCTTTTCCGTCGGCCAATTTGTAAAAATATTCGTATCAAGTGCAGATATATAACAGCATGAATTAAATATTTGACAATTTTCGACCGACCAATATAAATTGAGACCCAGAAATTAACTTTTTAACAAATTATGGCAACAATTTTTTTTTTTTTTTTCATGAAAATAATTTTTTTCTGAATATTTTCAGAATTTTTTATTTACGAAATACTGGAAAATTTCATACGTATTCGGAAAAAAATGAATCATTTTTACTAAAAAAAAATTGTTGCCAGGTAATTTGTTGGATAATTGATTTTTGAGGCTTAATTGATATTCGACATATTGTGAGTCTAAAATTGTCGAATATTCAACTTGATACAAATTTATTTACACATTGGCCGATTGAAAAGCATTATTCTCTTATTCTATTTATGATCATATATCGAGTTTTTGCGTTTAAGAAGAGACGCTGAAGCACGCAGACACGGCAGATGCATACGACAACGGAGAGTATTATAAAACTTAGTCACCGGTCATCGAAGAATTAAGAAAATAGTTTGTTCATAACACTCTTATTGAATTATTAACTTTTGTTATTGTAGTAGCCCATAACGCAGACATAATGTTATAAGTATAAAGGCGTTTTCTTACCTGAGAATGCACAAAGTTGAACGTTGAGATAGAACTTTTCCCCCTATATTTCCTCGAGGTACAAGATCAGGGCACTAACGAAGACTTCACTTCACGATACTCGATTTATTTTCTGATAAAAAATTTAGGGTTAGAATTTATACTTTGAACATTGTGAACGAAACTGTTGTATTAAATCGTTATTTTACATGATATGAATCTTACATTTTTGTGCGACGTACGATATATTCAGAAATGTTATTAATTTTTGCAACTATTGTTCGCATCAATGTAACTTGTCGCATAAAATGTAGACTATAATAATCGTCGACGTAAACAAAGCAGCGTGAACGCGCGATTGCACGCGCGCGCACGGGAAAAATCTTAAAGTGAATTTCCCTAAATTATAACACTCATAACATTCACTACTTATTAAATGAATTAATTTGTTTTCTTTTCAACGTTCACTATCGCTGATCTTGACAATTGTAACAATTTTACAGACGCAACAAAGTCTTCACGAAGCCGGTATTTCAATCGACAGTTGGCGGCGAGACAGAAAGAATGTGCGTTCGCAAACGCACACAAAAGCGTGTAGGCTTTGTTCGCGTGCCACAGCCAATCACGTGCGAGGTCTAGCTCGCGCGCGGTAACGTGTGCGTTTGCGAACGCGTCTTCTTTTTTTCTCATCGCCAGCCGTTGATTGAAGTAATTGTTCCGAGAAGATTTTGTTCCGTTTGTAAAATTGTTACATTTGTTGAGATCAGCGACAGTGAACGTTGAAAACAAAACAAATTAATTCATTTAGTAAGTAATGAATGTTATGAGCGTTTTATTTTTGATAAATTACCTTCAAGATTTTTCCCGTGCACACGTGTGTTGTCGTGCGCCTACGCTGCTTTGTTTACGCTGTCGATTATTATAGTCCACATTTTCTGCGACAAATTAGGTTGATGCGAAAAGTAGTTGCAAAAATTAATAACGTTTCTCAAAATATCATACTGTGGTACAAAAATTTAAGATTCATAAGATGTAAAATAACATTTAAATACGACAGTTTTGTTCACAATGTACAGAGTATATATTTTAACCTTACATTTTTGTATCAGAAAGTAAATCGAATATCATCACCTGGACAACAACAGATTACTCTGCACATTCTTGATTGCATTAACAATAACCACATCGTAACCTATATTGTATCGTAACAATAACCACATCGTAACCTATATGAAAATAGTTATTTTCAGTATTATGCGAATTACCGTACAGTTAAAAGCCGAGAAATGTGGTGTGTCATTAACGGCATAGGAAAAGCAGGTCTGATACTGCATCCGCTGAACGATTTGTACCACAGGAGTAAGGATGACCCGAGCCTTTGCGAACGGTGTAGCACTAATTGGTTGGTGACACATATGGATACGTTGCCTGCAAACCGGCAAAGTGTTCGAATTCCTGAACGTGATAAAGAAGACAAAGAAAATACGACCATTTATAAGTCAATTGGCTGGATCCACGCAGTATTTGGTAAGCGATTATTTTTTGTATTATTTACTATGGAATAATGTATGGTGCAAAATTAACATTTTTCAAGAAACAAACACCTGCACTTTAAGAGACAGACAGTAACCTGTAATAAAATTGATAATGTGCAAAGCATGTGAAAATGGTTTTAATCGAACGCAACTGCTATTGATCAACCGATCACTGAACGCTACTGATTTAATGGCTGATATTTTGTCTGGAAAAAGAAAATTCAAGCTGAATTCACACAATTCTACATTTAGTTTGAATTTTATTTTTTCCAGCAAAAATTTAAACTATAAAAAGATCACTGCAGAACTGCAGTTATCTCGCATTCAAAGTAGTGTCACTTTACGTTCAGTGGTGAATCGAGTACTCTGCACATATTGTAATAGCCACGTTTGTAAATGTTATAAATTAATGCACGACGCTATTTACTGACCACTCATTCTTTCTTAAGTAACGTTTTAATAATATGATCATTTTTTATCGGTGACACTAAGAGAGTAAATCAGAAGCTGAAAGATACCTGAACAATGAAAAGCTCGGTCGAGGACAACGAATTGGGAAAAAGAATCTCAAGTTTGAAGACACGCCATTGACGATATTGACGAACCGATGTTCGGAAGAAAAAGTTAAAGGCGCACTAATTTCAAAGACGAATCCACTGGAGAAAAAAAGAACTATCAAAGAAACATCGGAGAAAGTACGTATCACGAGTATTGTTTTTTTGACCATGATATCAATTACTACTATTGTCACCATTTTGTATGCAGAACGCCAGAAAGAAAGCGATTAAGGAATCGACAATCGCAAGTACAGAGGCGCTGGCTGGTTACGTTTGGACGGGAGTGAAAACGTATAACAATTCGAAAACGTCTAACCTCCAAAGAAATAAAGAGACGACAAGTAAATCGGGGGGATCAAACAACGACAGTCCGAAGGGAAAATCTCTGAATTTAGAAAATGGCCAAGGAAAAAAACAGGCAAACGAGGCAAAGGTGTACTGCGAAATATAATTATTGAAATATTATATTATATCATATGAAATATTATATAATATTATATTATATTTGAAAATGCAAAATTTCCAAATACTCAATGTTCATTTTCCACAATAATTAGAAGTTGATTGGACGCAACGCTCACCAATCGAAAGTAAAGAATTTTCGAGACGAAAGAGGAAATACAAGGATTGTCACAGCGACGATTGAACGAGGAGAACACCGAGACCACAAAGAACATGGAAGCAGTCAATTCAAGGTATTCGATAATTAAATATGATATGATATGATATATTCTGTATTGGATTAGTCATTGTACAACAGTATAAATTATAATAAAATAATCTAACTGCTTGGTAACTACTAACGCGTAGTTCCATTTAACATCTGCTATATAGAATAAAAAGTCAAGAAGGAATAAATAAATAAAATAGATAAATTAAAAAATGATTAATATCATTAACAGACAGCAAAAGCAATGAAAAGTATCGGAGCTAGTACGTTGGAACATTTGCCGAAAGAATTTAAGAGCGATTCAACGATTGCGAAGGAGACGGAGGTTTCTGAACAATCCGAAGGGTCAGAGGACTGCGAATCTATAAGAAAGATGATTGAAAAACAGTCGAACGGAACACAGAAGAAAGTTCTCGGTGGTGCTATGAAAGATAATTCACCGATAGGTAAACAACGCATCCCCGGTTTTTGCGACGCATCCCCGTCGCAAAAAATCAAAGGAACTACAGAGAAGGTTTAAAAATATTAAGATTATGTATTTATATCAATAATTAATACTTATCATCGTACACAGTAAAAACGTTATTTTTTCTTTGTTCTTAAAGAATTTGCTCTCAAATCAGGAAGGACAAACACCGAGCAACCCGTCACTTAGTGATGACGATGTCGTGTCACCCGAAAATGGCGAAACTAGAGAGGTTTAAAAATGGAAATAATATATATTCGTAAATAATTGATATCTATTATCGCGTACAGTAAGGACGTAATATTTTTCTTTGTCTTCGACAGACTTCAATCGAAAACGTATCGATGAACTCGAGTATCAACGAATCGATACCTATGCAGACTCCGCTGCCTACAACAAAGAACCGTGACGGTTGCAAGAAGCGATTGCGAATCGAAAAAGACAATAAGATATTGTTGACAATTAATAATAATGGTGACGATGACGTTGACATAACGATACTTCCGGTAAGTTTAACATTTTACGCGAGGAATTGATTCGTTGAGCATTTAAATTAGTATGAAAAATCGCATATATTTGACTTTCAGTTTTCTCAAACCCCAAGAAATCATGAACCGATATCAACTGATAACACGGCAAGTACTAGCGACGAAGATGCGAACGCAAGCAAGGGGTTTGAACCAACGACTGACGCCTCAGATAATAAGGTACATATAGACCACTCGATTAATACAATCTATCAGCGCAGCAAAAACAATGATTGTATCGAACATTGTATATTACTTAATTCTGTTTTCAAACAAGTGCGGAATCTTCCAGTAACTCATCTGATGATGATGACGATGATGATGATGAAACAAGTTTATCAGATAAACCGAATAAATTGATCAGTCCGACCAAGGAGACGCCTAGGGAAATTTTCAACCAAGTAAATATACATCATTGCTCGAGTGCCCTGGGGAATGGCATGAAGAATTCCCACTCTGTCCCACCTACAAGAATTCAGTCACCGTCTGAAGAACGATCCCAACGATCATTATCTCGGGAACGACAGGGACTAACACCGACCGATGAAGAGAGACACGAATCTAAAAACGATGACGGTGAATCAGATGAAAGCACGGTAACATCGCAAATCCAAAAAACGCAGGCATCGTCGGCGAAGAAAAGAAAGTTGACTGGGAATAAACGCAAGAGAAATAGTAAGCCGAGCGACAGGCGTGTTCATTCTGTATCCAGCAAGATATTCAAGCGTAAAATGAAGGTATTATCGCAGTATCTATTATGACCCCGATACCGATAACGATTTTCCTGAAGGTAACGGACACGTGGGCTGCGTGCATGACATGGTGTAAACTTTTGTTTAACAACATGGTTATCTGTGAATTATTAATTTACAGTCATTATACGTTTTGATTATGAGCACAGTATGTTTCTTTGTCACATTGCACTCAAGCCAAGAACAACGCTGATAAGGTCGAAACTTCGACGAAAATTCAACGAGTTAATGACATTCGATATTAGCGGACGTGGTCCATGGAAATGGCGTGGAAGGGAAATTGATTCGACAATTCTGATCAAAGAATTACAATCAGCGTTGCGTTACGCTTTAATCGCGGAACAGAAAATTTCAAAAGAAAATCAATGTTTGGAGAAAATCTTCAACAGCTCGTACAACGCAAGAACACTGAATAGAGAATTCAAAAAATTGTCGAATAGGATATCCAGAAATTTTTCGACAAAGTTTGTTAAAATAGAAAGAAGGATTAACGAAAATTGCGATAGATTGATATTAAACGTTAAACCGAAGACAACTGATCCTAACGCAGAAGACATAGAGAAAGCAATGGATCTACCGCCCAACGATGATGTGGATCTTATGAAAAAAGTAAATATAATCTAAAAAAATAAAACTATATATCTTTTAAAAAAATCAGCGGGTGTAATATCTCGTATATTACATACAAGTATCGTTGTCGGGCGCGCATACGCTATTATAGTAAATAATGATGGTACCTGTGTCGATTCTTAGGGTTACTATGGCGGCATAGAAGTATACGTGAAACCCATAAATAAGGCATTACACGCCACTAACATGAAACAAAGGTGCGTGCTAGTCGTGGAGGCACTCTGGAGCTACGAGGAAAGGCTGCACTTGGGATGGTCGAAATCCAAAAAAGATCCTCATCGACGGCTCATAACAAAAATCGACGAGCATAACATTGAAGGTAAATACCAATATACAGTGTTATGGATGGAAATTATTTAGAATATTCTAATTTTTATATTCGTATTTGTTGCAGAGATCTGCCTTCTCCTGAATCTAGTACCGAATCATGAACTGCCCAACACTGGTTTCGATTCATTCCAAACACAACATCGAGAGTGGATTACCGACTATTTGAAACACCTACGATTCCGACATAACCATGATCAACAACGATCGCAAGAGAAATCCTCAAATTCGCAGGGTAACCGCAACGATGATTTTCCATCGCGAGAATTAGTAACAAATAAGCGTCGATGTACGCCTAGAAAAGAAAGGAGCACGACTCGTGATAGACGAATGAAACATTAAAACTTCGTCTAAGTTCATAAAACTCCTACGAGTTCTCATTCGTTTTTTTATAATAAGAAGTGCAATTGTAATGCAAACAATAAACCAAAGCCTGAGCGTTTGGCACAGCCGGCGCGCCGTGATTTTTAAAACGCATTGTATTTGTTTTTACCTGGCCCATTATACCTCCTCTCTCTAAGATACATTTGAAATGACGTGAAATGTCACACCGACGAAAATTCGGAAAATCGAAGAAAAAAAAGTCATGGAAGAATAACTACGGCGAAAAAATAGAATAACCGGGAAAAACATTGCGGAGTAGTCATGACGACGAAAAAAACGAGAAATAAAAAAAAAGTTGTGGAACAGTCATCACGACGAAACAAACGAGAAAAAAAAAACAAAAGTTGCGGAACAGTCGATACGACGAAACAAACGACAAATAAAAAATAGTTACGGAACAGTCGTCACGACGAAAAAAACGAGAAATAAAAAAAAAAGTTACAAAACAGTTACCATGACGGAAAATCTGAAAAACCAAACAAACGTTAGGATACAGTTGTCATGACGATTGTGATAAAAAAAAACCATTAAATCGTCGTTGCACAGTTTCTGGACGTTGATAAACGACGTCGCTTGACCAAATATTCGAATGGCCCAGAACGACGTCGCTGAAACCGTCGACGGACAGTTATCAAACCGTCGTCGGGAACGACAGGGTGCACCTACGCGGCAGGGCCATCAAAGGGTCTGCTCGTGGTCCAGGTTCGGTTCCCTCGAGACGTCGAGGCGACCTGGGGCCAAGGAGGTGCATCCGGGTGCAGTGTTTTATGTTTCGCCGGCATTTCTTGTTGTTTATTTTGCGTATCAGGTAAGAGAGCTCTCTGCGTGCGTGCGACAAAGGTACCTCGCGGCGGGTAACTTATATGCGTTACTTCCTTGTTGTTTAACGGTAAATTCATTGATATCTATATGTTTGTATCATTTCTAATTAAAATATTACAATAACAAATAAAGTGATTCTCTTGCCCCGGCTTTTCTCTCAGCTTCGTGAGAGTTTTTACGCCGAGGCAAGTAGTCTTATATTTCTTTCCGCGAAGTATTGTGATTGATTTATTTGCTCAACCTTCCCTCACTCATTCCCGCCATTTAATTTAATTTAATTTGGTTTATTATTTATTTGAGACTTATATTACGCTTAACTTTCTTCAGGGTGCCCCGGGTGAGGAGTGAGTGATTGGTTGAGTTGATAATTCAATAGTTTCGAAAATCGTATTGTTGTAATCCGGTTATTGTCCGAGCGAATTGCTGTGTCGTCAGGCGCTCGTGCCGCCGTTTTCGTTCGGCCCTCACGTGTTGCGTCGCACTTCATCTTCGCGCTCTAAACAAATCAGTTTTCGGTATAGCGACGCGCTTAGAATATTCGTGCCGTGCATTCACCTTTGTTTGATCCTTTCTCTTACCAGTGTTTCTCTGCATGTGGGTGCGGTAGAATATATTTCGTGCGGTAGAATATATTGGTTTTTTCTCTTTCTCTTTCTTTTCGTGATTAATACCATCGCATCATGGCTTCTACCGCCTTAAGAAAGTTGGTAGCTCTGCAGGATGCAAGGCTGGTGGAGATCACTGGGTTGCGTAGTCGTCTTCTCGCCAAGTCACGTGATGCACTGAACAAGAGTATCGTTCAGGCGCGACTTGATGCTTTAACGGAAATTTGGGGGGAGATTCGAAAGACTCATTCCGATATTACGGTAAGAGAGGAGGCTGAGGCGGATCCGTATGTCACTGACGATGTATTTGGCAAACTTCAAGAGGCGTATGAGGATACTCTCGATGCATTCTTGACATTGCGGTCGCAATTTGAACTCGCGGAACAATCCACGTTGCCAGGACCTCACAATTCTACTACGTCTGGGTTAGACTCTGGTTTAGCGAGACTCCCTAAAATTCCTCTGCCCACCTTTTCAGGAGAATATGAGGATTGGGCGAGTTTTCGTGATTTATTCACGACGCTTGTTCATGATGGACCTCGGGTTTCCGATGCGACTAAATTACAGTATTTGAAACTGTGTTTGACCGGAAGCGCGGCTGATTTGGTCAAAGATGTGGCGACCACCAGCGCTAACTATGCAAGCACATGGAAAGCGTTGAAGGCTAGATACCATAACCCGAGGCTCATCATTAGCAAGCATTTGTCGGCTCTTATGGAACTTCCACACATTAAGAAGGAGTCAGCCGAGGAGATGCGCACGTTTACCGATGAAGCTCAACGGATTGTTCGTGCCTTGAAGAATCTGAAAATGCCTGTAGAGCATTGGGATGTTTGGTTCATTTTTATCTTGTCCGAACGCTTAGATCCTGAGTCGCGCAAGCTGTGGGAGTCCGAGCTCAGCGCCAAGGAACGGGAGGTCGAGGAGGCAGATGCGGAGGAGGACGATTCTAACACATCATATTCTCCAGTGAAGTTTGAAGTTCTGGTCGACTTTCTTGAGAAAAGGGCTTAAACTCTCGGCATGATTGCTTCTGAGCGTCGCGGAGTGAAAAGGTAGGCTCCTCCTTCCAAGACGAATCATCCTCGCAAAGTTTTCCACGCAAGTTCTTCTGGGGCAAGGAAAGTAGGTTCGACAAGCACCCTTACGTGTCCACTTTGCACGGGCACGCACTCTCTTATGAGGTGTAATCGGTTCAAGGAGAAGACTGTCCAGGATCGTCGAGTAGAAATTAAACGTTTGCAGCTGTGCTTCAATTGCTTGGGTCGGCATCGGGTGAACGCTTGTACTTCTTCGGGTCGTTGTTCTACTTGTCAGGGGAAACATCATTCCCTTATTCATATTCAGGAGTCAAAGAATTCACAGGGATCGGTGGCTAACGCGTCTTGGGAGGGCCAGGGGAAGCCAGGTATCAGCTCAACGGTGACGAGTCTGCACGCTGCTGGACTTCCAGTGTCTTCGAGGACGATTCTTCTTGCTACAGCGCGCGTGTTAGTAGTAGCTCCAAAGGGGAAGGGCACGCACGTGCGAGCCCTTCTAGATCAAGGTTCAGAAGCGTCTTTCATATCAGAAGCCATTGTCCAGTTACTTGGACTTCCTAAGCGACGTACACACGTCCCCCTGTCTGGTCTTGGCGCTAGTGCAGCCGGTACGGCTCGTTCAATTGTCCCAATTACTCTTCGTTCAGCGGTGGACTCAGATTTTCAGGTCGAAACTGAGGCTTTAGTTCTCCCTCAACTTACGTCGTTTCTACCTTCCTATACCGTTATTGAGAGTTTCGCACGGGAGCAATTCACCGGTGTAGCTCTAGCTGATCCGGAGTTTGCGGTTTCGAAAAAGGTTGATTTGATTTTAGGGGCTGATCTTTACGGCCAGTTGCTTCGTTCTGGGGTAAAAAGATCCGCAATCTCGCAGCTTGTCGCTCAGAATACAGTGCTCGGTTGGATCGTCACCGGGCCGATGGAGGTAGGGGTGACACGGCGGGCGGAGAGTTCCGCGAACAATTCCCCAGTTCAGGCGTTTCATTGTGCTCCTCAGGATAATTTGGATCAGGTTTTGCAGCAGTTTTGGACTCTCGAGGAGGTTCCGACGGCATCCAGCAAATTAAAACCGGAAGATGAGAATTGCGAGAGAATTTTTCAGGCCACACACAGAAGGAGCGATCAAGGGCGGTACGTGGTGAAGCTCCCTATGAAGCCTAATCTCCCTTCGGTTGCTATTGAGTCTCGTCGTATAGCTCTCGGTTCTCTGGCTCACATGCAGCGTCGGTTTTCACGCGATCCGAAGCTTGCTCAGGCGTATTGTGAGTTTATGGAAGTCTACGAGAAGTTAGGTCACATGTCGCGTGTCCCACCGTCGGAAATTCAACGACCTGATGCTTGGTATTTGCCTCATCATGCGGTGGTGCAGGAGTCGGCTTCAAGGTGGAAGCTGCGAGTTGTGTTTGACGCCTCTCGTCGTACGTTGGAAGGACATTCGTTGAATGCTTTTTTGTTCACAGGACCCCTGCTGCAGAGTGATCTTTCTTTGATTTTGCTTAATTGGCGCAGGTATCGTTTTGTCTTCACAGCTGACATTGTCAAAATGTTCCGTCAGATTCAGGTGAAACCGGAAGACCAGGATTATCAGAGGATTGTCTGGGCACCCAACGCGGCATCTGAGCGGGTTGATTTCCGTCTGACTACTGTCACTTACGGGACGGCTTGCGCTCCCTACTTGGCGATTCGCACTCTCTCGCAGTTAGCTCAGGATGAAGGGAAGCTGTTTCCTCTCGGAGCTCGTTGTCTTCTGTCAAAGACGTACGTCGATGACACGTTCGCTGGCGCTGATGATTTGTCACTTGCGGTTCGGAAGAGGAGCGAGCTTACCGAGCTATTGGCATCTGCTGGAATCGAGCTCGATAAATGGGCTGCAAATCATCCGGCACTGCTTCCAGACGCGGCGCGGCCAATCGCTGAGAAGCAAATTGATGAGGATTAGTCGGTTAAGGCGTTAGGGGTACATTGGGTCCCATCACAGGATAAGTTTCGGTTCAACGCAGTTGGTGTTGAAAAGTTGTCTGCTGCTCACACGAAAAGATCAGTTCTCTCGAATATAGCGCGCCTTTTCGATCCATTAGGTTGGCTTGCTCCCGTTACGGTCACGGCGAAGATTCTGATGCAAGATATGTGGATCTTGAAATGCGAGTGGGATTCACCGCTACCAGCTGAGATTCGTGAGCGTTGGTACGAGTATTGCAAAGGTTTATCTGCATTGCCTTCTTTGTCTGTAGAGCGTTGGCTGGGCAGTACATCTGCTTCTTCGTTCCAGATACATGGGTTTTCTGATGCCTCTTCTCGAGCTTATGCCGCCGTGGTGTATTTGCGAATCGACGAGGCTGATGGAAGGGTTAGGGTGGCTCTTTTGTCGGCTAAGTCAAAGGTAGCTCCTGTGAAAACGGTGAGCATTCCCAATTTGGAGTTATGTGGCGCTGCTCTTCTGGTGAAACTCATTCGTCACGTGACTGGTTTGGACTTTCTGCAGAATCTTCCTATCTTTGCTTGGTCTGATAGTCAGATCGTGCTCACCTGGCTTCGTAAGCATCCGTGCCATTGGAAGACCTTTGTTGCTAATCGAGTCTCACTAATTCAAACTGAGTTGCCGTCGGCGACGTGGGCTCATGTCCCGACTAAAGAGAATCCAGCGGACTTGGCGACGCGAGGAGTTCGGCCAGGAGAGTTGACCGAGAATGCTCTTTGGTGGCACGGTCCGGCGTGGTTATCCAGCCCGCCAACAGAGTGGCCTCGGTCGATCGACCCTGTCAAGACTAATCACGTTCGCCCGAGATCCGAAGAACCCGAAATTTTATCTCGGTTCTCTTCTTTAGCAAAACTTCTCCGCATCGTAGCTCTCTGCAAACGCGCTATCGGTCATTTATTGAGGAGGAATGCGCTGGTAGAAAAATCATCGTCTCCATTCCTCACCACTGCTGAGCTTTCTGCAGCTCGAGTAACGGTCATTCGTCTGTCTCAAGCGACGGCTTTCCCCGTGGAGATTGGGCTCTTGAAGTCGGGCAAGAGACTGCCGAAGGGTAATCGACTCAGCTGTTTGAACCCTTTCTTGAGCAAGGAGGATGAGCTCTTACGTGTAGGAGTTCGACTGACTCATTCGGCTCTTTCGTTCGACCAAAGGCATCCCCCGATCTTATCGCAGCATTCTGCTCTTAGCTTGTTGTTTGTGCGTCACGCTCACCATCAATCTCTTCACGGTGGCCCTACCTTAACCTCGAGCATTCTAATGCCTCAGTTAAGTTGATTAAATCGTTTGGTTAAGTCGATGATTCGTACATGTGTGCCTTGTCAACGTGTCAAGCCTCATTCTGTTCAACAACTCATGGGTGACCTTCCCGCTGATCGAGTTACCAGGAACAGAGCTTTCTCTAACTCGGGACTTGATTACGCGGGTCCGTTTCAGATTCGCATGTCAAAGGGACGTGGTAATCGCTCGTATAAAGGGTATATTGCTTTGTTCGTTTGTTTTGCTACTCGTGCTATTCATCTGGAGCTCGTTAGCGACCTTACGTCGGCGGCATTTCTCTGCGCGTACCGTCGGTTTGTGGGGAGACGAGGGATTTGTCAGAATCTCTACAGTGACAACGCTACGAATTTTCATGGAGCCGATAAGGAGTTGCAGGGCATGTTCAGTCGCGCTTCGGAATTCTACGGGAAAACGGCATCTCTGCTGGCCAACGATGGAATGCAATGGACGTTCATCCCGCCCAGTGCCCGCATTACGGTGGTTTATGGGAAGCTGGTGTCAAGTCGGTTAAGCACCACCTTAAAAGAGTCGTGGGCGAGCACACCCTCACCTTCGAGGAGTTCTCCACAGTCCTCGTGGAGATCGAGGCTTGTCTTAACTCTCGTCCTCTTGGAGCATTGAGTTCTGACCCCAACGATTTGCAGGCGCTCACTCCTTCACATTTCCTCAATGAAGGTGTCTCAGTTTTGCTCCCCGACGTCGATATACCGAACTTGCCAGAGAATCGGTTGGATCGGTTCCAACTACTTCAGCGCATTCGTAACAACTTTTGGAGACGGTGGTCAGCGGAGTATTTGCTCCATTTGCAAGAACGAGAAAAGTGGAGGGACCCTTATGAGAATTTTGCGGTGGGTCAGCTTGTGTTAGTAAAGGATGATCGGTACCCTCCGTCAAAGTGGCCGCTGGGTAGGGTCACCGAGGTGCACCCTGACCCAGATGGTCTGGTGCGAGTGGCTACCATCAAGACGGCTACTTCTTCTTTTAGACGACATATTGCTCGGCTTTGCCCCCTTGCTTTGGGCGATACCGATAGGTGAGCTATATATCGATTGTCGATGGTGTTGGTTCGTCCGTCGGACGAAGGCGGGCGGAATGTTCGGGGTTATTATGCCTCTGAGGAGAGTTTGAATTCCGCGCCATAACTCGCCGGTTGTCGTGGCGTTGTAAGCCAACCGGAAATGCGGACAGAATAAAAAGGAGGGATCGCGCGCGCTCTGGAACGTTCCGTGCGCGTCTGTAGGGCAGTTGCAGGAAGAAATTTTCCTCAGTCCCTTGCACGTCCTGTTCGAGAACAGTCGTCTGTAGCGCCTCGTGAACATAGCGGTGAAAGCGTCTTTGTTTCGTCTTTGTATCGCATTCGTAGCGTCTTCGTATCGTTGTTGTAGCGTCTAGTATCATCAGTCACTGCAGTGTTATTGCGTTAAGGGTTAGTTCAGGATAGTCGGCTCGAAGTGCCAATTAATTTCTTCACGGGATTTTAGTGCTTTTTGTTCGGGAAATTCGGCCACGTGCGACCCCCTTCGACGTGCCGATTTCCACCATTGCGATCACCTACGCGGCAGGGCCATCAAAGGGTCTGCTCGTGGTCCAGGTTCGGTTCCCTCGAGACGTCGAGGCGACCTGGGGCCAAGGAGGTGCATCCGGGTGCAGTGTTTTATGTTTCGCCGGCATTTCTTGTTGTTTATTTTGCGTATCAGGTAAGAGAGCTCTCTGCGTGCGTACGACAAAGGTACCTCGCGGCGGGTAACTTATATGCGTTACTTCCTTGTTGTTTAACGGTAAATTCATTGATATCTATATGTTTGTATCATTTCTAGTTAAAATATTACAATAACAAATAAAGTGATTCTCTTGCACCGGCTTTTCTCTCAGCTTCGTGAGAGTTTTTACGCCGAGGCAAGTAGTCTTATATTTCTTTCCGCGAAGTATTGTGATTGATGTATTTGCTCAACCTTCCCTCACTCATTCCCGCCATTTAATTTAATTTAATTTGGTTTATTATTTATTTGAGACTTATATTACGCTTAACTTTCTTCAGCGAGTCTGTTAATTTGGAGTAGATGTGCTGTAATACTATCATAAGATAATTGTACCAAGTGGTGATAGTTTTTTTTATTAGAATTGTCATAATGGTATTTGGTGAGGCTGAGGATGTTGACATTAGGAATATCAAGTTCCTTTAATTCATTTAGAATTTCTTCATCAGAGAAATCTCCTTTAATGCCTTTAATCATGAGGGATTTCGGTCGTAGATTTTGTGGTGTGAATGTGAAGTATTCAGTCTTATTTGCGTTGAGAATTCCAATGACTGAGCTGTAGTCTTCAGGAGTTATCAATCTGATGGTGTGGGATGCGATCTCTGTTTGGTTGATGGTAAAGTTTTTTTTATCAATATTATTTGAGGTGAGTAGATGGATCAAATCTCTTAAAGTCGTTTTTTGCGTGTGAATGGGCGGTGGTTTGGTTCGTTTTTTGCCACGTTGAGTTGCAGGTTCTTCTACGTCACTATCAGTGTCGGGATCGTAATTTTTGTCATCAACATTATCAGTGTCCATCAAGGGGTCAAAGTGGTTTGACGTGGTTGCTTCATCGGATAGTATCGATAGTACTGCCCTCCTTTTGCGAGCAGTTTTTTTTGGCAGTTCCCAAGAGTCAGTCGGTAACTGGTTATCTGTCTGGTTAGGGCGAGCGATAGATGGCGTCACTGCAGTTGCTTTCTTTATTGCACCGAGGTTCGGTGTTATTTTTGAAATGTTTTTATTTTCAGCTGCTTCTTTTAGTGTTAATTTGAATAGTCTGTCCAGACTTTGAGAATTAAGATTTGGCATTTTTGGGTCTTGACGCCTTCGGATGTTTTTTAGGAGGTATTCCTCGCTTACCTTATTGTTTGACAATTTGCCACGCAAACTAGATAATGGGGGCGGCATGGCCCTTTGTTTGGCAGTTAAGTCAGCTTTCGATGAGAAATTATTAAGTTTTTTCGTGCGTACACGTCTCGTATGTAGTAAATCCCGGTTGTCACATGAGGCAATATCGTATCGGTCACTTTTTGACACTATTTAGCCGTTAAAAATTTCCCGATAGATCGGAAATCGGTACACGGAATACGGAGGACACTATATTACGTCCGTTCACTGTCTTTGCCTCCACGAGACTTCGAACTGCCTGGTGCGTTACCACTTTAGCCACCGTGGCTCTGGAGACATTAGTTCACGATTTCTCTACTTTATAAACATATATATAAAACTTTAGTTGTCGTCGATTGGTCCTCCGTCGTTGAGTTGTCAAGTATTGTTTCCCTGTTTTGTTTGTTGTATCGTTGCCTGTAATTTTAGGGATTTAGCAAGCACGGCCGCTGACAATCACTTCCTCCGGCATTCGCCCGTCGCTCCTGGGGAAACCGTGCAAAAACCCAGAAAGAAGGAATGGCGCCTACGATAAATAATAGTTTCACCTTTGTAAATTATATCCGTTAATTGTAATGTCTCTTTCACAACGTATAAAAATTGTTCTTAATTGTCTATAAAGTGTTTTTCATTTCACGAACTTTCACTTTTATATAATCTTTTTACGAATTGTTTCACTGTGTAGTCTTTTCACAAATTTCCACTTTTCAGTCTCTTCACAAATTTTCACTTTTCAGTCTTTTCGCGAGTTTTCACTTTTTAATGTTTTTATACATTTTCTGCGAACTCAGAAGCTGGCGAATCCCACCAAGCTGTCACCATTGTAATGACCCAATTTCCTGGTCATTTATAATCTTCGAATTATTGTCGCGCGAGGGCTCGTTTCGCCTGTGGAACACTGAAGTGTTCGGCTCGCGAGCGCGGGAAAGGATACTTTATTCGAATCTACAATTTAATAAATAAAAGACAAGAAGTACATTTTGTACTTTGAAATAGCTGAATCTCTATTCAATTTACAAAATACGACGATTGATCGTCTACAAGAGTTAAATATCGAATGTGTCTAATATAATTCTTCTTCCGACCTCCAAGTCCTCTGGAGCTCCCATTGATGCGTCGCTGGCAGGGTGGTCCACTCTCTGGGGTGAACGTCAGCCAATCCGGACTGTTGTTGCTGCGTTGATTCTGCTTCTTCAAGGGTAGCTGGCATCCCTTGTCTGCTCGATATAGCGAGAGGACGCGCCCGCCGGGGCCAGCGTCGTGGGACCTGGTGGTCAGCACGTGGCCGGTGTGCGAGGTCCGCATGTAGGCCGGTTTTTTCTGTCCTTAAGTGGCATGTTTTCCTCTAAGCCATGAAAAATTCCAGAAATCATGTACAGTTGAAGGTAAAAAGGTAGTAATGGGAGTAATGGAGCGTTGGCCGTATATGAGAAAAAATTGAAATAGGTTTCGGCGAATGACGACCTTCTTGATGTAAAACAATGATTATTTACGTTTCGCCCTAATCAGGGTCTCTTGAGAAAGCAGTTTCTTGGAATACAATTGTGTATATCTATAATTTAAAAACACTAGAAAACTTACTATTAATAAACGATTTATATGTATTGTAACGGGACGTCAATTTTGACCTGCCGATACCTAAGTTTGAAATGGCGAACGGAGAACATTGTAAATTATTTAATTAAAAAATGCTTGAAAAATTTAAAAAATTTTATTATTACAAATAATGAAAAATCCTATTCGCCAAATCATCACAAAAATCTCCAAAATTGCATCTCATTATAAACAATTAATTATTATTTATAATAATTAATTCAAAACCCAGGAATTTAAACGAAGTTAACAAACTTAAAAAGAAATTTCTGCTTCGATAATTAAATCAAACAGAAATAATCAAAAGAATAGATCCACTCCGCGTGGAACCAGTCACCGTAGGACCCAGCGTTACACTTCACTGGGCACGGAATAATAGAAGCACCGCGAGCGTCTCTCGCAGTAAGACCGACTTGCTTTCAAATTCGTCAACAAACCGGTTAGCATGATTATAAGTAGCTACATATTTAGACAGTACGAAATAAGGCGTTATTATTCGAATCTCGCCAATATTATAGGTCATTACCAAACGCCTTAGCCACATCCTACTTGATCCTATGGTGACCAACAGCGAGCGAGAGATCACCGGATTACAACTCCTGTATTAGGAGAATAAGAATAGAAGCTGGTAATTCTTACAATAACGAAAAATAGGCGGATCAAATTCGAACTTCAAAGTATGATAGGAAAACAACAGCCCACCTATCAAATATGAATATCGCCGCAGCAATGTCAGGCAATTACCAGTGGTTCCCACACAAAAGGGAAATACCCTCATAAAAAGTTTAATTCCATTAAAAAACATAGAATTACAACACAGATCACAATAATAGATATTACCCAGGATGTAAAAACCACGAAGAACAAATCTTGCTAAGAATTTACATCGTACATCCATTATTATTAAAGTTATTGCGATAAACAATCCAAATACAAACAATTGTGATTTTTGAAACAATTATTAGTAGCACAATAGCATACAACGCGGCTAGTTACCACGAATTTAACATATTTTCAGTATCAACAATAATTGTTCAAAAAACACTAATTGTTATAAATAATAAAATCTAGAACCTACGTTAGATAGGAGGTTAACACATAAAACCTAAGTGGGACCCTTGAACCGCGTTTTAACCTCCTCACAAAATAAAATTCAACGGAAAAGTGACGTCAGAAGCGTCGGTTGGAGACCACGTGACCTCCACATAGTTCCACGTCGACATCACGTGACCTCCACGTTTTCCCCCTTTTTCCGCTCTCAACCAAGCATATAAAAGCGACAGCCCTGCTCGACAAGAGCACTCTTGAGCAAACCACTACCTGGAGTCATCACCACGGCGTGCTGGGAATCAGCACGAGTTTATTTTAATCTACATTTTAAGAAGAAAACGTTGAAGGAAGTAGTTCGTTGGACATCTCGATGACTGAGGATCACGAATTCAAGGCCATCGGTAGCAACGACGAACTTCAACAAAATTCTCACTAAATATCTGGGTCCTTTCGTACAGCTCGTTGGCCCCCAGTATTTAGTTGAGTTAGGGCACTATCTCGAGAAAAGGCTCCATATTACTGCTATATGGCCACCTAGCTTGAGATAGTGAAAATCGAGGGATAAAATCCTCGCACTGGGTACTCGGTCGTGTGAACCTTGTTCGATCTCGAAATAACTAACGAACGGTCAAGCTAACGTGTAAATCCACTAGGCCTTGAAAAGCCTGGATTGGTAACATAAATTACCAAACCCTGTATAATATTGCGAATCTTCGTAATATTATTCAGAAGAGTGTGTCATGGGTTATTATCAGCGATCGTGCTAGAAGGGCAGTACTCAAGGCACCTCGCAAATCGATTTCGCGGACACTGATTGTGCTTTCGAACCTTTCAAAGGTGCGAAACCACGATGTGACAGGAAAATAATTGTTCCTATGGATTCCCCTCGACGTCAACGCGTGAATCGACCCCCTCCCCGAGCGCACGCGTGTATATATCATAGAGAACGCTAAATCATCGATTCTTGATTACTCCAAGATTTTTGATCGATAGGCACTCTTGCCCCGGATCTCGAGCCGTCGTCTCTATCTGTAAAGACTGCGGGCAGGGTCTGCCGTCGGGGAGCCGTGTTTCGTCTTTGCCGTTTAAAAGTAAACGTTTTGTAAAACGGTGAAATCTTATATTTATCTGATAGTGAAATTGGGTGTCAAGTCGAAAGAGGAGAGAATATTGGACAAATTCGTAAGTTGAAAAATATATTTCTCTTCCTGGATTGCTTATGTGATTGTTGGTTCTTTTGAATTCAAAGCTCCTTCCCTTAATAAAACTCTATTATAAGTAGTCCATCATACTGGGTCAGCCAATGGTACCTACTCTCTACCTTCGAATAGCCGTGGTCCATTATTTATCAATTTTTTGGTATAGAATTTATTGAAAGAGTTTATTCATCCTCACAAGATGAATTGGCGTCCAACATAAAAGAATTTAAATTCATTAAACCTAGAGCCCTGACAGCCTCCGACCCAGGCCGCGTCAGGTGGTGACTTTTATTTGTTAATATTGTTAACGTTTATTAAAACTGAGAAAAAGAAAAAAAAAGGTTGTATAAAAAGTCACGTTCTCAACGATTAGGAAACAGCGTATTCGAGCCTCGCGTATCAGGAGCGCAGGAGCCTTGAAGAACTCTCGCCTACAGAACCCCGAGTAGCCAGTGAAACAGATCACTCGTAGCGAAGGAAAACATACAGCCACGCACACAGACAGACCGACGAGAGGCCTCTCTCCTACAGAGACGTACGAGACTCGACGGAAACAGATAGTGCGTATTCCACGCCAAATAGACGAGATATATTTAATTCTCATTCCATCCAAAGAATTAAATTCTTTTAAAATCAATTCACACCCGTCCTATGATTATACTGAACACAAATCTTAACGAAAATTGAATAATTTTCTATATAAGATTTATTGTATGAGGACACGCCGCAAACGGCAAGTAGGGCGTCGCAACCCCAATATATATTTTCAATAAAATTCGAATTACGTGTTGGTCACGCTCTCCAAATTCTTCAGCGTACCTTTAGAGAATTATAGCTTTCGTAGGCCCGCTTTACAAGCAACATATAAGCAGTAAAATCTTTGTGAGTTGAGTGTAGAGCTCCCTACAGTAGCACCTCCTACTGTATGAATTTAAAATCATTTTATTTTTGTAAATCAAGTTATTTTTACTTGATCACGGGTTTTCCCTCATAACATAGGATAAGTTCGCGTTCAGAGCAAACGCTCAGGCAGTAAAATCTTTGTGAGTTGAGTGTAGAGCTCCATACAGTAGCACCTCCTACTGTACGAATTTAAAATCATTTCCATTAAAATTATTATTTATTTTCCAACGGGTTATCCTGCATAGAAACAATCCCGTTTATCTTCTCGACAAGGAGGGACCCAAATCAGAGCCTGGCTAATTACCAGGACTAATCCCCCTTAATTCCGAAATAAACGCCTTCTCAAATCCTCTCTAAGAGAGCCAATGATGAAGAAGGCAACTTCTCGAAACAATGAAAAATAAAAATTAATTCTTTCGACTGAGGCTTCTTCTAAAAACCTATAAAATCCAAACATCCTCACAGGTCGCACCGGTCCAGCACACGAATCCGAAGTTCCTTACCCGCACCGAAACACGGCCAGGAACTTTAAAAATAAAGATTATTGTATTCGTCCAACAACAAACATTTTCGTGCAAACGCTTGCCCCTCTAAGAAAACAACCAATAAATAGTTTGAATACGATACTCCGTCCCATAGCTAGCATATCGTCAGGAAAGAACATCCGTTATTTCGTCTATAAAGAAACAACAAATAATTTCATTGTTGCCTATACACCTTAAGCTATATCAGGGAAATCTTGTTCGCACAAAACGCTTAGCGTAACAGATACAATAATTCGATTTTTCGACGAGGTAGGGAGAACTTTACATATCATTCAGCTAATTAACATAAATAGGACAACATAACAGCTAATTAAGATAAATAGGAAAGATCGATTCGTTTCATTAGCGTCCGAAAAAGGACGAGACACCAAGCTAGAAAAATCGATTCGTTTCAGTATATGTTCTATTATTCTATTAATTTAATATTTAATCTTTAGTTATTGTATGATCACTATTTTATCTTAATAATTATCGTGTTGAAATCGCTTGCCTTTTATTCTTAGTTAGTTGACAAGAATTTTATGTTGTTGTGTGTGATTATGTTAATCTATTAACCATAGAACGGGCTCTCCGGTCGAGAGGTTATGTCTTTAGAAACTGTGTTTTATTAATAATTGTGCTTCTAGTTATACAATTTAACTATTTTTTCAAACTTTCATTGACCGGAGAGTCCGATCCATTCGGAGTTACATTGTGAAAAGGTAGTTCCTGACAATTACAAGACGCTCATCTGCGGGTGGTTGTTTGCCGAAGCGTCTTTCGAGGGTTTTTCGAATTGCCTTCTTCCGGTGGTCCGCTACTCGCTGCGGCTTTCCCGGAGCCGTAAACGTTGAAAGGCCGTTTTCTGTGGGAACGCTACTTTCCTCGAGTGACCATTTCTATTTCTAATATATATATTTCGTATCTACGTTTGAATTGACTAAGATTTGCGCGGCTCGCGGGATACGATGATCGATTATCTGATTCTGGGGCCCAATTCTCCAATCTGCCCTAAGGATCCTCGTATACGACTTTACATTTAAGAAGCGTTGACCAGTCGCATGCGAAACTCATGCAAACGGTTCGAGAATTGGGGCCCTGATACGCAATCAGGGCCCGCGAGCGCGACGTACGCGTGGCTGTGACCACGGTCTTACATACAGGTCTTGAAACTCCATCCAATTTTGCGTGGTGGGGGAAAAAGCTTACGCGATTTTTGTTGTTTCCCAACGCTGCCACTACTCGGCGCTTGGGTAGTATAATGTTAGTGACATAACCTATAAACTAGCGTGATTTGCAAAATATGTGAAAACTGTTCGGACCGAAAAATATTTTGTTTGGTGGCATTAGGATGACGAAGCCGTGTGTAGTGCCGAAGTGTAGGACGGGCTACAAAAGTGAAAAAAAGAAACACTCCGTTTTTCGTGTGCCGAATGACCCCGTGCGACTGCAAAAGTGGCAAGAAGCAATTCCCGGCAACGTAAAGTTGCGGGTCACGCACGTCATCTGCGACAAGCATTTTGAAGAGCGGTATATACGTCGCGAGTGGGTCAAGTATGACCCGAATGATGAATCAAAAATCATTGCAAGGGTAAGCTTATTGACAAATTGCCATTGAGTGTAAGAGAGTTCTAAATGCAACTCCATTTTACTTTATATCAGGCTCCCTACAAGTATCCACAGCTCAGCGAACTTGCTGTGCCAACCAGGTTCGATGAAAATTTAGAAGACGAGAGGACTGTGGCCTCGATTATGGAGTTAGATGCTCAGAGTCCCTCTGAGGCCCCTCCGAGGCCAATTGACCCTTGCGTCAAGACAGTCCGGACTCCACTGAACTGTTTGGCCCTATCAGTCTTGGACAATGTAGGACATGTTACTCCTTTTATAGATGGGTGTTCTGTTGTTGATGGTTCGTATGAATGTGCATCTGTCGAAAATTTAATAGTGAAAATTTATTAGTTTCCATGTTTTATTAATTTTTATATTTCAGATATCTCAACAAATGGATTACCTTCTCACGACAATGGAGAAATGAGTTCGGCAATGGAATTAGAAGCTGATAGATCTGAAGATGCAGGGAATTTAGTGGTGGAATGTGCGTCTCCCATAGAACAATCTCCTGCTGCAAATGGTATGTGTTCTTGCACATATGTATGAAAGGTAATAAAATAAATAGAATGTAATAGCTTTTTATATTTTCTTTCTTCTTTCGTTACAGATGTCTCAAATGATGGAATACTTACCTTTGCAGAGAGTAAAGTGGATTTGTCGATGGAAATCCCACATGAAAATATGCCTATCGAAAGGAGTTCAACAACGTTGAATAAGAATGCCAAACCATATTCAGTCGTCTCAACTGTTACTATCAGTGAAAGTAAGTTTCAATTGTTATTGAAAATATGAGCGTGCAAAAATAAAATTACTTACCTTCTAAAGAGAAATCATAACACCTAGAAAAAAAGAAACTACAAGATTATCATTGCATGTTCATTAATAATTTTTTTAGCAATTAAACAAACTCAAGTCACTTACCATCCTTTGAAAAACGGAGACCCTGAAAAAAATGTAACGGGTATCGTTGATTAATATATTTTTTAGTAACTTAACAAACTGAAGTCATTTACCTTCCTTCCAAAATATTTGATGCAACTTTTGATGAAATTAACAAATTAAAGTTACCTTCCTACAAAGATTGGAATACTTGAAAAAAGAATTAATTAAAGTCACTTACCTTCCTTTAAAGATAGTAATGCCTGAAAAAAGAATAACAAATTAAGGTAAGCGCGTGGATTGTTTATTAAATTTTTTTTACAGAGGTTCAGAAGGGAAACAGCACTACCGCGGTGGAATATTCAACAGATATACCAAATTCATGGTCTGCCACGGAGTTGTGTGACGAAAAGGGGCAACGTATAGTATTTCAATACATCGTAAACAAAGCAGATAAGGGGATTCAAATTCCAGTGCTACAAAAATGTGTAGCCTTAGATTCAGACAGGCAACTGGAATATTTTGTTTACGGCCGTCTTGTTGACACACAAGGTACAATACTCCACCGAAGTTTAGGAGAAGCCGCATCTCTTCGAAAAACGTTGCAAGTATTTCAACATATGGGCATCTGCGCTGGCCTCGGTGTCACGAGCGAGGACGTTCCGATGGAGGACACATACGTAGACTACGTCCAGCAAGGGCGACACAATAATTGCACACTCATCTCAAAACAGAAAAGATGCGCAAACTGTATGAAACTTCGAAATCGTGTGCTTTCGCGAATAAGAAGTATGAAGACTCGCCCGACGTCACAGGTTTTTTATCGTGAAAAAACTTATTTCCGCTTAATTTCTTCTTACTAACAACACTGTAGGTATGCAATATACTAACAAAACTTTGCCTCTCTGTATCGCTTCGTTTACCGTCTAATTTGTAATTCTATATACATGTTGCAGATTCATTTATATTTTTAACTAGAAACTATCTGCTAACATAAATACATTGTGTATTGTAACGGAACAGCTCATGCCTCTTCACTCTACGAGGAAGAAACACCACCAAGCCATAGATATTCGGCGATCGTCAACCGCTCCCTCCTCTTGCGACACATCAGCCGTGACCACCACACGCCGCGAACCCCTGACCACCTCTCGGGAGACGACCGTACAGTATATAAGCGCAGCGCTCACTGTATCAGCCCCTATTACCTTTCCATATTCCAAAACAATCACTTCTCCACTCGAAACGAGTAGCACATAGCATTGACACTCGTAGAGAGAACCCAGAGCGAATCCCCGCTCCACTGTAGGGTGCCTAACAGCTCAGGGACCTACAGTGTAGATTCTCCTACCTGATCTGTCTATTTAAATTAAGGAATAATTTTAAGTCGTACTGATAAGGTCTATTTTTAAGTAAAGGAACCGTAGTACTACTGCACCATAGCTGGTGAAGCAGTGCAACACGATCCCACTATACCCCGCTGTGTGAGTCAGGCTACAGGTAAAACTGTAGCAAGATACCACCATCTATCCTTCTCCTCAACTTGCGCGCTCGTAGGAAATTGCTCTCACACGTGCCCGCGTCTACTATACTCCTCTATAGGCGCGTCTGTTGGAGATCGCTCTTCTACAGACCCGCGTGCACCAATACACGCTAAAACTATACCAACAATTGGCACTTCGCCTTCAGGTGTCTACGTGCTATCTCCCTCACTAGAGCGAGATACACGTATACATCCTCTCTCTTTTGCTCATATAGCGATATTCAAAATATCTCACGCAAAAGTCAAACGCGTACATATGAGCTATCTCGCTCCTCGGCTGTACGTACGCGATAAACTGCTCTCTTCCTCTTTGTCGATCTAACACGAAAGGAATGACCGCGCTCACCATCTAGCACACACCTTCCTGTCGCGTGATAAACACTAGGTCGCTCTCTTCCTAGTCTATACGAAATTTCACTTTCGACAACGGTATTCGCGATCTCACTCCCCGTCGCAGTTCCACCGATAGAAGCCATCTCACTTGCTTCCAATTGCATCGCAGAAGCTACCGTTCGTGCTATACTCATATCGTTACCGTTATTCTCACTCCCGCACTTTAGGACTGTCGCCATCTTAATCCCTTTTGGTAAATAGTGAGTCAGCTGTTGCCATCCCGGGAAAAACGATTCATATATAATCATATATAATCATATATAAACTGCTCATATATGATTGTATATGAATTTTGTCTCTATATGATCATGCATGATCATATATGACTATGCATGATCATATATAATTGTATCTGGGTATACATGATCCTATATGAGAAAATATAATTGTGTATAATTGTATCTAAGCATATACAATCATATATAGTTATATGTGATTATATAAGACGATGCCTAAATAGATATAATCTTCTGAAGCATATAAGGTCAGTCATGATTATATATGATCATATACAATTGTTACAATGTAATTGTACATATATAATCGTGCCCATAATTATATAAATCGTCCGACGATTTCATTTCATATAGATTTAGTAACATGTAGCTAACACAAATTATTGAATCCTTAATACTCATATTTTTATTACCTTAATAATACGCAGTGCGCAGTCATATATGATTGTATATGATCATATATTGCACAGTCGACACATAGAATAGATCTCATATACAATCCTATATGATCATATCTGTTTATATATGACATGGTAAACAGGCAGTTTTGGTGTTATATATGGTCATATATAGGGTCATATATGCCAATGTATATATACATATAAAGTTATATACGCTCATATACATTTGTATATGGATCCACATACAATCATATATGCGCTAAAAATGGGCGATATATAGTTGTATATAACTATATATGATCATATCTGTTCATATATGACATCGCAAGCTGACGGTTTTGGTATTATATATGATCATGTATACCACTGTATATGTACATATAAACTCATATATGCTCATATATGTTTCCATATACAATGATATATTACGTTATATACAATTATATATAATTATACACAACTATACATGAAATTATATACAATTATATATGATTATATATGAACCGTTTTTCCCGGGATCGGTCGGCCGTCATAACATTGCACCTATAATCCTTTCCGAGAAGTAATTCCGATCGAGCCATTTAAATCGTGATAATTCCGACAAAGTCTCTCGTGAACCTCGACGATCAAGGAATAACCGCAACAATAGAAGCTACCAAAAAGCACTGGCTATCTCAGGTTAAAAACATACCGAGTCAGAATCATAATATCCATACTAGAAAGGGAAATTTAATTCTTACCTTGCGGTTCATCTGGAGATATAAAAGTTTGTTTTCTCTAGGCAGGCCGATCAGTGCTTCAACTCCGAGTTAAAGACTTGATCACCGTCGTCACAAATACTATCGCGTGGTAACTATTCAATTATCAAGTTCCAATGATGAGTTAGAAGCTACCCGCGAGTACTTCTCTGAGGAATAGTGTCTTCAATTTCCTCCTAGAGTGCGTGCTCTTGTACAAATAACACGCAGAGTAAATTCGTGCTATATGAGCCTTGTGCTCCTCGCAGCGGCACCCGTTCGTTGCGTGAACAAGTAGAATCAAAACCAGATATATTTTTTTTCATGTTCCGAGTTATTTTTTTTTATATACTCGTTTAAAACGTCACCACTTCGTCAAGGATCACGTTTGATGTAGATCTCGGATCCTTGTCCTAAAGAATCTTTGTATGCTTCGCGCTTCACCTCTTCAAGGTAATCTAAAACGTGTAGTAGGTATCGATGAGTGTCACGAGAGCCTAGTACCTTCTCCTAAAAAGTCTCCCTCCAATCTATGATGAAGAATGTTCCAGAGCTTAATAGCACATGGAACCCCTGGGATTGTTCTTTCATCCTCCTACACATCCTAACCACCTACTCTTCGCGGTCCAGTACACGAACCCATGCGACGAGAATAAACAATAAAATATCTCGGGATATATCTCGTCGACACTGATCCCGGAAACGTTTCAGTATATTACAGGTTACCTCTGCAAGCAAATCCTTAAAAAATACCGATCCTGCACCGTTTGTGAAAATGCCGTGAGACGGACTTCTTCCTGCGCATCTTCGATGGCGCAGTTTGTAGAAATGAAATCTCGCGGCGGGTTGATTCACGCCAACCTCCATTTTTTCAATCTCATACGCTATGTTGAATCAACTTTTGCTAAATATGCTTCCCGCAAAGATGTCTTCGACCTTACTTTAGACGAAGTCCTCGAAACATACGCTTTCACATTTCCTTGTGCACAGCACGCATCCGACATCTTGTCCTACGCGATAGTATATTATATTCGGTTGAGGATGAGACAAAACGCTCACCAAGAAAACCTGAAATTGAAAAAAAAATTTACTGTTAAGAATAAGCTCTCTAAATTGGTAAACGAATGAAGATTTTGTACATACCGTTGGCAAAAAATGCGCTTGACTGAAAATCGAATAAACATCTTTTACATACCATTGGCCAAACTTTTTCTTTATTTCGCCTTGTACTCGATTACCACCAATTTCTTACAGGGTTATTGTTGATATCTGAAAATAACTGAAAAACGTAAGTGACGATCGTTGTTAACACTCATCTTTATTTTCAAGTTGAATCACTTAACAAAAAATACAATTAAATGTCATAGAACTAAAGCATGTTTGATGATACTCTTTTCGTGGTAAAGCTAGGATATCAAAAGAAAAAATATATATATATTGAAATACCGTTATTCATACTTAACATTAATTTGACAACGAAATTCAGAATACAAAAAAAAAAAAAAAAAGATCAGCAAGTCTTGAACACAAAACATTGGATTTATGAATCGCGCACGATTCCACTAGACCAACCATTACTTTGGAAAAGAAGAAGCGAAAATGATTTACGTTTATCTTCTCAAGCTTTTTGGAGGATCTCTAGAATTGGAGGGAATCTGCCGATTTGCAAGAAATAATGATAATAAATCCGATTTTCCGGTACATTATACAAATAAGTCATTTCAACAAGCGATTCGGTTATGAGCGCTAGAAAGAGATGACAGAATCGTTCTGTCTCTCTCGCACACAACCTTACTCAACCGCTAGCGCTACTAGTGGCCGCAACAGGAATAAATTTTCATGTTTTAAGCGCAGTACCCCCACCACGCAAGTTTCAAGACCTGTATGTAAGACCGTGGCTGTGACGCCCGAGCGTCGTTTCCGCGGTAATTTTGAATAATGACCGTCGACGTCCACTATTGCTGGGTTCCGTCGGTGAAGAGTAGAAACTCACCTTATGAATTTTTGTGAGTTTGGTGTTACTTTCGAAATTAAAGATAAACAAATATATTCATTAAAATAGTAAAGGTGACTCTTCATATATATTTTAGCGATACAAAATCGTACAAATACTCCCCGATCGTTACGTTCCGAAAAGTTGAACGACAACTCTCTAAGATTACAAAACAGTTAAACTATATCGCTAAGATTCCGAACAGTTACTATAAGCTAAAAATTAGCGAAGTCTCGTCCGGTGTCCACGCTGGACCGTTTGGTTTGTCCCTCCAGACTGAACGTCGTCCAATCGTACCTCGTTCCTCCTCCGTCAGTTCTCCTTCTCCAAGAGTGCTTCGCTACCCTTGTTTCCTAGTCGTGGCGGGAACAGCGCGTTCGCTTGGCTCGGCGCCGATCGTTCCCATGGCATCGGCGGGGCCTAGTGTTCAACACGTGGCCAAGTGCGGGTACACACGTAGCCCTGTTTTTTGTCCTGAGCCGGGAAAGCGGGCGAAACTCATGTCGTCAAGGATCTCCGCTGGTAGTAAAGGGCAATTTCCGACAATAGACAGACGTACCTCTGCGAGTCGTTGCTTTGTCGAGTCGAATTCTAAAGCCCTCTTGAATTACTCTCGTCCGCTGGTCCTCGGGCTGCGTCGACATCTTGACAGAGTCGTAAAACAGAAAGAACTTTCTCCGTGCGAACAATATTTTACAAAACTATTTCTACCTCTAAAATATTCATTGCATTCTTTGCTTGCATATATTTGAATTAAACAAATGTCTGTAATAAAATCTTACATTGCACATAGATAATTATTATAATATACCGTTACTATATTCACCACCATTAATGCTCGAGTCTCTCAGGTAATCAAGTCTCGACAGTCAAAATTCTCTATGGTATAGTGTGACGGCCCTGCACTACATTGCATATAAGAAGACGATTAGAATGAGAGAAACATATAGGTGACATTAGCGCAGTGGTTAGCGCTCTTGCTTAGTAACTGAACAGTCCGGATTCGAGTCCCGGTGATCACCATATATTTTCTCTCTTCTATACTTCGTCTAGCCGTCCTCACTACCAATCTACACTCTTCCCCGAAATCTCCGCTTGGTCATTACAATAGCAATCCATTTCTTTTATATTAATTGAGGTTTGAGATTATATAAGATAGACCAATAGTCGCGGCATGGGCGAGCTGACTTACAATAAATAAAAGAGATAGTAATAAATATACTATGACATAATATTTTTAACATATGAATACACATAGATATACTCGATACTTAAACGTCTTGGCATTTTCCGTATACCGAACGGAAATGCCACGCTGTGAGGAAACGTACTACTCATAAAAGAATCTGACTACGCTCTTTGTACCGCAATAAGTAAACGCACTAAAGTCTGCTTTCCCCGAAGTCGAGTCGTGACGAGTCAAGTGGCCAGCATGTAAGTCCAGATATACATTTTTTCAAAAAACGTTTTTCGGGAAACGCAGATAATAAATAAAGTTAAACTGTCGAAAGTCGAGACTCTTAGTGTCAGCGTATAAAGGCGAGTACTGGCGCCAGACACTCTCGAAAGGGCCGTGTCCGGTGGGCCATGTGGTGCCCAATTTAAAGTCAAGAAACAATAGTAATATTCTAACTCGGGACGACGCGGACGCCTGACGCAAGCATTTCGCAGGCTGTCGCGTGGTTGAGAGCGTTGGCGTCGAACCAAGTGATGATTGGCTAAGGGTGGGTCCTCTAGGTGGGTCTTAGAGCAGAAAAGAGCGAAGCCAGATTCTTGGGGGTAGTCGAGCGCGTTAGTACTCCTAGTTTTTACTTTTTGTACCGGGATATTTTCTTGTGTATACACTTATAACTTTAGAAATCAAAACCATTAATAAACGCCGGATCTAATTTTGCCTTTAAATTCTGTGTTTTTCTCTTTAATCTTATTTTCTTCGATTAGCCCGGGCGAGGCGAGCTTCAGCTCTTCAACGTGGAACGGACGTCGAACGGACTCAGTTTGAATTAGCGCGCCACTGCGAGCGAGAGCGTTACATAAGCACCTGGATATCGCCATCTAGGGACGGCATGTTTCATTCGTACCCAAAGTGATGACTGAATTACCGTATGTAGGTTGAAATTGATCTTATTATTTATTAATAATATAAAATAGGGTTTTAAATTAGTGTTTACTATTAATGAAAATGAAAAACCGGTTAAGGGAGGAAGTGAGAGACAAACATTATATATAGGGATATGGTGGGGTAGTGCAAATAATCATAGGAGAACTAAACATTGATATTGTTATGGATCAAGAATTCACAAAAAGGGATAATCGAACTAAAATCTTTGATGAGAAACTATCTGGTGATCCCCTCTTAAAAAAGACATGGCCTATGGACGGCGCTGCAGGTCATATGGATCGCGTGCGCAGCGCGTTCGTTATATGGCGGCCAAATTGAGTCGCAGATCTTTTACCGTGTATAATGGCTTTCTATTTGCATAGCAAATGTGTTTACAATACAATAATATGCGGCTCTTAAATAAGTTTGCAGTTTACAGGCAAAATAATCAACATGGAGCGCGCGCAGCGCGCACGTTGTTGCTAGTATATGTAAATGGAAGAATTTTTCATTTATTTAAAATCGGAAGAAGCCTTAGTCTTCCAACTGAGAAATCTGGACAACGCCAAATTAAGTGATTGACGTCACAAGAGTGATAGCCGCTGTTACAGCCTGGATCATGAATAATGTCTTTTCTAAAAAGGTGTTCAGGGGTAAGTGTACCCGATAATTCGCAAAAGAGAGCGCCCTTACGAGCTCCCTGCAAAGCTATGAAGTTATTAGTAATATGTATCAATGATTGTTTCAAATGAAAGGAGAGATCTGAATACACACATTTTTCATCGCCAATAACCGGCAACTTACGAGCATGATTTGCAACCAAGTCCATAAACTCGTTTCCTCGAATTCTAACATGTGAAAGAATCCAACGAAACGAAACAGAGCAACCGGAATAGGACAAAGAGAGTAATAATTCTTTAATTTAAAAAAGTATATCAGGATGAGATTTACGATTTAGTCCTGCCTGAGCCAAAGATAGAACAGCAGAAAGAGAAACTGTACAGATCAAAGAAAAAGGTCAGCCCTGAGTTTGACCAAGCCTCAATGCTAGAATGATAGCCGATAGCTCAGCAGCACAAATAGAAGAATTGTTATGAAGTCTCAAATGCTGTACAAAAGCAATTGAAGGACAATAAATTGCAGATCCAACACCGTTTGGATTAGAAGTTTTGGAACCATCAATAAAAATGTTTATATATAAAGGAAACCAGCGGTTGATAAGGGATAAAAAGGTTCGGTTTGAAAACCAGACTCGGCTTTTTTAATTTCATGGCCAATAGTTATATTATTCCCTGCTATATTGAGCAGGGATGGTTTCAGCCTCCAGCGGGACAGCAAAACAAGCCGGAGTATTTACAGTGTAAATTTCAGAGAATAGATGTTTATTTTTTAACCATATGGTAAAAATGAAAGGGAAAAAGGATTTTTTCGCAGATCTGCGATTAAGGGACAGCTCGTACATTAGTTTAAATCGAGGAGTGATAATATTGTGTTTATCAACATGCAGTTTAGGTAAATAGTTTCGCGTTAAGAAAGTTCTACTAAGATGAAGAGGAGGTTCAGATACAAGATGAAGAAGAGCATTAGTGGGTGTTGTAGAGATGCAGCCTAAGCAAGTTCTAAGAGCACAAAATTGAATTCTATCAAGAGTTAACAGTTCTAAGGAAGGAGCATTAGAATAAAAAGGAGAACCCCAGTCCACAGTAGCTCTAATAAGACCCTTATAAATAGATAATAGTGTGTTCGGGTCAGCTCCCGATTTGATACTTATAATAGCTTTAAGAGCTCTAAGAGCTTTAGTGGCTTTTTGTTTAATATAGTTAGCATGCTTTTTCCATGATAACTTGCTATCCAATTGAACACCCAGAAATTTTACAGAATCGGCAATACTAATGAGAGAACCTGTTACGTTTCGGATGAATGAGAATTTAGGGTTTCGCGGTTCGATTAATAATTGAAATAAAAATTTCGAATTATCACGCACATAAACTTGTTTATTTGATTAATACCTCAAAAATGTTTTGGATATTATTATAACAATACAGATAATACACAGACTACTTTGGCGTGTAGTATTTGCCACTCAGACACGCGAGTCTGATAATTACAATTCAAGACATATTCAAAGGCTGACGAGTGAAACGATTGAAATAATGAAGAAAGTGTGTATAGGAAATTAAGTGGGGATTTCTGGAGCCATTAGAGGGCCCAAAGATGCTTACAACGCACCACACGTGCGGTCACCAAGGGCTATATAAAAATTGGAAAGAGCGAAGCGCGGAATTGTACTCCAGATATGCATTAGCAGAACTTGAGGCTTTTTAGACGTAAACGTCTGGAATGTTTCCTTTTGGCGTTGAATTAAACATATATAAGCATGAGAGAAGAATACTTGAAATAATAAGATAATAATAAATTGTATTAGTAAAAATAGCCAAGACGTAACAGAACCATTTAATGAAATATGCGGCATTTGATTTGGCAATAGCTTCCTGGGAAAAACGACTAGTTGTGTTTTTTGTTTAGATATGACAAGTCCCTTGGAATTAGGCCAAGTGTCTAGTTTACGTAACGAACAGGAGATTTCGGCAAAGGAAGTATTTAAGTCAGATGAGGAATTATATATAACTAAGTCGTCAGCAAAAGTTAAGATTTTTGTATAGGGATCTATATGGTTAAGAATATCAGATAGATAAATATTAAACAGTATATGACTCAGTATAGAACCTTGTGGTAACCCTATCGGATCACCGCTACCCCAATACAACCGTAAAACGCCGTCCCATGTCCCGTTTAACAATCGTGATTTCACCATTTTATTAAATTCTCGTAGTGGTTGCCTATAGCGTATTGCAACCTCAAAGCAACCGCGTTTCTGCCAATCCCTACCGGATCACCCGGAGAAATTACTGTGTAATATTAATCTTAAAAAAATTATAATCCTTACAGCACGATAGTAGATGTCAACAGTCGAGAATATAAATGAACATTTTTTTTTCAAATTTAAATATTCGAGATACCTAGCTGGGGATCGAACTACTTACCTAACAGTTATACCTACCTATGATCCTAACACGCTACCGACTACGCTATCGCTTACTTGTTTTTTCAGTCCATTCAAATTCTCTATAAATCCATGTGACATTATACAATGAAACTACTGTCGTTCAAGATTATAATGCTTGCTTGACCGTGTATATTTTTTTATTGTACTATGAAAAATGTATAATTTTTCATTTATAAAAATAATAATTGCGATCAGGAAAACTCACGTTTGTTCACGATAGTCACAGATGTAACAGAATTTGGTACATCGGCTGGTATACATCTTGGTTGAAACGTGGTTGTTTTGCGATTGCATTGGAAGGGTTGATGATTTCATCATCAGTGATGATAAAATCAGTGATGATAAAAATCCAGGGGGCGCCGAGATCGGTTGTTTCATTGTTGTTTAACAGTACATTGAACGGGGGAATGCAACCGGTAGAATTACGGTGGAAAAGTGGTTGTAGTCACGGGTGCCTAATCCGACAGGGAAACCTTTAGTGATAATAGCAGAGCCAAACCCCGTATTATTGACAGAAACAAATATGTTTCTTACAGAAATAACATTTTTTATAAAGGTAATTATCATGGTAGGCAGATTGAGATTCTCCAACTGTTTAATTATGAGACTAGGAACAACATTATCAAATGCTCCTTCAATATCTATGAAGCATGCTGACAGAAAATTAGATCTAAGAAAATTAATATTAATATCGGTAACCAAAGTAGCGATGCTATACGTACAAGATTTATTTCTTCTGAATCCAAAGAATTGTCTAGGCAATAACCCGGCGTGTTTAACAAACCAGTGTAAACGTTGATTAATGACTTTCTCAAGAAGTGGAAAACGGAAGAAATAAATATAGGTCCAAATTTTTTTAAACCTGGCTTAGGGATTAAACATACTAAGTAATCGGACTATGATGGGGGGGGGGATGTACCTTGATTTATAAACAATTGGAAAAGCGTTGTAAGAATGCGAATAGCAGAAATAGGCAAATGTAGCAACATTTCGTTGGATATCATATCCATACCCGGAGAAGCCTTTTTATTAATATTAGAAAGCGCAGTATTAACTTCGTTTTAGGAAATCGGATAAGAAATATGTGAAGGACGATCACAAGAGGGAGAAATAACAATAGGAATATTAACTGTGGAGAGGAGCAATTTTGATTATGGTATCCAAAACAATCGAATCATCTCCCGAAGAATTCAAGGAAGAATCTTGTTTATTGAATCTATTCCTAAAAGATTTTGTAATTCGCCATGTCTTAGAAATATCAGATTGAGGACAAATAGAAGAACAAAACTTTTTAAAACTCATAGATTTTTCTTTCTTTAAAATCTTACTAGCAGCTTTAATAGAATTGAAGCATATTTTATATGAATCATCTGAAGGATGTGCAAGGTAATGCTGTTGAGCAAATCTCCTTTTCTCAATTTCCTCCGAACAAACTTGAGACCACCATGGGACTGGAGGTGGGGATTTATACGTTTTATTTAGATTAGGCAATTTAGCTCAGGAGGAGATGAGGCAATCTTTAAGGACACCAACAAAAACGTCGTAAGTAGAAACAGGATTATTATAATCAACTTCTAAATTATCTGAGAACTGATTCATAGATACTTTGAAGGAATCCCAATTAATTTTAGTAATGTTAAATCTAACTTTACACTTTGTTTTAAATAAAGCAGGAAAGGAACATTTTATACAAATAGGTCAATCACTTCGCATAGCCGTGATCAATATGGATTCTCGTATTAGAACCGTCATTGAGGATTATTAAGTTAGAGTTTGATAAAGCAACAGGTAATGTGTCATTCGAATGGTTAAAGAGATCACTTCCCCATGAAGGGTATTGGGCATTAAAAACCCCAGAAATAATAACGTTTTCGTAATGTAATGAAACTGAATCGAAAAGTTCGGAACACTCCACGGATGATATCCTCTCATTTAGAGGGACATAAATAGTAAGAATATGAAATTGTTTAGAATAAAATTGGAAGTTGATAAATAGACATTCAAATTTTTTGTGAAATTGGATATTATCGATAACTTTACAACTGATATCGGAGTTAAGGCTAATTGCAACACCACTGCCTTGAGTATTAGTATGTCTATCTCTTCGTATAACGTTAAAGGAGCGAAATGATACATGTTTGACTTCCTGTAGCCAAGTTTCAGTTAAAAAAATTGTGTCGAAGTTTATTATAAAGTTTTGTAAATCAGAAATTTTACTTAAAACACTCCTAGCATTCCACTGAGCGATATAAAGCTTTTTAAAAGAATCTCTACTCATCGGGGAGATTCTCCTTGAAGAAATGCTCCTCCGTAGCATAATGGATCTAATCATAGCACCAGAACTAGCGATTTTAGATTTAAAGGCATTGCAACGTTCTTTGTTGTAACGCTTAATTAGGTTTGTTACTTCAGCCTTCACCAAATCAGAAATATTGAGAGCTGGGAGCAGAATTTGGGAACTAAGGTCATTGTTGTTGATGTTCGCTTTAGGAGTGTCTTCCAACGATACGGATTCTACAAAAGAGAGGTCGTCTAGATCTTCGACATGAGAAGATTTACGAGATTGCCTATGAACTGATGATTGAGTCAAAGAGTTTTTGGAAGAATTGTTGCTGTCTCTTAACAGATTATCTTGATTCCTAGGTGCACTACTAATCGAGTAATCGAGATTAAATTAAGCATCCGTACGCGGTTTGTTTTTCATCAAAATTTCACGTTTAGCCTCAGCAGCAGAGATATTTCGAATGAAACGCAAATGGTTGACTTTTTTCTAAAGAGAAAAAATTAGGCATTTATCTGACAGCGGTTCATGATTGCTACTCTTACAATTGGAGCAATACGCAGAGGATGAGTTACAGTCAATTACCTGAGCAGTGAGCGCATTTTTGGACGGCTGATTTGTATTTGGAGGAAACATGTCCTGGAATAAAGCATTTATAGCACCTTTTAGCTTTTGAAACAAAGACGGTTACATCAGGTTTCACATACGAAAATAAAATAGATTCGGGAAGGGCGTCTTGATTAATGAAAATCTTTAGTGATTTAGTGGGTTTTAGAATAGGGGATTCCTTATTTGTCGAGTCCAAGTATTTAATACGCTCAACTTTTACAGCTTAAATAGTAGAATCTGCCATAATTTTAGTACGTTATCGATGCGTCTGACTAACCCGACCTTGTATACAATAACATCAGGGATAATGGCTATCCAGTCCGGATTAACGCTTTGTAATCCTCGCTCTACAAACATATTGGCCGTTACGACATGCTTGAAACAAAATGTAAATCGATCTACTGACGGCTTAATTTGACGAAGGGAATTATTATAACTCTTAAAATGTTTGCTGATTGACATCGGATGCAAATTGCCCAAGTTATTTGCAGGATCTTTATCAAACACTTCCACTTCGAAAGACTCAGAAGGCTCCCCAAGGCGATTCAGAGCATCCTTCTCAATATAATGAATGCGATTCGAATATTCAACTTTATTATTTATAGTTCTCATTTCCGGAGGTGACTCGCTATCCGAGTTTAAATCCGATTTTTCCGATTCCGATTTTGAAATTTAAAAACAATAAAAATACTCACCAATTTGTAGAATTCACAAATTCTATGATAGACCACAACTATCTAATAGACCACAACACACAAAATTTAGAAAAATGAGAGAACAAAGAAGAAATATTTTGGTGAGAATAGGAAAGATAAATTTTATAAGAAGAGGATTGAATAGGAGCAAAAAGGGAGAACCGAGAATTTCAAAAAGGAGATTTCTTTTGTTTTTTTTTTTGGGATCTTGAAGTTTAGATTTTTTTATTTTACTTTATTTTTGTATTAAGATCTGATACTAGTCATTAGTTATAGTATTTTTTCCTTTATGGTAGCAATATTAGTAATATCAAAGATATCGATTTTAGATCGAAGCGCGGAAGAGATACAGCTAGCGATGTTAACTGTTCAACAGTCGAATCGAGAATTTTCCTATATATGTATGCTATGAAAAATGAAGCATCAAGACAAACTTCTTAGAATAGACTACCAAGGATTTATTGAGGCATAATGTAGAATGTCTATATACATTTCATATTCCCTATGACCGTTTATTATGTCGGTGCGTTCGAATGCGACCAAACATGGTATTTACGAGGGCCTGATCGGATTTAAATTTTTCCATACCTATATTGAGAAACATAAAATATCATGACAAAAATTAGTCTCGAAAGATTAGTCGGGGGTACTGTAGTGCAGTGATGAGCAACATCAAATACTTTTGTCTCCAAAATACACATCTAATTACAAAGCTCTTTTAGCATTTGTAATTAAAATATATTGAATTATCCACTCCTTTCCGCATTTGTAATTAATGCTCAAAGTATACGTTCATGTAATTTAATTACTTTCATGTAAATTATTACGTTTATGTAATTTAAATACTTTCATGTAATTTAATTACGTTTATGTAACTTAATTATTTTCGTGTAATTTATTTACTTACTCTCAAAAGAGATAACATCCGTAACAACATCAAGATCTAGATTCGTTGAAATAGGGTGAAAGTGGAGAGATCCCAGAAGTCTCACATTCAAGATTCATGTATTTTTAGCGTCCAGAAGTTGATGTTACATGATAAAGATAACAATATATGGCATATAGAAAACAAAGTGATATTGTAAATCCATTTTAATAAATACATTTTTCTATTTCCGTGTTTCAACCACATATCTTATCAATGACGTTTTGTAACTCCTTTAGATCGATCGGATATGTCCCGTTGTTCAACGTAATCACGTAGTTCTTGCAGTTTAGTTTAAGGATTCAATATTGCGCGATCTCGTTCCAAGTGCCTTTTGCGCGTTTGTTAAAGTCGTGAATTAATTGGCGACACGGTTTTTTGCTGCATTAGCCTTGAATAGGACTCGCTTCTCGAAATGCGCATCAGTCAACCGGTTGTATTTAGGAATAGCCAATATTGGGGCATAAGAAAACAGTCGCTCGACTGGTGCTGATGATGGTAACGGCGTATTGTATCGCAAGAAAACTTTGCGAATTAGCGGAAAATCTTTTATGGTATCAAGATTAAAGTCAGCTCTCGTTATAAACGTACAGAACTCGACTTCAGCTTCTCCGTGTTGATAAAAGATTTCCGGCTGCTCACTTGTAGTGGGGACTGGACCAAAATCGAAATAGTCGTCCTGGACCATACGTTCAGCCGCAAGTTCAGCAGTTTCATCGCCGGTTCTCTCTTCAGATGCGACTTTAAGAACAAGTTCGCGAACTTTTTGTTGAGTGGCTTGGTCCAAGCACGTCAGCCAACGTGTCTTAAATTTTGGATGTGTCACTACCGCTATTGCAGCAATTTTTCCGACCCCCTCAATTTTGATAAAGTCTTCGAATCAAGATTCGAGCGATCTTTTGATTGCCTGAAGCAAGGGCTTGCATACTACGATCATGTTTTTGCTCAGCAAGTTCTCTACTTTTCGTCTCAAAGCTACCAATGTGAGCAACAGATATCCATAAAAATAGTAACTTTCACCTTGCAAAATATCGATCGCTTCCGCTAGTGGTTTCTTACATTCGATGTATTCTTCGAGGTACAAAAAGTCCGACGATCTGAGAGGTTTTCTTAGTTGGACAATTTGATTCATCTCGGGGTGAAGTATCTTGTCCTTGAGTTCAATTACTCACTTTATAGAGTCGTAGAGAGAATTCCATCTGGTTATTACTGGCCTAAGCAATGCCTTGCCCAAATACGCCTTCAGAGCTTCGTTTGTTTTTGGCGATCTCAGTGACTTCCATAACCAATTACATCGGTCAAGAGCGTGCGCATGTACGCCAACGAGATCCTGCGATGCTTGAAGCGTCCTACCAACATCCGTCGTCGCTATAAGATGCAAAGTGTCGCTAGCACAGCGAATATGGACCGGCAAACGATAATGGAGCTCTTCGTTAAAATCAAAAACTTCGCTCTCGAGTAATTCCTCCGGTAGAACATCTTCATTGTGAATCTCATCATCGGTACAATCGGAACTGTCCCCATTAGCACTATTATCGTAACGAAGGTCATCTAAAAACAGGGTTGGGCAATCAAATAATTTATTTCACCGGGTCCGCACTTTTACGCACACTTGGCATGAAACCCCTATTTCACACTTAGTAAAATCAAATTCCGTATATTACTCATGGGAAAAACGTTTTCTTATCTCATGTGAACACTTGCCTTCGGCTCGTGGTACAAACTCACACTCGTCAGAAAAAGTTTTATCGCCCTAGTATTGTTGTGGACTATTGTTCGAACATGTTATTTTTAGAAAAACAGGATTTGTTGCATATTCCAATAATTCAAAAAATTGACTGCGAGTAATTAGATGTAATAAAATTCACATTCATACTTGATTTGCATTGGAATTCGGTAAACTTTTGATCAACACTTGCCAAAAATAGAGTCGGCCTTTAGTAATTTTGGGTAAATATCAATATCATTTTTTTTACACTTCAACAAAATCGTATCACTGATGTTATGTGCATGTTTCTTTACAGCGGTATCCCAATGATCTAAACAAATCCGCAAGTTCAACTCAAATAACTGGGGAAGTCTCATTTTTCCAAGTGGAACATTGTTTTCTTATTATATTTAAAAAAATTAAATCCATATGCAATTAGTTATATTCGGATCCGGGTTTTTTCTTTACGTGATCAAAAGTACATCGGCATGAAGAATGAAAGAAGAAAGTATGGGATTTTTCATACGATTTGCTTACCAACAGAAATGAAGAAAACGTTTTTTTGCCTAAAATCGTCGAGCTCCCCATATTACTAGATTGGTAGATTTGATAAATGGTGAAATATGACGCATGTGAGTGACGATGGAGTATACAAGACTTTCTTACTAATCCCAGAAACGTGACTAATTATCACCTGTGGGACGTTCAAATTTTACACTACGTCAAGTTATCAAGAATGCCTGTATTTGATGCACGATGCTAGGAAACGTAAATGGTCGAAAATTGGACCAACTTCTCTGTATTATGGTATGAATGAGTATGCATCTCAAATAACTTACTAGGAGCGAAAATGGTGTCGACGTTTACTCCAAAGACCTCGAATGCTTTTACGAAATTAGATCCATTATAGGCGACAGTCGCTATGATGTTACTATTATCCAAGCCGAATGAGGCATGAATTTCGACAAGCGCATCTGCGATCACTGCGTGAGAATGAGTACCGGGGAAACGCATACACGCAATAGCCGCCGATTTTCATTCGAGAGTTCCTTCGTCAATCGATTGAACCATAAAATAAATACATAAGCGGTCTTGTAATTCCAGCAGGTAAATAATAACGTTCATAAGTAATTACAAGCTAACGCCAATTTATAGAATCGTATTTCACTACATTTAAAGATAAACTTTTATGGGTCGACATTAGTTTACCTAATTAGCTAAGAGTTTACGAAATTGAAAATATAATACCAGTAAGGTAGAAAGTTTATATGTCACGCAAGTTAACATAAAACTGAAACTATTTTACCAGCATGTTCACAATATATGGTTTTATATTTAGAACGTATAGCATTGGAGACATAGTTGGTTTCACATAGTGGCACCTTTTACAGTGACCGTTGAACTTTCTAATTTGTAGATTAAATGGTTTAATGTGTCCGATCATAATAAAAATGGGCGACGAATTATTATGTTTTACGACCAGAACAAAATTATTAGCAGAGTAAAATTGATTTTTTTACATGTGACGCATGTAAGATAGTAATAGACTCTTATATATTATGTGTCCTACGAGCTCTACCTTATAATGATACGATCTAACGTAAAGGATTTATATTAAGAATGTAACTACCCAGTGGACAGTAACGCCGATAAATCGTCGATTCATGCCTGTCCAGATATCCGCCGTTGTGCAAAAATGTTTGCCAGTTGAAATCGCGCGCACGGACAGTCGTTGTTTTAACCCAGCAGGAAAAAAGTATCGTATGCTACAAGGGAGGGAACGGATATTCATCTCGTGTGATTTCAGCCCTCGCTTCGCTTAGGCCGCATAGTTTGGCCTCGGCAGAAATCATGCTTTCCTTCCCTTGTGGCATAATGTACTATTTATGTATTTTGTTTATTTCCAACATCCACTCAATGATAAAACCTTAGTAATCGTTTTCTTGGTAATTCACCTTCTAAAAATATAAATATGCATTTACAATCGTTGATGGGTGTTAAAAAACATTTGACAAACCTGAAAAACTGATTACAAACATGTGACAAACCTGAAAAACTGATTACAAACATGTGACATACCAGTATGTCACTATGCTTCAAAGGGTTGATGTTCATTTAATGTATGGCAATAATGAATTTCAAATTCCAAATGAATTTCAATTTCAAATTCGGGGTACCTAAATAAAGTGGTTTCGTTTAAGACATCTGCATAAGCTCAGGACACAAAAATCAAGTCGATTTTCAATTTTTTTCTCCTGAGAGTATTGAGTTGATGATGTCGGGATTTTACACACAATTAATACATAGTCTTGCCAAGTTTGAGTTTTCTAAATAGAAAAATAGTGTATAGTAAATAGTTGTAATAGTATGGCCAATCGGTGGTTCTGCAACTGGGGCCATGTGAAATAAAAAAAGAAAAAATCTACTTCTAACATCTTTGTAGATTACAAAAATGACAAGCTCCCAGAAAAAAAGTTCGATTTTAGATTGAAAAAAACAACCTTACTCATTTGTTATTATCAAATGGATGAAGATATGAAAAAGAGTGCGTTAAGTCAACGCGACAGAAGTGAAACTTACGATTCGTTTATGTATTTGTTTTTTTTACCCTCCCACTAGGTTATGTGAAGAAACGTTACTATAATTGTTGTATTTAGTAGTGAAGTGAGGTTGAGCATTATATTTGATAATCAAAAACTATTTCTTTTCACTTGCTTAGGATCGGATAGGATCATTGATTTTAATATTAGTGTAAATTCGAGGTTGATTATTTGACACAATTCAATTATATCAATATACAAAAGATTTTTCTATTTGGTTTCTACTCCACTATTTTCCACAAATGAAATTATCAGTTACCAGATATCGTTATCAGATTATCAGTTATCAGATTACGTTCCAGCATCGAAAATTCTGGAACGTAATCGATTTAGAAAACTAAATCGTCCCAAATTTTGTCGTTGCTTCTGTACGGTCAGGGCGTGTTCGCCGTAGGGTAGTGGGCACACTAATCCTTCAAAAAAAAACTTAGGCAATTTTTGGAATTCGTACAAATTAAAGTTAAGACCCAAGGCTATAAAACTATTTTTCAAAAATCGATTTTTTTAAATTCAAGCTTATGCAGGCTTATGCAAGCTTATGCCCTTAATGTTAACGCAAAATGGTTACTTACTCTTAAATGTGTTGTATAGTTCGATGACACTGTGAGCCTACCAGTTATAGTTTTTGTTGGTACACACGTTTTGCACACACCCAGTAAACACATAATTGAACATCAATGTAACCTGGAAGTTACAAGTGATTGTAACAATGTAACGTTTGCGTTATGTTGTGTCTATGTAATGTAGGAGTAACATGTGATGTTTCCTTTGTGATATCCAGATAATGTTACAGTTATGTGACATATTTTCGTTGCAGTTGCATAACAAAAGCTATGAAACCGCAACGCAACGTGCAAGTAACAATTGGGACGTCACTTTGTGACAGGAAGGCAATGTTGTACTGATGTATACGTGGTAACGTTGCAAGAATGTTGCAAAAGAATGTAACATTTACGTACCATGCATATTACAGTGGTTGTGTAACATCGTGAACATGCACGTTATGTAACTATTATATGCCGTAGTTCCGTTACAATTATGTAACGGAAGTGTGTAACTGTAATGTAATATGTATGTAACGAGTGTAGTGTAACTGTGGCCATAGACCTTTGTGGACTTTCAGTCTACAAGAGAATCTTGCGAAGTTGCGGTTACGTAATTTTTATGTTATGCGTTCCATATCAGTTCCATCTATATATTGAGTGGATCATGTAACTGACATGTAAATTACATGTGTTCTTACTTATAACCTTTGGTTACATAGCCGTTACGTTGCAGTGACATTGCGCAACACACATGCAACATTACGAAAATGTAACGGTTATGTTATGCCAGTGATGTAACATATTTAGATTACTTGTTACATAGCAGTTACATAACGGAACGTGCAGGCAAAATAACTAAAATGTAACGCACATGTAACGCATGTTACATAATATGGTAACATTGTTGAGTAGGAAATAATAAGTTACATGTAAGTTACATGTAAGTTACAGGTGATGTTACTTGTTACATTGGGTTACATTGCTGTAACATAACTGTATTTACTGGGCAGCTACGATATTACCGTCGGGCGTCGATTGTTCGTAGTTCACTTTGAAATACTTCCCGTCCAAATAAGCCTTTTTTACGCACGCTATAGGAAAAACTTTCGTGGGCAAGTACTCGTCAATTGACAATTGACTCAAGAAAGCTGTATTATCGATGATTCCTAGGCAGTGATTGATCGAGCCCCCTCCGAATCTTCAATGTTCACTGCCGCAGTTTCTGGAGTTGCCATGGTTGAGATCCTGTCACATTTTCATGTTATAATTCGAATTTGATTCTATTCTTTTTTTTAAATTCGATGAAGTCTTCTTATACTTTAAAGTTGATGAATAACGCGGTATTGTTATCGATTTATTCGGAGCTTAGCAAAGCAAGGAAATAAATAAATACTTTTTTTGGAAGTTAGCACTAATTGGTAAATTTTGTTTTCAATTGCATGACTGTTAGTGTTTCTCTGCATTAAACACATCTACTGTTGAGCAAGCTACATTCCAAAGCACGTTATTGACCCACAATAAATCGTACAAATGGTTTTATAAAACTAGCACTGATTTAACTAGTGTAATTAGCATATATTTTGGATATGTACTTCTAAGAAATAGAAAGTGAGGTATATATCGAGATACTGGAGATATGACACTTACCTTAAGGTCTGTAATATAAATGTACTAGTTTTCAATCTGGAACTGTAATCGATCGAGTGATGAACTACACTGCACCTTAACAAAGCATCGTTAGATCAAACCCGCGCGCGGGTAGCGACAAAGAAAACGCGGGCGTATGGTTAGTACATGTACGCGAGGGTTCCTCGCGTATCGCAAACGACCTTCCCAGTGACTCGAGTAAACAATTGACCTTCACACGAGTCGGACAACAGAAGCTTTCAAGCAATATGCACTAACCCACGTTCTCTTTATCGTTAACGCAATCCGAATATAAATCACACAAGTGTAATTCATTTACATATCACACACATTCAGAGACGCGGCATCGGATCCTCTTTTAAAAAAGACATGGCACATCGAAACTCGAAATATCGAAAACTGAAGCCAGTTTAAAAGCGTTCTGATTGACTCCCTGTCTCGATTATTCCCTTTCCCTGCGTGCATCGTACACGGGCAGGCTTAAATTATAATGAACGCGCGTAGCGCGTGCGTTGTTGCTAGTGATTTAGAAAGAGCATTGAACCGGGATTGGAATGTGGGAAAGCAAGAAGTATGATAGCCGTTGATTATAATAATAATAATAATGACAATGAGACAATGACAATAATAAGTGAGAAAAATAGCGAGGACGTAACACCGAGACTCAATATTTCATGAGTCAGCTTATAAAAGTATGTATTTTGTCCGGCTGTTGCATTGCTGAGTTCATGAAATTTAGTCAAACAATTGTTTATATATATACACGTCCACACGTTACGTGTCCATCTTCCACATGGTTGTATAAAATTACACTTATTTATTTATATAAGTGTAATTAATTGACATACGCGCAATTTAATTATATTGGTGACATTTAATTGCACTGATGTAATTTAATTACTTCTTAATTACTGTAATTTAATTACATTAGTGCAATTTAATTATACTGGTTTAATTTAATCACTTTGGTGTAATTTAATTACATTATTGTTGTTAAGCTTCGTCGTATCGACCTAATTTTAAAGATGGAATTTTGGACACACGTACTCGGGGTCTGATTTAGAACAAATGGCGAAGGCAAAAATTCGATATCCTAATATATAAAAAAAAAGAATATGGTCATTTCCCAAAATTTTTCTGGAAGTTTTAGTTTCGACAATCGGCAAAAAAGGTTGGTCTTGAAAAATGGCTCTGAAAAGATTTGTTGGGCGTACTATAAGTGCGGAAATATACCACTTAGCAATTCTTTCAGATGATTTGGATCATAACACTGTGGCGGTGTACCAATTTTAGAAAATAATTACCGATCACCTGAAAGTTAACTTTACTCTGAAAAAAGTGGTGTGTTACTGATGGAGCTGGACAGCACTACAAGAATAGATTCAATTTCTCCAATCTTTTGCACCATGAAAAATGTTTTGGGCTTCCGGCAGTATGGCACTTTCTTGGCACTGCTCATGGGAATGGTGCCTGTGATGGCATTGGTGAAAATTTGAAAAGGCAAGCTGCTCGTTCCAGTCTCCAAGCTACAACCCCGGAGCATCAAATTCTTACACCATTAGCTTTGTTTAGCTGGGCTACACTTCACATGGCGGAAACTTCTATCTACATTAGCCCAAAGGAAACACATGAAATAGCGGCTGAGATCCTGAAAGAAAGATTTCAAAAAGCAATGACTTTATACTTGGAACACTAAAAATTCATTCATTCGGTTATACCAAATGACAGAGGCCAGCTGATGCTTAGAAGATTCCCCTTCGCAAACGATTTCACTAAGTTCCCTAAAGACAAAAAGAGGGCTCGCGCTTCACAGGCTACGGAACCGTAAAGCATCGATCGCCAACAGATGGCAAAACGCAGAAAACCCAAAACGTGAGTCCTTAATATGAATAAAAAGAAGTTGGATGTTTTCATCGTAAGCATATAGTAAATTATGTAATTTTTTAATAGGTAATAACAAACAAAACATTTGAATGTATGACCTTGGTCGCGATCCCTGTGTGTCTGACGACACCAGTGACCAATCAGACAGCGAATAAATCGCTAACAATGAATTTCGCATTTGTCACTCATGAATATTTTATTGAAGGATTTCGACTTTTTTGCGATTTTTGCGAATTACATTTTTTTAACCGCCAAGAAAATCCTAGCCATGTCGTGGATTTTTTTGCAGGTTCTATTACTGTTATCGAAGATTGTGTAAAATTTACAGCAAAATTAAGGTAGTGTGATCGGAGTACCTAGTCAATAGAAAGACCATGTTTTTAATTATGGGGAAAAAGCAAAATGTCACACATTTCGCTATATTAAAAATCACAATGCAAAGAGAGAAAAACCCCCAAAAAAACCCTTACGGGTAAAAAAATTGAGACAAGTACATTTACGTGAGTGGTATTTGATTTGCCTAAAAAAAATAAAAACAGTGTCAGAAACTTGACCAGTAAGCTGCGCATAAGTACAAAAAGTCGCGAAATAAACTAAAAATATGTACATCATGTCAAGTACATATTCTTCAACAGTGATATAGACACAGTATTCTTCTTATTAGAGACTAATAAAAATCTTGCAGTCGAAAGTAAAAAAATTTAGAAATGAAACAAATTCTTGCCAGTAAAATTAAAAAAAAAGGTAAAATGGTTCAAGAATGTTTAACATGAAAAAAAAATTAACCCACAGTACTTGGCGAGTTTGCGAAGTACCCACATGGTTGTTCATCATTGAATGTTCAATAATGAAAGAAAGAAGAGCTCAGAAAGAGTAACGGATACGATCCGGAGCAGTACTTTTTCTCAGACTATCACTAAGCCTTAAGAGTTTTGGTCATAGTATGAGAAAAAGTACTGCTCCGGATCGTATCCGTTACTTTTTCTGAGACTCTTTCCAAGTTATGAAAGACTCTTTCCGAGATTCGACAGACTCTTTCCGAGATATTTGTTTTCTGGACGGGATACTAAGCAGGGCACGGACATAGTAAGGGACGTTTCGTGGCAAAAGTTTACAAATGGGAAAACAATCTACGTGCATCGCGGCAAAAAAATGGAGAAGGTGAAAGAGAGGTTAACGCGAGGACTTACGTCGATTCCGGACGTCGCGTTATTAACCCATTTCCCGCTTCAATTCCCATATTTATATTTAACTGAATGTATAGGAAGAAAATAGAACAGTAACACAGCAGCGAAAAACCAATTGAGATGAAATAGAACTACAACATTCTTTACAAAAGAAAAATATATTTAAAAAAAATAATAAAAATGTAATTTACGATATTCAGGTCATGTTCTATCAAGAGTAGCGGTAGCAAGTCGACGCCAAGTATGTATTATCTACTATATTACAGGACATCTATTATTAAGAAGCAAATTTATTATTCAGAATAATAAATTTACAGCAACAACCCTTTTATTGCAATTAAATTGCCCGTCACCATTCGGTCTGCAGCTGGGAGATCTGGGACCGGCAGACGTCACGCGGCGTTACCAAATGTACATCGTCTCAGCCGCCATTTTAAAAGAGACGAGAGGTCGCGAACTCATCAATTTAATCCATGATATCTATTCCAAATATTCGGTAATATATATATTTTTAAGGGAGGTACGGATTCGTGACATTCTTCTCGATATTTGGAGCTTTTAAGTCAAGAGGTGACTGATTTTGAAGAATGATTGTTTCGGTCTCAAAGTTTTATCTGGGCGAATTCCGTATGTAACGCGTATTAAATTTTCCAATTTTGCGCATTAATTATTGTTGTAAATGGTCGGTAACGCATTTTGAAATTTAACAGGCGACATTCTCTAAGCCTTTTCTATAGCATATAAAACAATCACTTTTCATACTGATTGGGAGGTTCGTACTCATACTACCTTACAGATCTCGAACTGTGTGAAAAAAAATAATTTCTCTTTTTTTTTGCTGGGCATAGTCTTTAAAATATGAATTAAAAAAAGCATTGATAGTTGGTGAACAAATATATTTTTTCGGTATGAACATTTTTTTTGCCTTCCCTCTTTGTCTCAAGTTATATGGATTTCAAAATAAAAAACATTTTCAAAAATTGCAACTCAAAAGATCTGAAAAAATTCACAGGAACGCATTTTGAGTGCGACCAAACTGTGACAAATTATGAGACGGATCTGAGAAGGTTAAAAAAAATGGCTGAACTGACGGAGAACGCCTCGTATATGTGCAGCGTATTAACCTTTTTATTACATTTTTACCGAACCGGTACGGTGGTTAGCGTGCTCACCTCTAGACCAGAGGACCGATAGGTCGCGGGTTCGAGTTCCGGTGCCGTAGATCTCGCTGGCGTGACGTAGCTCCAGATATACCGGTGGACATGTGTATCTGTAGTTCAATGTTTACACACAGCGAGACGCAAACTAGCTCCGGCAACGTGAAGCAAACTCAAGACCGGCTGTATCGGCATAGGTTTTCCGTAGCTCCCCCATGCCCACTGGCGAATGCGATACAGTAGGGGGGGGGGGGGGGGGGGGGGGGTAAGTCGGCTACGGACGCAACTTGGTGGGGGGCTTTAGAAGGAATTGGGGGCACATGGATTTGGGGACAGTAAAAGGGGGAGGACCCCATACGGTGGAATACATATAATAAATATTATACTTTTACCGACCGTAGTCGGTAGCAAAATCTACTCAACTCCTTAAGGTGATATACTACACCGACCGGGCCGCCACGAATGCGAAAGACATAAAATCATTGGAGACTGCGGTGGTGTGGGAGAGAACGATAGAAACGTGCAGCACATCGTCTTAAGTTTCACTAAGTACGCTGCCCTCTATCTTATTACAAAATTGAACCAAACATTCTGCTTTGAAAATCCGATGTTTTCCCTAGTGCCATGATAGAAATCCTTTGTCTCTCTATATAATAAAAATATCGCGCGTTTGCCGCCGCCGCGCTGTGTAGGTCAATGGTGGTTACCCGTCCAAGTACTGACTTCTCGGGCCAACTTCACACCGCTCGTTAATCGATTCCATTGCCAACTTCTCACCGCTGGCCCATTAATTCCATGACCATTTTCATACCGCTCGCACACTGATTCCATGGCCAATTTCCCGCCGCTCGCCCATCGATTCCATGGCCAACTTGACACCATTCGTCCATCGATTCCATGGGTAATCTCACACCGCTCTCCCGTTGAAGTTGGCCATGTAGAATAATTGAACCATAGCAAACGTGACCTAGAGTGGGGCATATTGTGGGACTTAAAAAAATTCTGGCTTGGAGAAGGGATATTGTGGGACTTTGAAAAATCCTGGCCTTGAGAGGCGGGATATTGTGACACTTAGAAAAATCCTGGCCCGGAGAGTGTGATATTGTGGGACTCGGAAAAATCTAGGCCTTGCGAGGGGGGAACATTCGATTTATCATATTGTTACGACCGAGCAAATTAAAAAGACACGATTTATAAAAAGAATAACAGGACGAAACTTTAATTGCAAATAGATCTCATTTTATGAAATCACTGCCGATAAAAAATGTTATTGTTCTAAATATAACGTTTCAAATTTATTGAAAGTCATAATAATTGTAAATGAAAATTTAAATAGACAGAAAACAACGCAGACTGGAATGCATTAATAACATAAATTACTACAGATAGAGGTACTTGATATACGCAGGCGAACCTAAAGAGTCTCGGTATAAATTAAAGAAAATTTAAAAAACAAAAATAGCTTCGTTAAATTTGCGGAATCAATAAACCCAAGGGCGCCTATTAAATCTGATTGGGATAAAATAAAATGGTTCCAAAATGGTGTAAGAGGCAGAAACATAGAAAACACAAACTGGGGAAAAAATCTTGTATTACAAGATTCAATTAATAAACTCACTCCTCCCGACGTCATGCTCCTGTAGACGATTCTTAGCATGAAACCCCAATACATTAGCTGAATCGATCCTTTCTTATGCACGAGTTAAGGATGTGCGTTGACAATCTTAAACTTAAGTCAGCTACAGGCCCTGACCTTATCGGAAACTCCCTAATTAAACAGCTTCCAAAAAATATCGGGAAAATGTTGCTCAGGATTTTAAATCAAATAATGGCATCTGGAATTATTTCTCCGGAATGAAAAAAACTTTGATTTCTGCATGATCTCCAAACCCAATAATCAGAGGTTGAGACCTATCGCCTCCACCGAGTTGCTTTGCTAAACTGTTTGAGAGACTCATCAAATACAGACTGGATTATTACCTGGAATCAGATTTGGTACTTCCCAGATGGCAATTTGTTACAAATGTAAGAATGTAATTTTTGTCTACTTATTATTATCCATGTTTTTCACAAAGTCACCTCCTATGACGAAGTATGTGTAGGAATGTGGGCGTCCTCATAGAGGAAACTTTCTGAAAGCTGGAAAATAATGAGAAAGCAAAGCATAATGTAGCATTCTTGCATTCTTGCTTAGAGATAGAATGTGGAAACTGAGGATTATTGATATTTGCGTGGTTGAAACAATTTTTTTTTAAATCAAAATGCTCTATAACTTAGGTACTTCAGTCGCATATCAATGTTCCACTGAATTCAGATCGCATTAGCCAGATTTGATGTCCATAGTGAATTCCATTTTTTTTTATTTATGTATAAATATATATAAATTTCTCAAATTTATTCGTAATGATTATATTCAAAAGGTTTTTTCAGATGATGCATCACTTGCAGGATTCCACCGATCTCTATTGATCCAACAGAACATCATAGTTTGGATTTTAAACTACTCATCAGTCTCTCCAATTTCATTGCTTTTTGTAAGCTTCCGTCAATCTTCAATTTTCCTGTCATGAATGCACTAGCAGGCTTCACCTTACCTGAAATAATAAGGGATGATATTGTATTTAATTTTATACTATATATGGGTCATTCCACGGTATTTCTCACACTATAAAACCCGACCGACTCCAATCTTTTCCTATTTTTTTGTCATTGGCCATGTCAAACGGAGCATCTGTGAAATTTTTTTACAATTCCGTTGCCATATTTGTTCGGCCCATAAAATAAAAAATGAAAAAAAATCTGACGTCAAGTGGATACCATATCGACAAAAATGACTAGGTCAATATTTTCTTAATTCAACACAGCTTACGATCAAAATATTTAAATTTTTTAAAATTTTTGCTATATTTTATTTATGCCTTTTACCTAAAAAAAGGTACCATTTGACTAATTTGAACCTCCGATTCCTTTACAAAAAAATCACGGAAATACTACATTGAATACACAAAATTTTAAGCATGAGCCCAAGAAAAGATCCTATCTATTTTTTTTTTTGAGTTTGTTTTTAATCGATATAAAATAATATAATAGTACATTACGATACGAGTGCGGAAAAACTTTTTCTCACGAGTGTGAGGTTGCAGCACGAGCCGAAGGCGAGTGTTACAATCACACGAGCTAAGAAATAGATTTTACCTCGAGTATCGTATAAAATTTGACAAGATGCGAAAACGGGGTTTGTGAGTCCACTCACACCGTGTGGCATAATAGTGCCAGTCCGCTTTTTCGTACAAGTACCACATACTGCCTTTTTAAACGAATGAACGGTATGTCCCGTGTCTCGTGCCTGTAACGGGTGTGAGGGTAAAGTATCTTAGATACATTCCCGCACCCATCTGCGTGAAAAAATGTATCTGCTTCGGTGGTGCGCATGCGCAAGTATATGCTCGCATGCCTTACTACAATACGCCATTTTTGTCACGCGTTACTGTCACGGAACGAGGGACATTGCGTGAATGAGTTTAAAAAATTTGTATTCGAAACTCGGGCGAGAAACCTTTTCTCAACTCATGTGATTGCAACACTCGTCTTCGACTCGTGCTGTAAACTCACACTCGTCAAGAAAATTAATCGCGGTCGTATCGCAACATACTATTATATTGCGGTTAATGTGTTCGCTCCCATTATTTTTGATTTCATAAAATCACTTTCCAGCACAATTTTAAAAGTTTATTATATCTCAGATGGTGCACCTCAACAGTTCCAAAATTACAAAAATTTCGTGAGTATGAATTTCCGGATGAAGGCCGAACACAATTTTTTTTGCCACCGCACACGAAAAAGGACCGAATGGGCCTCGAAACCAGAAAATTTGGCTAATATCGCGGTTAAATTTTACCCCAAGATAAACTCGATGCGACAAGAATTTTTCTAGAAAGTCGTTTCAACAACACAAAACGTATTCCATCGAAGCAAACATGCATTGCGTTATTCCTCAAGAAAACGGCGTTTTGCATATGAAGTAATTGTCCAGTTCTGAGTGCTATGAATCTCATGAGATCATAAAAAAAGAAAAGAATTTAAAATGTATCTAGTAGTATACTGTGCACTGTTGCTGTAAATATACGCGATTGGTTATTGCTTCTGGTATGCTTTCAACGCTATAATATATTTTTAACTTCAATAAATAAATAAAACATTTAAGTTTTCGGATTTTCTATTCTCCTTCGCTGTCGATTATATAAACGAGTATATGAACGACAAAACGTTATACATCCGTATATATCCTATAAATATACGCTTTTCCATGCAGATTAATTTAATTAAAATGATATACAGAGCTCAAACAATTAGAAGGAATAATCCTTCCATCTTGGGCTCATGCTTGAAATTTTGGGAATGCAATGTAGTATTTTAGTGATTTTTTTCTGTAACGGAATCTAAGAAGTCCAAATAATTGAAATGGTAACTTTTTAAAGTAAAAGGCGCAAATAAAATACAATTTTTTAAAATTACTTTTTAAACATTTTTATCGTAAGCTGTGCTGAATTACGAAAATAATGATTATTTTTGTCGAATTTTTGTCGAAAAAAAAAAAAAATCGAGATTTTAATGTCAGTATACTTAAAATTGTCCAAAACGTCGAAAAAAGTGGCTTAGAAAAAATGTCCGTGTGTGTGTGTTCGAAAATTCAATCGCCTCTTCCTCAGTAACAGTTTGAGCGATCGGACTGAAATTTGGCATGCAAAAAGAATAGATACTCCTCTTTGAATGTTGCGTTTTTTTTTACAAAATATATATAGCCATTAACATTTTATGTAGTTTTTAATTTTTGGAAAAAGGGGGTGGTCGTTCTAAATTTCGTAGAAGTTCGCCGATTTAGCTAAATAGTTCTTCATAACTGAAGATACGTTCAATGTTGTTTGGTATTGAATTTGAACGAAATCAGTAAAGCGGTTCGGATTTTACGCCATTTTGAATTTAAAAAAAACGTACATTTTCGCTCTAGCTTCCGCAAAACTAAAGCAAGCAAACAAAAACTTTCCACGAAATGGAAATATAATGCAACCGTGTTTGTATCGGTGAGTCGAAGTCATATGTGGCGAGGTTCTATTTCCTGATCACTCAAATTTCTAAAAAAGTAAAATTTTTAAACGTACCCAACACGGATGCAAAGTAGAACTTTGCACATTGCTTCCTCATTCATTTTTTAAGAGTTTTATTGCCATCTTTGTTCGATCCATAAAATAAAAAATGAAAAATGATGCTAAGTAGAACTTTGCACATTGCTTCCTCATTAATTTTCATTTTTCACAAAGTTTCCTCTATGAGGAAGCCAAAAATAATAAATAAACTTCCTCATTGAGGCGGCTTTGTGAAAAATGAAAATTAATGAGGAAGCAATGTGCAAAGTTCTTATTAGCATCATTTTTCATTTTTTATTTTATGGATCGAACAAAGATGGCAATAAAACTCTTAAAAAAATTCACAGATGCTCCGTTTGACATGGTCAATGACATAAAAAAATACGAGAAGATTGGAACCGGTCGGATTTTATGTTGTATGAAATATCGTGGAATGACCTATATAGAAGTTATAATTACCAGAAAACATTTCAAAGAAATGTTTAGAATCCATTGTAAGTGTCGCATCAGGCTTTTCTGATGTCCCTTTTCCGGTGGCACCATTTCCATTTTTTAGATCAAGGAACCATGTACCTTCCTCTGCACCTGTGATTAAGAAATAAAAGAAATGTATTGAAAACATTTTGTTTTTCCTCCTTGATAGATCAGGCATTCTTAGTCGGTTGACCTGCAAGAGTATATTTTTCAAATAAAGTTACTTTTATTTTGCTGAAAAATAAACATAATATTTAAGCGTATGTTTGGATTTAACTGTAAGAGTGGAACTGATCTTATAAAATCTTATAAAACGGAGGCCATTATTCTACTGACAATATCTTAACCGCAGGAAACTATAAGTAACTTCAAAAGCTACGACTTAAACTATAAGTAACTTATATTCTCCCGCAATCAAAACCTTTTCAGGAAGATAGTGATCAGATTCTTAAGTATTTGCATGATTATCATTTTTCTTTCTCTGGAACGTCAATAACTCCCACTTTGGCGATTTAATAAATGGAATTTTGCGTACTTAAAGATTCTGTCAATTTTACAGTAAATTAAAAGTGGTTTTTTTCTTAAAACATACAGTAATATTTACATTTTCTAGTGATAAATCAACATCATCAGGTCAGATACAACTACTTAAAAATAACGCCAACTCTTATGGCGAGATATTTTGCTTCTGTGACGAATAGTTTTCAAGATACATTCATTTTAAAAACTCGTGTGTACAATCTAATCGGTCAAAGACACTTTTCAGTCCTCCGTCCAGAAAAATTAACTTTCCCAGCGTTGTATTGAAAAGTTTCGTTCAACACTAGGAATAGTAGATTGTGATACTAATGCGGGAAAGTGGTTATTCCACGAAGATTAGGAAGCAGCCGAGCCGAATCGAGCGCTACAGTGATACGAGGCAAAGCAGAGTGTTAAATGTAGCGCGAGAGAAGGTGAGTGCAGCATGCTCCCTAACCGCCGTGGGATATCCGCTTTTTCGTACAACTACCGCATACTGTTTTTTTAAACGAACGAACGGTATGTCCCGTGTCTCGTGCCTGTAACGGGTGTGCGAGAAAATTATCATCTATAGATACTTTTGCGCACCCATCTGCTTGCCTAAAGGTATCTTAAATACATTCCCGTACCCATCTGCGTGAAAAAATGTATCTACATCGGTAGTGCGCACGCGCAAGTATATTCTCGCATGCCTGACTACAATACGCCATTTTTGCCACGCGTTACAGTCACGACACGAGGGACATTGCGTGCGTGAGTTGAATAAAGCTTTTTATTTCACTCGGTGCGAACAGTGCAGTTTGAATGACTGCCTTACGCACGTCAAACATGTGTAAGATCGCCGTTTTACACATTGTGAAGTACAGTTTTGTAAGATAGTTGTGTGAAAAAAATTGGAAAATTCTCCGTCGGCTCGTGCTGCAAACTTACACTCGTCAGAAAAATTTTATCGCACTAGTATCGTGATGTACTATTCTCCCTGGTATTGAAGGGTGAATGTTGCAGCAGCTCTGCGTACAAAATCCCAATGAATGGGCACATCAACTTTTCATAAAACGTGGGATTTTTTTAACACGCAGTTATAAAAAGTATTATTTCGAAGGTAGATCAGAGGCAATAAAACTCGAACTTTTATATCAGGACATACAGAGCATAGGCACGGGCGTGAAGGAAACACTTGAGTATTTTCTTTTTACGCCCTTCCCAAACAAGTAATTATTATACCTTTAACATTGAATTGAAAAACAGCTCCTGTTTTTTTCACAAGTTCCGAAGATAAATTCTTTTGTATGGCGGTGAATACTTCGGCTACTTGTCCATTTCCAAAACCTCCAGAAGCGTTGTCATTTTCTTTGTCTGGACGGCTCTGCATTATCGACTGTGTGGTACCATGTGATTCAGGAATAGGGTCCAAGAAAAAGTCGAGCATCAGATTGTCGATATTTTCTAAACAGAAATAAAGTTAGTCGAATGTTATTTTTCGTCGAAGAATCGGACGATTTCCAACAAGAGAATGAGTATTATGACTTTTTAACCCATTGTGATCTCTGTCTTAACATTCCAAGTCATATGTCAACAAATTAGTGTTTTGAGAAAAAAAAATGCAAAGCAAGAAATTTAAGGAAACTATTGAATTACGGATCTGAAAAATACGCTCAACATTTTTATCAGTATCAACTTTTCCTTTATATTGCGATCTGAATTATCAACGACTTTAAGGGTTGAATTTTCAGTCGTAAGATCGAACTTAAGATGTGGGCCTTTAATAATAATCTAAATATCTATATCTCACGAATGCTTCGACCGACGTGGTAATTTTTGGCAACTGTATCTTCTCTTAAGAGGCAGTGATACACCGCTGGGAATTTCTTCGTGCAATGTTAAACGCCTGTAGGGCTGTCTGTCTCGCATCTAACCTCACTTTTCGGTTTTTCGGTACTCCCGATAAGACGGCGTTTAGTTTCGGGAAACCAAAAGTTTAGCCCAATTGTACCATCCTTCCACAGATTCTCTCCAAATTTGAGCCCAATCTGTCGAGTTATTTGGGAGAAAATAGGTTTCGGAATTTTCGAGGTGGTGGGGGAAAGTAGCACTGCCTCTTAAGAGGCAGTGATACGTCTCCACACCAATTCGGAATCACATCGAAATTCAGAAAGTTATTTTCTTCGAAACGGCGCATTGAATTGGAACAAAATTTTGAACATAAGTAGAAGATAGTGGCAAAATTGGGCTAATCTTATGGTTTTTCGAAATCGTGGAAAAAAATTACTATTTTAAATGTCCCCGGAGAAATTATGTATTTAGTATAAGAATTATGTATATTTCTACTGTTACATTTACCTGACCGTTACATTTTCCAACAGTTTTCGAACATGTGTCACATCACGTTAAGAGGCAGTGATACAACGAAGTATTTTTCCACCAGCTTCGGCAAGGTAGGAATCTGACCGGCTACTGTTAATCGCGGCTAGATGACACGGGGTGCTACTACTACCGCGCTTACAAGTCTTTGCCACGCATTTTTTGCTTGGTCACCCAGTTGTCGTCGCCCAACCATTTTTTTTAGTCAAATTGATAAGCCTTTGATATGTTTTGGTAAACAAATTGAGAAAGCTATTTTTTCTGCTGTTATTATATCGATTTGGATGAAACGAACTTTAAAAAGTGCATTTTTCAGCTATACATGGGCTAAGCTTCTGGAGATACAGTCTGGTAAATGTAACGGTGGAAATATCATAATTTCTTCGAGGGTAATTAAAATTGTAAATTTTGTTTCAAAGTCTTGAAAAACCAAAAGCTTAGCTCAATAGTACCACTATCTTCTACTTATTTTTAAATTTTTGTTCCGATTCAATTCGCCGTTTCGAAGAAAATAGCTTTCTGAATTTCGATGTTATTCCAAAGTGGTGTGGGGAAGTATGACAGCCTCTTAAAAAAGACATTGCGATAATATATCGGAATAATCTTGAAACCAGTTTATAATCCTGTTGATTGGACGGTATGTCGCAGAGCTTACTTCAGTTATCTGACATGAACGGCGCTTCAGAGACATAAATTACATACTAATTAAGTATGTAAATAAGTTCATGTTAAGGCAAGTTTATCGCGGGAGATAAAGTAGAGCTCTTCACTTCGCTCAACGTAGCTCGGGAACACGACAATCGCCATTCGGTAATTCTCGTGCTCGCTCGGGATCGACTCGTCGGATCTTCGGAACCCGACTTCCGATTCCACTTCTCTCGTGTAACTCATCGAAGATGCATGTTTGCTGAACGAACGAAATAAACTAGTGAATCAAATCTAAAGATATCTCATCTTATAATTATTAATCCTTCTTCTCTTTTCAAACAATTCATTATCTTCGATTTTCTCAAACAGTTTACATACTTAAAAAATGTAGAACCTAGAAAAAGTCTGCAAAAAATAATATAGACCGCGCATTGCACGCGATTTGTTGCTAGTATAACAATAATCAACAGTATCATGTTGATTATTCGCTATTAATACGTGATTATGGAGTGTAATGTCACAACATAATCATCTATTAATAGATTCCACATGGTGTGACAATATTCCATTCCAGATCCATTTAGAAGCTATAACATTATTCGGGACAAAAGGATGGTCCATTATAGATGTAATGATGGAAAAATTAAGTATTTGAAAAGATGCTATCTTTAGTTCCAAACAGAATTAAACATATTTGTAATTTGTAATGTAAGCTGAGGACTTACGAGAATTATAGTTTGCATGTACTTTGAAAAATGCAAACAATTGAATTTATGAAGATATTGTTGCAAAAAGTTAGTTATATCAACTAAAGTTGTTGTGATGACCTGCTCGTGTACCAAAAATGTGCACGATTCGTCGAGGCGTTCTTTAGATAAAATAGTTTGAACTATTAGAAGCCAACATCTTAAGTTTGATCTTAAGTTCGAATTTAAATGTATAACTGAAAATAACCCTAACCCTAAGTTAGTAGTCACTTAATATAAACATAGTTTAGTTGTTTTGGGTAAAGAATTTAAGGTTTTATGAAGACACTGATCAGAGATCAAAGTTTTGAACGTTAATAATCTTCTAATAGTTTTCCCCCCACTTTCTAATAAATAGATTTTGACAAGACACAATCTAAATTATGACTCGAATTCATACGCACCGGGATTGCATGCATAGTGAGTGAAATCAGATATGCCCTCGGCTTTAAGAAGTTCTTCATCCACGAAAAAATGTCCAGTGACAGATTTGCTATCCTTGCAAATCAATGAATACACGGCATCTGCCATAATATCAGGTTTTCTACTGACATTTGCACTGTCCGGCCCAGTCAACATTTCGATCGCAGCGGTATGAATAGCTGAAACAATGCTATTATTAATGGATTATCAGAGTTAAAACGACAAGATACATACATGAGTGCCGGAGACAAAAAGAATACGATATCGCTCACAACATTTTTAGTATAGACACGTAGTGAATGTATGGAAAGAGAATAAGTTAATTCAATTAGTGCAGTGCGTCCCTAAGAACACGCCGACATTTTTCATCTTTTGTTTCCATTAGATTATTATTTTCGTCATACAACTTAATGTATTTTCTCATTTTCAGAATACTTACAAGTAAAGGTTCAGAGCGTAATAAATTACGTCTTGACTTGAAAAAGTTATTACGCAATTCAGCAGCATCATTATTGTCGTGAGACGTCTACTTAAACCTATAGTAAATAGATCAAAGAATTCTGTATTTAGAAATTTAAAAAAAGACTGCAAAGTAGATCTTTGCTCATTGCTTTCTCGGTAATTTCGATTTTTCACAAAGCCACCTTACGAGGAAGCTTATTTATCAATATTGGCTTCTACGTAGAGGAAGCTTTGTGTAAAATTTGTGAGTTATAATAAAACCTTAATTTAAAAAAAAATTCAAACTCACGTAAAATTCGAGCTGCTTTACCGATACTCATCAAATTTGGTACGTAGCAGCGCTTAATATTGTTTACCAAATTTGCGAAAGGTAGGGTACAGATATTTTTCTAAAAATTCAAAATTGAATAAAAAATAATCCTGTTTGAATTTTTTTGAAAATGATCACAAACAAAGATGTCCTGCCCCACATTTCAGCTCGATTGATAAAACCGTTCTTGAGGTATCTAAGTTTGAATTTTGCATGCCGGCCACACACACACACACATACAAGCATACATTTTTTCTAAACCACTTTTCTCGACGTGTTGGATCATTCTGAGTGTCCTTACTTGAAAATCTCGAAAAAAAAAAAATTTCACGAAAACAAAACTTTCTCTGTGAGGAACCAAAAAATCAAAATTGCCTGATTTGACCCTAATATAGGCAAGGCGGTTCGTTGGAAATTATTAGCCTTGCCTATTTATATTAACAATAACAATAAGAACAGGTATAACTAATTTCCATTTGCACCATCAAAAAAATTATACGTTAAGGTCATCCTGTAATATTTAACAAATATTTTCACGATATGTGATCGAAATATTCTCAAAGTGATAGGGTGTATTTCAAATTACAAAAAAAGAATACCTTGATATTCACAGACGGAAATAACTGCTTTATAGCTAAGAACATGGAATATAAATTTGAAGTTGATCGGTTAATATTTAGAATTAGTGGAAAGTACATTTTCCCTTTACATCGTCGCTTAAAAAGTTGGTTGTCTCGGTATTTTATACCGATATTTCCATTGTTGGATGTAAAGTAGAATCTTGCTCATAGCTTCCTCATTATTTTTCACTTCTTACAAAGTTAACTCTATGTGAAAACATGGCCATCTATTCTGGTTTCCTTATAGAGGAAGCTTTGTAGAAAGTGAAAAATAATGAGGAAACAATGTGCAACATTCTACTTTGCATACTTGTGTCAAATAAATTAGGAAAAAACAGAAGTCTGGCGAATCTTCAGTTGAAATTTTAAGTCTGTTGTTTCACTTGTGTGCCAAATATAGCGGTAATGATTCTTATAAGCGATTGCATTTTGCTAGCCGCATAAATGTATCTGTAGATCTGATTTCTGGGTGTTTTGGCCTGTAGTAAACCCACTGGTATTAAAAACTCGTAAAAACAAATTTATACCATGACAAAGCTTCCTCTATATTAGGGTGTTTCTAAAAAAAAACTTTTTTTTTCAATCCGCACTAACAGTAAAATTCATGTTGAACCTCAAACGAAGTCAATTAAAATTTGAAGCCCGAAAAAAATAATGTAGTCGTGTCTCAACTGTCTTTTTTAGAATTTGGAATTTCGAGACTCTTACTTGGGATGCGAGATTTGTGCATGTACCATGCAATGTGCTGAATTTTACAAAATTGATTTTCCATAATTCGTCTTTTGCAGTGCACTGGGGATGTTTGCTACATGTGCTGTCTTTGACATCCAGTTTTATATTTCACAAATTCACAATATTAGTCCGATTATGACGAGCAAAAACTCATGTTGTTTTTTCTTAATCGTACTCCTTGTAAAATATTTACATCCATTTCTTTATCCAACCTAACCCAACATCAAACATACTGTAACTTTTGAAAATCTGATATGATTAAAAAATTAAGTCGAGCAATTAATAAAGCGTCTTTTAATACACAAAATGTGCTATTGCTAGTGGTTTTTTTCTGGTGTAAAACTTGATGACAAAAACATCTCCTCCGCCATTTAAATATATCAGTAATAGTAAGGGAATTTTTGCCATTGGTATTTATTGCGGGATTCCAATTAACGTACTAATCGGAGATAGGCGTTCGTTCGATGAAAATAGAATTGAGTCACTTTCGCGACTGAATAACATGCCTGTGCTGAAAATATCAATATTTTTATTAGAATCGCATTTATTTGGTGCAAAATGTATTCCAGACACACCAACAGTAAAGTAAAGTATAAATATCGATGTTCTATAGAAAAATATCGACAATCGATTAATGGAATGGTACAAACATCGGTTGAAATAAAAGATTGTCCGAAATTAAGTTTAATCACTTTTATCTTCTTTCACCCTAAGGTACTGCTGTAGATTAACCCAACAAGTAGGCAAATCCGATCGGGCAAGAAGCGCAAGTCCACAAGTTATCCGAAAGTATTGAAACTTGCTCACGGCATCGTAGAGAACGAGGCAGAAGATGCAGACATGACATCATAAGTGTGGCCAATTTCAAGGCATACAATTAATAATAAAAATATTTTTGTATGCTGTTAATTTTGCTAATATACAAACCTTTGAAACACAGATCTCATGACCGTCATTTTGTACAACTTTTGATTTTTATAGTAGTAACTTCATTTGCAATAGTTCAGGGTTCGCGGATAAGATTTCGAAAATCCATTTGTTCTTAAATTTACAGACGTTTACACTATTTTTGAACATCGATTGCACAATAAATTAAGTACTGTTTTAATAGATTCTATTTAAAATTGATGAAGCGTTTTATAGATAACAACTTCGAGTCCTGGTCTATTCATTTCCATTTGTCCCAAGAGGTTTGATACCATCATGCTAAAATGAATGTATAAAATAACGGTAATATTATCAATACTTACAAATTCCTATAAACTATTCATTGAAATTGCATCTAACATTTGTTTGACATATGAGGTTCCGTCTGTAAATGAAACTTTCATAGCCTATGTGAAATTTCATGTATATTCATTGAAATTTCAGGAATTTAGGAAATGTCAGTGTTACGTCCTGGCTATTTTTTTCTCTTCTTCCTCTTTTTCCTATTTATAATAATTAATATTCTATTTCTTCTTCACGCGGCTAACTGCTTTCCTTTAAAAATTCCTCTCTCACGCCAACCGATGCTGAGAATAAAAACTCAGACGTCTTCATTCCCATGAGCTTCTATTTTCAGTAGAGCAGAAATATGGAGAGATGCTATATTACACTCTACATCCGTTGCGCTAAAAACCGCGAGTCTTGTTCGCGGGACTCGCGAGTCTCTTTTCTTTTTCAGCTTTTGCAGCTTTGCTGGCCGCGCGTGCAACGCTGCGTCAGCTATCTCACGGTCCCCAAATCCCCCACTTTTACGTCTACCCGCTTTCTTCTTTATAATTGTCAGTCCCTTCAGTTAGTCTTATTTCTGATTTTGTACACTGCAGTTCTATTTTTGAGTCCACTCCGAATGGGAGTTTGATTAAGTCTTTACCCGTATGTTGGGTCTTTGGATAATATTATAAATACTTTTTAGCGCAAGTTTGCGTTCGGTTTTATTGTATTTCATGATCTTTTAATATTTCTATATATATTAATTTGTGAATTCACCAATAATTATTTTAGAAAGATTGTGAAATTTTTTATTTTATTTGTGTCGAGTCTTTGAATAAAAGTGATTTAAATTGAGTAATAATTCAAGGCTTCTGTTTCAACAGTTAATTGAGCAACGATCCCGACAATAATAAAAGTAATAAATAAATAAATTACGTCTATTCCGCTCGAGACGTAACAGTCAGCTATTTAGGAAATGTCAAAAACGCAGTTACTGTGTGACGTGATTTTTTCAAATTCACGGTCACAAAGTATATCGTCGTGCATTTGTTGTAGTTCTCGTTAAATGACTCCCTCGAGTCACCCTTCCGTTAAGTTACCGTATAGCTGAAGATAAATTTGTATCGTTTAATTCTTGAGATTAAGTTAAGGTCGGAGTGCTCCAATCTGTCGAGAGGAGAAAGTCTCGACGAAACGAGTTGCCCGACAGAGGAGAGCATCCGACGAGACTCCTCCACGAAATCGGCTACAGTACAGTAAATATCGGCGCCCTCAGAGGAGATGTAGAGAGCTGGAGAACGAACAAAAGTAGAGTTTGCGTTGCAGTCAAGGGAGGAACCCCTTCGATATGTTTTTGTGTTGTATATGCTCTGTTCTCGTCCGATGCACTAGGGAAACGATCATGGAGGATCTCACAGTTAGATGCTACCGATTTACGTGTATTCGTTCCCGTTAGAGTTCGGAGGTGGCTCGAGTCAAAGGACATTAGCTATCGGATCGAGTAATTTCAGATTTTGGAAATAATCATAATGTTTCGCTATCGAGAATTACGTGTAATAATCAGTCTGCCGCGAGACGTCGACGAGACACCTCGAGCTAATTACGTGCTCCCGTATTGACAGTTTTTCTGTCCGGTCACGCTGGATAGTTCGGTTCTCGTGGTCTATCGTAAGATAGACGATACGCGTGCTCCCGTTATACGTGAGAGTTCGTATTCTCGTGCTTCGGGATTTTGTAAAACAAAATTCTTTAGTTCTCGTACGGTGCGGTTTAGTGCAGTGTGTATCACCGAATAGGAATATAGTTCTCATTTCTCCCAAGGATTGTGCATCAATTTGGTGAGTTTTCCGCAAGTTTTTCGTTTGGAATAAAGTAATATAAATCTTTTTTCGAAATGATATCGCTCTCGCTGTGACAGCTATGCGCTGTCACTGCTGCCGCTATCGTTGCAGCGTTGACGCTCCGTTTGTGCGTGAGCTATCGGAAATCGATTGAGATTCCTGTCTCGATGCGCTTTCGCATGCTCTCGCGGCTTTTTAGCCAACAAATTAATCTGTTTTCTCGATCTTTTGCCTCTCGTAGAGATTAGAGTTTTTGAGACTCTAATCTCGTGCTATCGTTAAGAGCAGTGTCTTTTACTGACAACCGATCCCGACCCCTCTACCACAACCTGCAGCCTGAGCGGCCGTGCATTTCCGCCACCGTCGCTCTCGTTGATGCACTCAGGACATACCGGTTTACTAATTCCGGTGAAACAAAAATTGGTAAGTTTCTTTTTTTGTGTTGCGGAGTTCAAGAGTAGTTCCACTCGAACTCCAGGGCATACCGGTTCGTTAATACCGGTGAAACAGAAATTAGCTGGCGCTCACCGGGTTTTGCGAGTGCATTAGCGAGGGTGGACGGCCGAAGGTGACGCCATACCGATATGTTCTCGTTCGTGGTTTGAGTGTTACCAAGTTGGTAGAATAATTAATTATTCTACGTTACCGAAAAATACGTCACAACTGCAATGCGATTGTTATCGACATTGTGTTCAAATAACGACTAATGAAAACATTAGTCGTTATTTGAAAATGACAACATAAATGTGATTGAATTTTAAGAAATCGTTTATGAATGAAAACTTCCGTATCAAACGTGAAGTTTCATGCATATTCATTGAAATTTCAAAGACTATTTAGAAAATGTCAAGTACACGGTTACGGTGCACCTACTGGTGTCGGAATTTTCTCTATTACCCATAACGTGAAAATTATAGCATTGGTGGAACCGGGCGGATAAAAGGTCTAGGGGAAAAAAGGTACTGCGGAAAAAAGTCCCACGGAATAAAGGTCTGGTGGAAAAAAGGTACTGCGGACAAAAAGTCCCACAGACAAAAGGTCCGCGGAAAAAAACTTCACGGAAAAAAAGTACGGTGGAAAAAAGGTCCACGGAAAAAAAGTACAGTGGATCTATTTCTAATTAATTAAAAAATCTATTAAGAAAGTTTTTAGGAAAAGTAGTTTTTTTTAATCAATTAAAATTACTTTGATTTTGCAATCGATTCTAAATTCATTATATTTACTTTTACTTCCTCACAGAGGAAACTTGTTTTCATGAATGATATTCAGAATGGTCGGTCTTCGGATGAATTATCTGGAATTGTATGGGTGCAAAGTCGGAACTTGCAAGTAAATTAAAAATATACCAGGACGAACTATATTAAAAACGATTAAAAACGTATCTGGATGAATAAAGTATAATTATTCGTCCATCTGGACTTGCAAATTGGTCAAGAACAAAAAATCTTGCAAAAAGATTCAAATTGTATCTGAATGAATAATACATGCTTATTTGTCCATCCACCAAAATTTGAAGGGGGGTGGGGGGTTAGGGGTACATGGAGGAACAATGTACAATTCTTCGAATGAAGCATAGTGAAGCGTCCCAAATCGAAGTGATTTCACTAGCATTTCATTGCTCATAATTAATGAATATTTTGTATAACTTCTTAATAAAAATTACAATAAGAATTATATAAAATATACAGATATTCGTCCGGATAACACTGGAAAATACTTCAAAACGAATAACATACGATTATTCGTCAGAATATGGGTTTTAAACCATTTTTAGCATTATCTGGACGAATTACACTCTATTATTCGGACGGATATGTTTTTAAAAGATTTTTAGCCCCGTCGAATTCCACCCAATTATTCGTCCGGTAACTGAAAGAACCTAAAGAAATCCTAAAGTACCTACTTTCTTCGCGGTTACTACATTCCACCGTACTTTTTTTTATACCGTACTTTTTTTCCACCACACTTTTTTTCCGCCGGTCTTTTTTCAAAATTAAAAATTATAAGTTTTACAAGTACGGATCTCCCGACGAGACCTGACCGTCCGACGATAACTCTAAGTTGAGACTGATTATTCTTTCTCATAAAAAACCCGGATTACTCCTAAAACGAAGTATTCATTAAAATGTTTACATCCTGTAATATTTTCTAAACTTCTCGCTACAAGTTTTGCGTACTTGCAGCATAAATCGGCGCACTTGACTCGCTCTGCTTGAACATTGAAGCGCGAGGCGAGTGATGGTTCCGTAACGCCCCGGATTGTCAGCAGTTTTTGTCAATTAATTTACGATATCATTTACTTTCGTCGTTTATCAATATTCTTTACTCAACCTTTATTCAATCGAAGTTGATTTGACAATCCCGAGCGTAACATATGTTTTGATTTCCTCCACTATTGGAAATATCCATAGACTTATAGGACCATATACAAAAATTAAAGTAAAGAAAATATGAATTTGATTTTCTTGTGTATCAAGGAAAACAGCAAAATACAAAAAACAACACTTGATCAAAGACATACCTGTTCTTGGCCATACAGCATTGACGGCAATACCATCGGTTTTAAATTCCTCCGCCATTCCGTGAACGCACATGGACATTCCGTACTTTGCAATAGTATATGCAACATGATTTTTGAACCATACCGGGTTCATGTTTAAAGGCGGACTTATATTGACAATATGAGGATTTGAACTTTTTAGTAAGTGGGGTATGCACAGCTTCGACCTAGAACAACAGAAAGGCTAATAACAATAATCAGGCGTATACCTCTTTTCAAACATTGAATTATTTCTAATGTTAAGTTAGAAACAACTTTCGCACTTATTAAGGTCGCCTCGTGGTTTTAAACGATGGTTTAATCATCACAATAGTATATTGTGCAACAAGGGCCGAAAATTGGCGATTGCGATGAGTGGTAGGTTTGCCGTCCGAGCGAAGCGACGGCTGCCATCACACGAGGCGCAAACGTCAATTTTGGTCCGTGTTGCACACTATATTTTTTGCAACAAGTGCATAAATAGTGGTGCTTTTAGTGATAGTTTTGCGGGAGGAATAGTGAAAAGTGAGGTTACAAACTTTCGACCCTAGGATCGAAAGCGAAACACCAGGGGCGTATGTGAAGGAATCGCGAACTGCGCTTGCGCCAATCTATCGTTACAACACTACTATGAAACTGGTGACATTCGCCCCGCAAAACTACCGTGAAAAGCATCGTTACAAAAAAAACTGTTCATGCACGTGTTACAAGAAAATAATTTCACTAATTAAGCCATACACTCACGCATCACAATGTATGGATGTAATATGATAAATTAGAGATAAATTATCCATGGTTAGTTATACATGAAACAGCTGTTTCCTAGCGAGGGTTGAGTGACCGTGCGTCGTGGTAACACCGCAGTTTTTGTCTGTCGCGTTTAGTACTTTTTTCCACGGGAACTTTGAAATAACCAACGATCTTTCTCGTGGGTTCGCGTCTGTAAAGGGTGGAAATTCTCAAAGTGGGTACCTTGAGAATTTGAAAGGAAAAATATAACAATTTTGACGAAATGACACGATAAAATGAAAATTATTTAGAGGTGCTTTGACGAATAACCAGGTTATGTGTTAAAAACTGAGAAACTACAAACATTCCAAGCAATGGTCAGAACTGAAATGTGTTTATTAAAATGTTTTTTTGGAGCTCCAAGTAGCAATCAGAATGGACGATTTTTTACAATTAAAATTGTAACGATTTTCACAATTAAATTGGTAACGTACCAGACTAGAATTCTGGGGTTCATGGTTCGATCCCGGACTATGGCGATATTTTTTTACGTTTAATTATAATTGTAAAGAATCGTCGATTCTGATTGCTTCATTAATTCTTAACGAAATGGTGAAGCAATTAGAGTGAATAAATTAAGTTCTCGAAATGTCTTCGACTTTTCCGATCGGAAGGTCGACAACGTCAGAATCTTCGGTATCGATGTCTCAGGGGCGGGATTACGAGTTGACCGTAGGGCTTACCGTAGCGCGTACCGTGCGAAAACGTTACGGTAGTTGCTAACATTAACGTTACAGTCGCTACCGTAGTACGTGTAGTTTTCATCGGTATTGAGCACCACTGCTAACGATACAGCAGCAAGTCTGTCAAATTTGAAACTTTAAAATAACCTCATTCTTTTAAAAGTGATTAAACGCATTAAATTGTTTGTTTATTGTTTTTAATAATGAAATGGGGACGTGCGGTGAAGTCGGAGTATCGGAGTGTATTAAATTAGGCCTGCAATTTAACATTGATTGTTTGCTGTGAGTAGGATTAGTAAAAATTAAAATGAGAAGATGTGTTACTATGGATATACAGTGAGGACAACGTGAAACTGGACAGCGCAAATGCGCTTGCGCGTCAATCCGACGGTTCTCAGTTTGAGCGTGCAGACCGCACAGTCGGGCCGGCAAGAGTGAACGGTGAGAGGGTGTGTATGAACGTAGCATACGCCCGTACCACAAAGCTACGTATGAGCGGGCCAAGTACAGCTAGCTTATGATGCCTTATGATGACTTTTGATTTGTAGGACACATTTTATCGGGAAATTTGCTGAACCATTTTTTTTACATTAATTTGTTAATAACATTTTGGAATTATTATTATACTGAATTAATCTTTTCAGTATCTTTAATGTGCATGCATTTTTTTATAGATTTTTATACCATCGCGAAGTGTTTGCAACTTGTTCTTCTTCATCTTTTATCCTCCTGGCTTTAGGTTTTCGCCAAGTGCCATGAGCTAACTTGTTACACAGCCCTCGTGGCTTCTAGCATCGCCCCTACCAGCCTGGGTAGCTTCCCTTGCCCCTACCACTACCCTCACTGGCCCCTTCGAATGTCGGGTGGGGACACGGTCGCCGCTCGGATGAGATGCACTGCCGGTTGTAGGCAGTAGCCAATCAGGATACGCAAATTCTCGGGCAGCCGCATTGGACTGTCCAGTTTCACGTTGTCCTCACTGTATGTTAATATTTTTATTATTTTACAGACTACTAAGCAATCTGTTTTTCCCGCATATCGGCTGGTTGAGACACTGGACTCGCAGAGGACAAAGACGCTCTTGCTGTATTCATATTAATTCAAGACCGGCTGCTCGACACCACCGAACGACAGTATGGACTTCCTGCAAAGTAGAACCTTGCACATTGCTTTTTGGAAACACCCGATCAACCCAAAAAGGTACAGATTATTAGGTAACGTTAGCAACTACCGTAACGTTTTCGCACGGTACGCGCTACGGTAAGCCCTACGGACAACTCGTAATCCCGCCCCAGAACAGAGTACGACTTGCCAAAAAAATTCCATCTGTAATAATGGTCGAACGACGGAGCTCAATTAACAAATTGTTTAGATAAACGACCGCAGCCTAATAATAAAATATGTTAACAAGTACATCCAGGTAGAAGGTGCACTTAACAGATGGGTAAGATAGGGTCACACACGAGTTTCCACAGGAGAGAGGAGTTTCTTCCAACACCTCTCTGCCTTCCTCGTCATCGACATTGTTGCAATCGTCTATTTCTACATTGTCGATTCCGTTGCTATATAGAAATACTCTAACAATGAAGTGTTCGTCGATTCGGTAATCGGATTCCGCATCGGTTGATCATGCAAGAGATCATGCACGATCAATACCTGACGACTGGCTTCTTCCGGGACTAATGGGACTTGCTCATTATTCGCAAGGGGATTTCGCAACAAGGTATCCGTTTTTGAGTTCACTCGTCCAGGCTTGTACTGTATATCATAATCGGACTTTACTAGGCCAGAAAAAGTTTAGGCTTTACACACCCTCAAGAATGGAAAGGCTTCGGGATTCGATCTCATTGAGGTTCTGAAAACAGCCATCCCAATTATTGACGTTCGACTTTTCAACGGGTGCCTTCGTTGGGGCGTCTTTCCCTCCATCTGGAAGAAGGGCTTGTTTAGAGTGCTCCTAAAGGGCGAGGACAAGGACGAGAAGGACTCGAAATCTTGCAGGCCCATTTATCTCCTTTCCGTTACAAGTAAGGTCTTTGAAAAACTACTCAAGGAGTGGCTCACATTGACTGCTGTGACTCGGAGGAGAATCTCCGATCGACATTTCGGCTTTACACCGGGCAAGTCGACGGAGGACGTGATCGTTGAGATGCGCCGCATGGTTTATGATTGCGAGGAAATTTACGCTGTGTCGTTGCTCTTAGTCATATTTGGAGCTTTTGACAACGTGTGATGGCCCTTGGTCCTCAAAAACCTTCATGATAGGAATTGTCCGAGAACCGTTTTTGAAGTGCTGCAAAGCTACTTTAGAGATAGAGAGGTTAGGATAGCTATAGGAAATTTTAATGTCTCCAAACAGGCGAATAGAGATTACCTACAAGGTTTTTAACTGCTCATATTGTTTATTAAAGGATACTTAACTGATTGACTGGCGAAAACTTTTAAATCGTATTCCTTGTTAAAAAATTGCAACGGTTTGCTCATTTAGCCTAACTTAACATCAAACATACACATGGCTATAACTTTTAAAGAACTAATACGATTAAAATATCTAGTCGGACAATCAATAAAACATTATCCCCAAAATGAGCTATTACTTGTCGTACTTAGACTGATATTGTGGTTTTTTCTAGTATAAAACTGGATGTCAAAAACATCTTGTCGGGCATTAAAACATATCAGTGTATTTTATTTTTAAATCGTGGCTGTGGATATATTATATATTAAGAACAACATCCTGATGCACAAATCACTGTTCAAAAACCGTCAATTAAACCACCAAATTTTGTATAAACATTTTCTTTTTGATATAGTACTGATTTGACTAGCACGTTGCGTGACGACTACATTAAGTAGTGACAATAACATACATTGTAATGATTCTGTGTATAACAGTAGAAAACGCAACGTAATTGCTACTGCGTCGCCTGATAAAAGAAAATAGTAGATTGTGATACTAGGGCGGGAAAGCGGTTATTCCACAAAGGTTAGAAAGCAGCGCACGAGCCGAATCGAGTGCTACAGTGACACGAGGCAAAGCCAAGTATTACATGTAGCGCGAGAGAAGGTGAGTGTAGCATGCTTCCTAACCGCGGTGGAATATCCGCTTTTTCCTACAAGTACCACGTACTGCTTTTTAAAATGAATGAACGGTATGTCCCGTGTCTCGTGCCTGTAACGGGTGTGCGGGGAAATTGTCATCTTTACATAGATTGCGCACCCATCTGCGTGCGTAAAAGTATCTTAGATACATGTTCGCACCCATCTGCGTGAAAAAATGCATCTACATCGGTGGTGCGCATGTGCAAGTATATTCTCGCATGCCTTACTACAATACGCCATTTCTGGCACGCGTTACAGTCACGGAACGAGGGACATTGCGTGCACGAGTTTAAAAAATATATAAAAAGAACAGTGAATAGTGAATTCATTACAAAAATTTGTCACGGCAAGCTTTGATTATTAGAAGCATAAAATGATGCAGTGACAGATATCATACAATTTTCAAAAAGCTTTTTCTACTTTGTATTAAAAAAAAAAAACAGCAAACAGAGATTTTGTATTTTATTACTTACTAGCAGGTCATTGTGGCTCGCGCGCTCGCAGCTACTTCCAAATTCAGGCAATAGATTGAAAAAATGTATTTTGAATGTTTTGATTTTCAGTCTTGTTAAAAAACGAGATGAGCATTCTGGTTCAATGTAAAACAAATTACGTACGTGATAAAAGGTTTCTTTTGCCCTCCAATAATCTCATTTTATTGGGGAACCGAAAGAGAAGTTAAATAAAAAAGACGGAGAGAGTCTCCTTTACAATGGAACTCCACTAGCTTTAAGAAACTCCAGTATACTTAGAAAGCCCTACTATCCTTAGTGAACCCTCAATCGTTAGGGAACTCTCAGTCCCTAGGGAACCCGCAATCCCTTGGGAAACTCTCAATATCCCGAAGGAACCACTAATCCCTGTAGAATCCACGACTCTTAGGGGAACCACCATATCCCTACGGTATCATCAATAATATTCTCTATCCTTAAGAAAACCTTCTATCCTTAAAGAATTCCCTGGTCTAGGGACGTCTTCATATTCTTACTATGAGCACAAACGTATATACATTTTCAGCTTTCGTTTTTACAAAAAATCATTTCACAGCACACAATCGTACACACAATTAATAACTTTGAAAAAGTTATCTTGAACATACATTTTGTCAGTGAATATATGTGAGTGTTTATGAGTGACTGTGAGTAGCTGTGCGTTTTTATGAGTCTCTGTGAGAGTATCTGTGAGTATCTGTAACAGTGATTATGCGAAAATCCGTGAAAGCCTCTGTGAGTGTCTGTGAAGGTGTCTGTGATTATCGGCGAGAGTGTCTAGTGGTTTTGTACTTTATTATAAGGTAAATTTATTTTTGAGGCACTCCGGAAGAGCCCGTTAAAATAATGTTACCGCTAAATATTTTTTGTATAGTTCAATCAAAAGCCATTAAAAACATTTACACTATGAAATAATATTGTAAAATTAATTCTCCACTAAATTCTCTTCAAAATAAGAATAAGCTAATATGTAAATGTGTGAATGGGAGGGCACCCTCACATCCATTCATTCATCCACACATTTAAATTAAATAAGAAACGATGTGTAGCTTTGCCTCCTAATTATCGCTAATGCATTCGCAACACCGGGTGAGCGCCAGCTAATTTTTGTTTCACCGACATTAACGAACCGATGTGCACTGGAGTTCGAGTGGAACCACTCTCGAATCCAGCATCGAAAGATGGAACCCTGTCAATTTTTGTTTCACTGTTATTGACAAACCGGTATGACCTGAGTGCATCAACGAGAGCGACGATGGCGGAAATGCACGGCCGCTCATGCTCAGTAAAAGAGACTGCTCTTAACGAAAGCACGATATTAGAGTCTCAAGAACTTTAATTTCTACGCGAGTCAAAAGATCGAAAAGACAAAATTAATTTATTGGCTAAAAAGCCGCGAGAACATGCAAAAGCGATCGAGGGAGGAATCTCAATCAATTCCTGATATATCACGCGCAACCGGAGTATCAATGCTGCAACGGTAGCGGCAGCAGTGACAGCGATATTATTTTCAAATAAATTCACCTTTAATTTACTTCAAGCGAAATAATTGCGGAACTCTCACCAAATTGATGGGCGACCCTTGCGGAAGGCGAGAACTAAGTCCACGGGAACACAGTGCCCTAACTGCATTAAATAACAGAACGAGAACACGCGGATTTTATCAGATGAAACTCCAAAACACGAGAACACGAAATCTAGCGTGAACCACCCGTAGTGTACGAATACCGAACTATCGTACGCGCGAGATTGGACAGAATAACTGTCAACACGGAAGCGCGTAATTAGCTCCAGGCGTCTCGTCGACGTCTCGAGGCAGATTGATTATTACTCGTAATTTTCGATAGCGAAACATTATCATTATTTCCGAAATCCGAAATTACTCGATCCGATAGCTACTGTCCTCTGACTCGAGCCACCTTCTAACTGTAGCGGGAAGGCATACACGTAAATCGGTAGCACTTCACTATGAGATCCTCCACGATCGATTCCCTAGTGCATCAGGTGAAAACAGAGTACAAAACACAAAAAAAAAAAAACGTATTAAAGAGGTTCCTCCCTCGACTATAACGCGAACTCTACTTCGTTCGTTCTTCAACCTTCTATATCTCCTCTGAGGGCGCCGGTATTTCAGTCGTACTATACCCGATTTCGTGGAGGAGTCTCAGCGGGGGCTCTCCTCTATCGGGCAACTCGTTTCGTCGAGATTTTCTCCTGTCGATAGATTTGAGCACTCCGACCTTAACCTAATCTCAATAACAAAAACTATACAAATCTTACTTTAACTATAACGGTAACTTGACGGAAGCGTGACTCGAGAGTCACTTAACGGGAACTACAACAACGGTAACGACGATATATTTTGGACCGTGCGTTTGTAACAAATCAAGTCACTTTTTTACTTCATATACCCTCAAAAATAAATAACTACGGCTTTTATGTGTATTTTTCAACTTCGACTATATGCTGTTTTTTGTGTTTCCAGCCGTAATTTGGACAAAATGTGGCCTTTTTTTCGTTTTGCATTTTGCATCAAAGCATCTTTGATTGTCTAAATTAATTTGATTGAGTAAAGATTGAGTAAAGAATGTTGATAGATATCGAAGGTAAACGATACCGGAAAATAAACGTTGACAAAAACTGCTGAGAATCCGAGGCGTTACGCAACGATCACTCGCCTCGCGCTTCAAGGTGCGAGCATGGCGAGTCGAGTGACCTGGTTAAAGCTGCAACTACGCAAGTCTTGCAGCGAGAAGTTTACTAAATATTAAAAGATGTAAACATCTTCAATGAATACTCCGTTTTGGGAGTAATGCAGGTTTTGGGACGAAAAACAATCGTCAGTCTCAACTTAGAATTATCGTCGGACGGTCACGTCTCGTCTGGAGACCCGTACGTATCAACTTATAATTTACATCCTTTGTAGTAAGTAATTTATTTTAATAAAACCGTTTATTCTAAAACTACTTGGGTTCAACCCTTTATTGGTTAACGAACCCAATAAATGAAATACATCTTGCACCCACGTCCCACAAACGCGCGACGTGCGGCACAACATTTTGGTGGCAGCGGTGGGATCCTGCCAAAGTTCGAAGGAATAAACAGTGCTAAGGATATTACAAGTGAAGTGAAACCGTCGAGTGCGTTATATACCTCTCGAGCGGCATCGTCAAATAAGGGCTAAAATACACAGTCCAGGCAATTGAACACGCAGTCGTTGATTTGCGAGGTTTGTCTCGTAACGTAACTCGAGATACGAACAGCAGCACAGCCGAGCAACAGTGTGCCTGCAAGAAGAAGTCGCGCAAGGATCTTAGCGACTAAAGTACGGACGTGGACCACATACGACCGAGACGAAGGATCGACGTGTCAGAGGTACGACACCGGTCACAGCAGGCTCGAAGCTTCATCGCTACCAGGGGCAGCACGATTACGGGGCAACACGACTTCGAGATCAGCAGCCAAGCAGAGCGACGCCGAGGAAAGAATGAGCATCAATCTGTAAGTGGCGGTCACCACAATTTAACTACATTCCTACCAAAGCCATTAGATAGCAATTGGGAATATTGTATCGGCAAGAATTTTTTTTAGGTAAAAATGTAGGAATGATAATCGCGGTGTAGAGTTTATTAGGAAATTTAGACTAGCTAATGCCGGGGAATAGAAAATCCCTGCCGTTGCGGACGGCAAATTCAGCGGAATCAGTACTACCGAGCGTAAGAGTCAGCCCTGCTTCAGGAGTAGAAGCGGCTTTAGGGGATATAACGTTCAGGGCTAGACACGCACTTCTGAAGCTGTCACGAACAGGGCGATTACGTGGAGCTTACGAAGCAGCGTTAGCGCAAACCATAAACGCACCATTCGAGGTCAACACGCAAAGAGATACGTCCTTCGCGGGGTCAGACATCAGTTTCCTCAGGAGAGCAGACGAAACTGTCATAGCAAGACGCGTTACAGTCGACATGGTGGAGGAAGAAATCAACCGTCTTCGAAAGCAGTAGAGGGCACAGCTGAGTAAGACAGAACCTACAAGGGCAGCCTCATTAGCCTTCGATAGATCTTACGACGACATTGGGGCAAGGCCGAAAACATACAGCCAGATTTCTGAAGGCCAAGGACATACTCGATCAAGGGAGATGGACCGTGCCATTGTGGAAAGGTACGAAGAGCTCGAAAGAGAGCAACGGAGAAAGTCAAGAGGTAGACCGTAAGTTACCATCCCGGATGCTAAAAGGAACTTGTCGGAAACTTTGAGAAATACGCAGGGTGACGAGGTCGATTTAATTTGCAAGTTGCAGGGTCTGGTCTCGAATCGACGCACAGAGGATCACGTACAGAAAGGTCGGGGCGCACCCTGGATATAGGGCCGGCCCTTAAAAATATTAAGACCTTCGATGGAAATCAAGCCAGCGAAATGGACGGGTTTCTCTGTAGTTGCGAAACCATATTTCAGATGGTAGCTGAGCAGGACCACGAGATTTCATTCAAACTCGTGCTCAGCAGCAAAATCTGTGGAAAGGCTATACGGGAGCTCAAGTATAAGTCTATTAATACTTTGGAGGACTTGAGGTACGAATTGGAGTTCCTTTACGGGCAGCGCAAATCGCTCGCAATCCTACAAATGGAGTTTAACCCCCTTTGTCAGAGGCAAGGGGAGGAAATTGTAGCTTATGCAGCCGGGGTCGAGAAAATCATAGCTGAACTGGTGGAGAAGAAGTGCGAAGGCGTATCCACTGAAGCAGAAGCGCGTACGGTGGAACGTATTACGAGAAAAAGTGCACAAGTCGACTTCGAGAACGGATTACACGGACAAGTGCAGATATTGGTGCGGTCGCGTAATTACGCTACTTTGTACGAATCGATCTCTGGGGCAATAGAGATTACCCATATGGTGCAGCCTAGGGGTGGTTCGGGGAGTAATCCGTGGAAATCCACGTCAGCGCCATCTGCGGGGGGTAACTGTTTCACATGTGGGAAAGCAGGACATCGCGTGAGTCGCGTGAGTTTACCTGCCCCGGCAGTGAACAAAAGCATCGGGCAAGTGGAAAGTGTTTGCAAATACTGCGAAGGAAAACGGCACTCCTGGGAGGAATGTCTGAAGAGAACGAGGAAGAAAGAAGAGAACCCTCAGCAGCAGCTTCAGAATCAGCAACAGCATCAGCCTCAGCAGCAGCTTCAGAATCAGCAACAGCATCAGCCTCAGCAGCAGCATCGGCAACAGAATTACCAGAAGCAGAACCAGCACTCAGGGGGCTACAAGAAATTTAATCCGAAGCCTCCGAATGCAGCTTCCGGTAGTGAAAACTCGGGAAAACGCACGCTGGGAATGTTGCGTACGCTCACGGCAATTAGTAAAACACGTGAGACGGAAGAGAAGAACGAGGAAGACAACAAACACGTGGTGCGCATACTGCAGGTAACTCTACCCGCAGCAAGCGCGTCGGCAAGCGATTTCGACATCACGTCGTCGCAGGTGGTTTCTGAACTGCTGACACTGAAGGCTGACACCGGAGCTCAATGCTGTATTATCAAACAGGGATGTTTGTTGCCGGAAACCGAAATCGAGGACAGTGATGTGGAGTTGCAAGGTGTCGGAGGAGAAAAATGTATGCCTACTTGTAAGGCGGAAATTGTATTCGAAATTCCGCATATAACTATAAAGTATTGGTTCTATGTGGTGCCGGACAGCGTACCCCTCGAGGTGCAAGGGCTGTTGGGCATGGAGTTTATAAAGAAACATAAAGCTGACATTCTCGGCGGCGAGACGTTCAAGTTATATGGTCACTGCATGCCGTTAATAGATGGAAGAGCGAGGATAACTCTTCCGTCACGCAGTGAAACTATATTGTATGCGGCGACGAGAAGCCAAAGCATAAGATTTCTCAGACGATTAGAGATTGAGAAGGGCGTGATACTAGGCAGTTGTGTCACTCCGCCGAAAGGAAGCTAGTTATGCAACACTAACGAGCACGTGGTAGAGGTGCAGCGGCCGACGGTGACACTCGAGCCATACGAAGTTGCGAAAGCCGAGCGCCGCAGCGAGACCGAGACTCTGCACGTGGGTACGGTGAGCACGGAAAGGGGGGTCAAGCGGCTTAAGCGATTGCAACAGGAACTCGAGTTGACGCATCTAAATGAAGAAGAAAAAGCAGCCCTCGATGAAATAATCAACGAATTTGAAGATATATTCCATCTGCCGGGCGATAAGCTGCCGTGTACACACATGGTGGAGCATACAATACCTTTGAAGGAAGGGTTATTACCTGCAAAAGTGCACCCTTATCGGCTGCCGGAAGCGCACAAAAACGAGGTCGCAAAGCAAACTGAAGAAATGTTGGCAGAAGGAATAATTCGTCCCAGCAGAAGTCAATGGATTGCTCCGTTGCTTATGGTGGCGAAAAAACCAGATGCATCGGGAGAACAAAATATGCGGGTGGTAGTGGACTTTAGAAAACTCAATGAGGCTACTATAGGAGATTCGTACCCATTGCCGAACATCAACGAAATTTTAGATCAGCTAGGAAAAGCACAATATTTTTCTACGCTGGATCTCGCATCGGGATTTCACCAGTTACCCATGGCGGAAAAAGATAAGGAGAAAACGGCATTCTCCACGCCACAAGGACACTTCGAGTATAATCGAATGCCCTTTGGTTTCAAAAATGCACCTCCAACCTTCCAGCGATTAATGAATTCTCTGCTGGCAGGGTTGCAAGGGTTAAGGTGTTATGTATATCTGGACGACATTGTCGTCCATGGGAAAAATTTAAAGGAACATAACCAACGATTGAAGGAAGTACTACTTCGGTTGAGGGAAGCGAGATTAACCGTTCAACCCGGCAAATGTCAATTTTTACGGAAGGAGACGCAATATTTGGGGCACATAATTTCAGAGGATGGCGTCCGAGCAGATCCAAAAAAAATTATCGCCGTAAAGGAATTTCCCGTTCCAAAGAATGTGAATGGAGTGCAATCCTTCCTTGGCTGGGCTGGATATTACCGAAAATTCATCAAGGATTTTTTGGAAATTGCCAAATCACTTTCCGAGTTCACACGGAAGGATACGAAGTTTGAATGGACGGCAATACGAGATACTGCATTCGAAAAATTAAAGACAGCATTAACAACGCCACCCGTATTACAGTATCCTGAGTTTGAAAGACCGTTTATAGTGACAACCAACGCTTCAGATAGAGCGATCGGAGCAATTCTCTCTCAAGATAAAATCGGAGAAGATTTGCCTATTTGTTATGCGAGTTGTTATAAATATAGCGCAGCAGTGGCTATCCCTAATCAAGAAGCCGACACTGTTGCAAAGGCTCCAGTGGAGGAGGTATAATCTGTCGGTATGGTACGCCGGAAATTATATTGTCAGATCGAGGTACGAATTTTTTAAGCTCCACATTTAAGGAAATGTGCAAGCTCCTCCGAATTACGAAAATTCAAACCTCAGCATATCATCCCGAAAGTAATGGTGCCCTGGAGAGGTCCCATCGAACCCTTGCGGAATACCTGAAAAATTACATAGAAGAGGATCCAGGGAATTGTGATGCATGGCTTCCATATGCTATGTTCACGTATAACATGACACCCCATACGGCTACAGGGGTGACACCATATTTGTTGGTGTTCGGTCGAAATGCGGAGCTGCCCGTGGCAGTAAGGAAGGATCCGCGAAATACTTATACTACCGGTGATTACGCTAACAAACTGCGCGTGCGCCGATGTGCAGCTTGGGCAGTAGCCCGAGATAACCTACAGCTGGCCAAGGAAAAAGCAAAGCAATATTACGATAAAGATTCGAAGGTCGAAGAATTCGCCGTCGGTGATCAAGAGTTGATGCTGGACGAAACAGTTCGGCGAGGTCGATCGGCAAAGTTAACCCCGAAATGGATCGGCCCATACAAAGTCACGGCGAAGAAATCGGTGGTAAACTACGAAATAAAAAAGGGTCGAAATTTGACCACGGTTCATGCAAACCGCCTTAACCATTTCATAGAAAATTAAACGCTGTAAGGATTAGGAAATCAGGTATTTTAAAGTAACGCACGAAGAAAAATATTAAGAAAAATATTCATGATAAAAAATTTTTTGTTTATTTTGGGTTTACATAAGAAGGACGTGCAAATTGAGGGAAAATATCCTCCGTTTATTTTTTTTAAAAGTACATATACATATATAAAGGTATTTCGTCGTATAACATTAGATTTAGATTTAGATTTAGATATTTTATTAAGATCCTGGGATGTTCATCTCCTAAGGACCTAAGCCAAAAAAATACATAAACAAAAGCAGACAGAGAAAAGGAGTAGTACAGAAAATAATCATAAACTAAATGGGGCGGAACATAAGAGAAGATGATAGGCGAGCAAAGCATGAAGACTAAAACCGAAAAAAAAAAAAAAAAAATTGCACACATAAAACACAAACACACCATTCTAATCAACGGTCTCGAGAGCCCGTTGCTCAAGCAGCATGAGGTGCCGCAACAATCCCCTCTTAAACGCCGCCAGTGAGGGGGCCTGCGATACAGCCAGGGGAAGATCATTCCAAAAGAACGATCCTCCAATACAAAACGACTTCCTGTAGACCGACGTTCGCGCGACCGGCGTAGACAGCGAATAGGTCGTACCATGGGCACCACGAGAATCCGTCCTCGCACGCGGCACTAGTTGGTCAGCAAGGTAAGACGGAGTCCCCTCACGAACCATCGAATAAAAAAGCGCACCCACGAAGTATCTACGCCTATTCGCCACCGATAGCCATCCAAGCGAACACCGACCAACAGACACATGATCGCGCCGACGAAGTGCAAACACGAACCGCACAACCACCTTGTACGCACGCTGTAGCTTGGTGTTAAGCTCACCACTGACGTCACACAACACAGCCGAGCAGTAGTCAAGATGTGGAAGCACCACAATACGCGCAAGCCAAGCCCGGGAAGTGGCATCAAGCACCTCCCAAATCGCTTAAGTTGTGCCAAGGCCCCGAAGACGCGTCTACGAACCGACGAGATCTGCAACCCCCAGCCCAGCGATGGCGTATTGATGACCCCAAGGTAGCGCTTGGAGGCAACAAAAGCAATAGGCTGCCCAGAAACACAGTGGCGGGGGAGGGAGGTCAAATCATGGCCAAGTAACCTTGCGGTACCAAGAACCACCGCATCTGTCTTCGCAGCATTTAGCGACAATGAATTATCCACTGCCCAGCCATGAATTCGCGCGACGTCAGCGTTAAGAAGCGCAATCGAGTCAATGAGCTCCTCCGAAGAAGAGCGCCGATAGACAACCAGGTCATCAGCATACAAAAGGTACTGACAGTTGCGGAAGACCCCAGGCAGGTCATACAGATAGAGAGAGAAAAGCAACGGGCCGAGTACACTCCCCTGAGGGAACCCAGAAGAGACTGCCGCTCAGAGACCCGACCATCAGGCAAGCGAATCGCCTGCAATCTCCCGCAAAGCTATGGACAGCTTATGCAGAAGTGTATTGTGACAGACCGTATCAAACGCCTTGCTGAAGTAAAAAAAACACAGCAACCGTCAGCTGCCGCTTGTCCATACCATGCCTCACGTCATTAGTGAACTTGAGCAAGGCTTAGAGGAAGTCCACACAAGCAGCACCAAAACAAGCAGAGACAGCAGAAAGAACGAAACGAGGATAAGGAAGTACAAGGAAAGAGGAAAGAGGATCAAAAGTAGGAGACCTAACTGATGGTGTAAAGACTGAGCAGAAAGCTGAATTAAGCTCGTTAGGCGAGAAAAGAACCGGCCCCTCCCCGCGCTTTTTCTTAAGAAGGCCCAAACGCCGAAGCTCCGACCAAGCCTGGTGCGATCCCTGACAGGCGACAATTCGGGCATGCACATAGATGCGCTTGGCAGAGATAAAGGACTCTTTAGCAGCATCCTGAAGCTGCCGAAATATTGCAACGAGCTTAGGCCGAACAGAAGAATCCGGATGACACCTCCGTAGGCGACGATAAGCCCGATCGTGGGCACGCATTCTCTCATGCACAGAAGAATCGATCCAGGGCGCCGGCGGCCGGGAAAGTCGCACAGTACGAAGCGGAGCTAGAGCATGCACAGCACCACGAAGACGTGCAGAGAACAATCAACCTTCGCATCAAGGGAATCAGCAGCCTCAAAAGTCGACCAATCCTGGCCCAATATAAGCACGGCGAGTGCATCCTCGTCGTTTGCATAGATAGCCCGATATGAAAAAACACACGGCTGCCGCCGCGGAACCGCTACATCAAGTAATACCTCAATTAGATCGTGGCCAGACAAGAACGGCATGCCAGACTGCGAGCTGCGAATAACGAAAGAAAAATCACTCACCACGCAAACGTCGAGCCAAGTATCAGCTGAGTTAGTATGATGCGGGGCCTCAAAGGGCACAATCACAAGACCATGATCGAGGAGGAAGCTCTTCAGGTGAAATGCATCATATGAATGACTAAGCAAATCGGCATTAAAATCCCCGAGGATAACGACGCGCGAGTAAAGAAGCAGCAAACCCCAGAGGTCGTCCTCGAACATGCTTAAGTAACCTATATGCGGCGCACGGTAAACAACGCAAAATAATATTTTCATTGCCGACGAGAGCCGAACCTCACATATCAAATATTCTGGCTTAGACGAATATGGTTGCGGCGAGACGCGCAGTATAGAACACGAGAGAAGAGTGAATATAAAATGCCACTCCCCCGCCTCTCTTACCAAGACGATCATTCCGTATAAGCACATAACAATCGAGAGCAATAAAATCGGTAGGGATGTCGGCATTGAGCCAAGTTTCGGACACAGCAATAACATCATACAAGTTCCTATGAAAATAGTCCCGAAATTGGTCAATATGAGCGGGCATTTACGTGACAAACACGAGGCCTCCGTGAAGCCACCGAGGAGTCAGCACGCGTCGTAGAAATCGTCAGAGCGGTCGTCGATGAGGTCCCCCTAATAGTATTCGAGACGAAATGCAGCATCCTCATCTGCAGCAGCACGAGTCGCCGCAGCACGAGACAAAGCACGCGAAGCAGCAGGAGAAGCAGCACCCGAAGTAGCACCAGCCGCAGCAGCAGAAACAGGAACCGAAACAGTACCAGTCGAAGCAACAGGGACCACAGTAGAAACGAATGGCACCGGCGGAATGACAGCATGATGGTGTCGCAAAGCTCCACGACCGACCGGATCACCCACTCGAACAGACCCCGAATAGGAGCGAGCATTCGGAACTACCGAAGAATCCTCCGACGGCAGCAAAGCAGGAACAGCAGTGGAAGCAGGAGCTGCATTTTTTTTTGCCCCACGACGGCCAGCAACAATGCATTGCGCACCATTTCGCGTCACGATGTGCAATCCCTCCTCTCCTGCGCCAACACGCACCATGAGTTCAGCACGCAGTTGCCGGTAGGCTGCATCTTGAGCCGGCGTCCGATCGACCGAATAACCACACCGGAAAATTCAGGACTCTGCCGAAGGAGCCGTACAGCACGAAAAATTCCGAAAACAGCTTCAGGCGATGGCATCGTAACCTTAACAGGCCGTGGGCGCCGCTGGACAGCCCCAGGAGCAAGAGGTGCCGATGCACCAAGCCGAACAGCAACGACGTCTGCAGCAGGGATAAGCGGGCAAACAATCTCGAGCAAACGCCGCACGATAACCAAATCTCCAACGCACCATTACTTTTGGGATGATATGCTGAGATTTAAATTTTCTTAATTCGGAGGAGTTTGCACATTTCCTTAAAATGTGGAGCTTAAAAAATTCGTACTTCGTTCTGACAATATCATTTCCGGCGTACCATACCGACAGATTACCTCCTCCACTAGGGCCTTTGCAACAGTGTTGGCTTCTTCCACTGCTGCGCTATATTTAGTAAGACCATCCTGAAGCGTGAGGATGTACTTATTTCCCTACGCCGTTTCGGGTAAAGGACCTACAATGTCCACCGCTACCTTTTGAAATGTCCTTTCAGGAGTGTCGGTTATGACCATAGGCATTCGATCCCTTTTTCCCAATTTATTTTTCTGACATTTTGCACATCCCGAGACGTACCTCTTTGGATCCTTTCTTATGCCGGGCCAATCATATTTGGCCTGGATCCGCTGCAGAGTACGTTTTATGCCCTGATGCCCGCCTAAAGGTGCATCATGATACTCCTGAATGATTAATTCCCTGTCAGTCGTCGTAGGACAGGTTACGCCACTGCGACATCGTCGCTTGTTTTTTGTATCGCCGTCTTGCTCGTTGTCGGAGAACGAGCTCGTACTATCGTTATCCCCACTCCCCGCTTCCTCAGACTCTCTGCTGGTTGAAACATTGCGTGAGTCCATTGAAAGGCCTCGGCCGTGCATCTCCACTGCTTTTGCGCTGTCTCGTTCGGCCGCTCTACCTCTCTCTCTCTCGCTACGGCGCTCTTGCGTTCTTGCTCGGTTGTACTGCCGAGCTCGCTCACCATGTCCTCCTTAGATGCATGCGTAATCATAGGGGCCTTACCCCAACCTCACAGTTCTGAGCTGGTGTGCAGCGGCATCCGCGTGTGCATATCTGACGCCATGCTACCACCACTATCTTTCTCACAATTTAAATCTTTCTCCCGCTCTTGCCCCCTCGTGGTTATAAATATGCGACTTAGAGCATCTGCGTTGGTATTGCGCTTACCCGCTTTATACTCCACCTTGAACTCGTATTCAGATAATTTAATTCTCCACTGCATTAGTCGAGATCCTGGATACTTTACTCCAAATAATCACGTGAGAGGCTGGTGATCAGTCACCACCGTGAACCGTGTTCCGTAAATATATGGCCGGAATTGTGCCAAACCCCACACAATCGCCAGCAGCTCCTTCTCTGTCGTAGTGTAGTTTATTTCAGCCTTTGAGAGAGTACGACTCGCATAACAAATAGGCAAATCTTCTCCGATTTTACCTTGAGAGAGAATTGCTCCTATCGCTCTATCCGAAGCGTCGGTTATCACTATAAACGGTCTTTCAAAGTCAGGATACTGTAATACCGGTGCCGTTGTTAATGCTGTCTTTAATTTTTCGAATGCAGCATCTCGTATCGCCGTTCATTCAAACTTCGTATCCTTCCGTAAAAACTGACATTTCCCGGATTGAATGGTTAATCTCGCTTCCCTCAACCGAAGTAGCACTTCTTTCAATCGTTGGTTATGTTCCTTTAAATTTTTCCCATAGACGACAATATGGGAATAATGGGAATATATTTCATATATATAATGGGAATATAGATAACACCTTAACCCTTACAATCCTGCCAGCACAGAATACATTAATCGCTGGAAAGTTGGAGGTGCATTTTTTAAACCAAAGGGCATTCGATTATACTGAAAGTGTCGTTGTGGCGTGGAAAATGACATTTTCTCCTTATCTTTTTCCGCCATCGGTATGTGGTGAAATCCCGATGCGAGATCCAGCGTAGAAAAATATTGTGCTTTTCCTAGCTGATCTAAAATTTCGTTGTTGTTCGGCAATGGATACGAATCTCCTATAGTCGCCTCATTGAGTTTTCTAAAATCCACTACCACTCGCATTTTTTGTTCTCCCGATGCATCTGGTTTTTTCGCCACCACAAGCAACGGAGCATTCCAGTGACTTCTGCTGGGACGAATTATTCCTTCTGCCAACATTTCTTCATTTTGCGTTGCGACCTCTTTTTTGTGCGCTTCCAGCAGCCGATAAGGGTGCACTTTTGCTGGTAATACCCCTTCCCTCAACGGTATTGTATATTCCACCATGTGTGTACATGGCAGCTTATCGCCCGGCAGGTGGAATATATCCTCGAATTCGTTGATAATTTTATCGAGGGCTACTTTTTCTTCTTCATTTAGATGCGTCAACTCGAGCTCCTGTTGCAATCGCTCGACCCGTTTGGCCCCCCTTATCGCGCTCACCGTACTCACGTGCAGAGTCTCGGCCTCGCTGTCGCGCTCGGCTTTCGCAACTTCGTGCGGCTTGAGTGTCACCGTCGGCCGTTGCACCTCTACCACGTGTTCGATAGTGTTTACATAACTAACAACACAGCTGCTTCCTGTAGGCGGAGTGACACAACCGCCTAGTATCACGCCCTTCTCAATCTCTAGTCGTCTGAGAAATCCTATGCTTTGGCTTCTCGTCGCCGCAAACAATATAGTTTCACTGCGTGGCGGAAGGGTTATCTTCGCTCTTCCATCTATTAACGGCATGCAGTGACCATATAACTTGAACGTCTCGCCGCCGAGAATGTCAGCTTTATGTTTTTTTATAAACTCCATGGCCAACAGCCCTTGCACCTCGAGGGGTACGCTGTCCGGCACCACATAGAACCAATGCTTTATAGCTATATGCGGAATTTCGAATACAATTTCCGCCTTACAAGTAGGCATACATTTTTCTCCTCCGGCACCTTGCAACTCCACATCACTGTCCTCCATTTCGGTTTCCGGCAACAAACATCCCTGTTTGATAATACTGCATTGAGTTCCGGTGTCAGCCTTCAGTGTCAGCAGTCCAGAAACCGCGTGCGACGACGTGACGACGAAATCGCTTCCCGACGCGCTTGATGCGGGTAGAGTTACCTACCAGTATACGCACCACGTGTTTGTTGACTTCCTCGTTCTTCTCTTCCGTCTCACGTGTTTTACTAATTGCCGTGAGCGTACTCAAACGCAACATTCCCAGCGTGGGTTTTCCCGAGTTTTCACTACCGGAAGCTGCGTTCGGGGGCTTCGGATTAAATTTCTTGTAGCCCCCTGAGTGCTGGTTCTGCTTCTCGTAATTCTGTTGCCGATGCTGCTGCTGCTGAGGCTAATGCTGTTGATGATTCTGAAGCTGCTGCTGAAGGTTCTGTTCTTTCTTCCTCGTTCTCTTCAAACATTCCTCCCAGGAGTGCCCTTTTCCATTGCAGTATTTGCAAACAATTTCCACTTGCCCGATGCTTTTGTTCACTGCCGGGGCAGGTAAACTCATGCGACCCGATTTGCGTGTGCAGACACGCGCCAAATGTCCTGCTTTCCCACATGTGAAACAGTTACGAACCACCCCTAGGCTGCACCATATGGGTAATCTCTATTGCCCCAGAGATCGATCCGTGCAAAGTAGCGCAATTACGCGACCGCACTAATATCTGCACTTGTCCGTGTAATCCGTTCTCAAAGTTGACTTGTGCACTTTTTCTCGTAATACGCTCCACCGTACGAGCTTCTGCTTCAGTGAATACGCCTTCGCACTGCTTCTCCATCAGTTCGACTGTGATTTTCTCGACCCTGGCTGCATAAGCTACAATTTCCTCCCCTTGCCTTTGACAAACGGAGTTAAACTCCATTTGTAGGGCTGCGAGCGATTTCCGCTGCCCGTAAAGAGACTCCAATTCGTACCTCAAGTCCTCCAAAGTATTAATAGATTTATACTTGAGCTCCCGTGTAGCCCTTCCACTGATTTTGCTGCTGAGCACGAGTTTCAATAAAATCTCGTGGTCCTGCTCAGCTACCATCTGAAAGATGGTTTCGCAACTACAGAGAAACCCGCCCATTTCGCTGGCTTGACTTCCGTCGAAGGTCTTAATATTTTTAAGGGCCAGCCCTATATCCAGGGTGCGCCCCGACCTTTCTGTACGTGATCCTCTGTGCGTTGATTCCGCTCGTGGTATCCTCAAATTACCTTGCAGTTCCTGGTTTTTTAATGTCAGCTCGGTGACCAGACCCTACAACTTGCAAATTAAATCGACCTCGTCGTCCTGCGTATTTCTCAAAGTTTCCGACAAGTTCCTTTTAGCATCTGGGATGGTAACTTGCGGTCTGCCTCTTGACCTTCTTCGTTGCTCTCTTTCGACCTCTTCGTACCTTTCCATGATGGCACGGTCCATCTCCCTTGATCGAGTATGTCCTTGGCCTTCAGGAATCTGGCTGTATGTTTTCGGCCTTGCCCCAAGATCGTCGTAAGATCTGTCGAAGGCTAATGAGGCTGCCCCTGCAGATTCTCGAAGACGGTTGATTTCTTCCTCCACCATGTCGACTGTAATGGGTCTTGCCATGACAGTTTCGTCTGCTCTCCTGAGGAAACTCGTGTTGACCTCGAAGGGTGCGTTTAGGGTTTGCGCTAACGCTGCTTCGTAAGTTCCAGGTCATCGCCCTGTTGGTGAGACCTTCAGAAGTGCGTGTCTAGCCCTGAACGTTATATCCCCCAAACCCGCTTCTACTTCTGACGCAGGGTTAACTCTTACGCTCGGTAGTACTGACTCCGCTGAATTTGCTCTCCGCAACGGCAGGGATTTTCTATTCCCCGGCATTAGCTAGTCTAAGTTTCCTAATGAACTCTACACCGCGATTATCATTCCTAAATTTTTTCCTAAAAAAAAAAGAAATTCTTGCCGATACAATATTCCCTATCGCTATGTAATGGCTTTGGTACGAATGTAGCTAAATTGCGGTAACCGCCACAGATTGATGCTCATTCGTTCCATGGCGTCGCTCTACTTGGCTGCTGATCTCGAAGTCGTCTTGCTCCTTTGGAAAGCTGCTCTTGGATCCGTGTTGCTCCGTAATCGTGCTGCCCCTGGTAGCGATGAAGTTTCGAGCCTGCTGTGACCGGTGTCGTACCTCTGACACGTCGATCCTTCGTCTCGGTTGTATGTGGTCCTCGTTCGTACTTTAGTCGCCAAGATCCTTGCGCGACTTCTTCTCGCAATCACACCGTTGCTCGGCTGTGCTGCTGTTCGTATCTCGAGTTACGTTACGAGACGAACCTCGCAAATCAACGATTGCGTGTCGAATTGCTTGGACTGTGTTTTTTAGCCCTTTTTCGTGATACCCCTCGAGAGCTATATAAGGCTTTCGACGGTTTCACTTCACTTGTAATATCCTTACCACTGTTCATTCGTTCGAACTTTAGCAGGATCCCAAGGCTGCCACCAAAATGTTGTGCCGCACGTCGCGCGTTTGTGGGACGTGGGTGCAAGATGTATTTTATTTATTGGGAACGCTAGCCAATAAAGGGTTGAACCCAAGAACTTTTAGAATAAATGGTTTTATTAAAATAAATTACTACAAAGGATGAAAATTACAAGTTAAAAAGTACGGGTCTTCCGACGAGACCTGACCGCCCGACGATAATTCTAAATTGAAACTGACGATTGTTTTCCATCTCAAAACCTGCATTACTCCCAGAACGGAGTATTTATTGAAGATGTTTACATCTTTTAATATTTAGTAAACTTCTCGCTGCATGACTTGCGTAGTTGCAGCTTTAACTACGTCACTCGGCTCGCCCTGCTCGCACCTTGAAGCGCGAGGCGAGTGATCGTAACGCCCCGGATTGTCAGCAGTTTTTGTCAACGCTTATTTTACGGTATCGTTTACCTTCTATATCTATCAATATTCTTTACTCAATCTTTACTCAATCAAATTAATTTACTCAACCAAAGATGCTTTGACAATCCCGAACGCAACATTCTTAATAATATGGTAGATAAGATAGAATTGATTGTTGTAATTAAGCGATCGAATTACGGTGAGTTTTTGAGTTAATTTGACAAGTGAAACGACCAGTTTTTCAATAAATTTGTAAATATCAATAGGATTTGTGACCTGATTTTATAAAATAATTTGGGAAAAAATCGTAGTACTTTATTTTCGTAAACTTCATTTTGAGTTTGTAATATTCGCTTTAACGGCTTGTCGATCATTTCTTAACTTCAAAGTAAGCTCATATAATTTCGTGCGAGTTAATCCTCAACCATATAGTATGGCCGAGATATCGCACATACCTTAAATTGGTTCTGTATCGATTGAAATTGTTTTCCTAGGATTTCGACTGATTTTTTATTTTTTTTTGCATGTGTCAGTATTCAAAACATCAATGTTAATAATAAGAAAAGACAAAATGATTTTGTTTTTAACATAGTGATCTCTAGAAATGAAGGATTTCGGAAATAAACACACTTTTCATGGAATAATGCTTCAACGTACTGATCGACCGAAAAATAGAATTTTTTTCTACAGGGCTCCCCTTTTACCGAACTTCAATTTTGATCATGTTCTGAAGTTATATGAATCGGCGCTGCGAAGAGAAATGAACCGCGACGTGTAGCCACAGATAATTCGGGTTACAATTGGACCGACCGAAAAAGGGCCGACTTCAGGTATAGGAGTAGCCTCAGAGCGATGTGACGTCAGAGGAGTTTCGTCATTTAAATTTTCTTTAATACTTGACGTCGAGACGCTACCGCGTTTGCTGATGACGCGCCATGTTTAGTAAATAGAATTGTAGGTCAGAGCTTGTTGGCGAAGCCCCGATCATCAGAGAGGAAAATAGAAGGTACAGTGTTGAAGAGCGACTGGAAAAGTCCAACTGCAAGGGGAGAAGACCGTCCCGATCCTAGGCGCAGATGTGTTAGGAAACCGGACTTGACAAGGAGACCTCCAATTATCAGGATAGGACAAACTAGCATAGCATTTAAACATAGTATTAAATATCTTGGAATACATTTTGAGAAAGATCAGAATGTTGATAAACATTGTAGATATCTCGGCGAAAAGGTTAGTTCTTTATTTGATAAATTGGTGAAAGTAGCAGGATGCAATTGGGGCCTGCGCTTCAAGGCTCTGGCAACTGGTGTACAGAAGATTCTTCCTGCCAACGGTAATGTACGCTGCGGCGGGGTGGACCGATCTAGTTATGTGAACTCGGTTTGTGACCGGTCAGAAAGTGGTCCTCGGACCGTCATATGTCAAAAATTTCCGACGCGGTCACAAAATTAAATGTCCGGAAACGCGCATGCGCACCGTGCTGCGTGTGGCGTATCGGTGTATGTCGTGAGAACTAGCGACTAGTCCTAACCTAACGCCACGATGCTCGATCGAGAAAATGTGAACGACTAAGTCGGTAAGAACATAAAAAATGTTATTAACAATATACAATTAATTATTTACTTAAAATAATTCCGACACCGCTTTTTAAAAATAAATTTTCATATTTTTTCAGTAAACATTCGTAAGAAGCGACGTTTTGCGCATGCGAGATTGATAATACTAAAACAGAAGTTAGGCAATAAAGTTTCTGTGATGAAAATAAGCGTAAAAATATTAACAAATTAACACGGTTATATCACATGTATAAAATTGTATACTCATATGCCCTTATGGTTTTGTTAATTTTTGCGCTTAATCACTATAGACTTTATACACGCGATATTATTCACTATGACTTGACTCGGACACCTTATTTTTAATTTCGGGTCAATCCTCTAGAACGATGCATCTTACATAATACATGGTTTCTAAAAAATTCTTTTGGTGCGCAACTTCAACGTCCAAGTAAAAAATGCAAGACTCTAAATGCGTTCATTGTCCGGAAAAGTATGCTCATCACAGTTCACGGATGGCAAGTCACGTTCTCAAAAAGTGCACAGTCCTCCAAATGTTAGAACGCAAATCAGTAGTATAAAGTCGAAGAAGCCTTTGAGACACTCGCTCTTCAAATTCAAGCGACAGCGAAAATATTTTTCCAGATCAAGAACCGATGGACAAGGATACTAATACAAATACTAAAGATGGTGACAACAATTCTGATAGTTCATTGAGTACGGCATCGCCGAGTAAGGTCAATAGTTCGCTTGCGAAACTTTTGTGATACTATGTTGAAGGAAAACGAAGAACATGCTCACCATCTGCTTTCAGAAGCTATCTACTCATCGGGCTCTACTTTGAACATCGCCGAAAACAAAGATTAGCAGGGTTACTTTAATCCTAGATGAAATTTTTGAATCAGTAAAACCCGAAGTTGAGAAGAAAGTGGAAAGCGCTGTATCAGTCAGACTGCAATGTGACGGATGGTCAAATATAAGGAGAGAAGGCGCGATTAATTTTCTCATCACAACACCACACAGTGTTTTACAGAACTTTGGCTACCTCTATCAAACTCACAAACCGGTGAACACATAGTTCAAGAAATTGATAAAGTCATTGATATGGTTGGAGCGAACGAAGTACTGGGAATTGTCACTGACATTGCGGCTAGTATGAAATGTGTCTGGAAAATCTTACCGGCCCCATAATAAAGATCATCAGATTTCTTTCTATGGTTGTGCAGCGCACACGTTGAATCTCCTCGTCAAAGATATAATGGAACAGTTGACAGTCGAGAATCTTTCCATAAATTCTACAGACATTATTTGCGAAATCAAAGAGACGAAGAACGACGAGAAAAACGAATGCAATCCGTCAAGATCCCGGTCAAAACCTGCTGGGATTCGATAGTCGTGTGCTTTGAAAGTGTTCTCACTAACAAACACAATTGACAAGCACTTGTAACTTCGCCAAAAATTCAAGATAAAATGAAGAAGTTGACGAAGACTCTGATTTTGGGAAAAGAATTTTGGACGAGTTTATCAAGAGTTACATTGCTTAAGCCGATGGCTGTATGAATCACAATATTGGAAGGAGATACGCCCAAGATAATCTAAGTTCTGAAACCATTTCGTGAACTCAAAGAACAATTCGTGAACGAGCTCGAAAGATTTCCTCTTGCAGTCCTGTCAGCAGTACAAACGAAACAGATTTTCGAAGCTATGGAGAAAAGATCGGAAACGTATCTGCGACTGATTCATTACGCAGCGAGCATCCTTGAACCATCCTGTCGTGGAAAAGATTTGAGTTGCGAGGATCATGAAACTGGATGTTTTTTAATTTACGACATGTCTAAGAACTTCTATATAAACACTGATAAAGTTTCATTTAAGTGAACTGAATATGATGAAAATGGGGGAATCTTCGATCAAGAATTCATACAACGAGCCACTGCTGTAATGACAGCTCCGAGCTGGTGGAGAACTATGTGCGAATGTACGGAACTCGGAAAACTTGCCTCGCGAATTCTAAGCTTACCGCCCACATCAGCAGCGACAGAATGCTCCTTTACAACTTACGGGTGGATCCATCGACGAAACGCGCGAGAATGATGACGTTCATCGCTTACAATATGAAGCTTCTTGATGATGAACCACGTTAATCACGTGCAAGACGTCTTAAAAAAGAATCGCGCAGGTCGCGCTTTCACGAAACTGATGATTCTTGAGTGAACAAACAATCGCCCACGAATTTAACGATGGGCATATTTTCGGTATCGTACGATTTCTGCAAAAATTCTGAAGCTGCTTTAAAACTCATATAATTATCGCTGCGCGGATTTTCGGTTGCGCAGCGAACTTCGGAACATTCTCGTAAACAAACCGAACGTAGACTCGGCAGTTAAATCTGTAAGGAACCTTGCCACGATACCGGCAATAGACTCATACTAGGGGGATGATCATGGCTATTCATATCGGATGTAGCGGCCGTTCCCGGTCCGACTTCTGCTTGAAAGCAGAACTAAATCTACTAACCTCTCGGCGAATTTTAAATAAGATTAAGATAATTATAATATTAAATATGTTAAATTACTTTTCATTTATACATTACATACATTTCGAAATCCGAGTGGAAATACTCGAAATAATAAACGCAATACAGAGCAATTAAGCTACTGCCCACGCATAGAGTAAGGTATTGGCGAAAGACATTACGGGATATCTGACCTGAAATGTTCTATATTACTGGAGTAAAATTAAACCACAATTAGTATACAATTTGTCAAAAATCTACCGAGCAGTTGAAATTCTATCAGAATTTACATTTTTCGTCTGTTCCTTTTAACTGTTTATTCGCTAATTTGCACAAATATCGTCCGGATAAACCAGTAAATTTAAAGAAGTCTGCAAAGTATAACTTTGCAAATTACTTTCTTATTATTTTATTCCGTTGATGTGAAATTCATCAACTGCGACGGTACATAACTATTCACATAATGAAGCGAAAAGATATCGATCCGAATATCGATATAGATAAAATTTAACTCCGCATAAGGAAAAGCGGGGAACCGCTGGCACAGCAAACGGTTATACCAACGAAATTTGCGAAAAATTACGTAGGCATCAGAGCCAGCATGCGAGCTAGCGACGACCTACATGACGAAAATCACGTACGCAAGGGGGAAACGAAGCACCCCGCGGAAGGAGTTCATAGAGCCATAGCAAGGCGAAATAGCAGCGCGAACAGCGGTTAGGCCCGTGCGGCGGGAAGTGTGGGAGTAAAAGTAGCCAGCCGATATATAACAACACGCGCGCGCTTAAGGGCTCTCTTCTTCCGGCGATTTCACAAGTGAGAATAGTGAGAACTGTCTTACCGTCCGGCGACACTAATTGAGACATATAAATTGACATACTAATCATTTTTGAGGGTGAAGTGAGCTGGATCAATAATCAATATAATTATATTTTGTGAAGCGGAGAAAGAAAATGAGAAATCTACATTGAGTTTTGTGTAAATATTTAAAAAGTATTAATTAGAATAGTTTATGTAAGAGATAGAAGTAGGATCAACATATAGAATGAGAGCGTCGGATTAGTTAGAGGATAAAGTAGAGTTCCCACTTGTTAAGCGATCAAACGATTATATTACATTTTATAGACGGGAAAATAAACAACTGTAGGTATAATCACCGTTCAAGAACTTTTTTCATTTGAATATTTTGAGAAATTGTATCAATCCTACTTTTACCTATTAAAACCAACTACAATTAATCTATTTCCTGCTCGAGTTCCGAACTCTAGATCCTCTAGATAAATAATTTAATGTTAACGGAGAAATACCGTTACACAACAAATATATCAACATATTCTTCATAGAGGCGGCTTTCTTGAAGCTTGAAAGTCGTTGAACGTAAAATTGAATACTTAATGTGAATTATATTTGAAAATTGTAGGTGCGAAGAGTTCAGATCATGCTCCCTACAGAGCTACTTTAACGAATGAACTTTATGGATACGGTATATAAATGTGAGTATAAGATATGACTACAATGTGTATTTTATTTGTGACGCATTTTACGTGAATAATTAATGGCACGAAAGTACTTACACTAGAAAGGTCCCTCTTGTATTCACATTATTCATGAGATCATATCTTTTCATATCCGTTGATAATGTTCCTGTCAAGGAGATGGCGCTGGCATTATTAATCACTACGTCAATGCCGCCAAAATGCTTTACCGCATTTTCCACGGCAGTATGTACCTCTGCTTCATTCCGTACATCAACAATACAAGGAAGAGCTTTACCCCCTGCCGCTTCAACTGTAAAACAAAGGTTACTGCTATTATACTGTAAGAAGTCTTTCAAGTATTAAGGGGAATTGCAGATTGTAGCTTGTGTTGAATGTTTCACATTGGGATAGAAGTTTAGTAGCAATAAATGTATTTATTTTTAATGGGCTACAATCTTCTCGATATAACTAATAGATACAAAAACAGTTTGTGTAGGGTTAGTTAGTGTTTGAGTTTTGAGTTAGTGTTTGATCGAGATCATTCAGCCCGGGGTTGTCTATGGTATTAGTTTCGTGCATTTTGCTATTTAAGTGTATTCAAATTTATTTGTGTAGTATCAAGAGTCGCGGTAGCGTCTCGACGCCAAGTATTAAAAGAGAAATTGAACTTTAATCAGTGGTTCTTATTGTACAATCGTTCTATCATTTTTAATATAGTGTGTGTGGAAATGTTGTGTTTAGGAACGATATGCAGATAATGTTGCATGCATAATGTTTGTAAATGTATCATTTGTTCTATTGCAAACTGCATGATGGGTTAGTGCATTCTTTAGGAATGCCAGTTTTTTTTCCATAAAGTAAGTTGGTCGGGTTTCGTATTCGTGTAATATACTTGTTTCTGTTGTTCTTGGATACTATTTACTACAGTTTTCCTGCATTTTACAAATACTGCCTGTTCAGATTTAATAGTTGACAGACGGATATATTTGTAGATTTTTTTTATCTGCTTTGATCGAATTTTTATTTGAAAAACGTAAATGCTTCTAAAGCGAGACGCTTTGACAGTTCGTCCGTTTTTGAAAAATTGGAGATGTATGTTGAAGTCTGATTTGGGGTCGATATAAATTGCTAAGTATTTTAGGAGCGAATTATATTAATGAATTAAAAATTTAAAAATACTGCAGCGCATTCGAGCGAAAAAAAAACTGTAACGAAAAAAATTCTTTAAGATACTTTTCAAGAAGCTCAAGTTTCCCACTTTTCTTTATTCATGTAACAAACTAGCACGTTCTTTGAAGTTTATAGCACGTATTGCCTGTTCCAGGAGAAGCCTACACGCATACCACTAATTTTTTATTAGTAATAATTTATCTCCTATCTTCACACCTTAAGATGATGTGCTACATGTCGTCTACCCCTCCCTAATATCTTAATAACAACGGAGATGAATCTTCCGACAGCAAATTTCTCCGCCACAGTTGAGTTTTTGGGTAAAGAATAAGAACGGTCGACTGAACAATTTTAAGGCGCAGTCAACCGTTCTCGTCTTTTATACGAAAGAACAATTGCGGCCGAGAAAAATGGTTTACAGTTTGTGCTACCAACTGTACAGTAGCAAGATATCTTAGCTTTCTATAATTTTGATATAAACAGTAACGAGAAGAAAACAAATCCCGTCAAAACTATTGAAAAAGTCACCCGTACATTCAGCAGGGCGCCTGAGAAGTGAAACGCATGACAGTTGTTAAAGCACATTTCATGCGGCCATCCCCTCCTGAGTACGATTCATAATATTACGAAAACACGGAAACATAATTAGGTGTCCTCTTTGATTTTGATCTGCTTCATATATGTACGAAAATAAGAGACACGTATTTTCACATAGAAACACTCCATATATCTGAACACAGCTTACACCTCATCAAGTCGTCGGAATTCGCAAGAGTTGTCGGACACGTCTTCGTAAGTAATAGCATGTAATTTAATTTCGAATTTGTAGGCGCAGTGATCGTAGTTTAGAATCGTTGTTAATGACATTTTATTTATAATAATTAATTATGAGGGTTCAGAGCTTCAGAGCAATCCCGTTATTTCCGTTGGATGCAGACAATCGTTTGTGTAGGGTTAGTTAGTGTAAATCGAAGGAATAATTAATTTAATTGTAACAACTCCGAGTCCGGTTTCTTCAAGACTGTAGGTATACCATTCAACAAACAGACTGCACAATGCATTGCTCAACATATGAGTGATATGATTGATGCGATTGCGGCCGAAAAAATGTTTGGCGTTTGCACGAACAATGTGACGACGATGGAAAGTGCATGGAAAGTATTGGACGACCTGTATCCAAACCAAGAAATCGCATTTTAAGGGTGCGCCACTCACATTCTAAATTTAATGGTAGTCATGGCCAAACCATCGGTTGATCAATCATCAGAGAAATCAGACAAATACGTGATGGCAGTCCTATTCGCCGAGATCCAACAGCAACATTTAAACAACATAAGGATAAGTTTGAAAATTTCCGTTCAGACTCGATTCGACTCCCTGATTTTTTGCTTGCAACGTTTGTTGGAAAGCAAACATAATCTTTAAGCGCTGGCCATAACACCGACGGCAGATCCCTATTGGAGAAATTTGACGAAGAGTATTGAGTACATTTTTGTAGCAGATTTTTCGACAAGGGTACTCAAAGTTTTGACTTTGCTCGAACCTATTGGAAAATGGGTAATGTAGTTGGAAGGGGACAAACCAAAACTGTGTCAGATTTCTGAAGTATTCCTTGAACTATGAAAACATTTCGTTCATGAGCTACAACAGTCGTCTCTCTCGGTACTTTCGAGTATTGGGACGGAAAAAGGTGTTTACTATTTTCGACAAACGAGAGAGCTTGACCCCTCTTTTAAAGGCAAAGAAAATACTCCCCATGGGACTACGCTTATCTTCGAGTGACACGTCAAGGTGTTTTGACATTGATGTCAAGGTCAATGACACTTATATTTCAGAACAATTTATGGGTTGGCGGAAAAATGCAAGGTCGACCAAAACAGTGTTTTGGAAGAAGTAACCGAGTATCATACTGAAATGGGAATTTGGAATTAAGAATACGTAAAGAGGGCTATGCTCGTTACTTCCACAGAAAATTGGTGGAAAGTCATTTGCAACACGACACTCCTCGGTAAGATTGCTGTCGCAATCCTGAGTTTGTCTGCTACATCAGCTGCAATACAGCGATCGTTCAGGATCTCAAAGGAAAATGAAAGAAAACAACGATCAGCCGACATTAGAAACCGAAGACGACTCATCGATAGATGAAGGTGCCGAACAAACAATGAACGAGAAGGAAGAAATGTTGTATGAGAATACAGCAATGTTCGCAAATAAGTAAATGTTTTACGAGAATGTGGAAACGCTTCTCTCAGAGGAACAAACGTTTTAGTGTTCGCTACTGTTAGTCTAGTCTGTAGTCAATACAGGTGAATCGTGTAAGAGAGAAAGTCGTATAGTTCAAGAACTAAAGATTGATTAGATAAGTATACTGAGAGACGAAATGGCTTTATTACTTATTAGATAGTATTTAGTAGATAGAAACGACATGTGCGTACTAAAATACTGAGAGGCAAAGTCGCTTTATTACCAATTACATTACTTTTAAACAATAACATAACATGTATTGCAATATTGAAATAAAATATATTTCGTTAAATAGGCATAATCCAAAATCTTTTGAAAAGTGTGTGTATGCTCTTCTGTAATTAGATTTTTCGACGACGTGACGAAATTCGTAACGCATTTCCCGGTTCGATACCGGGCTATGGTGATATTTTTTCACGATTAATTTTAATTGTTAAAAAATCGTCCATTTTGATTGCTTTATCAATTTACGAATTGGTGAAGCAGTTAGAGTGGACAAAAATTAATGATTCCAAATTGTTTGAGATTATCCTATATAGAAAAGACGATAACGTCGGAATCTTCGGCAACGTTGACTCAAACCCAAGTTACGATTTGACAAATTTCCATCATAATATCCTATCTAATATATTAGCGACCATTATACTATATAGGATAATCTCAAACAATTTGGAATCATTAATTTTTGTCCACTCTAACTGCTTCACCGATTCGTTAGACGCAGCTTAATACACTATCGTTGATAAAACCGGACAAAGCCTAATAAAAATTAGACTTTGTCCGGCCCAAAGTTATATTTTGAAATCCTATAAAATATCCTTTTCTCGTCCTCAAGAACCACTTTAATGTACCACGGGCGACGCGAGCCTTCGCGTCAACATATTATCGAATCCCTTACTAAAACGTAAATGACCGAAAAAGTGAATCATTATATGCCACATCACCTTAATAAAAATTCATAATTAACATAATTACTACTCAAACGTGAACTGATTTTAAATTATGTTGTTCCAATCAATTTTGAATTTAATTTTTCGATTATTCGTATTGATTCTAATATTGTAAGTTTCGAGTCGACAAATATCCCGTTAAAAATCCGTTAATAATTTCAATTGGCACTACATGATGAAAATAAATCTGAGTTTTTTGTACATTTCGAAAAAGTTTTTGTCCACAAACTCTTTTTATTTTATTAATTTCAGAATAATTTGTTAATAACTTCTATTTTTATATTACTAGATTTGTTTGTCATTTCCATTAAATTTACTGATTAGATCACTACTAGTTAAAAATATAAATTTGTTATTTCTGTTTAACCAAAAATCTTAACTATTAAGTCGTTTATTCTTTTTTTTACATTTAAACGAATTTATCAGTGTTCGAGCGACTCTACAATAATTTCTTATACATTTTAGAGTATGTATACATTTAATATCATACTTACTCTCCTTTGCCGCTGTGTAAATAGTGCCAGGCAGTTTCGGATGTGCTTCTGCAGTTTTGGCAGCAATAACAATGTTTGCTCCATCTTTAGCTGCTTTGAGAGCTATACTTTTCCCAATACCTCTTGAAGCTCCAGTAATAAACACTGTACGACCAGCTAGTTTCCTGTTGCAGATATTTCAAATTCATTGTTACGACTAAATGATACTCTAATATATTCATATGCCAGTATGCAAATAGTACATTACGATACTAGCGCAACAAAACCTTTTATGTAACGCCTGCATGAAAAATGCCACATTATGTATAGACCGGCCGTGACATAAAGTGGCATTTTATGAGCAGGCATAAATACTCGAAGCGTGTCATAAATACTATGCGCATGCGCACATCCGTCCGTTAGTACTTTGTGTTGGCGTCCGCGACTCGATCGCGTTCGCGACGTTCCGACGCGACATTCTTTCCGACGCTCTTGATTTCCGTAATCCGAGATCCGATATGTTGGCCGTGTTGTATCGAAGTATAAAGGAAATAATTACGGGATGGAAGACGATACGTCCGCGGATATACGTGAAGCTGCAAAAAGCGTCGTCGACAATTTATTGCCGGAAAAATCGACCCAGCTGTATAAACAGTGCTACGAACAGTTCCTCGAGTGGCAGAAGCAACGAAAAATTATTTTTATGTAACCTCAAATCTTTATTACAACTTATTAAAGTCGTTTTATTTTCCTTTCGGGGACCTCCGCCCCCCGAACCCACCGCCGGGGCTCCGCCCCAGGACCCGGCGCTCATGCGGCCCGCTTTGCTACTGCATGTGTGGTCATACATTTGTTACATAAAGTAGTATGCGATAATCGTGGGGTACAGCGAATTTTATGAAAAGACTGCGGCGTGAGTCGCACGAGGCGCACTTCGCAGCCTTCTCAAAGTTCGTTTTACTTCACTCGTATCGCAAAGTACTACTCTGATGAGTGTGTTTGCAGCACGAATTGAACGCGAGTGTTGCAATCACCCGAGTTGAGATAACGTTTTTTCGCACGAGTATCGTACAGATTTTTACTTCACAAGGTGTGAAACTGTTCTACGCACTTTTTCAGAAAAAAAAAAATGTTATGTAATAATAAAATAGTATATTGTGCAACAAGTGTGTAAAGTACGTTATTTCTGCACGAATTGTACACGCTATTTTTTGTAGTAGCGTCGTGAAGCGAGCTCCGGGGAGTCGAGCGGAGCAAAGCGCGAGCTTTGCAGAAGAGTGCGTAAAGTAAGCGGAGTTCGTGAAGTCTCACTTTACGTATGACAATTTCCTATGGATGAGTTTTAAGCTAGAAAATGTCCCCAAGATGGTAACCATAAAGTTAACGAAATTAAAAAATCATGTAATAATTTTTGATTCATTACTGAACAAGGCAGCGGACATGGGAGTGGATGAAGGAGCGATCGCGTGCACAACCAAGTGAGCGGCCAAGCGAGCGACTGAAAAAACAACTCAGGAAGCGCTCGTTTATATGAAGGTTTTTCGGTGTAAACATTGGTTGTGTTCATCTTTTCAAATACTTGGAAAATTTTTAAGTTATGGATTTCTGAAATCCGTAATTTTATACACATGATATTATGAAAATTATGTGCCAATAATTTTGAAAAAAATTGCACCAAATTCCGGTAATCCGTGTTACAAACTGACTGAGTGGCAATACAATTATACAGAAACTGCATTTAGTACAAATATTCTTCATAATTTTTAGTAATTTTTCTCGATTGTTTTATTATTTGTGGCTCAAATGAAATAATCTCCATATCGATACAGACATGTATTAAGTACATCTATTAAGTTTGTTTGATTCATTCTTTAATGCTTCGAGTTTCAAAAAGAGACGAAATCACAACACAAAAACTTCTCAAAAGTAAAAAAACTCTACGTCAAGTATTAAAGTTGTAATTATTACTAAAACCAAAAAGACCATGTAAAAAAAAATATTAGAAAAGCCCTTTGCAAAAAATACCTTATAAAAATAGACATAAGAGTATCAAATCCAACATAACAGTCAAGCAAAATCTTTCGGACATAAACCGAGATGTTGCTACAAAAATCTTGGCATAACAGCGACTTGCTACCGTACATAGGACATTAAAACCAGGACGGGACCGCGATTGGCTTGCAATTACTGCGAAGCTTCGGAGAAAACTTAACATATATATTTTTAAATTAATTAGATATGGCCCGCGATATTTATTAAGTGATGAGTGACCGAACAAACTCTCTATGACTTTGCAATTCATTGGAAAGCATATAATATTTAGTGAGCCCAGTGCAACAAACTACGAAAAAATATGAAAAGTATATGTATAAGAACACCATGACAGAAACGGTCAGAATACAGCTTCAAAAAACTCAAAGATGAAAAATCTGAAACATGCTTTGCAATATGAAGAAGGCTAGCGATGCTACGGAAGAAGATTAATATTTAAAGATCCGACAATTGCATTGTCATGGTGCTTCCTTTCTTTTATTTACCACAGTCTACCCGGCTCTCTTTATGCGGAAGTACATTTTATCGAATTTGGCTTCCTCAAGAAGCTTTGTTTTGTGATTAGTTACAAAGTTAGTTAGTTTATAAATGAACATGTCATCAGCGCTATGGTGTCCGTCTAAGAAAACATGTGTTATAAATTTCAGCTTTATATCTGAAGTGGTTTTCAAATTATGGAGGTCAATTGATATGATTTTTCAACTCAAATACTCAAGATTTCATTATAGTTGAACACTTCCACTGATTTTTCTCAAATTCAATACCGTTTGCAATAGTCCAACTTCGTATCAATTTTTAGCCCAATACCGCAAAAATTGTTGGTGCTAGAACACACAGACATTTTAGAAAAAAATTGAAAATCGGATAAAATCCAAATTCTTGAACCGATTTCGCCCAAATTAAATACCAATCATCGGTCTGTAATGGTACAACTTTGTACCAATTTCTAGCCCGAAATCTAAAAAATTGTGAGAGCTAGAGTGCATAGAGACGTTTTAAAAAAACTCAATATCGTATGGAAACAAGAAGATTGCATAGATTTTGACAAAAATTTGATCGAGCAAGCATAATTGAACCTCCAATATGTGTCGTTAATTTCAGCTTGATACCTGAAGACGTTCTCAAGTTATGAACGTTAAGTAATTAACACGCACACACACACACATACATCCGGACATTTTTTCGAAATATGTTTTCTGGCTGTTTTGGAAATCAAAGCTTGTTGTGGAAGGAAAAAGTGCTCAGATTTATATAAAAATATTATACACATATACACTGATTAATCTTAATAAAATGAAAGACTAACAAACGCGATTCTACGAAGATTAAAACAATCTGGCTCTGCGGTGGGGCCTCATAGAATAATCCGACTTAGCTCGGAGATTCTCAAGACAAATATAGTATTTTTCGATACAAGGTGCGAAATGTGATGCGTTGATAGGTGTGTACGATGGTTTTTTCAGCATGAAACGGAGTCGAGACGGAGGTGAGTTTTACTTTCAGCTTCCTCTAGTTTCAGCATCCGCTAACTTTGTTTAGTTACGTTTTCTGGCCGCATAACAGCAGTCGGCGCGTAGCAATAAAAAAGCCATAGTACTTTTGGGTTCCCCATCATTATTCCCTCACTACTAAAACCTTAACTATATTACTATACGTCTTCTATTTAAACTGGCGCACAGCTCGCAGGAGTGTCCTATTCATGTAAAAATTTGAACTGTAAAGATATATTAAATAAAGAAATCTTCAGTCATAAAAAATAATTATTGTTGCGGTTAACCCCGTAACAGATTTTGACGATTCTGCTAGAATAGTCATTCAACGATTACGACAAAAAAGGCTAGGATAAGGGTGCCAATGAATGGACGGTCTAGCACATTAAGCTGTTTATTAAGAAAGTAGTGGATACTGTACCGACCATAAGTTTATTTTTAATTTCCTTGTACCTTCAGAGTGATCACGTACTTATTAGATGACCTTTCAATGTTTACTATTTTGAAGAAAACATACAAATTCTCGCGGTCTTGCTCAGTCTTCTCGAAACAACACAACAAACAGAAAGGTACGTAGATAATTGTCGTTTCTAGCATAAGTCTTTCATAGCGAGTTTTATTAAATTCTTTGTTGAAAATTATTCAACTACTTAAAATAAAGTCCAGAGAATCATTTCCGCGTCTCGGAAATCGCGATCGATACCCGAGAAGACTTTATTATCATGCGTCCAAGCATTGGCATATTCATATGCCGTAAATCCTAGTGAATTGATAACCGTCCATTCATGGTATACCTCGTATATAGTTTCTTGTCAATGAATGGATGATTTCTAGATAAATCATAGTGATTGTCTTTGTTACGTCTCGAGCGGAACAGACGGAATAGAATAATTTATTTATTTATTACTTTTATTATTGTTGGGATCGTTGCTCAATTAACTGTTGAAACAGAAGCCTTGAATTATTACTCAATTTAAATCACTTTTATTCAAAGATTCGACACAAATAAACTAAACAATTTCACAATCTTTCTAAGATAATTATTGGTGAATTCACAATTTAAAGTATATAGAAATATTAAAAGTTGGCGAAATACAATAAGACCGAGCGCAAACTTGCGCTAAAAAGTGTTTATAATATTTTCCAAAGATCCAACATACGGGTAAAGTCTTAATCAAACTCCCATTCGGAGTGGACTCAAAAATAGAACTGCAGTGTACAAAATCAGAAATAAGACTGAATGAAAGTACTGACAGTTATAAAAAAAAAAGCAGGTCGACGTGAAAGTGGGGGATTTGGGGACCGTGAGATAGCTGACGCAGCGTTCACGCGCGGCCGGCAAAGTTACGAAAGCTGGAACAGATAAGACACTCGTGAGTCCCGCGAACAAGACGCCCGGTTTTTAGCGCAATGGATGTAGATAGTAATATGGCATCTCTCTACATTTCTGCTCTACTGAAAATAGAAGGTCATGGGAATGAAGACGTCGGAGTTTTTATTCTCAGCATCGGTTGACGTGAGAGAGGAATTTTGAAAGGAAAGCGGTTAGCCGCGTGAAGAAGAAATAGAATATTAATTATTATAAATAGAAAAACAGAGGAAGAACAGGAAAAAATTGCCAGGACGTAACAGTCTTATTGCACTAGAGAACTTGTCACTATTCTTAGCGTTTTCTTATAGATGGTGCGGAATTGCAGACGAGAGCCACCGCACAATATCAAAAAAGTGACAGGCAAAAAAAAGAAAGGATTTTGTTGCGAAAAGGTACAAGTATGAAAGACATCGGTACCAGGAGAGTCAACTGAAATTAGCAATCGAAGCAGTTTTGGAGTCTCTAAGAGTACTCTACGTACAAAATTTAAAGAACACATACCATTGACATCTAAAATGAGACCTGAACCGTACCTGACACGTGAAGATGAAGAACGTGTGAAGAAATGAATATTGAATAAAGCAATCCTTAGCTTCCTATTGCATGCAAGCAGCGTAAAAGATTCGGTTCAAAGAATGTTGAATGACTGCAAGGGCGAAACCCCTTTCGCCGATAACCATCCTGGCGACATATGGTTGGCATTATTTCTCCGGCGACATCCCGAAGTACGCATGCGATGTTCGATGTCCATCTCGAAGTTTCGAGCTGCAGTAATTGAGGAACGGTTGCGAGAATGGTTTGCGAATGTAACCATATATCTGGCAGATGAACATAACGTGGACATTCTTAACGATAGAAGAAGAATCCTCAACCTGGACGAAACCGGAGTGGAACTGTGTCCTAAATTTGGCGTCGTTCTTCGACTAAGAAACTTCAAGAACTTATATGCAATAGGAGTTGGAAATGAGAGCGAGAGAGTTCTCAGCGAGCGGTGACGTGCTTCCGCCGATGATTGTATACCCTTACAAACGCCTGCCGACTCACATTTGTAAATCTGTACCTGAAGGATGGAGTATGGGTACATACAAGTATGGTAATTGACTTGCGTTTTTTTACATTCTTTGTACATATATTGTAAAACTGCACTTGTATTTACACGTATCTCAGATTCTGATTGGATGGTGACTAGGACTTTCTATCTCTACGTACGAGATTGGCTGGTGGAGAATGACGCTATTTTCCCTGTGACTCTATTCATGGATGGCCACAAATCTCACGCAAGTCTGGGGCTCTGTAAATTTTGTTCTGAGAAGAAAATCATCCTCTACAGCCTCTATCCGAATGCTACTTACATTCCCCAGCCTTGGGTTGTTAGCATTTTTCAAGCCTCTGAAGAACGAATGACAAGAAATTACCCCGGAGATGATAAAAATAATCTCAAAACCAAACACTAGAACGAACTTCACACCTGTCTTTATAGAAGCTTTCGATCGAGGTATAAGTTCAAATACCACACCAAACGGCTTTCATATATGCGGGTTGTTTCCATTTAAAGTCGAAGCGATGGACTATACGAAATGTAGGAATATTCTGTATATTCCTACATTTCGAAACGATACGAAGCAAACGGTCACTAATCAGTTCATACATCCGGACATTGAGGATTCGAAACACATAAGTATCGAACAATTAACAAATCAATGCACCGAAGATTTTAGACATCTTTCAGGCGTAGTAGAGGAACAGCTATCTGGGAATATGTCTAGCCTGACTTTGGTAGAAGACAATGAAACGTCCAAGAACTTGCCAAAAAAGAATCGTATCGTCAAGAATGACGAGAATGATTCTCCAAAATCAATTCGTTGGATCGTCGGGTCAAAGGAATCGGACGATTTGGTAAATGTCGTCGATATGGTCAGCCTAACAGAAAGTTCATCATGTTCCAACACGCCGAAAAACACACCTCTCATTCGCGAGAACCGTTTGCTGCAAAAAAAGCGAATTATACGACCTTCACTTGCTCTGGTCCCAGAGAAGGGACATCGCCAAGAAGACAAGAAGTGCAAACAAAGATGCGAATGCACCGAAAGCTTGGCAATTACGTGAAGAAGAAAAAACTGCCGCTAAAATGCAGAAACAGAATCAAATAATAGCCAAACGGGAACCCATGAAGATCGTGAAAGAATAGCAAGCGAAGCTAAAGGCCATTAAAGCCATAGAAAAGGAAAATCGCAGCAAAACAAGAATACAGAAAGCAGGAAAAATGAATAAAGAAGGGCTGAAGGACTACGGTCGATGGCCCGTAGACAGTTCAAATATAACCCATATAAAGGCAAACCAATGTAAACAACACTATGATGTACAGTGCGAATAAATATTCCTTTACTACTACTACTACTACTACTACTAGTAAAGAAGAAAGTTAACGTTGCGATCAAATCGGAGAAGGCACAATCTGGTAGGACAATAATAACGCCCTCCAGAAAATGATTATATTAGAGGTACTATAGTATCATACCATATGAGAACAATTGTGGTATCAATAAATAAGAGATATCTTTCACTATTTGCGGTATATATATCTGCAATTGACGTTGTCAACAAGATTTTTTGTTTTGCCCATGTCTTGCTCAACTTATGTTAAATTATGTACTCTTCTTATACCGTGTATTCATTTGCAAGAATCCTGTTCATTCACTGGAAAAAATAGCATGCATTCATTGGCTTGAAATCATCAATTTATTGGATAGAACGTCCATTCAGTGGGGTTTTCTGCATTTCAGTGTATAAACCTTATCATGAGTCAAATGCAGTTTATAATTATACGAATCGAAAGAGTAAATTCTAACAGATCCACTGGTCTCAAAGTACGTTGAAATCTGGACAGTGATTACAGAGTTACGGATGGCTGAAGTGGCAGAATTGCTTAATCGTCCATTCACTGGCGTGTTGTTTGACTAATATTAAATTTACGATGCAATATCTAGCTACTTGTACATTTTTATTTTTTCGATGTAATCTATTAGAGTTATGTATATATATTTTTTTAAATCGGTTCTTTGAAAAGTTACGTTTTTTCGAGGAGGCGTACAACAAAACAAAACGTCCAACCAATAAAAAAATGTCATTGAACAAAAATATTCGTATTGAATCGAAGTTTCCGGAAAAAAATATGCTACAAATTTACCAACTCAACTATGTATATTAATTTTTTCGTTATTCGACTTGAAAAATCGATTTTTCGATATGTGTCTTGATTGTTTTCGCTCTCAATTTTTCTATAAAAAGAGCACCCGTTACGGATATTTTGAGACTCAGGACATGATGTCCGGAATTTACTACATTATATATGCCATATAATACATATAACGTAATAAAAAAGTATATATGAGGCATCCGACACCACTTCAGCCACAAAGAAACAAAATTTCAAAGTATTTCTATAAATCAGGTTCAGTGGTTCCAATAGATACACGTAATTTCAAATTTATAAAAAAAATCCTGCCAGAATATACCAATTTTTTCATTTTTGATTTAATCTATAATATCTTAGGAACGATTACTCGTGTCGACAACTCTAAAAAGCCAACATGTGCGTATTTCCATGGCTCAAAAGAAAAAAAAAATTCAGAATTAAATGAGTAATTTCAGGTAACATGTTATGATAAAACCAACGAATTTTCCTTTCTTTTTTTTACAGTATCGACGCGCGTTACGCCATCGGAAAAATTGCCTCAAATTCTGTTGATGTATAGGAAAATGAAGTGTTCATAGTTTACAGCAGTTTGACATTAAAAAAAAAGACTAACCGTCTTTTAATATGGTGACATTCGTCAAAATCAATTGTTTCATCGTATTTTCTGTACAGAACAATATTTTGGGTAAAGCCCGATTTATATTATTATTATTATTATTATTTAGAATTAAATTAATTAAATATCCGACCGGCCCCGTAGGGCTCCGACTCACCTACGGGACGGGCGGGTTAATAAAAATCATTCTGCCTGACTGCTCCTCCAACCCGGAGGTAAGCAGTCAGGTCAGTCCCGAATCGTGTGACCTAAGTAGACGAAGCGAACCCAGAATGACCGCCTTCTGCATTCGACCCGCCAGTGAGTCGGCTTTCTGTCGACAGGCGGGGATGCTCTTAAGGTTCGCGACAAACGACAGCTTCATTCCGCCAAGAACGCCGATTATGAGGACCACCAGTTTGACCGCGTACCCTCGGTATAGCCCGCGAAGCTCGAAAAGGAGATCCTGATACTTCGTCCGCTTGTCGTCTTCTTTAGCAGCGATGTTGGACTCGCCAGGGGCCGAGAACTCGATGACGAAGATCGAGTGAATCTCGTGGTCGAAGACGACAATGGCAGGCTTATTGGCTGTTATTTGCCTGACAGTGGGAAATGAATAGTTCCAGTAAATCCGGCACTTCTCATTTCCCATGACGGACTCAATATCTCCAGGAGCGTAGAGCAACAGTGGCGTCTCGTCTACCCCGTAAGAGTGTCGAAGGTGGAAGTACAACACTCTTAGGGCCGCGTTATGGCGATGGATATAGCCAGAGACCGCATAGGTGGGACATGCTGACACTATATGCATGAGTGTCTCTGGCGATCGTTTGCAGGCCCTGCACCGTGCATCAGGGACCTGCATACCCATCACCTGGCTCCGGTAGACGAGCGTGTTAATTACGCCATCCTGGCAAGCAGTGATGAATCCCTCGGTCTCAGACATCAGACCGGCTGACTGCAAGAATGCAAAAGTCAGCCGCGCAGACAAGTCCATGCTGTCGATGTGTCGGAAAAACACTCCGTGCCTGGCCTTGCCGGCGTGCCGCTCGAGCAGGGTGTTATGCTCTGCGGCTCTGATGGTGTTCCGACGGCGGGACGGTTCCAGGTCGATGATGGAATTAATCGACCTTCTGCCGCCCCGACCAACACGAAATTCCAAGCCGAGGTTTTCCGCTGCCTTCTCTGCCGCCCTGTATAAAAATACCCCAACCCCCGTCCTTTCATGTTCATGCACGAAGGACAGGAGAGGATTCGCACTTCCGATTACGTCGCAGGCTACACCGAGGACCAAACGGTCATGCAGGCACTCCAATCCAAGTAGGCCCCTTCCACCCATGTGACGCGGGAGGTATATACGAGGCACGGAAGATCTGGGATGAAGACTCCTATGGATGTTCATCATCTTGCGTGTGCTGGTGTCGAGTTCACGCAGCTCGTCTCGCCTCCATCTCACTACCCCGAAAGAGTAGAGAAGGACTGGGACGGCAAGCATGTTGGTAGCAGCGATCTTGTTCCGCCCAGACAATTCGGAATTCCAAATTTGCCTAAGCCGCTGCCTATACTTGCCGCGAAGAGTCTCCTTGACTGCCGCAGCATCCTGTAATGGATTCTGCGACACTCCGAGGTATTGATAGGACTCTCCGGCGTCAAGGTGTTTAATGACGCTCCCGTCCACGAGCTGCGCATCCTCCGCAAGACGCCCAGATCTTCCGCGTACTAAATGGACCACTGCGCATTTGTCCAATCCAAAGGCCATGCCGATATCTCGCGAGTAGGTGTTCACTACGGTGAGGGCGAGGTTGAGATCGCTCTCACCCGAGGCGTAGAGCTTCAGATCATCCACATGAAAAAGGTGGGTGATCTGGTGCCTCCGGTTGCTGACAGGTCCACACCTGTACCCGCGAGTTTGGCGCAGGGCGAGAGATAGCGGCAATAGTGAGATGCAAAATAGGAGTGGGCTTAAGGAGTCTCCTTGAAAGACCCCCCTCCTGTACTGAACCAACTCTGTGGACTGAGTTGCCCCACCGATGGAAATGGTGAAGCGAGTCCTCCAGAGTGGTAGTAGGTGTTCTATGCATCTCACTATGCGGGGATGTACCGCAAGGCACTCGAGGAGCCTCACAACGAGCTGATGCGACGTTGTGTCGAATGCCTTGCGGTAATCGATCCATGCCATGGACAGGTTGCGTTTGTACTGGACCGAGTCCTGTGTGACGGATCGATATATCAACAGATTTTCTTTACAACCTGCCACGCCCCGCTTACAGCCGCTTTGCTCGTAAATCTCTCGCCATATTGGATCCCCTGTCTCAAGTATTCGTTCATTCAAGATTTTAGTGAATATTTTGTAACATACGTTGAGACAGGTGATCGGCCGATAGTTTTTCGGATCGCACAAATCACCTTTCTTCGGGATCAGCACAGTGCGCCCCTCCACCAGCCAGCTCGGAATAGGCATCTCCCTGTCCAAAAACGAGGTGAAAATCCGGGCCAGATATCGGTGTGTTGAAGAAAATTTCTTCCACCAAAAGCTGTTAATTCGATCTGGCCCGGGGGCAGAGGAGTTCTTCATGCCCAAGATTGCCTTCTTGACTTCATCCTCGCTGACCGGTGGACACTCTCCTTGCCTTTGTTGAACGCGTTCACATAAGGCGGAGAAGAGCCCCAGGGCTGGAGTATCCTGCTTGAACGAGGGTTCCTGTCCATACAACTCATTCCAGTAAGCTTCGACCTCCTGTATCGATGGAACCTTGTCCGGCGGTTGCGTTTTCTGTTAGAATAAGCGTGAGGGAGTGTGGCGAAAAAGGTGGTTGTCTCGCCACCGCCTCAAACGCTTCTCTAGGGACTTTTTAATCTCCACTAGAGCCCGCACCCTGTCAGTGCAATGCTGCTTAATGGTAAGCAGCACCGCCTGATTGAGTGTGTGGTGTTGGCGACGCAAGTTGGCACATATGCGCCGAACCTTGGGCGTGAAAGCCTTGCCAGTTGATACGTAATCCACCACACACTGGATACGGGACGCATGCCGTCGGGCCACCGATATCTTCTCCTGCAGCTGAAGTATGCGCCCTTGCGTCTTGGTCTGATGAGCTTCATCGGTTGGTCGATGACTCGGCACAAGAGATGCTGCGGCGCCATACACAGCCCAGTTGATGTCAAGGAGGTCGTCACATGCCGGAATTCGTCGAGACAGATTCTCGTTCGCGGCCTTAAGCTGTTCTGGCCGTAGGGAAACTTTGAGGTGGATATGTTTCCGCCTTGTCCTCATATCTCTCGCGGCGTTATCGGCTCTTGGCGCGTCACCCGGAGAAGGTGGCAGGTTGGGAGGTTGGTCCGCACCTTCGGGTGCGATCGCAATCTCTGGTGGCCGCGCCATGTCGAAACCTTTCCCACGCAGATAGGCCACATAGTCTCGCAGGGTCTGAGGCGAGAGATGAGCGAGATCGGGACGCATCTCACACCACCGATCATGCATCCTGCATTATTATTATTATTATTATTATTATTATTATTATTATTATTAACGTCGAATTTTTTTAGTTTGACAAGAAATTGAGTTGGAAATGAAGATAAAAAGTTGCAAAGTAGAACTTAGCACATTGCTTCCTCATTAATTTCCATTTTTCACAAAGCCGTCTCTATGAGGAAGTTTATTTATTATTTTTGGCTTTGTCATAGAGGAAGCTGTGTGAAAATACGATTAATCGTTCCTAAGATATTATAGACTAAATAAAAACTGAAAAAATTGGCATATTCCAGCAGGTATTCTTTTCAAAATTTTAAACTTGGTGTATCTATTGGAACCATTGAACCTGATTTTTACCATTTTTTTTTTTTACAATTTGGTTCCTCATAGAGGAAGTTTTGTTTTCGTCAAATATTTTCATTCGGAGATTTTCATATCAGGATATTCAGAATGGTTTAAAACGTCGAGAAAAGTGGTTTACAAAAAATGCCCGAATGGATGTGCGTGCGTGAGTTCGCGCGTGTGTGTGTGGCCAGCATGCAAAATTCAACCCTATGGGGCAGGTGGACAACTTTGTTTGTGAAAAGTTAAAAAAAAAAATCAAACATCTGTTCAAATATCATTCAAATTTGCATTTTTCGAAAAATGTCTGTTCGCGCACTAGTTGCCGCAAATTTTTAACTATCGAGGTAAATAATTTTTCACAAATAAAGCTACGTTAAATGAAGATCGGTATTGAATTTGGAATGAATCGACAAATAGGTTCGGTTTTTATGGGATTTCGAATTTGAAACAAAAAACTTTTTGCTCTAACTCATGTAAAATCTCACAAAATGAACTGGAGTTTTCTACAAACGAAAAATAACATTAAGCTCTACGTACCAAATTTGGTGATGATCGGCAAAGTAGTTCGAATTTTACGTGAGTTTGAATTTTGCAAAAAATTGGGTGGCGGTCAAAATAGCGAAAGATACAAATTTTGAATGGCCGAAGTTTTGAATTTCAAAGTTAACGAAAGTTCAAATGGAGAAAGGCCGATGTTACAAGAGTGTGTAAAGTCTTATATAAAAATACAGCATACCGAGATGTCGAAAGAATTTTATATGAAACGGACATATTTAGAAATGGACGAAACTACAAGGGGAGAAATATCAAATTGATGAGAGTTCGAACAGTCTATAACCCAATGATGCAATATTTTGATTATTCAAATTATACATTCATTAAAAATATATATTCAAATAAATGAGTGTTTGAATAATGAAAGTATCTAACAAACAATTATTCGACTTAGTGGTCTGTCCAAATAAAAAATGCAAACAACTTGTCTTTCGATATTGTAATTTTCACAATTCTAGAATGTCTGGATTTTAATCATTCAACATTTTTGTCATTCAAAATTTTGTACCCCACCCAAAAAATGTACGATTTGTTTTAACTCATTGTCAACTGACAATGAATGATTTGAAACTTCTTCTGAATGGAAAATACAGAATAAAAAATTCACTGTTGCTATGTATCAAACTTGGTGACAATCGGTAAATGGTTTTGGAATTTGAAGCAATTTGTATTTTTTATTTGAACAGATTATAATTTAGAAAGATATCATAAAGTGGACTAGAGCTGTAAAAAATGATGTTGAAGTTTGCATCGTTGGAATGCAACGAAATCAAAAAATATAAAATTCTCAAGACCTCACCGTCTGTTAAGGGTGCTGTAATGCAGGTGCAATATTTTTTCTTCATGTTCTTAGTCGTTACGATATCTTTTCATACCTTGTATAATCATTTGGGTTCATTACAATTAATTTGTTCTCTTCATGATTTCGTTGCATTCCAATGATGCAAACTTCTACATAATTGTAAACATGTATACAGTTTCTTTTATTGCATTGGTTCATTAATTAATTATTTGATTTTTAAAAATTGTTAAAAATATATTTTGATTTAAAATTGATAAATAACTTTCCTCATGGCAATAGCTTTGTGAAAAATCGAAATTAATAAGGAAGCAATGTGCAAAGTTCAATTTTGCAATATTTTTTTGAGCTGTCCGAATTGGGGTGGAATGCCTCATATATACTCCGTTATTACATTATATGTATTATATTGCATACACAATGTAGTGTAAATAGAATGCCCTACTCAATTCTCTTGGAATATGAATGTGACCCAATTTTCAATAAATCTATGTGCACATCTACAACAATAAATCAATAAAAAAAATTTTGCCATAAAAACAATTTCTTTCGCCTTAAAAATGAATTAATAATTTCAACCTCTTTGGGGTACGAGTTAATATTATTTGACAGGGCTAATAATTTCGAGATTTTTATATTGTCAAATGGAGGAAATCTGCTGGGTGAGAGTTCCAAAAATTGATCTTTTATTGAATACTGACCACCCTCTAATACATATATCTAGGATAATTCTCACCGCACTTAATTTCATGGGCCATGTATGGGAGCTAATCACCAGTATGACAAGTTTTTTTTGTAATCTGAATGTTACAGGTTAAGAATAATTTTAAAGGTTATACTTTTTGGGTGTTTGTCAAGTGGAATTCCTTATCACGCTAAAAGGTTTCATATGTCAAATTGCAACACATCTTGCTTTTTAATGACTTTCAAATTTAATTTTCAAATTAAAAAATTAAGGTTCTGAAAAATCAGTTCTCAGCTTGGCTGTAATGAAAACCTCAAAGCCAATGAAAAAGTTCCATGAGCAAGACTTAATTGAGCTTATGCAAACAATGATTCAGCAAATAAATACAGAATGTTTATTTGTGCAATAAATATGCTATACATCTGTTTATATGTGAATCTCCTTTTTCACACATGCCTATTATTTCCTTGTAACTTCTGTACAACAGCTACAAATGAAGATTATTATGATTGGTAAAAAAAAAATGTAGCTATAGTCTGAACTACAAGAAAAAATTTTTAGAGAATGTTCAATTTTTTGATTGTTTGTGAAGTTGAATTTTTTATCAAGTAATAAGCTTTCGTAAGAGAAATTACAACACACTAGTTAATTTCCATGATTTTCAGATGACCCCCTTAAGACTAAATGATTTTCAGAGAGAGTTGTATTTTTTATTCCAGCCAACCAATGAATATAAAATTTATATATCACTTAAGGAGTGGAACGAAGAATATTTCTGTCAGTGGTAAAACAAATTTGGTTCACTGGTTGCATTGTAAACCAGATTTCTGTTTTTTCAACTCTGTGCATGATTGAGAATTGGCCACTAAAATGATTTTGCTTGTTGATGTCTCATTTTGTTTGTAGCAACATTCTACACCAGGTAAGCAAAGGGACCAGTAAATTAAGAATTTATACATTTCTGCATCTCTAAATTAGTGGATATCTTTGGCCTGGGTATCTTTAAATAAAATCCCTTTGCTTAGCTGGTGTAGAATGTTGCTACAAACAAAATGAGACATCAACAAGCAAAATCCTTTGAGTGGTCAATTCTGAATCATGCACAGAGTTGAAAAAACATAAATCCGGTTAACCAAATTGGTTTCAACAATGATAGAAAAAATTCTTCATTACAGTCCATAAGTGATATATAAATTTCATATTCATAGGTTGGCTAGAATAAAAAATACAACTCTATGAAAATAATTTTTTCTTTGCTGACTCACCCCCCTTAATGACATCTGTGCATGAGTATTAGTAATATTACTAAGATTGAAAACTTTTTTGAATATACATTTTTTTCTGCTTATACAATCGGTGAGTCAGTAAAAAAATAGAACAATTGTAACTTGTACAGTAAATATGCTGTACATACATTCTCAGCCCTTCATGAAGAAATATGCAATTTTCACAGGTAAGAGATTGCGAAAACTGTATTTTCCCAACATTATACTGGCAAATTTTGTTCTATACTTGAGAGAAAAACTGTTTTTTAACTAGTTTGATAGTAGAACTTGCCTTTGGGTCATACCTCAAACCTATACTCGCTAAAAAAAGTTTATTCTCTCTAGTGTTGAAATGTACTATTTTACACATGATAAGCATCTCCATTTTTATACAATATTTTTATTTCTTTGTAACTTCTGTACAACAGTTTCAAATAGAGACTACTATACTTGGACAGAAAAATAAATTTCAGCAATAGTTTCAACTACAAGAAAATATTTTTCTGGAAAATATTAAACGTTTTTGGTATTTGTGAAATTGAATTTCTCATCAAGTTTTAAACTTTCATAAGAGAAATTACAATATAATGTAGTATTCATGATTATCAGGTGACACAAACCCATCAATGTCATGTGTGCATGAATATTAAGTAACACTACCATCAAGATCAATCAAAAACTTCTCTGAACATTGAATTTTTGTGCTTACAAAATCAGTGAATTAACAAAAAAACATAGAATGTTTCACTGTGCAGTAAGTATGATATACATAATTTTTACTACACATTCCTTTTAAAATAAACAATTTAATTTTCTTGATTTTCGACTGACTCTACCTCCTTAATTTCATCTGTGTGTGACTGTTACTAAGCTCACTAAGGTTGAGCAAAATCTTGTCTGAAGATGAACTTTTTGTATTTATGCAAATAGTGATTTAGCAAAACATGAAGTATATCATACCATTAGTTAGAGCACAGAAGTCAGATTTGTACAGTAAATATGTTACACAACTGTTTGTCTTATTTACCTACAATAAAAAAGAATAAGATGTATATGTAAACTACAGAACTTGTCATTAATTCTCAAATTTTATAATTTAACATCATTTTTTATGCATGATGTTGAATGAATAATCGCAACAATTATGTAAATAAAAACATTGGTCTTAGTATGCATTTAAGGTGATGTGCTACACCTTTCTGTAATTTTATCTCTTACCACTGAAATCGGAAATGCACTATCTCACTTGCACTCATAGCGCTTGAATTAGTGTAGCACATCACCGTGACATGATTCCAGTGATACGAAAGTTACATTGGGCTTAATCCACATGAGAGAAAACAAATGGTGGTTCATTTTGCGAGATAGTAGAATATCAAACTTTCAATAAAACATTTTTTGTGTACAACAAATTTTTTAATATACTTTTTTGTAATGACAAATACACTCACCCTGTATTAATCATTGTTACACTTATCAAGGTACTGGAGTTCTTGATTTGGAACTTATAAATGTAGAAGTGAAAGTGGAGTGAAAACTTATTCGCGAAATGACAACTGGAAATTCAGCAATGAACTTTGAATTAGATGAATTAAACGGTACAAAGTCTGATCCTTGAGTTATAAATATATAGAGGGGGTACCAAGCGTATTAAAACAGGTTAAAAGTCTCCGTTAGTTCTGCAGTTCTGCTAGCGGAGATGGCTGCTGCAACTCAGCACTAATGCTCGAGCAACGGTCGAGATAGTAGGTGCCTGGCAGATTGACGCTGGTGGTTAACATTTCGATAATTCGTATATTTTATTAATGATTTAAGAGTTCCTGATAGAAAATAACGTAAAAATGAATATATAATTTGCGCACAGTTAATTCTAGTACGCAACCCTCGATATTTACATTTATTCTGCTTTCTGATTGGCCCTTTAAACTTCATGAACCAATCGAAAAACAGAATACACGAGGCTATGATGTTATGACTATGAGCAGATGTATAATATGTAGCAATATGATATCTCCAACTACGAAATTTTCTAGCGGTGCTGCGAGAACTAGTTTTCGTATCGAACCTATGGGTAAAGTCGTACATGAACACCAGCTCGTCGATAAACGTGCATATGAAGTCGTCGATAAAAGAGTAAGCTGCACTGTTATAATTGTGCAAGAGGTTCTCAGCGTGAAAAAGTCCGTTTCTTAAGCGCTGGATTTTTAAAATTAAATTATGTGCAATATCTCGTTCTATTTTCAGAACATTTGTTAACGTTCTTTAATGAAAAAAGGCATTGAATTAGTCATGAAAAAGAAACGAAATACGAATAAACAGTCATAATCACTTAACACACAACATTAATCACACATAACTGATACAACATAAAGGTTTAAAGCAAGCCTAAAAACAAATACCGTAGACCAACACGTGAATTATCCTTATTTCAGGAATCTTTCTGAAATATCACTATAAGCCTACAAGTGGTAGTTTGCAATCATAACAGTTTTTAGAAATGATTCCATTAATAATATTCATTTCTTTTCGCTGTTTGTACAATTAATGAAGTAAATATTGTTTTCTTATATGAATGATAATTGTTATTGGTATGAGAAATAAAGGTCCTTTTTTAGTGATTACTTTGATTTCTTTAGCGGAAGAGTAGAAAAAGAAATATGGTAGCAATATACACGTTGTTTCGCTGTTCCTGAGCCGGAAGGAAGTCGCTCCCATTTCTCTTAAAAATACGCATATCGATATAATCAGTCTATCGACCTATAGTCTCATATCACAAGGTTCGACTTAACGACGAGTGTCCACTAGCGCCAAGTTTAAATTTAAAAAAGAAAGAAACATATGTGCTAGACTAGCAGGTGTCATGAAAAAAACATAAAATTACAATGATACTTAAAAGTGACGGTAGAAATAAAAAATGTAACAAAATTCTTTGATCACTACGGCGATGATGAAAAATTTTTGAGAGAGAGGCACACTGCGATTGAAATATGCCTGATTATTCACCTCTGGCCGAAAGGGCGAAAAGAGCGAGCGTTTTAGTGACCTTTCGGACGGCAATGTCTATCCGCAGGATCCACGAAAAACGTTAAGGAATTGTTAATGTAAAAATATTATGAACATTTAAAATACAAATATGGAATTATTTTTGTTAAAAAATATCATTTATGTAAAGGAAATAAAGATATCTTTGCAACGTTTCTGTTTTTAATTTTCATTATATGTTGGATTTATTAATTTCTTTTATTGTTGTTAAGCTTCGTCGTAACGACCGAATTATTAATAGATGGAATTTTTGACACACGTACTCGGGGTCTGAGATATCGGTGTCGAAGATTCTGATGTTATCGATATTCCTATATAGGAAAGTTTCAAACATATTTCGAATCCCTAATTTTTTATTTAGTTCGCTCTAATTGCTCGACCATCGTCGATACGACGAAGCTTAACAACAATAATGTTAATAAAAACGGCCAAAGCCAAACAAATTCTTAAAATTCTTTATTAATTTCTTACATATTTTTACTGAAAAGAAAAATGAGGTTTTTGCGTGAAATATGAAGATCCTCCCCTAATCAGTGATGTGTCAATAAATCTGGCCTCGCATCAAACCTTTTATTTACTTCAAGAAAAGTTCGATTGAATTATAATTAGCGTACCTCGCTATAAGAAAAAAATTGAAAAAACATGAACCTCATTGAATATATGAAAAACATTTATTCAAAATATCAATAATGCCTAAAAGTCGATAATAAATTTTAAGAAATATTGTTAATCGAATTTTCAGACAACCTTTTTATTAAATGAATCACTGATATTTTATATTGTTGTTTGAAATTGCTGGCTTCGAAGTTATTTTAAGGGGATAAACTACCCTTCGGAAATTTACTTTTTTTCTAGAAGGGTCAGCACTACGTTTTTTTCTTGCATCATTTGCGACGTTAAATTATGTTCCAAAGTCACATTTTTTTTTACATCCAAAAATATAGATTTTCTTTTTGCCAAAAAAAAATGTTTATCATTGTTAAAAATTGACACAAACAGCTGAAAATTAAAAACGTAGTTCCGCTTTCTCAAATTTTTGGTTTTTGTTTTTTATTTCCGGCCTCATCCATTCGTTGCAAATTACTGCAAATTTTTTTCCTTAACTTATTCTGAATGTACAATATTGTTGTAAGGTATTTTTTTTTCATTTTTCGAAAAAAAGAAAAAAAATAATTTAAAAAAAATTTTGTTTTAAGTTCAAAGTACAGTTTAAAAAATAAATATGTATATAGTATATATATAGTATATAAAAAAATCTATGTTTTTGGATTATGAAAGGAAAAAAAAAGTTGACTTTAGAACATCAGTTTGTAATGCTGAAAAAAAGTAAATTTTCGAAGGGGGGTGTCCCCTTAATGCTGTTTTTATGAAAATTAAATGTAGAAATCGTTACGAAATTTGATTTAAAAAAAAATATCAAATTCTATTGATAATAAAAAATAATTTCAAGTTACCAAACTTTTTTGAAGTGATATATTATTAATTTTGTGGCATATTCATTCTTTAAAATATGTTTTCTTAGTAACGCCAGCGACATTGATATTTTTTCTCCTGTTGCGAAGTACTGAAATTTTTATTCAAATTAAATTTCACATTGGGAATAGGGTGAACTCACCAATGATTAAGCAGTTAAAGTAGTATTATTAAGGTAGTACAGTCCCGCCAAAAGTGAGATTCAAAGAGAATTTCAAACACTTTTCAATGCGATAAAAATCTGAAAAGAATCAAGCATATGGTAGGTACAACAAAGATTGATTTTGCATGATAATAATATTAAAATATTATTAACAAATGAATAAAAAAATTCATTGTTTAACATTTATTACCCGGCAACCTAATTTTTCTTGTAATTCAAAATTATTCGTTAATTTTTCTGAATACGTATGAATTTTTTTAGAATTTTGGTAATCTTTGAAAATTACGTGTTTTCCGTTTTTTTGCAGCTAAAAATTTAACAAAAACGCAATTTTCAAACGTTAGACAAGATTCTAAAAAAAAATCATACCTATTTAGAAAAATTAACGAGTCATTTTCAATAAAAAAAAAAATAAGTGTGGATACCGGGTAATTTGTTGAACAATTTATTTTTTCATTCATTTGGTAATAGCATTTACATATTATTATTATTATGCAAAATCAATCTTTATAGCACCTTTCACATTCCTGATTCTTTTCAGATTTTTATGCCATTGGGAAGTGTTCACAATTCTCTTTGAACCTCACGTTTTATCATAGAATTTCATGAAAACCAATGGTTCTAAACTCTACGTAAAAAATTTGAACGACAATCAGAATGTCGAAAAATATTTTGTAAAAAAAATGTATTTTCCTTCCAAAGGATATAAAAAAAACTACATTATGTCAAAAAATCCTAAAACATCAGTAATTGAACAAGTCAATCTAACGTACACTTTTTATCGGAATTTTGCTTTAAATTTGGAAACTAATATGGATCTCAATCTTCAGAAATTTTCATGAGCCTTAAAAACGTTGTTGTTCATTTACTGGTGAATTCATCCTACAAGCGTGATATTTATTCTTAATTTGTTTTTTTTTTCTTTCAAAATTCGGTTAATTTTGTATTATCTTAATTAAAGTCGAAAATTTGGATTCATTCTAATAAAATATGATACAATAATTTAAACTTATGGATTCAGAATTGTCAACAAAAGAATATATATTTGTTATAAAAATTTGAATTTGAATTTATTAAAACTTAATACGTCAATATGGTGTAAGAATATTTTTTATAACTGGAATTTTTAAAATTGTAGCAATGCGTAAATATTTGTCACCCTTATTGAATATCTACGATAATTAACTGCTTACACGAAGAATACTTTGTTGTTCACGTATACACATCTACAGTTACAGCCATGTACGGTATTCCGGATAACAAATTCGAAATCGGCGACAATAATGGCGTCGAAATTGACGAAAATTTATTCGATCTATTCCCCGAAGATATGGTTATAACCATAATAGAAAAAGATCGCAAAGCCCCACCAGGTTTGTATGTAAGTACTATATAAATAAATGCTGTAGATATAGATTCATAATAATCAGTAATCCGATTCAATGTGTCTTTAGAAGAAGGCGCAAACACAGAACACATCTCTCTGGAGAAATTGCAATCTTTTTTTCAAGATTGTGGCAATATTATTTCCCAGTACCACGAGCAAAGAGATACCCATTCGATCTCAGGTATCTGCGTTTATGACTCAGGCGTCAGAACTTCATGTGTTATTCTAAAAACACCTGTTTCGAATACTCAATGAAAATCAAAGTAACATTTCTATTTTTAAAATAAAATTTTTGTCGTCCGCAATTTCTTTTCGTTAATCTTACAAAGTGATGTTTATCAGTTCTAGTTTTGCAAAATAAATTCTACAAGAATTGCCATTTAAAAAAATCGTAAATGATAGAATTACATTTTGTTAATGTAATAAACGTATTTATCACTTACGAAGTCTCTTTTTTTCGAAACGTATCACTTTTAATTTTTCAAAATATTGTGTAATTTGTAAAAAGATAATTAGATGTTTTCATCAATTAACCTTTATTGCTCTCTTTTCCCGCGTATTTTATCAATCGATATTGATTTACGTGTACAGAGTCGCTGTCGGCAGCATCAACTAAAACAGTGTCTTCGTTCAGTACTGACTCACAAGAGATGCTTTATAACTTCATCCCTACCGCGAAGCTCGATTACACTACGGTTACTGAAATCGATTTAGCCTTAGACACGAATGAATCGACGACTACTGCAAACGACTTGAATAGTGCGGAGAAAAAGTCAGTCTCTAACAGAAAAGAGTTTGCGTTCGCTGAAAAAGGGTCTAATTCTAGGATCAAAGAATCGAATTGTGCGAACAAAAAATCTTCGACCTCAACGTCCAGAAAGTTGGTTTCTACCGCAAAATACGAACATCAATTCTATTTCTAACTGTAATTGTAGGATGTTTTGGCACATTTGTAATACTCTGACATTCAAAATTCGCTTAAAAAATGTCGACACCACAAGCTTCTTAGCTAAAGATACAAAAAGAATAGATTTTTTCCCTGATCCTCAAGTATAAATAAAAATAATTTATTGCTGCTTCTCATTAAAAGAGGGCTATGGTACATAAATTGAAGATAATATTTTATTATGTATTATTCTGTGACGAAATTTGTTATTAATTTTTCAAAAATTAATGGAACACCCATCTATCCATGAGACGTAATTAACGACACTAGCTCGATAATGTATTTAATATTTTTTGTGTTTAAATAATTGTAATAAATGCCTTTTCAGAACCTATTACAACTGATAGAAAGTAAGTCGCCAGAAATTATTGAGCAGAACGAGAAGGAGAAAAGATTAGAACGGAAAAACCGTCGGTTGCTGGCAAACATCGTTGTGAACTCCATGTTTGAGAGATTCGGTCATTATCCATCAACCGAACAAAAAACTGCGTACGCTAAAGGCATCGTTGAGAGCTTTCCGAATTTGAAAGACCCAGGGTCGCTGGAAGGATATGTAAGTATCTCAAACTCACATAATATTATACGCTGTAATAGTGTAGGGCGGAAAGTATGTGTTCATGAGTTCTGGTGTAATGTAAACGTAATAACAGCCGAAAAACTGGCTAATCTCCAAGATTTTTTTCTTCAATCAACATAATAGATAATAATTCCAAACGCGTTAAGGTTTATTGTAGCACTCTTAAACTATAGAAAACATATTAAAAGAATTTCTTTAACTGTATTTTGAACTGTTTGCAAATATAATACTTTCCGTATATTCAAGTCAATCGTGAACAAGATTTCAAAAAATTGTTTTATATGTTTTGAAAGATAATCTAGTGAGAACTACGATGGATGTGACTTCTGCTTAATGTTGAAAAATGTATAACAATGAATTTACAGCATAATAATTCAGCCTATGGCAGTAAATATACGGATACATTTTTACGCTGTTTATTGTATGGTAAAATTATAATTTTATTTCGACCTTGCCGAATGATAGCTGATTTTATTCTTTTTAAAGATACTTCACGAATTTACCGAATAATTTGTTTCGTTTTACTTCTCAATGAGATGAAAAGCTTCGTTAAACTTCATACTTTTTTCATAAAGAAATGACTCTCTTACATTTTGACAGACTTTATATTCTAGTCATATACATCTTAGGAGCATTTCTTTGACCCTATATCAAGAAAAATATTCCACAAAATGCAAAGGAAAATGAACCTCCACCACCTTTCGTTGTTGAACTCTCTCAGGATGAGCTGACTGACAAAATCGCGTTTCTACGTAATGCGTGTTCGAAGACTCAACGAACACAAATCGAAGAAGCTATGAAAGCTACCTTCTCCTTCAGAAGATTACACACAAATACCTTATTGGAAACTTTTCCGAAATTCCTCGACACATCTTATCTTGTACGTAATAATCAGTAGAATTGGTCTCATTTCAGTTAGTAGTAAAACCGTACTGTGAGAACCTTGGTCTAACTGATGATAAAAGATGGAGGTTCTTACAGTTAAGAAATTGTATTCGAAGATATATACTTCAATCTTATATTATGTAGCTAATTAAGATTGTCAATACAAATCAATTATTTTATAGATCACGGTCGATTTCAACTTGATGTACCCTGATGTCGTAATGCAAGATATCTCGAGTACGACAATATTAAATGCTGCAAAATTACACCAAAAGTTCCGTGGCGACAGTGAACTCACTTCAGAACCAGTTAATGTATCTGAATCTTACACATTATGTGAAAAATCAACAGTAACAAGATGAAAAAGACAAATTGTAGACGCTTGCACATTTCTCGTAATTTCTTATTGTTCACAAATTTCTTATGAGAAATATGGTACCCAATTATGGTTTCCGTATAGAGGACATACTATGAAAAATGAGAGATAATGAGAAAACAATGTGCAATGCTCTACTTTACTTCTGCGGGTTTTTAAATTATAGGAACTGAAGTTTATACGACGAAATTTGAATGATAGGACATAAGTAGTAAGGGGCAGGTATAGGGTCCCTGGATGACCTCCATTTTGTATGTGATGTTATAGCTACTAATGCTCTTTCGAAAGTGTGTTTAATCGAGCCATGTGTGGCTTCTTTTGTACTGGAGCCAGAGATGGTGGGGATGGTGATGATGATGGTTGTAGTGGTGGTAAAAGTATTTTTTCTAAATGACGAGACGTGAATTTTTGTTTATTTTTTATTCGGCGTTTACAAATGATACCCGAAACGGGCAGTATATGTTTGTATGCACGATTTGTATTATCGCATATATTGCCGGCCCCCTCCAACACACTGGATCGTATATTTTGCGCATAATGTCTTTTGCGTTTTAAATGTTTCAATTTTTTATAGTAGCGTCGTACAACATTATCATTTTTCAGCTTATTTGCCGAAAATAGATGTAGAAACATATCGAGGCTATAGCCCCGAGACACATAATCAAGAAACACAACACAGTACTCTCCGCACACTGCTGACTTGATTGACTGTAGAGTTCATGTATTCCACTCGTAGGTTGTGGTGTTTCGACGTATACGGTTATGGTGTTTGTTAACGAGAGTGGGTAGTCCGTAGCTATCGAAGAAGATACCTCGACCATTGTTGTCAACGTACACGGCAACCCAATGCGTCCCTGGTTTGGTATGATCGTCGGTATTGGCGACGATTGCAGTGGGTCTAGACCAGCGACTCGGGATACGATCGGCCGGATAACCTCCTTTCGTCTGAGCTGGGATGTGTTGTAGTGCTTCCAGTATCTCCAGACTGTTCATTATATACGTTCTCGGGTCCTTGGTAGGGTCGGCGTCGGCTCTGCTGTTGCTGATGGTGATGATGATGATGATAATGATGCTGATGACGGTACCCACCACGCGCTGCGGTCGGTGTTACCTGTCGTTTCGGTGGTGGTGTCGGTGGTGGTGGTGGTGGTGGTAGCGGGGTCGACTCTAGAGTCGTCGAGCGGAAAAGGGCAACCATTTCGTCACCTGTGGGAACCGTACCGGCACAGATGTCTGGCGTAATACTGTTGACAGCCTTTGCAGGTACCTTGGCTATATACCCCTGACCCGCAGCGGAAATATCTGCATCGCTAGGTATCGTGATACGGTCAGGCTTTTTAGGTGTGTCATCTGGCCGGTCCTTCCGGGCTACGGTTCCAAACGGTTCGGTATAAATTGGATTTGTCGTATCGACAAGCTGTGTTTGAAGAAAACGTTTTAGTTTCCCCACGTTGTTTAATGCACATTTCACGTTATCTTCCCGTGCGATGCCGTGATAAATACACCATGTGTCGTACGGCGGCATTTTCTTGAAGCTCGGTCCCTCAAAATTCTCCATGTTGATAATGTCTCGTCCAAGTATATCTCGTAGAATTTCGGCTTTTTGTGATCCACGTGTGTATATGCGTATGGCGTAGCGACACATGGCTCTCAGGTTAACATAAACTTTCCACAATGGTGTATCACCATCCACCCACTCGATCCCATGATGGTAGCACGTCAGTTTATTATTACTCTTTTGTACTTCTTTTGGTAAATCACCAAAACCGTATGGTGATTCAACGACCCAATGCCCGATATTATCACCTTGTAGAGTGGTCACTGCAACCTTCTTAGGTAGGAAATCACCTTGTTTTCCGTAAAGTGCTTGAATATCCACTATAGCGTCCATGATGAGAAGTTGCTGTGAACTGTTGTCAACCATACGTGTGTAGAGACTCTAAGCTTGTCAGCGGTGGCGACGACTGGTGGGGTGAGATTTTTATCTTTACCGGTGCTCAGGCGCTGAAATCGGTGATGACTTGACGGGCCGAATCAATTTCAATAACATTGTCGTATTCCGCATAAACGATACAATTTATTGTTGTGTTGAGAGCTTTAGCGAAGCGTACTTTAATTTGTACGCTACCGTGTCTCACGAGATTCCAATGTGTGAAGCAGTTTGCCGATAGATCAGGCGTTAAGTCAAAGGCAAACAGACAATAGCCTCTAGCGTATGCGTCGCGGTCAATTCCCAATCCTTCGTTTTGAAAATGTATCCCTGTGCCGGAGAAGAGTGTATGATAGCTCTGAACCCATGTATCGTTACCGCCAAACTCAGGTTGAAGTGGTTTTTCCGGTATTTGTTAGCGATAGATAATTTATCGATTGATTTTGGAAATTGAACGGGTTGAGTGTCTTGTCTCCGTTGAGTGCTTTATTGTAGACAAAGCCAAGGATTATACGTTTCGGCAGTTGTCCGAGTATTACATTATCCAGTGTATCGCCTATAATACCGCTATGCATAGTGAATGATTTAACTTCCACACGCGTTATAGGGTATTTCGCGGTTGTCCTGGCCAGAGTTTTCGCGTGGGCGATAAGCACGCCTGGATTAATTTTTGCTCGACGCACCATCAGAGTCACATCATTTATTTTAACTTTATGTATAATCCCCTGTACTGGTGCTTCCATAAGACAGAAATCGTCTTTCGAGCGTACGAGTCGTAGACACACTTCCACACCATTTATCAAAAATTTATCCTGATTGAAAACATCACAGTGTAAATGTCCTATTAAATCCAGGGTTTCACCACCTTTTATATACCTGGACCTTAGCTCCTGACCAATATTGGTTTTCGTGCCTGGAAGTGCGACAAAGTTACCTGCGTCGTCGGCGATCCGCAGAGCCGTCGTGAGATGCGATTGTTTTGCCGCACGCCCGTAATTCAACAATGGCTCAATATACGCTCTGTAGGCGTAAGCATTATTGGGTGGTGCAACGAGTTTTTGATTGAAAAACACGTCAACCTGATTAAAGAGAATGTGTAAAAAGTTATTAACAGGTGCTACTTTGTAGGGTGAGTCACCAGATGCTAAAACTTTGAGTTTTACACAGAGCATTGTGTGGGCCAGGTCAAGATATTCCTCGCTGTGGCCAGGTATAACGAATTCGATGGGACCGTCGTCCGAGAGCGAGGAGACGGGTTTGTAGTGGACATACTGTGACGATTCTATGGATGTCTGTGTTGGTGGTATCGTAAATAAGTCAAGCTCTGACTTCATGCATTCACACGAGTGTGAGTGTAGAAACGACATTTTTAACCACTCCCGAAAATATCCGTGACAGCGGGTCTTCTTCTATTTTTAGTATTTCCTCCTCGTCGTTTCTTTGTCACTTTTCCCTTTACAGTTTTACGGCTGATACTCTTCTTCTTTCGCCTTTTCTTCACAGATGATGATGATGCACTGCCGCTACTTTTCCTTTTTGTCGTTCGTTTTCTCCTCGTGATAAGCGCAGGTGCACGACCTGTTAACGACTGCATCGTTCGCACCGCGAACGCGTTATTATTTCCCGCACCATTCATCAGTAGAGCGATTTTGTCGTTATCTTTGTGTTTCAAATTTTCTCGCGATTCTGCAGTACGTCGTTTTAGTGACTCTTTGAACGGTACATGATGACCACTGACATCCTCTATAACGTGTAGACCCGCGCGTAAAGCCTCCTTACCCACGGCTTTAGCTCCTTTTTTCAACAGTGGAAGCACGCTCCTGAAGAGCCCGCCGAGAAATCGTCCGATACCGTGTCCTCGTTGATAAGGTGCACCGACATAGACGTTACCAATACGACTGCCACCACCACCACCAACTTGATTATCATAGTATGCCGTATAATGGGCTACCATTGCACCGAAAGCGAGTGCGTGCGCGCTCGCTCGTACGCGGGTCTACGTGAGCCGCTTAAAGTGTAGCGTCAGGGTTAACGTCCTGTACTCGAATGTTATTGGTTTGCCCAAATGATCCCTTATATCTATTTCGACGGTGCGGAAACAATTGTTGAGTAGTGGTATATAATTTGGTGGTGAAAAATATTTCACTTGTGTCGAGCTATATGTATAGTGTGTTGTATCCAAATTGGCTATACGTAATAATGCGGCCTGAGTATCGCCCACTGTGTAGGGTATACAGAGATCCGTGTAGACAAAGAGCTGTTCAGGTAGAGCTCGAGAAATGCAGGCTGGTGTTTGTGCCACGCGCTGGCTTCCACGGGTGAATCGTAGGTATGAACCGTTTTTCATACCTGCCGAACTCTCGTTGAACTGAACCTCGTTATTTGTCCACTCGAAATCATCCCCGTTTACATCGAAACCCAGTATACGTCGAACCTTCTCGCTAATGTGTAATACATTGTGCAATGGTGTAATTTTTGTACCACACTTTTCCGACCACAATTTACCCTCTATAGCCGCATAACTGTTTGCCTCGTCGGAATTAACAATTTGTATACCAGCCTCCCGTAGGCCTGGAACATTATTTATCTTAGCCATAAGTTCTTCAGGGTTTCTGTATACGCCATACGGTATATTACGGGTCACACGATCTCCACTGAATCACCGTGTCTTCACTCTGTAAATGTGTCATTGTGCAGGGTATATGCATTTCCGATAAACCCACGGCCCATTGACCATGCAGATTTAGTTCACGTGGAAGTTGTGTAATAAAATGCGTTGTCGTGTTATTGGGATAGTATTGCATACTGCTGTTACTTGGTAATACGAGAAAAAAATTTCATCGTGGTACATAATGACGGTTGTAACGACGACGACGACGACGACGACGACGGGCGGTCTCGAGCGAGCGCGTGCACCCGAGTTTGTCAGATGGTGTAGGCGCTAGACGGTATCCAGGAGTTAAATTTCGAAGGGTAGCCGACCCAACTGCCTAAAATTTGTTTCTTCGCACCTTGTCCTTTGGTCCGTAATATACGATCGATTTTAAAATCTTTATCTGCCGTCAGGCGCTTCGAGTGCACAGGTGTTATTTCCTCAGTGTAGACGAAACCGTCGATTAATTCTCCCTCGAGACCACGCAACTCGTAAATTTGTATTCCTTGTCGTTTTACGACTTTGTCGATTCGAAAAATTTCTTTGATGTGTAAAGTAGAAATGTGTAAATTTTGATGTGTAAAGTAGCGCCACATTCGTTCTTTCAGCGTGCGATTAAAGCGTTCGACAATAGCGGCTTTTATATCAGGATTACGTGTAACCCGAAAACGTATATCGGATTTTTGTAGAAAAGTGTGTAGTTCTTTGCCCACAAATTCTTTGCCTTTGTCGGTCTGCAGGTATACAGGTAAACGACCCTCGCTGCGCTCGAAAATCCGTTTAAAGGCCTCGGTCACCGAGTGTACAGTTTTATCCCTCAATGGTTCGACCCATGCGTATTTACTTAGCACGTCAATGACCGTGAGTAGGTGGGCCACATTACCGTTGTAATTTTTTACTGATGTTACATCAACGAGGTCAGCTTCGCAAACATCGTCTATATTGCCGACATTGTAGTAAAGTCGTGGGAATACTCGTCTCACGGGTTTATGTAATGTATTGAAACGAATCGATTTTCCTAGCTTGGTGTCTCGTCCTTTTTCGGACGCTAATGAAACGAATCGATCTTTCCTATTTATCTAAATTCGCTGAATGATGTGTAAAGTTCTCCCTACCTCGTAGAAAAATCGAATTATTGTATCCGTTGCTTAGCGTTTTTGTGCGAACCCGATTTCCCTAATATATTTTAAGGTGTATCGGCAACAATGAAATTATTTGTTGTTTCTTTATAGACGAAATAACGGATGTTCTTTCCTGACGATGTGCTAGCTATGGGATGGAGTATCGTATTCAAGCTATTTATTGGTTGTTTTCTTAGAGGGGTAAGCGTTTGCACGAAAATGTTTGTTGTTGGACGAATATAATAATCTTTATTTTTGAAGTTCCTGGCCGTGTTTCGGTGCGGGTAAGGAACTTAGGATTCGTGTGCTGGACCGGTGCGACCTGTGAGGATGTTTGGATTTTATAGGTTTTTAGAAGAAGTCTCAGTAGAAAGTATTAATTTTTATTTCTCATTGTTTCGAGAAGTTGCCTTCTTCATCCATTGGGTCTCTTAGAGAGGATTTGAGAAGGCGTTTATTTCGGGATCAAGGGGGATTAGTCCTGGTAATTAGCCAAGTTCTAATTTGGGTCCCTCCTTGTCGGGAAGATAAACGGAATTGTTTTTATGCGGGATAACCCGTTGGAAAATAAATGATAATTTAAATGGAAATGATTTTAAATTCGTACAGTAGGAGATGCTACTGTACGGAGCTCTACACTCAACTCACAAAGATTTTACTGCATACGCGTTTGCTCTAAACGCGAACTTATCCTATGTTATGCGGGGAAACCCGTGATCAAGTAAAAATAACTTGATTTACAAAAATAAAATGATTTTAAATTCATACAGTAGGAGATGCTACTGTATGGAGCTCTACACTCAACTTACAAAGATTTTACTGCTTATATGTTGCTTGTAGAGCGGGCCTACGAAAGCTATAATTCTCTAAAGGTACGCTAAAGAATTTGGAAAGCGTGACCAACACGTAATTCGAATTTGTTGAAAATATATTGGGGTTGCGACGTCCTACTCGCCGTTTGCGGCGTGTCCTCATACAATAAATCTTATATGGAAAATTATTCAATTTTCGTTAAGATTTGTGTTCAGTATAATCATAGGGCGGGTGTGAATTGATTTTAAAAGAATTTAATTCTTTGGATGAAATGAGAATTAAATATATCTCGTCTATTTGGCGTGGCATGCGCACTATCTGTTTCCGTCGCGTCTCGTACGTCTGTAGGAGAGAGGCCTCTCGTCGGTCTGTCTGTGTGCGTGGCTGTATGTTTTCCTTCGCTACGAGTGATCTGTTTCACTGTGTACTCGGGGCTCTGTAGGCGAGAGTTCTTCAAGGCTCCTGTGCTCCTGATACGCGAGGCTCGAATACGCTGTTTACTAATCGTGGTTTCGCACCTTTGAAAGGTTCGAAAGCACAATCAGTGTCCGCGAAATCGATTTGCGAGGTGCCTTGAGTTCTGCCCTCCTAGCACGATCGCTGATAATAACCCACGACACACTCTTCTGAATAATATTACGAAGATTCGCAATATTATATAGGGTTCGGTAAGTTATGTTACCAATCCCGGCTTTTCAAGGCCTAGTGGATTTACACGTTAGCTTGACCGTTCGTTAGTTATTTCGAGATCGTACAAGGTTCACACGACCGAGTACCCAGTGCGAGGATTTTATCCCTCGATATTCAATATCTCAAGCTAGGTGGCCATATAGCAGTAATATGGAGTCTTTTCTCGAGATAGTGCCCTAACTCAACTAAATACTGGGGACCAACGAGCTGTACGAAGGGACCCAGATATTTAGTGAGAATTTTGTTGAAGTTCGTCGTTGCTACCGATGGCCTTGAATTTGTGATCCTCAGTCACCGAGATGTCCAACGAACTGCTTCCATCAACGTATTCTTCTTAAAATGTAGATTAAAAATAAACTCGTGCTGATTCCCAGCACGCCGCGGTGATGACTCCAGGTAGTGGTTTGCTCAAGAGTGCTCTTGCCGAGCAGGGCTGTCACTTTTATATGATCGGTTGAGAGCGGAAAAGGGGGGAAAACGTGGAGGTCACGTGATGTCGACGTGGAACTATGTGGAGGTCACGTGGTCTCCAACCGACGCTTCTGACGTCACTTTTCCGTTGAATTTTATTTTGTGAGGAGGTTAAAACGCGGTTCAAGGGAGGTCCCACTTAGGTTTTATGTATTAACCTCCTATCTAACGTAGATTCTAGATTTTATAATTTATAACAATTGGTGTTTTTTGAACAATTATTGTTGTTAAGGTAAAATAGTTTTATCGTAGGCGACTGCGCACGCAACTCGGGAGACCTCGTAACTTCCGGTATTGTGGCTCCCTCTTTTTCACTAATGTTACGTGCGCAAAATAAGCCGTTGTTACGCGCAAAAACCACGCCAACCGGCAGTTAACGCCAAGCGTCCAAAGCGAGCACACGTCATTGTATTAGAATCTCTTAAATAAATCGTTCAATTATTTTTTTTCTTCTCTCATCTCTAATCTATTGTGTTTCTTTCCTCTCCTCCCTTTCTACGGAAGACTCAGATCTACGCCTCAACAGGTTATGGGCCCAGGCCGCAAGCCTGCGTTGAGTTTTCTTTTCACAGTGGAAAGCGAGAAGTAGAGAGAGAGAGAGAGAGAGAGAGTTCGCGGCGTGCGGGTTTCTCGTTGTTCTCGGCGTTGAGTAGAAGCGTGCGGTACAGCGCGTCGGTTACCATTACTTCGAGAATAAGCAACAAGTGGTTCGGAAAAGTAGTTCGCGTCCTCAGTGCTATTCTCAAGTGGAAAAATGGCTGACAATTTCTCAGCGAGACAAGTGAAACGTTTCGACAGTACGGGATTTCAAGGATGGAAATTCCAGATTACGGCCGTCCTCATAGCAAACGATATTTTCGACGTAGTCGACGGTTCGAGAACGAAACCGGCTGACGTGGAGGGGGCCAACGCGGCGCTCACAAAAGCGTGGGTGAAAGACAATGCGAAGGCAACTGCAATTATTGCGTCGTCCATGGAAAACGCTCAGCTCGAAACAGTACTCGTCTGCACAACGGCAAAAGCCATGTGGGACAGTCTGAGCAGTATTCACGAGCAAAAGTCAGAGGCGAGTAAGCTAATCCTCACTCAGCGTTTTCACGAGTACAGAATGTGTACAACGGACTCGGTAGTGCAACATTGTTCGAAAATCCAAAATATGGCGCGACAACTCACAGATCTGGGCGAGCCAGTGTCGGACTTAACAGTGATGGCCAAAATATTGGCAAGCTTGACTTCAAAATTCAGTGCTTTACAAACCGCGTGGGACAGTGTGGAACCGGCGCGTCAAACGGTGGAAAATCTGAAAGAAAGATTAATTCGTGAAGAAAGCCGTTACGACGCAAGCTCCGACGCGGCGGCGGCGCTAGCAGTCACTCGATTCAGTCAACCTGAAACAAAGAAAACAAAGGACAGAACAAAGAAGAAAAAGAAATCCAAGGAAAACATAGAGTGTTATCGTTGCCAAGAAAAAGGTCACTACGCCAGTGAGTGTCCACAGAAAAAGCAAGAAAAAGAGAAACACAAAAGCGAAGGTTCAAGCGGCGGGTGCGCGTTCGTGTGTGCCGGAAACGGTAAAATGTCAGGTGACAGCGGTCAGTACGGTAAACCTCCTGAAATTCAAGTGAGGAGACTACTCGACACTGCTGCGAAGGACATTTGGTTCACCGATAGTGGCGCATCGGCGCATATAACGTCGCGACGTGAGTGGTTCTCGGAATTTCGTGAAACGCGCGGGGACACAGTATCTCTCGGCGACGATGGTGTATGTGAAGTGTTTGGTGTGGGCAAAGTAAAAATTGAAAGACTCGTAGACAGTATGTGGGTGAGCGGAACGCTTGAAAATGTGCTGTACGTGCCAAAAGTATCAAAGAATTTATTCTCCGTCGGCACATGCACGTCAAACGGTTTTCGAGTGGAATTCGATGATGAAACTGTTGTGATCAAGCGTGGAGGCGTGATCAAAGCCAGTGGCGTGAAACAAGAAAATCAGCTGTACCGATTGTTCTTTCGCGCAGCGAATTCCCGAAAAGAAGCGAACGCGGCAGTGCTTAATTTGAAAACGTGGCATGAGCGTCTTGGCCATATTCACAAACGCGCGTTGTGTGAACTAGTGCGAAAAGACATGGTGGACGGAGTGAGTGTAAAAGACACAACAGATTTTTTTTGTGAGGGATGTCAGTTAGGTAAGCTGCACAAGTTGCCTTTCAGGGAGCTAACAAACAAACCAAACAGACAGGTCGGCGAATACACACACAGTGACGTGTGTGGCCCGATGTCAGTGCAGTCGCCTGGAGGCGCTCGGTTCTTTGTCACCTTCAAGGACGATTCCAGTGGTTTCATACACGTGTTCTTCCTCCGCCACAAGTCTGACGTTTTCGAACGATTCAAGGAGTACGAACAACTGGTCTCGACCAAGTTCGGTCGGCCGATGAAGGTTTTGAGGACCGATAATGGCGGTGAGTATCAAAACAAGGAAATGCTGAAATACTTAATCTCAAAGGGGATCACGATGGAGAACACGGCACCTCACACTCCCGAACAAAACGGGAAATCCGAACGGGACAACCGCACAATCGTGGAGTCAGCACGAACGATGTTGAAGACGAAGCAGTTACCCGATAATCTCTGGGCGGAAGCTGTCAATACAGCTGTCTATATTCTTAACAGGACTGGACTCTCAAGAGCGGGCGGAAGCAAAACTCCGTTTGAACTCTGGACAAACAAGAAGCCGGACTTGAGCCGCGTCAGAATCTTCGGATCGACTGCATATGTGCACATACCGAAACTGCTGACAACGAAGCTGGATCCTCGTGCGAAGAAAATGACTCTCGTCGGATACCAGGGTGACTCTACAAATTACAAACTGTACTGTCTTGACACACATAAGGTGACGTACTCAAGAAATGTTGTGTTCAATGAACAAGTCGAAGGTGCAAAAGTGAACGAGTCCCAACCGAGTGAAACAGAATTCACTTGGCCAACTGATCAAGAGGACGATGGTCAAATCCCAGAAGGTAACGCGGATGAAGAGAATGCAGAGGAGGCTGTCGGCGCAAACGAAGAGGTCGTCAACGTTCAGCCTGCTGCACCTGGTCCGTGGAGAACTCTGAGGCCTCGTCAAACGATCCAAAAGCCACACAGATATCAAGATTACGAGTTGAACGTCGCTGAAACAGAAATACCGGGGACGTTCGCCGAGGCAACATCGGGATCAGAGAGTTCAAAATGGAAACAGGCAATCCAGGACGAACTCAACGCACACCAGAAAAACAACACGTGGTCTCTCATTCCGAGAGTTTCTGGTAAGAAAACCATTGACTCAAGATGGGTTTTCAAAGTTCTTCGGAAAGAGGACGGAGGCACATGTCGTTACAAAGCACGACTTTGTGCACGAGGTTTCCAACAACGAGAGGGCGTGGACTACAAGGAGACGTTTTCCCCAGTCGTTAGATACGACTCACTCCGCACACTCCTGGAAATGATCGCAGAAGAAGACCTCGAGATGTCACAGTTCGACGTAAAAACGGCCTTTTTGTATGGAGAGCTGGAAGAAGACATCGTGATGGAAGTTCCTGTCGGTCTCGACATCGGCAACAACGTGTGCGATCGTAAGGACATCGTGTGTAAACTGAATAAGTCCCTGTATGGACTTAGACAAGCTCCTCGGTGCTGGAACATTAAATTTCGTGATTTTCTTAAGCGGTTTAATTTCAAAGAATCCGACGCCGAGAAATGTGTATTTGTCGGAAATTACGAGGGCTCGAAAGTTTTTCTCGCGCTCTTCGTCGATGACGGAATCATCGCAGCTGATTCTAAACGGGTAATCGAGTCAATTATCGCGTCTCTAAGTGAGTCCTTCGATATCACTCTCGGAGATTGTAGTTGTTTCGTCGGATTACAAATTTTGCGAAATCGGGAAGAAAAAGCGCTCTTTATTCATCAACGCTCATACACGCGACAAATCCTCGAGAGATTCGGCATGAAAGATGCAAAAGGGGTTTCTGTACCATCAGACACAAGCACCGTGCTTTACCCAGTAATAGGAAAAGGAGACAAAGATCTCAAAGTTCCTTATCGTGAAGCAGTCGGCTCCTTAATATTTTTAGCGATCGTGTCTCGTCCAGACATCGCATTTGCTGTTAATAATGTAAGCAGGTTCCTGAATAACTACGATGCTAGTCACTGGCAAGCGGTCAAACGCATTTTCTCCTACCTAGTCAACACAATAGGGATAGGAATAGAGTATAGAGGCGAGAGCAAGGCAAAAGACTTGATAGGTTTTTCAGACGCGGACTTCGCCGGTGATCTTACAACGCGAAAATCCACAACCGGATATGCATTCTTGTTAGCAAACGGACTTATCTCGTGGTCATCGCAACGCCAAAAACTCGTGGCAACAAGCACAACAGAGTCAGAGTACATTGCTGCAGCAACCGCCGCAAGAGAAGCCCTATGGCTACGAAGCTTACTCCGTGGTATAGGTCGTGAGTGCGCGAGTCCAACCGTGATAGGGGTGGACAATCAAGGTGCTATTCGTATTGTGAAGAACCCCGAATTTCACAAACGAACCAAACACATCGACATTCGCTACCACTTCATTCGGGAGAAAGTGGAAAACAAAGATATTGAGGTAGTTTATGTACCCTCTGAACATCAACTGGCAGATGTATTCACAAAACCGCTGGCTCGAGATCGCCTTGTAATGTTGTGCAAAAATCTCGGAATGTGCAATATAGATATCGCCTACTCAAAAGGCGGAAGTGTTAAGGTAAAATAGTTTTATCGTAGGCGACTGCGCACGCAACTCGGGAGACCTCGTAACTTCCGGTATTGTGGCTCCCTCTTTTTCACTAATGTTACGCGCGCAAAATAAGCCGTTGTTACGCGCAAAAACCACGCCAACCGGCAGTTAACGCCAAGCGTCCAAAGCGAGCACACGTCATTGTATTAGAATCTCTTAAATAAATCGTTCAATTATTTTTTTTCTTCTCTCATCTCTAATCTATTGTGTTTCTTTCCTCTCCTCCCTTTCTACGGAAGACTCAGATCTACGCCTCAACAATTGTTGATACTGAAAACATGTTAAATTCGATGTAACTAGCCGCGTTGTATGCTATTGTGCCACTAATAATTGTTTCAAAAATCACAATTGTTTGTATTTGGGTTGTTTATCGCAATAACTTTAATAATAATGGATGTACGATGTAAATTCTTAGCAAGATTTGTTCTTCGTGGTTTTTACATCCTGGGTAATATCGTTCATTTATGATCGGTGTTGTAATTCTATGTTTTTTAATGGAATTAAACTTTGAATGAGGGTATTTCCCTTTTGTGTGGGAACCACTGGTAATTGCTTGACATTGCTGCGGCGATATTCAAATTTCGATATTCAAATATTATTCAAAACCTATCGGTGGGCTGTTGTTTTCCTATCATACTTTGGAGTTTGAATTTGATCCGCCTATTTTTTGTTATTGTAGGAATTACCAGCTTCTATTCTTATTTTCCTAATACAGGAGTTGTAATCCGGTGATCTCTCGCTCGCTGTTGGTCACCATAGGATCAAGTGGGATGTGGCTAAGGTATTTGATAATGACCTATTATATTGGCGAGATTCGCATGATAACGCCTTATTTCGTATGGTCGAGATACGTTTCAAGATAAACTTTGATTGGATTATTTTTTTTATTACTTATTAGATGTCGTGCACCTGAATAACTTGCAGGGTGTGAGGGTTTGTAATACGTGTATTCGAATTTCATATTGTACACGAGAGCGCGTTCAAGTGTACACGTTTACATTTTAAGCCAATATTCAAATCCTGGGCGATGCGTTCTTCTCCCCGTGATAGAAGTCTCGAGAATACGTTTGCTACTGACCTCGATTTGTCTATCTCTAGGTGTAACAGGTTTCTGCTTCTTCTTCTTATTCTTACAAGGTGTCGAAGTCGCCAGAGGTTTCTCTCGAGGATCGGCGGCGGCGACGGCGGCGGAGGTAACACCAGCCGGTATAGTCACTTTTCTTCGTCGCTGCCTACGGCTAATTGGTTCGTACCATTGTAGTACCTTCTTGTCTTTTAATCTCTTTTCACCAGGCTCGTAGTTCTCCTCAGCGTCGTCGTCGTCGTCGTCGTCGTTGTCGTCGTCGCCGTCATTGTTATACGTTGCGTCACTTTCCCGTCGTTTCACACCAATACTCTCGTTGCCAATAGCCCATAACTCGTCATTTCCCACAAATTCTCGTGGTACAGCGCAAGCTCGAAGACTCTGAATAAACTCACGTCTTCCGTTGGCTTTAAAACTTTTTCTCGCACGTATTGTGTCATTAATAAGATCGAGAATATTAGAATTGTGAATGAGCACTCCGTCAATAGTAGTCCCTCGTTGTCCCACTTGACACGCTGTGACACACACGGCGAATTACGCATGTATTGCAGTAAAGCATGAGCCCTACGGCGATGATTTGGCGGCACGCTATTTAAAATATTAGACTCGTTAAAATCTTGATTTTCCGGTTGCGATCGTGATGCTGCTGATAGTGTTATTCCAGGTAATGCTGGATCCGGTGGACCGCTCTGTGTCTCAACGAGAAATAAATATCTCTGTAGATCTTGTAGATACTCTTTCCACTTGGTGCCGTCATCGGGATATTTTTTTGAGTTTAAGATACTCGCAAGTTCAGCGTCGAGTCGTGATACAGAATTTCCCGGTGTCTGTGCGGTTTTTTGAACTCCGCCACCACCGATCATTTGTTCTCTTGCTACTGCTGCCACTTCCTCAGCCGGTACTAAAACCATTTTCTTTGCATGCTCCATTCTTTAATTTTTCGGGGTACTTCAACCACCGCCGTTGCCGTCAAACAGTCTACTAAAGAGCCCCGTGATAATGGACGCCAATAAAAGGGGTAAAAATGCGCCGCACCCTTTTTGCATCATAATACGTTTTTTCACGCACCAGTTGAACCTGCGTCGTTTACGACCACTAACGCCATCTATACGTTTTTTCTCGCCACCATTCTGGTTTTTTCTGCTTCGCGGTCAGGTCACCGATCGTAGCGGTGGCGCTTTGTTGTGTTCCTTTTTCATAATAACAATCTATGTTTCGTAGGGTTGTAATTGTGTTCACAAAATTAAAATAAAGTCCGCTACACATTTTTCAATATATCTTTTTGTGTTTTTGTTTAACATCAAAAGGAACAACTAAATTAATTTTTAATGTAATTCGGAATTTATTTTTATTTTCTGAAGAAAATGTGAAGCCTATGGAAAGTAGAGTATCATTTTAGAAGTTTCTGAAAACAAAAAAACATATATCACAAAGCATTGCGTTTTCTATCAGACCCCTTTGCTATAAATTCTTTTTAAACTCTACAAACATAAAATCTAAATACGAGTCAAATAGCGACTGGCCTTCTTTATGGAGTAGTACTGACAAAGGTGTATTCTTTTAAAAACATGCACCTTTTTATTATTAATTATTAGCATTTGAAAAATTCAAATATTTTATTTTGCATTTATTTCTTGCGGATTTATTTTTTCTTAAAAAATATTGAGATATCTACCGGTAGTCTAGGAATAGAAATAAAAAGATTCTTTCTCGAAAACCAAAGGATGTATAGCGACATGATACGTGGTGAATTTTTTCTGTCACGCGTCAGTCGTTCAACCCGCAAATTATTTTTGGGGCATAACGCTAAAAATGTGGGCGTCCGAATCGGCGTGGAATGTTTCATAAGATATTTAGTGACTGATACGTAAATTATAAGTACAATTTTATAAAAATTACAAGATACCTACATGTTACTTACTATAATGCATTAATAAAGTCTCCTACAGTACTTAATCATGGCTTACAGTTATTGATTTCCAGTTTTTTTAAATTTTTGGTTTCATCGGTGTTAATATTAACACCGATTTGTTACAGTATACGTAAGGACGTATGATTGTCCAATGAATCAAACATAACGGTGATCCGAGTATTGCAAAAATCCTCGAGATCGAGTTCACTTGAGCATGCACTAGCTACAGCAACCAAATTGGCAGATACGAGTCGTGAATTTAGTGTCTCAAAAAACGTGCCATCATCTAAAAACTTCGTACATCGTCTAGTAGTCCGCTTACATCGTCTAGTGTCCGCTTCTCTGAAGGTGCAGCGCCAATCGCGCAGGATAACACGAGAAGATCATGACCAGCAATAAAAGGTGATTTCAATTTTGAAAAGCTGAGCACTTTATCCTGACTGTCGATGCAGAGCACACCCGCGCAGAAAACAACTATCTCGGAAAGAGTCTGCCGAACCTCGGTAAGAGTCTTTCATATCTTGGAAAGAGTCTCGGAAAAAGTAACGGATACGATCCGGAGCAGTACTTTTTCTCAGGCTATGACCGAAACTCTTTAGTCTTAGTGATAGTCTGTGAAACAGTACTGCTCCGGATCTTATCCGTTATTCTTTTTGAGACTCTTTCCAGGATATAAAAGACTCTTTCTGAGATTCGGCAGACTCTTTCCAAGATTTGAGCGACACCTTCCACGACCCTTATGAAGACTTCTTCCAAGACTACCCTTTTCCGCGTGGGCATCTAGCCACGAATCACTAGTTGCCGTATTGTGAGTAACTCCGGACTCGATAATGAAAAGCGAATGAGAAAAAGCGAAATTCCTTGCATATCGTCCTTCAAAATTGTCTGAAAGGAGGTTATAGTTCAAATCTCCAGCAATGATGTAGTTTTTGTAAGCGTGAGTAAATTGATTAAGCGCTACTGTGAAGTCGCTCAGCAGAGCTCCCTTCGGTTTACGGTAAATAGAGGATAAGAGTAGTGATTCGGAATTTGGAGAACGTATTTTGAGGATGAAATACTCAGGTGCATTTGAAAATAGCGAGGGAGAAGCAGCAAGGACTTTAGTTTTGAGAGATACATGTATGTAACATGCATTCCTATTGCAGAATTCCTTGCCGTTGTCTGATCTAAGCGTCTTCATCGTTCGCCCAAATTTATTTGCCACCAGTTTTTCAAAAACTTTAAATTTTTCAAACACGTCGGATTTATGACGCAGAAAGTATATGTATATACCTGTACCCAGTTGCATCATCCTTGAACGTGAGAAGTAGTAGGTGGAGCACTTTGGCGACCCCCCACTCCTATCCCCACTCCAGCGCCCAATCGGTTCGCGGAGTGGGGGTAAAGAGGGTGGTGGTAGTGAGGTGTCGTCAGAGTGCACGACGTTTTTTCTTTTATTTACAAATTTTTTGGTGACCCCCCACTCCTACCCCCACTCGTTTCCCCCTCCCACTCCTCGGTTCGCCAGAAACCGAGGTGTGGGTGAGAGAGTGGGGGGTAGGGATGGAAAGCGATGGGTCGTCACAGTGCACCACCTTTTTTTTCCATTTATTGAAAACACGTACAATTAAAAAAAAATTTATTATAATTGTTATTATTCTACTTACCGATGTTACTATCGCTATTTGGACGTTGGCTGCTCCTGCTATTGCAAAACCTATTATCTAATTATTTAATAGTTTAAATCGTCTTCACTCGCGCTTAAGTATTTTTAATGTTTAATTTAAAATTCAACAACATTATTATTATTGTGCATGTTGTCGAATACGTAACTGGTGACGTCAACAAGATCATCAGTCAATAATTTGACACGGTGCGGGTCATTGAGGCACAATTGGCCCATCGTCGTGTGACCGTCACACGCGGCGCGGATTGGATTAATCACTGTCTGTTCATGCTCGATCCCTTCAATACCATTTCACTCAAATGATACTTGTAGGGCGACCACCATCGTGATTGGGGGTACTGGATGATACAAGTACCTCAACTCCACGTACTGGCGATCACCCGTATCAACGAAGAGTACGTCCGAGTACCCGTCCTCGGAGTCCCAATCTAAGATCTCGCTGCGAGCCGCGTAGCCCTTGCGCATAACGACACACATGCAATTGACATGTAGGTCTGTCATCGTGAATCAACTACCCTCCGCCATTTGTGCGTGTTGTTCTACGTAAATATCATGCATATCCTCCATCAATAACTCATAATGAACTTCCATTTGAAGGAGACGCAAATGAATCGCACCGTTCTCCTCAATACGCGTTGATTTGCACACAAACATGGCGCCTACGAAAGAGGTTGAAACGCGCGGATACATTTCTAAATGTTTCACCTTCACTTTTTAACTTCTTTTGACTTTAACTTTTGAACTTTTCACTTTGACACGCCGCTAACATGTGTTGTCTCTGGTGACGAAAAGAACACTGACATATGAGGCAGAGTATGCTACAGCTCAGTTGCGGTGCGATGTTATCACATGTATTGTCAGCATATTTCTTCTTGCGAGGACAATGTTGATGCTCCCATGCCACGTGCTGCAGGGATGACTATACGTTAAGATAACGTACAGCGTGACTCGAGCTGAGATCTCTGTCTCGCTCTTTTTAAATCCGCGCTCGCGGGCGTTAGAGCGAGACGGCCAACACGAGATCTCTGTCTCACTCTTAATAAATGCGTGCTCGCGGGTGTTAGAGCGAGACGGACAACACCAGGTCTGACGAGATCTCTGTCTCGCTCATATTATACGCATGCTCGCGGTCTCAATAATTATTATTTTTCCTAATTGTCAATACATTTGACATTTATCTGTAGGGCCGCCATCATCTCATCGAGCACACACCCCCCTTGGCAGCCCGCAAAATTTTGTCCGTTTTCGCGGATCTCTCACCGTTCTCAAGATATTTTGAAAATTCGATTTTTGAAGCCTGTATCTTGAGCTGAGATCTATGTCCCGCTCTTATTAAATGCGTGCTCGCGTGTGTTTCAGCGAGACGGATAACACGAGGTCTCAATAATAATTATTTTTCCTAATTGTCACTATAATCGACATTTATCTATAGGGTCAACTTCACCCCATCGAGCACATACCCCTTTAGTAACTCCCAAAATTTCATCAGTTTTCACGTATCTCTTCTCGTTTTCGAGTTATTTCAAAATCTCCCGAGATGTCGAGACTAACACACGAACGCCTGTGAAGACGTTATTGCTCCTTGGCCTCGCTGTTAGGGATGGATGTTGGAATTTGCAGCGTCAGACACACGTGTGACCACAGAGATGATACCGTTCCTCTGTAGACAGTCTTGGAAGACTTTTAAGCGAATAAATTAAAATACACAATTTCGATGATTACTCAGTGACTGTGCTTTCGTATTTTCCGTAACATTTCGGAAATGGAATCTCCGATCGAAGATCGTGAGATCCCAACAATTACCACTCATCTACGTGCAATAGTTTAGCCCATATCTCGAAAACGATTGGAGATAGCCATTTTCATTATTGGGGATTATATTATCCTCAAACAATTACAAACAAAATGAACCTTGGGAAAATTCCGTAGGATGAAAAACAGCGGGGTTATCGCACGCCTCTCTATTTTAATAAAGTCTGTCGCGTCGCGTGAGTGAATGACTTACCACGGATGATAATGAAATTAATATGTTTTGAAACTCAGCGCAAGCAAATATTGTGTGCTACTTCTCAGGCTAAAGCTCGCAAGAGTTTACAGCACTCATTTGAGTTAGATACTTTATTGACGATGTGGAATAGTCAGTCTTTATTCAACCGTTCAACAGTATTAAGCCCCTCCCGAGCAACATGTCAGATTCAGCCCTTCGCGCGTGTATACGTAATCTTTTACGATTGGTAAAATTAAATAGCGCTCAAGTAAGACGTCGGTGCAATAACTAGTGGTGTGGTGAATTACAGTTTTTATCAAGTAGTAGTCTCGTAAGACGCTTAAGATACATTATTTGGTGGGCGCCTCTACGTTGTATCGCGACAGCCTACAATCGAGGGATACTAAGTGGACAGCGTGTATTGATGTGTGTGTTTGAAGAGCTTCAGCGTCGTGGGCTTGAGCACCGTGCATTCAGGGCCTCGTTGATGAAACCATAGGTAAGCAAATTTTTGGAAAAGTTTAATTTTAGAGAAGTAATTTTCGGCTATTATAGGATATCGACAGTTGTTGAATGCAACGTGTGATGAAGAAGAGGCTCTGATAGATGTGACACGTGCTGCAGAAGCGCAAATGCAAAATGGAGAAGAACTGTCAGAGCGTAAGTATTTGTAAGCGTGTCACAGATCTCTCTCTCTCTTCTCGGTAACTTTATAACTGCAATACAAAGTATTTTTAATTTATAGAACCCGGGATCCACACGCCTCCTGACGAATTTGATGCCGATGATGCGTTATCGATGATAGCAATTTCATCGGTAAGCGAATCCTCGACATTATTCATCGACGAAGAAGAAGACGTGCCGGGACCATCTGGATTGAGGGTCGCAGATGAGCAACAACAGGAGTCGTCAGTGCTAAGAGATTCGAAGACCCCGATTGCAGAGGGACCCGTCATCTCATTACCTACACACGTTTTGGCCCCGTGTGACGCAACTGAAAATCATGACGAGGGACCGGAAATTTCATGAAAATCAATTGGGTGAATATCCCCTATGGCATATTGCCATACCTTGATCCTGATCGTCTTGACGCAGCGCAACCTGGAGAAGCGGCTCGTGAACGTGATAGCTGGTTTTACTACCCTCTGTTATCAGACCATTCGAGTAAGTATGATGGAAAAGAAGATTCAGCATAGATTTATCAGTTTTAGTAGCGAGTTTCTCGTAATAATTGCTTTAGATTAATTTTTAATAACACAATACGTTTAACGATATTTTACGCACATTTTATTTTTCAGAAGTGCAAACAGGCTCTGGAAGACCAGCTCGAAACACCACAAATGAACCTTTTGGAGTTGTGCTACCACCGGGTGTCCGCTTTGAAGTTATTCAAGAAGCTGCACGATACTTCAGACGTTTCCAGCTCAGAGGACGTGAAATAACGCTACGCATACGACAATCACTGTCGGGAACACCTGTAATGCAATGGCTCGAAAGCGCATTCTGTGACCTACTAACACATATCACCAGCTCATGCGAGGGGAGTGATTATGCGGGTATTTCGTTTACCGCAAGTACTTTAACGCATTGTCCCATATGGCTCTCTTTTTGTCCCGTCAGGGACTATACGTTTGAAGATATATGGCAATTAATAAATAATGTCGCTCAAAGTGCATCTTCTCTTAATATCGATGATTCTTGTAATATAAAAACATGTATTATCAAGGGAGTAGAGGGTCGTGGTAGAAAATGCTTAATGCACGAGGGTGTAGCAAAACAATCTATTCTCACAATTCGAAATATCGATAATCTCTGTTTACCACGCTTGCTAGTAGCGACTCGCGCATACGCCGAAAGGGGCGAAATACGAACGGGCGCCCTGCATACCAATTGGCAGCGCATCAGACAGGCAAGGGGATTATTTCGAAGAAAAGCAGCGCTCGAGCTGACCAGGGCCGCGGGTCTCAATATACCTAGAAATGGCCGTGGAGTACGGGAAATCGAATGTTACCAGGACTATCTGGCTAGAGATGGAATAGCAATAGTGGTTTTCGAATTCCAGACGCTCAGCCGCCGTGTATCACCGTTGTTCGATGGCACGCAGACCGCTCTAAACGTCGCGGGAACGCTTCACCACACGTTATATATTCTTTATTATGATCGCTCTCATTACTTTCAGCCCATTCTAAGTCTTCGTGGCGCTGTAGGCAGTTTAAAGCTTTGTGCCACTTGTAACGCTCGATATCGCCGAGAGGATCATAGATGCTTGAAAATGAAATGCCTACGTTGCTTCCAAACACCGCCGTGCGATCCGCTCTCCATCGATACGATCAAATGCCAGGCTTGTAATCGCTATTTTTTCGGTGAGGCGTGCTTGCAGTATCATACATCTCCCGCGATATCCGAAAAAAAAACGCAAAGCAAGCACAGTTTGCGAGTATCTCAAGCGTTGTCACAACTGTTTTCGATCTGTAAGACCTCTCGAACAAAAGAAGCACAGATGCAGTAAAGGCTTCTGCACTATATGCAAATCTCATCACCCGTATAATCACCTCTGTTTTATGAGACCTGGTCGCACGGCCATCGCGGAAAAAAAGAATTTTTTTATTTTTTATGATTTCGAAACACAACAGTGCACACCTGTGAAAGGAGCTCCCAGTGTCTTTGTGCATAGACCGAACCTGTGCATAGCTCAGCGCGTCTGTACCATATGTTGCGATAAAGACACCATAGCCGAACCATGTGAGCATTGCGGCACTCACGAGTTTATATTCAATAGCGATCCCGTAGGACAGCTTGTGGAATTAGGTATGCAAGATATTCATGGTTTTTCAAACACAATGTTGATTGCTCATAACGCTGGAGGGTTTGACGCGCAATTTATTCTGCGATATTTTATTGAGGAGAAGAAAACACAAAACCCATCGTTAATAATGAACGGAACAAAGATCATAACTATGGGGTTGGGAAATCTCATCTTTCTCGATAGTCTACATTACTTTCATATGCCTCTGAGTGCGCTGCCTAAAGCATTTGGGTTAACGAGCGCCGTCGCTAAGGGATCTTTTCCCCATCTTTTCAATAAGCCTGAGAATCAAGACTATGTAGGGGATCTACTTCCTATTGATTATTACTCACCCAATACGATGCGCACAGAGGAACGGGAGCGTTTTTCCGCTTGGTACAATGAGCTCAAGGCAACCGTTATGTGTTTGATTTTTCGAAAGAGCTTATTAGCTACTGTAGGATGGATGTCACGATACTAAGACAGACATGTATGGTTTTCCGAAATATGTTTATGAGATGTGGTCGTGTTTGTCCATTTAGTGAGAGCACAACAATTGCGTCAGTGTGTTTCCAAATGTTTCGTAAGAACTTTTTGAAAAATAACATGATCGGTATTATACCGAACGGGGGTCATCGATGGGCATACAACCAATCTAAAAAAGCCGCCTCCTGGCTCGTGTGGATGGAGCATTCTTTAGGCCGACATATTATTCATAAGGGGTAAGGCCACTGTAAATTTTAAAAAAAATCGATTTTTTTTTTATTGGCTTAAAAAATAGTTTAAACTCTCTAGAATAAGAAAAAAAAGGTCCTGTGCGAAAAAAAATTTGTTGTCCTTAGGAAATGAAGGTCGCCGCCAAGCGTGTCAAAACTTGCTCCGAAACGACTACCTGCGGTAAACATAATGACGAAAAGGGACGACACAATAGGTCCCCCCCCCATTGCTCCTAACCGCCGGTATTAATGTTCCACGTGTCCTTTCGATCCTTTTGAGCATTATCAAGAAAAATTCCATTAGTTTAGAGACAGCAAGCGCACAGTAAAGAGCGATTGATTCTTCATAAGCGACGATTTTTGCGTGTTTTTCGTGGTTTCTTTACAATTTCACTGTAAAATTTACGAACGTGTAGTTGAAATGAGTGCTCGAGTGTATCTTGGAAAAAAAGGTACGAAAACCTCGTATCCAACGCGGCGTCGGTCAGGCGGGAAGAAACGACCCTTGAATCAATACGAACGTGAGAGTGATGAGCCGGGCGTCAGTGCTTCGGCGAAAAAACTGAAGGACTGCAACGAGGAATTCGATGTTAATAGTCAATTCGGCTATAGAATCATCAATTTCTGCGCCGTTTTTGCCGTTATTGCCCAGCACGTGAAGTGCAAAACGTGCGGATCTGACATTGCGTTTCGAGAAAGAAGTCCTCGTGGTTTAGGATTCAAAATTGTAATCGTTTGCCCAAAATGTCCCGATGTGGATATTCCGAGTTCCAAATTAATTCGCAATGCATATGAAATAAATCGTAGAATCGTGCTTGCAATGCGACTGATTGGAATAGGATTACATGGAATCAAAAAATTTTGCGCGTTCATGGATTTGCCACACCCAATTTTTCATTCATTTTATGATAAATTGGTCAAAACGATAGCAATCGCAACGAAAGCAGTGAGAGATGCAAGCATGAAGAAAACAGCGCAAGAAGAGAAGGAGGAAAGCCAGAAAAATGGACAAACTGACGGAGTAACGGTTTCCGGCGATGGCTCATGGCGAAAACGCGGATTTTCATCGCTTTTTGGAGTCACGTCATTGATCGGCTGGTCATCTGGAAAAATAATCGACGTCGAAGTGAAATCAAAGTATTGCAAATCATGCGAGCACTGGAAGTCCAAAAACGGAACAACGGAATTCGAGGAATGGCAAATAAGTCACGCCGATGAATGCCAAGCCAATCACGAAGGATCATCGGGAAAAATGGAAGTCGATGCTGTCGTCGAAATGTTCCAACGCTCAGAAGATTTATACGGAATAAAATACTGCAATTATATCGGAGATGGCGATTCCAAAACTTTCAAAGGCATCGTGGATTCGAAGCCTTATGAAAATGTTGATGTTAAAAAAAAAGAGTGCATAGATCACGTGCAAAAAAGAATGGGAACTCGATTGAGAAACTTAAAAAAAGGAACAAAAGGTCTCGGGGGAAGAGGAAAACTCACTGCCAAATTGATTGACGAACTAAGCATTTATTACGGCTTAGCAATCCGTCGAAATTCCGATTCCATCAAAAATATGAAAAATGAGATCTGGGCAACCCTTTTTCACAAAATGTCAACGGATGAAAAGCCTCAGCACGAAAAATGTTCGGAGAATTGGTGCAGTTGGAAGAAAGCGAATGCAGAAAATGCCTTGGATGCGTATCATCACAATCAGCCAATGAGTGAGGAGGTTTATCAAGCCATCAAACCCATCTACATGGAATTGAGCCGGGACGAGTTGCTGGAGCGTTGCTTGGGGGCCTATACTCAAAACAATAACGAAAGTTTCAACGCTACCGTTTGGAGTTTGGCCCCCAAATCATCCTCAAGCGGAAAAACTGTACTAGATATCGCGACGGATATCGCTGTTTGCATATTCAATGGCGGCCTTACCAACGTCTTGCAAATATTCAAGATGTTGGAGGTGGAAATTGGTGTACAGTTATATAATTTCTGCATCGAAGCCGACGCCAAACGCATCACGCACGCGGAGACATCTCTGAGCGACGCGGCTAAAAGTGCGCGCGCGCTCCAAAAATCAACCAGGAAAGACGAAGAAGACGAAAATTTGGCTATCGAAGGACAAATGTATGGTGCTGGGATTGCAGACTAACGGTAAAAATTTTTTTTAACTTCTTTTTTTAATTTTTTTCAATAAAAAACTATTCGCAAAACTTTAAACGCGTTTTTCTCGAAACATGGTTTTTCAAAATGGCACGCAGCATAACTCGAACAATTTTCATTTTTTTTACTTGAAATTTTAACCAGATGTGAACATTTACATTATCTTGAGAATGTCGATCGGAATTTTCAAGAACTTTATTTATTGATTTTTTATTAACAAAAAACTTGCCGTTTTTTTCGTCAAAAATCAATTTTTTTTTTCAAACGCACGCCAAATCCACAAAAATTGATACTTTTTAAAATCCGATCGACATTCTCTAGCTATAGCCCTCTAGATTAATGGTTTTTTTTTTTTTATTCTAGATTCAAAAGTGCACCAGTGGTGCTGCGTGCCGCGGAGCCCTGGAAGCAAAACATGTCCCGGGAAGATAGCTGTGGAACCGCCATTTTGTTTTTTTTTTACGGTTAAAAAATTTTATAATAAAAGTTAATGTATGCCCGATAACACCATTAAAAGTTTTTTTTCAAATACCTTCAATTTCGGGAGCAAAAAATTAGTGAAAAAACCTTTTTTTTTGGGCCGTTACAGTGGCCTTACCCCTTAGCTACCTCAAAATCTATTGGTAGTCGCATATTATGAAACGGCAGATGCAGAGCATGTATTACAGTTTCACGGCTGCTATTGGCACGGTTGTTTGCGATGCTTTCCTATTAATAGAGATCACAAATCTAGTGACGGTATATCAATGAACGAGCGTCTTGAGAGAACTAGCGCTATATCGCATAGAATAAGGTCCGGTGGTTATGTGCTAACGGAAATTTGGGAGTGTGAATATAACTATATGCTAGAGCCAAACGCTGAATTGAGAGCCTTTTTTGTGTGATCATCCTCTAGTCAAAGCCGCTCCTCTCAATCCGCGTGATGCTTTTTTCGGGGGCCGTACTGAAAACATGGCTACACTCTACGATGTAAAAGACGAGGAGCAAATACGTTATGTTGACTTTTGCTCCCTGTATCCGTATATATGCAAGTACGGAAAATTTCCCGTGGGTCACCCACGTGTCTATGTAGGCGACGAGTGTCGAGAATTGACAGGTTCCGATAATACCGACCTATCACGTATCGAGGGTCTTGTTCAACGCACCGTGTTAGCTCCGCGGAATCTTTATCATCCTGTGCTACCTGTACGAATGCATGGGCGGTTGATGTTTGGTCTGTGTCGCACTTGCTGCGAAATTATGAATAAAGAAGCGTGCTCTCATGAGGACACGGTCGAGCGCTCGTTTGAAGGTACATGGATGGTCGACGAGTTGCGTAAATCTATCGCATATGGACACACCATAATAAGTATAACAGGGATACAAAGGAGGGTGGACATTTTGCCAAATACATTAATACATTTCTTTCGATTAAGCAGGAGACCAATGGTTGGCCTGAGAGTTGTTTGCGAGACGAGGAGGCTCGCGAACGTTACATTATCTCCTTCGAGAACGCTGAGGGTATTAATCTCAAATGCGAGGCTATAGCGAAAAACTCCGGATTGCGGTCAGTGGCAAAGCTATGCCCGAACTCGTTTTGGGGAAAATTTGCGCAGCGCGAAAATTTACCACAGACCGTAATAGTGTCAACACGTAAAGAGCTCATGGAATTGTTATGTAACCCAGACTACGAGATCACCGGAAAACTGCCGGTAAACAACAAAATCCTATACGTCTGTTATACAAAAGCCGATGATGCGATAAAACCGTTTAACATAGCAAACGTCGTAATTGCAGCGTACACTACAGCTCAAGCGCGCTTAAAACTCTATAGCTACCTCGAGCCTTTAGGCCGACGTGCTCTGTACTGCGACACTGATTCGGTCATTTACGTCACGAGGAAAGACTCGGGGGATACGAACCACCCACAGGTCAGCTCCTAGGAGATTTAACAGACGAGCTGAGCTGCTATGGTGAGGGTAGCTACATAAAATCTTTCGTTTCGGGTGGACCAAAATTTTATTCTTTCATAGTGAAAACTCCAAACGGTTCGGAAAGTGAGATTTGTAAGGTAAAGGGTAAGGTAAACGCTAAATTTCGCAAATAGTGCTCTTATAAATTACAAGTCAATACGCTCATTTGTAACTGGTGACAGAGAAGACCCTATTGTGCTAAGCTATAACTCTATTCAACGAACAGCGTTTCATCAGGTTGTCACGCGTCCTGAAACAAAGTCATGTATGCCAGCGAGTGTCAAGCGAAGACCCGAGGGTTCGTACAGCTCACTTCCTTACGGCTACGTGTGTTAGTTATACAAAATATATAATGTAAGATAATGTAACCTTTAAATAAATGATCCATGTTATGACTTGTGCAGTTTTCCCAATCATCACCTTTATTATAGGTATCGACACGTCGGATTCGTTCATTCACTATGATGGATACGCGGTGGAAGCACCCCTGGACGTCGATGATTTGCGGGCCCACCGGCTGCGATAAAACATACTTTGTAAAAAAGTTTTTATAACAGTGTACAGAGCGGTGCTGGTTGTCACAATAAGAAAAGACGTCTAACCTGGGTCAACCTTAAATTATAATCATGAAAACATTATAAAACGCGTACTTTAACCCCTCCCATGAAGCATCGTTTTCGGGTTCGGAGAAGCTATATTGCACGTAAGTCGTAGAAAAAAAATGTCCAATAATAGAACTGTGCAATGGCTTGAAGCGCAGGATGCGTACACGAAACATGGCCTATACGGCATCGGTTCCCGCGACGTTTCTAGAATGTGCGTAACATCGATGATGTTTGGGAGACCGATCTCGTGGATCTTCGCTCAATTAAAGACTATGATGATGGTTATGTGTATCTTCTCGTGATCATAGATGTTCTCAGTAAATATGCTTCGGTAGAACCTCTTGTCGATAAAACACCTGCATCGGTGGCTAAAGCTTTTCCGCGGATACTAATGCGTAAAAACAGTAATGGTAGATCGCCGATTTATCTGCAATCGGACAAAGGTAAATAATTCATTGGTAGTGCATTCCAGACGCTCCTGAGAAAAAAGAATATACAATTCCGTACTGCCAGAAATCCCGATATAAAAGCAGCTGTCGTCAAACGTTTTAACAGGACTCTGAAAGAAAGAATGTGGCGCTTTTTCACTTATTCGCGGGAAAAACGTTATATTGACGTTTTGCATGATATCGTTTCAGCCTATAATCACGCTCGTCATAATAGTATAAAAATGGCTCTGAGTTCAGTGACATTCGCTACCGCGGCTATAGCGCGATCTAACCTGCTGCAACGCTACAATAAACCAAATCGTGATAAACCTCCTAAATACGCCATAGGTGATATTGTACGCATCAGTAAAGCTAAAGCTGCCTTCGCAAAAGGTTACGAGAGTGGCTGGAGCAGCGAGCTATTTAAAATACATCGTGTGTCGACCGCAAGTAGTCCTGTGGTGTACATCCTGCGTGATCTTCATAACGAGGACATCGACGGTATTTTTTATGAGCCAGAGTTATCGAGAGTGCGAGTGCCCGTTCAAGCGAGAGCTAATAAAAAAACAAAGCCAAGATGAAAGACGAGTTTTACATTGTTTTACCAAGTAATAGCAGTATAAAATATTACCCTGATAACACAACAACGCGATATACTACTCATTTGCCGCAGAACCTATCTTTACACGGTAACTCGGCTGTTTCGTTAGGTGAAATGCATATACCTAAGACGATTTTGCATGTACCGTCCGATGGTGAGGAAAACTTTTTGAATCTCACCACCACCGCTATACTGCCCAGTAATGGTTCGGTTACTGATTTCAAAGAAGACCGTGTCTGTGTCCCGTCTGGAGTGTACCGTAACATATATTTACTAATTGAGGCAATTAACGAGGTATCGTGCGTAGCAGGTCACTTAAAATTTAGCCGCGAGCGTAACAGGTACGTAACAGTTGCACGTATCAGCAGTACATGTAAAAGTCTAGAACACTCTTTTTATTTCTCCCATTTGCTTAACAAAATTTTAGGGTTCAACCATCCAGGGAGTGTAACGTTTCAAGATGGTGCCAAGCACACAGGGGCGTATCCGGCTAATTTAATCCATGGTATACCCAGCATGCTGTTCATTTACTCAGATATCTGTGAGCCTTACATTACCGGAGTCGTACACACGCCTTTACTACGCGTCGTCTCAACAGAGGCCTCTGATAATTACAATTACGGGTCCGTGAAGATCAAAAGTTTTTCGCCACTGCGCTATGTACCTCTTCTGCGTACCAGCTTTCAGACAATAACCATCGATATAAGGGATGAATTTGGCAAACCGATACCATTCGAGTGTGGAACGTTGACGGTGACGCTACAATTCAAATGCATCGATTAATCAGTGTATTTTGAGATGACTCATTACGATAGTTACTTTGACATACAGATGGGTGGTGCACGAACAGGACGCGGTGGTATAAGTCAGGTATACATAGGCTCACCGCATCAGAGACGACACGGTATTGGCAGTTTTCTCGGCGGGCTATTTCGTCGCATCATACCACTGCTTAAACAGGAGGCTCGTGTAGTTGGCAAAGAAACCCTCCGCGCGGGTGCTAATGTAGCCAGTGATATAATGGATAATGGTGCACGAGAAGCCTTTAAAATACGATTACGTGAATCAGGTGCTAATTTAACGCGCAAGAAAGAAACCCGCAACGTCGAAAAAACGTTTTGGCTCGGTAAAGAAGAGACCTAAGAAGAAGAGGAGGAGGAGGACAGCGAAAGAAAAAACGGTAAAGACCGTGGCATCTCGGAAGAAGAGGAAGAAGAGTCCAAGATCCGTATCCGACATTTTCGCATGGATATATTATTTCGAGAAAATGGCGTTCTTCCACGCCCACTCGTGTGAGTGCTTGATGTCTGAACTCGAGTTGTTTTCGCTGCCGCCAACTCAAACAACAATTGAGGGAACACAGTGGGTCTACTATAAACCAATCTCGTCCCTGACAGATGACTCAGCGATAGAGTTTGTCGTACCGGGCCAGGGCGATGAATACATTGACCTCGCACACACCATGCTGAGCATGCGAGTTCAAATACTGCAAATGGGTACGATGCCTGATGCTACTATTAAAGCCGCATCTATTAATAATTTAATGCATTCAATGTTCAATCAAATCGATGTGTTCTTGAATCAAAAACTTGTATCACCACCGAATAACACTTACGCCTACAGAGCGTACATTGAAACACTTTTGAATTATGGATATGGCGCCAAGACCTCCCATCTCACGAGCGTGTTATGGTACAACGACACGGCTGGAAGAATGGACGATATTGTTGATGGTAATACGGGTCTGTCTAATCGACGAGTGTTTCTAGGTAAAGATAAACAATCGGTCGATCTCCTTGGCCATCTACAGTGCGATATCTTTAATCAGGAGAGATTATTGATAAATGGTGTTGAGCTGCGATTACGTCTCGTGCGTAGCAGTGATGCTTTCTGTCTCATGACTTCCTCGGAAGATTGGAGTATTCGTATTACCGATGCATCGTTGCTTGTACGGCGCGCCAAAATCGCTCCAGGTATGCTTCTAGCTCACGCTAGAGCTCTGTCTAAATCGACAGCCAAATACCCATTGACGCGCGTGGAGGTTAAATCGTTATCATTACATGCAGGCGTGCATGGCGATACTTTAGATAATGTTATACTTGGTCAACTACCTAAACAAATAATTATCGGTTTCGTCGATAATAAAGCATTCAATGGCAATCGCCATCTAAATCCCTTCCACTTCCAAAATTATAAAATCAATTATCTTTCAATTTACGCAGATGGCGTACAGATACCTTCAAAACCGTTACAGTCGGACTTTAATCTCTCTCATTGCGTGGACGCAAATCATACATTGTTTTCCGGCACGGGTATCCACTTTCTAAACCAGGGTAACCAGTCATTGGAATTTAGTAAGACATGGCAGTGTAAGAATAGAAGTGCGATTCACCGAAGCGGATATGAAGCGAATATGATAATGTGTTGGAGATTGATTCTTCCAGACAGGTAATTGTGGACTACAGTGGTTAGGCTGTGACGCTTATGCGAGGAAATAGCATATATTTGAAATGTAGCCGGCTCGCGGCACCAGTCTGTGTTTATGCCCCGAAACGTTACAATCGTACGCAGCGCTATGAATATCGTTATCGACATCCAGGGTGTAAAGGATAGATGTAACCCGTTTATACCAAAAGAAATTGCCATAGTTTCTATTCATTCGGATTACAGTGCACACTGGATCGTACCGCCACCTCACTTCTATCCCCACCCCGTACACCATCGACTCGAGCTTTCCGCGAGTCGATGGGGCGCTGGAGTAGGGATAGGAGTGGGGGGTCGCCAAAGTGCACCACCTACTACTGTGAGAAAATATTTCGAGCCTCCGGGTGTCTCGACAGACATTGGCCCACAGACATCAGAGTGCATAACTTCACTTGGCTTCGTTGACACTTTTTCAGTTTTCTTAAACGGCAGCCGGTGTGCCTTTCCAAGATGGCACATCTCACACTCGAAGTCATTTTTCTCTGTCACTGTTACACCGTGAACGAGCCCCTTTTTTACGAGCTCGCGAATTGCACGTTTGTCTACATGTCCAAGTCTTTCATGCCACACACGTAAATTATATGCCGATATAATTGTTTCCTTTGTTAATCCGACTTATTTTAGTTAAAATTATAAAAGAAAATATTTTTAATTTCGGTCGAGTGCGTCGATCCCGTCGTACCATCGTGCGTTTAATTTAACGGAGGGACTGAACGCGTCGTTATCGAACCATAGAAATTTTTACGCGCATTAATTTCGTATTTTATTTATTGTATTTCGTTTCCTTTATATTCGTGATTGTAATAGAATCCGTAAAATCCCGCTAATTTGTGCAGATCGGGGAAATAAAGAAATCGCGAATATAATCGTTATTTATTTCATTTATTTTATTTATTAATTGAACAGTCCCGTCCGTCCGTTTATAATTTATTTATTTTTTGGGTGTGTGTGATATTTTTATTTTTGTATATTTTTGTGAAATTGTGTGGCGAGAGCCGTGGCGTACGGTAACTCGCATCGGCAGATCGAAGCCGAGGTTTGTGAGTTTTACGGGAAATTTGATCTTGTTTTTTTTGTTCTCGAATTTTAATAAATTGATTTGTGATTCTCGTATTTGAGAATCGATTGATAATTATTCACTGAGATAAACTGCACGAGTTCCCTTTTTCGGAAACCCGCCACTCTACAATCATTGACGGTTGCTCAAGATCGAGAATTCTTCCCGGCGAGAAAGCGCCTGGCGCCCTTATAAAATAAAGGAAAGAATTCTCTGGACTTTAGCTTGTAGCGGTTTTGGGTTTGGAAATTTCCAAACAAATTGGCGCCCAACGTGGGGGCCACGCTGTTCGGACTCGTGCAAGTTTTTTTTTTAAAATTACATTGTCCTTTTTCCCCTTTTTAATAACTCAAAATTCTTAAATTAACATTTGTTCTGAGATTTTTATTTTAATTATCATTAATTATTGAAAACTATTAAATTAACATTTTTTTAAAAGTAAATTCTATTAGTCGATTTAAAATTTATTAAATGAAAAGAAATTGGGTTCCTATTTTTATTTTATTAATTATAAATATTTCGAAAATCGTGATTATTTTTTTAAAAAATTATAATTCCCGGTAATAAAATTTGAAAATTTAATAATTGTTTTTTTTTGTTTTATAAAATTATTATTAAATATTTTCTTAACTTTGAAAAATTACTTTTCGTCATTTAATGGAATTGAAATATTTGCAATATTTAGAAACGAATATAATTTGAAACTATTAAAATTTATTGAGAATCCCGAAAATACGAAAATTCGATTTTTGGTAATCATGCTTCGATCGTGCGCGCGAGAGGGAAGGCAGCGTAGTCAGAGTTACTGACTACGGAGATATCGAGGGAGGTGCTTATATGGGATGAATCGTGGAAAAATAGCAGTGGTGGGGAGGATTTTTGGGACAGAGTCTGGAAACTTCTATGGGAAAACAGACACAAGTGTGACTGGGTTCCAGGAAAAGCGACTAGTTGATTACGCGAGGCGTGTGTGGGAAGGAGGCGATAAAAAGGGTCGTAAGAAAGGAATTTTGGGGGAATAGTCACGTAGGCGACACAAGTAGCCGGATGGAATGCAGCTGTGTCGATAGCTGCATTTTAGGAAATGGTGGAGATTAGGTATGCGGCGTCGGACTGAGCCGCGGGTCAGGAAGTGACAAAATAAAGTGTGGTCCTGTAGGCTAGAGGTATGTAGAGTCGGTGGGAAAGGAAAAAGATAGGCAGAGGACAGGGTCTCGTTACACCTCCCCCCTTATTTTAGAAAATTCATAAAACAAAAAAAAAATGAATTTTCTTAACGGTTGAACAACTTTGGTGGTGCTTATAATCTAAATAATCCTAACATGTTAAATTACATTCGTGTCGGAGTAACAATTACAAGTGTACAAGAGTTTAGAGAGTCATAATTGAGTTTTACTGAGATACAGAAAGCTTGCCGATCATTACTACTATGAATGGTGAGAATCCGTAGAACATTTGGATTATATTTCCAGTAGTTGTGACATTGGATGCGGTATTATTCTATTGTCTTGATTCGTTCGTTTATGCAGGTGTCTCAGCAATCGTGGACGGGTTGATCCAAGTATCTTCACAATACGAGTTGGAGATGTTCCAGCATGCCTGGTCCAGCAAATGCTCTAAGGATGATTTGGTCTGCATGTTGTTGCACTAGACTTGTTGAAATGAAAATATGGTCAGTGAATAACCGGTGACCTGAACATAAAGCAAATATTAGTTTCGGAAATATGGTTTGAGCTTGTTGACATGAATTAATTTTCTCCTATTTCTTAGCAATATCTCATATTTGACGTCAGACGTTCGCTCGAGTATTATTGCGGGACCTTCCCACTTCGGAGCGAGTGGAGATTTATCTCATTCTTGGGCAACGAGAACTTCGTCACCCTTGTTGAAAATGGGAGCATGTCGATGGATGTGAGCGTCTTGGTTGGCTTTGTAACGCTGCTTTGCTGCAACCAGGTGGTCACGTCCGTTCTTCAGAATTCGTTCGTGGTCCGCGCGTAGTCCCTCGAAGTATTCGTCGATGGTGGCATTCGTTCGATGAATGGGGATGCTGTTCGGGACGTTTGGTTTCCGTCCGAACTGCATCTCAAAAGGTGTGAGTCCGATGCCTTCTTATTTTGCCGTGTTGTAAGCCATGGAAACGAATTTTAATTTCTTGTCCCAATCTTCGCGGTGGTCGTGAATGAGTGCCTTAATTTCTTCTTTAATCGGTCCGTGGGCTCTCTCTAGACTTCCGTTGCTTTGCGGGTGGAACGTAATCGTGGTCATGTGTGAGATTTTGAAGAGTTTCTCCAAGTGTTTAAACGTCTGGCTGATAAAGTTGCGACCTGCGTCGGCGAAAATTTTCTTTGGTGCTCCGTAGATGTAAATAAAATGTTCGACGAGTGCATTTGCTGTAGCTTGTGCATCTTGCGTCTTAAGAGGGATCAACGTGATATATTTTGTCAGTTGGTCCTGTACTGACATGATGTACTTGTACCCATCTGAAGACTCAGGAATGGGTCCCACGAGGTCCAACGCGATCTTGTCATTCGGTCGTTCGGGTGTGTCCGTAATAACGGCTTCGGCTTGAGGCCGCACGCGCACCAACTTGATCTATTGGCAGGTGTCGCATCTTCGGATGTTGTCTTCGACGTCTCGCTGCATATTCGGCCAGGTAGCGACGGCCCTTATCCGGTCGAGAGTCTTTGTTATACCAAAGTGTCCGGTGGCCTTTGCCCATGATGGTCTTTAATAATGAGTTGACGTTCTTCCTCTGTACCTGGCTCGTGGAGATCCTTGTCGTACAGGTATAATAATGGGCGATCCTCTCTGGTTGACCAGATGAAATTAATCATCAGTTTAATCCGGTTTTTTATTCTCGGATGGGCGCGGAGGTGATCACAACCCAGGTCAATTTTCGTGGTCTTCTTCACTTTTATTAAGGCTGCTGTGATTCGGTTGAACCAGTCGATTTCGTCCTCGGAGAAATCGATGAAAAGTTGATCTTCGGCGTCGCTTGGGACGTCCACTATTTTTATGGCGGGAACGTCCTTCGGTGGAACGTCCTCACTGATTTCGAGGACTACCGGAATGTTTTCGCACAATTCGAACTCGATATACAGCGGTGGATCCTCCGCTGCGAGTTTTTCTTCTTGATCAGCTTGATCATCGCCGTCGCTGTCGGTGTGTTGAATGGCTTTATTTTCCTGTTATCGTTGTTGACCTCGGGTTGTCACTGCGTAAATGCGTGAAAGGGCGTCTGCGTTGGTGTTGGGAGAGCCTTTTTTGTAAATGGGCTCGTACTCGTATTCTTCTACCTTCATCCGTAGACGCATCAGTCGGCTATCGGTCAGAGGGTCTGTTGCCTTTAAAATCCAGATCAGAGGTTTGTGATCTGTGACGATTTTAAATTGTTTTGCGTAGAGGTACTGACGGAAATGTTTCGTTGCCCAGGTAATTGCGAGTATTTCCCTTTCGGTGGTGGAGTAGCGCTGCTCGGCTTTATTTAGGGTGCGAGAGGCGTAAGCGACGGGCCGATCTTTTCCGATCGGTCCCTGCGATAGCACTGCCCCGATTGCGTGATTGCTAGCGTCGGTAGTCAGGACGAATTCCTTCGTGAAATCCGGATTTTGTAGCACAGGTGCGGTCGTTAAAGCGGTACGTAGCAATTGAAATGATTGTTCCTGTCTTTCACTCCATGCCCACGTGATATCCTTCTTTAGTAATTCCGTTAGTGGTTTTGCGACCTTACTGAAGTCTTTAATAAATTTTCGGTAATAGCCAGCAAGACCGAGAAATTGTTTTATTTGTTTGGGATCACGCGGCGTGGGGAAGTTTTTTACGGCTTCTATTTTATTCGGGTTCAGTTTCACTCCGTCTTCCAAAATCCAATTCCAGTTCTGGTCGAAGGAATTCACATATGTCTGGCTGTAGTTTCAAGTCCGATTCACGTAAGCGATTGAGAACATCTAACAATTTTTTGTTGTGTTCCTTCAACGTGTTACCATAGATGATGTTGTCGTCGAGGTACACAAAACACGTGTTGCCGATTAATCCACGAAGTGCGTTGTTCATCATGCGTTGGAAGGTAGCGGGTGCATTCTTTAATCCAAACGGCATCCCGTTGTAGTGGTAGTGGCCCGATGGTGTGGAAAACGCTGTCTTCTTTTTATCGCGTTCGTCCATTGGGATGTGATGAAATCCGGAAGCGAGATCGATCGCAGAAAAGTATTTCGCTCTTCTTAATTGATCCAAAATTTCGTCGATGCACGGCAATGGGTACGCGTCGTGGGCGGTCTTCTCGTTTAGTTTCCTGAAGTCAATGACAATTCGCCACTTTTTCTTCCCGGAAGCATCGGATTTGTTTGGTACGACCCACAAGGGTGAGTTGTATGCAGAGTCGCTCGGTTCGACGAGTTTATTCTCCAGCATTTCGTTGACTTGCTTGTCGATCTCCTCTTTATGTACCGGAGGGTACCTGTATTGCTTTACGTGTATAGGTAGATCGTCGCTGGTGATAATGCGGTGTTTAACCGCTTTTGTACCTGGCAGTGGGTCGCCTGGTAGTGCGAAGACGTCGGGATAGGACGATATGATGTCCCACACCTGTTCCGCTAGCTCGGGTGGCACGTGCTGCAGGCGCACGTTTTCTTTGAGCGTTCGGATTCTGTCTGCCGAATTGTGCTCCTTGATGTGGTGAATCCTTAATGCGTCCGCCGGTGCGTCTTGGCGCACCTTCGCTGGTGAAGGGGTAGGATCCTCAAAAGGCATCCCGCGCACTAGGTCCACGATAAACCGTTTCGGTTCTTCCGAGATGTTTATTACTGGCACTCGGGCTTCATAGTCCTTGGCTTCGAACACGCAAGGCAAGGTGGTTGACTCGCAGAGGGGGGCGAGGTGGAGGCATGTCCCTTCGAAAACCCGACTGCTGCCTGGAGGGGCTACCTCGGTTCTCTGAGTCTCGTACCTTGGTGCGACAATCTCGTTCGATATGTCCGATGCGCTTGCAATAATTGCAGGACATTTGAGGCGGCTGTGTTCCGGAAGGGTGTACCGGTGCCGGTCTCGGAGTTGGAGGCATTTGGCGACGTGGAGCGTTGGCAGAATTCCTGTCGGCGATGTTAAGGTTGCATGTCATCATTTCGCGGATGTAGTCGTAGGCTTCCGCGTCTTGAGCCTTGGCGATGGCTGCTCGGATGTTGTCCGGTCGTTGTGCGCGCACTTCGGTGGAAATTTCTTTTCGAAGGCCCAATAAGTATTGGCTTACTTTAGTTAGGGGTCGAGTTAGAGAGGACGGCTAGCACTTGGTTTTGCACTTCGAGAAATCTATTGGTGAACTTCGAAACGGTTTCGTTCCTTCCCTGGAACATGCGCGAGCGTTTGTCGCAGAAAACGCTAACTGGCTGTAAATTACCGAACAAAATACGGAGTCCTTCGTACAATCGTTCGTAGGTATCGACGTCGTATTCTTGTAGCTCACGTGCCGCGTCACCCACTATTCTTTTCGCGACTATCAAATGACGCAGATAGTCCTGTCGCGTCACTTGTTGTCGAACGTCTTCGATTGACGCTATAAAAGCTTCTACACCGATATTTTTACCATCGAATTCTTTTATGAGTTCTATAGCCTCTCTTGGCGCGATTTCTTCGAATTGTTCTTCCGATATAACACTAGCCGGTCGCGAAAATTGTTCCTGTTCACGCGGGGCCGCATCTCTATCACTTTGTCGGTCGAACACTTTATTTATCGTGCTTTTTAGTGATTCGTTTACGTTGGAAAGAGACATAGTGTTCATGTTTAAAGAACTTGAATCGGAGTCAGTTGTAATGACGGACGGTTCACGGTACTGAGTAAATGAATTTTTACTCCCCGTTTTGTTCTGATGATCCAGCGTTGATTGTTGTGGTTTTTGTAGATTCTCTGGTGTTGTCTCGTCGTTCCAATGCTTCTAACACTTAGAGTTGGCGTACCCGACACTTAGCACCAATTGTGACGTCGTAGATGAGTGAGGAGAGGATTTTCGGCAAGGAATAGCCAACTTGGCTACGAAGCGCGGTTTTTGGAGGGACAAACGCGGTTGACACGTGATGAGAAATAACAAAAGACTTTATTTCCGAACGTACTTTACACTGTAGATCTTGCAGAGTTACTGAATACAGAGGAATCGCGGGAGGTGCTTATATGGGATGAGTCGTGGGAAAATATCCGTGGTGGGGAGGATTTTTGGGACGGAGTCTGGAAACTTCTATGGGAAAACAGGCACAAGTGTGACTGGGTTCCACGAAAAGCGACTAGTTGATTAGGCGAGGCGTGTGTGGGAAGGAGGCAATAAAAAGGGTCGTAAGAAGGGAATTTTGGGGGAATAGTCACGTAGGCGACACAAGTGGCCGGATGGAATGCAGCTGTGTCGATAGCTGCATTTTAGGAAACGGTGGAGATTAGGTATGCGGCGTCGGACTGAACCGCGGGTCAGGAAGTGATAAAATAAAGTGTGGTCCTGAAGGCTAGAGGTATGAAGAGTCGGTGGGAAAGAAAAAAGGTAGGCAGAGGACAAGGTCTCGTTACAATACTTTTTTTCGGTTTATATATATTTTTTCATCATTATTAATTATTGACTTTGGCATTTTTTTTGTTTTTGACAATTTAAAATAACAATTAAACTTTAATTTAAAAAAAAAAATTTCCATTTTGAGCTTTGAATTTAATATTAAAATCGATATTTTTTGTTTGTTTAATAAACCTATGAACATTATGATCTCTTTTTTTATTTCTATTTTATGATAACCAACTTTTAAGTATTTTTCATTAACATCCGTTTTATCTATTTATATTTAAAAACAAAATTCTATATTTTTTTTATTATTAACATTTCAATATTATATTATAACAGTTTAATAAATAATCCGATTTTCATTTCCGTTTTTTTCTATTATTAAAATTCTTTCTTTTTCTTTTTGATTGTTATTCTTTTTATTAAAAGTTTAATTTTTGTTTCCGAAGTCCCGATTTATTCGAAAAAAATTTAGATGTGATAATAACCAATTTAACCACTGACAATAATTAATTGTGGATTGACATAACCTTTTATTGTTGACAATAAGGATTAAGTTGGATAAAAATAGTTACCGTTGGACAAATCAATTTATTATTTTTACGTTTGTTCGGACTTACCATTTCGCGCTGGAGTTAATATCTTAAGTTAATCGACTTTCTGCGATAAACTTCGAATTATTTCCCGATCGATTTGATTTCCGACTACTTACTATGGATCGGCTACTTATGGTACAGGATATAGCTGCGCTCTCGGACGAACAGGTAAAGACCGAGTTGGCACGTTGCAGACTAGCCGAGGATGGCTCCTCAGCCGCTATGAGGGAGCGCCCATATTTTTCGATTAGACTCACTAACCCCGAAACTCCTGAAACTTCTGACCCGTCAGAGTTAATAACTGTAGATGAGCGAGTGAGCCCGATGCCCTCAACAATTCCTCGCGCAGAAAGATCGTATAATATGGCGCAATTATCACGGGATACGCCAGTACATCAGTTCTCTCCCCTCGAGACTTCTCAAGGAGGAGGTCGTTATCACTCTCCCGCGTTATTGGCCTTTGACATTTTACGCCGTTGGAATCTGAGGTTGATGCTTTCCTTTCTCGTATAAACGATGGTCGAAGATTAGTCGAATTGCCGGACACAGATTTGCTAAATCGCGTGCCCCTTTTCCTATCAGGCATAGCTTACCAATGGTTTAAGATCGGTCGTCCTCAATGGGTCACTTGGGCAAAGTGCGAGGCTGCTTTTAAATTCCGCTTCGGAGCTCCGGATTTTCAATTCCTGTTGCAAGATGAAACTAGATCAAGGTCACAGGGAGTGGATGTGCCAGTCGTAGACTATTTGACATGCATGCGAGGGTTAATGATGCGCGTAGATCCGCTAATGTCTCTTAAGGACCAGTTCAATATGACAGACCGCAATTTGCTCCCGCGCGTGCAGGTTGCAATTGTACGTACAGAAATAACTACACTAGAAGGAATAGAGAGGGACGCTTCAAACTCCTACTCGTCCATCAAATTCGAGATTCGGTGCTTCTTCGCCTGCGCCACGCGTAAATTTGCTAATCCACCAGTCTCTTCAGAGAGGCATGCTACGGCGATCGGGAGTACCAACCCGTTTTTGCCAGAGGCCAGCGGATCTATTTCTAATCGAAGTCCACCTCGAAAGGTCAATCCCGACGAGGTAATTTGTAAAAATTGCGACCTACCGGGGCATTACGCTAGGGGTTGTGCCAAACCTCTTCGTAGCGTTGTTACGATTGTGGAAAGGACAGCGTAACCAGGAGAATGCCTCACCACTGTTCGGGAAACGCGCAAGGGAGCCGCCATTAGGCGCCTTGGAGCCTCCTCCTGTACTATAGTCGTTCCCGAAAATAATTCTTGCTAGAGACTATGCACAACTCCTTTTGAATAGTATCGAGAGTCAGGGGCAACCGGTTTTGGTGCTCAAATTGAGCAACCGAGGACGGTTGTTGCCTGCAGTAGTCGATACCGGTGCAACAAACACCTTTATAGGAAATGAGGGGTTGTTGTTAGAAGCAAGGTTAGGTTTCATCAGGCGACAAACACCCAGTCGTCCTTGTACCGTAGGGAATGGGCAGGCAGTTATGTGCAACTAGGAAGTAGAATTCAAGGCGATTTTGCGAGTTCGCCGGCGAATTTTGGTCGCGAGAGTCTTACCTGAACTCCCAATACCTCTCCTTCTAGGTTTGGACTCTTTGGAGACCCTCGGGTATAGAGACGCTAAAACGCATTTGGTTTTTCAGTGGAGAATCGCATATCGAATACCAGTTTGACAAAATCAAGAATTACGAAAAGTTTGAGTTCTGCACACCGATAGTCGACTTGACGGATGGCGAGAGTGAGCGCTTAGAAAAATTCTTGGCAGTCGAAATCCCGCGTTTGCGACAAGCCCCGGGGCTTACTAACCCCATGGAACATCGTATAGATGTGGGTGATGCAACCCCAATTAAACAACGTTGGTATCCGTTCACTCCCGTTGTCCATGGAGCGATGAATTCGGAGGTAGATCGAATGCTAGAAGAGGGCATCATTGAAAGATCGCAGAGCGATTGGAGTATCCCCATCGTAATGGTGAAAAAGCCTAACGGTACTTATCGCTTTCGCATAGATTTTAGAAAAGTCAACGCAGTTTCTAAAAAGACGCATATCGTCTCCCGTTCATGTCTCATATTTTTTATTGTTTGCGAGCGACCCGATATCTCAACTCTCGATTTAAGTCAGGCTTGTAATGGTAAAGCCTGGGTCGAGACTGTATAACGACAAGTCTCGACCAGGACCCACTCCTAGTGTCGCAGCGAGGCTTCCCATTGCTGTCCCCATCCAGATAGGTTATTAGAACCTATAAAAAGAAAGAAAGAAAAATTAGAATAAATTAAATAAAAAGAAAAGAGAAATTTAGAACAAATTACAATTAAAATTAATAAAAACTCACACAAATGCTCCTTTGGCTATGGAGAGTCGCAGGCGATGGCTGTCTAGCGCAGCGCCACAGCTCATCATCAAACCTGTAAAATAAAGGAAAAAGTAACTAAAAACCAAAACACAATATTAAATCAATTATTGTGAATCAAAAAAGAATATATTCCAAATCATAATTGTATGAATATTTACGTATCATGCCGGAGGAACCTAAATCGCACTCTGTATGACAGCTAGCCGCAGCTGCATTTTCTCGCAGTCTGCTGTTGAGAAATCTGAAAAGAAAAAAGAAAAATAAATTAAAAGCTAGAAAAACAATTAAAATTAAACATATGAAAACACATAACTGAATAAGACTGAAAGACGGAATAAGGTGAGCAAACAGAATATTGAGCGTGAGCCGACAAGAGCATGGCTAGCTAACCAGCTCTAAATAGTAGACTCACGCCAAGGCAGGGAATGGGAATAAAGACTGAAGGTTAAAATTATTAACATTTAAAGCAAAGAAGGCTACAGGACCAAGGGGGATGGGCTATAGGATCGCAGGGATGGTAAAAAGCAATAGGTAAGAGAGAGATGAATAGAGGGCTGTTTTGTATATAAACGGACCCAAAATTCAGAAAGAAATCAGTCATTATTCAATAGTCTAAAGTCAACGTTCTGCAGTTTACAACAAAGTAGTGTTTAAAAAGTTAAAGGAGTTACGTCAAAAGGGTCCGTCAAAGAAATTGGGAAGTATTAAAAGACTTAGAGTCTGACAGACGGTTAACGAGCAAGGGATAGAAATCAGCTGATAACCTCGAAACTTTGACCCAGATACAATCTGATCAAAGTATCTTTTTATCATAAAAATTGATTCTGAGGACTTAGAAAAAAGGAGACAATCTAAAAACATCAAAAAGAAACAGCCAATTTCAAAGAAATAACTCATAAAGAGGAACGGAGATAGACGGGAGACGGACTAGAGACACGGAAAATTACAAAGACATAAAAACTCACCGAAATAAAGTTTTTCAGGCACTGCACTTATAATCCGAGGCAACGGGAAGGTTGCCAGCATCCATGGGATCCTGAGGAGTTAATTCCTGTTAAAGGAAACGTCCTGTATCCAGAGATCCTGATTTGGACACACACCAGCCGCACCCCACACACACGGCCACATCGACACACTGCGGGATCGCAGCCTTCGCGGATCGAATAGCGAGTAGATTGATTTCAGCGCCACGAGGAACGAGGCGCGGCCGCCAACACCAACACGAGACTAGAGTGAGAGGTCCGAGCTCACGAGATAAACAAGGACAGCGAAAACGTTTGCACAACGGGAATTCAGCCGCAGAGAATTTGTAACGGATTCTGATACTCGATTCGCGAGCGCGACGTACGCGCGGCACCTCTTCGAATTTGAGCGCGGTAAATTCAAGTTAGAAATAGCAGAGAGAGACCAATAATAGTGACTTGGGCGAGCTGACTGATGATAAGCAACAAACCATTATTCATTGTAAATATATTACTACGAACAATAATTATAGCATGTAAAAATATTTACAGATGTACGACGTATATAAATATTCCCACGTAAGGCAAACAGAAATATCATGCTGTGTAGAAGAATCTGCCTACGCTCCTTGTACTGCAATAAATAAATGCATTAAGATCTGCTTTCCCAAAGTCGAGTTCTGACGAGTCAAGTGACCAGCATGTAGGTCCAGATATACATTCTTTTAAAGAGCGTCTTTCGGGAAATGCAGATAATAAATAAAGTTAAACTGTAGAAAGTCGAGACTCTTAGTTTTAACGTACAAAGGCGAGTCCTGGCGCCAGACACTCTTGAAAGGGCCAACCGTTCTTCGACTTTCTAACTCGGGATGACGCGAACGCTTGACGCAAGCGTTACGCACGCTCTCGTATGGGTGTGAGCGTTGGCGTCAAACCGGGGGATGATTGACTAAGGGTGGGTCCTCTGGGGCGTAACTCCGGGCCCACCAGCAGACCGCGAGACCCGCGAGTCTTAAAGCAGAAAAGAGCGAAGACAGATTCTTGGGAGTAATCGAGCGCGTTAGTACTCCTAGTTTTTTACCTTTTACTATCGGGATATTCTCTTGTGAACTTGTAACTTTAGTGGTGGAAATTATTAATAAACGCTAAGTCTAATTTCGCTTTTAAACTCTGTGTTTTTGTTTCAATCTTATTTAACTTGATTAGCACGGACGAGGTGAGCTTCAGCTCCTTAACGTGGGACGGACATCAGAGGTAACCACGCTCGGAGAGCAGAACGCTAAAGTCGGTATTGTTACCAGTCAAATGACAGATCTGATTGGGAATTTTCTCGATATACTGAATCTATTAATTAAAGTCTCAGAATAAAAGTCCTACTTAAAAGAAAAACTTAAATAGAACAATTGGAGTTGTTAATTCGACAAAAAGTCATCTTAAAGGAGTTGTATTGTATAAGTTGGAAGGAATAAGGAAAAGATCGATAAGTTCGAGAACCTATCTTATCACCATATTGTAAGGCGAAGACGGCCAAAAAGGTCTCAAGTGAGGAAATTATTGTCGAATAAATACTTTTTCGCATGCATCACTTTTCTAATTTTACCATCGCTCGAGTTTTCAACTTTAAAATAAATATTAATGTCATGACAATAAGTACCGTTACAGGCTTTTCATCAGTTTACCGTTTACCGCTCCTCATCGAGTGTTATTCCAGTTTCAGCGTATGGCGTATGGACTATCTACTGCTCCAGCGACTTTTCAACGTCTACTGGACCAGGTGATCACTCCAGATACGCAACAGGCAGTCTTCGCTTACCTTGACGACATTATAATCGCAACTGAAACCTTTGAAGAACATCTTTTATCGATGAAAACGCCGCACTTGCGTCACGACGGTGACGCAAGTGCGGCGTTTCCTTAGTGTCACGTCTTGGTACCGGCGGTTTATCCCGAACTACGACTCCCTCGCCGAACCTATAACGCGCCTGACTAAGAAAGCTCAAGCATGGGTGTGGGTTCCCGAACAGAGAGACGCGTTCGAAAAATTAAAAAAGTTCTTGGTAGAGGCACCAGTATTAGCACGTCCCGATTTCTCAAGGAAATTCACGCTCCATACGGATGAAAGTCTTATGGGATTAGGCGCCGTACGTATGAGGTGCCGTATCAATTTATATCACAAGAGCCCAACGGGGCAGAACATCCGATTACTTATGCAAGTCGTGCACTTTCAGATGCGGAACGAAATTATGACGTACGGGAATTAGAATGTTTAGCGATTCTGTGGTCGATAGAAAAATTCAAACCCTATCTTAACGGCTACCAGTTTACGGTTATCACTGACCATGAAAGCCTCCGGCTATTCACTCAAAAAGAACCAAAGGGTCGCATCGCGAGGTGGATCTGGACGCTCACTCATTACGATTTCGATATTCTTCATCGAAAGGGGGCGTTAAATCACTTACCAGATGCTCTCTCGCGCATACATGTAGCGGTCCCGTTGAACCAATTAATAAAAGAGTCTTCTCTTCTTCCAAGTGTCACATTGTGGGTTGCGCGGCAACCTCCGGAGTTTGGCGGAACCCTAGAAGTAGGAGATCCCTGGTATGAAATGAGGTGGACAGAAATTCGAGACAATCCCGTGAAATTTCCAGATTGGAAAATTTGTAGATTGTTTCTTCTTCGACAGTTCTCTAGACGAAGCGAAATGAATATCGATGACGAGTGGAAATTGGTGGTCCCGTTTCCTTCTCGCCAAAACGTTTTTCACGAAAGCCACAATGTACTTCAGTCTGGTCATTTAGTTATCGACAAAACTTTCCAGCGTATTTTTTCGTCATACTATTGGCCAAAAATGTACCAAGATGTCTCCCGTTACGTCCAACATTTCGACGTTTATCAAAAATCTAAACCCAACATAGGTCTGCCCCTAGGGCTTATGGGTCGAAGATTAGTAGAAGAACCGTGGGTAGTGATTGCCGCTGACATAATGCGCCCATTCCCGCGGAGTCGTGCTGGTGCCGCCTTCGTTCTAGTAATTCAAGATCTGTTTATGAAGTGGACCGAATGTGTACCGTTGAGACGTTTGACGGGAAAGAAGATTCCTGAATCGATGGAGGAATTAGTTTTCTCTCGTTGGGGAACTTCGGAAGTTATCCTAACAGGTAACGGTACGGAGTTCGTAAATAAGAGTCTGAAGGAGATGGCAGCCAAGTTGAGCATTTATCATACCACGACTCCGTCCTATCACCCCCAGGCTAATCCCGTTGAGCGAATCAACCGAGTCCTGAAAACTATAATTGTCTCATACTTAGAAGGAGATCATAGGGCTTGGGACGTTCATCTTCCCGAGTTCCTTCGAGGTACCAGTCCAGCTTTCCTTAATTTCGGTCGAGTGCCGAAACCGCACCAGTTTTTTAAACGTGTGGAAGGCGAGCGAGACGTGGTTCCATGGGATCCCGAATAATGGTCCGACAAAATGGGACAACTCGAAACCTTTAGGGAAAAAGTACAAAACGATCTCGAAGAAGCGTATCGGCGTCAATCCACGCAATTTAATAAACATCGAAATCCCGTGCAGTTCGCAGTTAGTGACCGTGTTCTTAGGCGACAACGTATATTATCTAACACGTCTCAATTCGTTGCCGCTAAACACGCGCAGAAATAACAAGGTCCGTATACGATCTCGCGCGTGTTGTCTCCCGTGGTTTACGAGCTGACTGACGATTCCGGGAATGTGATAAAAAAGGTAGCTATTTCCGATTAAAAACCTTTCCGGTATTGATTCACAGAACTATGAATCGAAGACGGTCGATGGAAGCGTTGATGGAGGAGGTGACGGAGGGGTGGCAGAAGTTGGGTCGTACCCAAACGACCTGGGGAAGCCAACAGGGCTTGCAGCTCGTTGAAGTGCTCAAGGGGGATCTCAAGGAAGGGTAGGGCAATGTCCATCATAGTCTTAGTTACGGAGAATTGTAGGCTGGCATCCTCTACCTCAAAAACACGGCTAAGGCCTTGAGGAAGAGGTTGCCGTTCACCATCACCAACATCGTTATCCTGCGAAGGATATGGCAATTGTCAGAACTGGACCGGGAGGCCGAGGAGGACAACCCTTTACTTGTTCCCGAGGTAGAAGACGCGGAAGAGGAGGGGTCCGCACTGATATTGAAAATCTTGCCTAGGTCTCGTCCAGCAGATGATGGCAGATGCTGTAACTGCCAAGAGAGGGGGCACATATACCGTGATTGTCCCGAGCCGGTCTCGAAAGAGCCGTTTTACCGGGTTTGTGGCCACCGCCCGTTTACCATCCGCACCTGCCCAAACTCCCAGGAGTTTTGGAGGTCGGAGAATGGCGCCCTAGATCGGGCTCCGCGGTCAGAGATCCCGTGCAGCATAAAAAAAAATTATATATATGTATCTTCAAAAAGAAAAAAAAAACATGTGTGTCTTCCGAATAAAAGAGAAGTTTCAAGTGGATACCTTGTCTTATTGTTGCATGTTAAATCCCGTAAGGTGGTGGTGGAAGTAGATAGATAGAGATTCCCTAGATTTTGCCAGGCCTTCAAGATGCCGCTTTACGGAAAACTTGGTGCGTCTCCCACATTTTGTTTGATTATAAGTTTTGCTTCCCGAACACCTGTGGAACTGCGGGCAAAAGGTCGTCGTCGTTGCAATTAAGAAGTTTTAAAGTTACTGGGATTTTTCTTTTATCCTGGATTGAAAACTGAGTGGTGAAACTTTTCTCGGCCGGACGGCCGTGTTTAAGGGGGGGAGTCTTGTAACGTGGTAAAATTCAGCCTTCTCTCAGCCTGATAAAAGGCTCCTCGTGGCGCGACAACTCCCGGCAGATCCACAGGGTTCGATAGGTATTTAGGCATAATTTTAATTCCTTTCGTTTTATTTTTTTATTTTTAATTTATGTACCGAGCGAGGAATTTCCCAAGACAAGGGAGAGACGTTGGCGTTCCCCACCTCGTATAGTTGAGAGATTGGGGGTCACGAGGGGTCTTTCTTACCCTAACAAAGCCAATAGTCCCGAGGATATTTTACGGGGAAATAGAATATTCGCCCTGAAAAGAACAACGTTGCTGCACCGTTCCCGCATCGTTTAAAAGTCTATAGCCGATGCTATCCGTCGTCCCGCTACGCTTCGCTGCGAAGTTTTGATTTGGATTTCGCGCGCCAGAAGCGCCAACACATTTGCGTGTGCTAATAGGTATTGCGTAGAGTCAGAGTTGGCCGCCTGAACTCTCGCCGCCTAATTTTCGGTAAGGGTAGGGATCAGAGGGCTCGTGTCTCCGTGCGCTACCGATCTTGTGGCTGTTACCCGAGGATTGTTGCGTTGCGAGGAGCTTGGGGTGAAAGAGAGAGAAAGAGAAAGAAAGAGAAAGAAAAGAGACACGGCCGATTCCCGTCGTCTGGGTAAGTTTGGCCGCTCAGTTTTTCTTTCAGATTCTTTTTATATTAATTTTATTCATTTATTGCGTGCACCGTTATTTCGCGAGTGTTTTTTTTGCCGCGACGTCGATTTCCCGCGAGTATAGGATCGCGAGATTTCTTTGTTTCATTGTCGTAAAGTCCCGCGAGACCCTGTCGGGGATTTTTGCCGGGCGACCGAACTCCCCGTTTATTTAACACGTGTTTAATATTATTTTTGTGGTTCGTGCCGCGAGTTTCCCGGATTCAGCCTATGTTTTAATTGTTAGTTTAACGGGTTTCGGGGACGACCGAGTGTTTCTCTTGAGTGTGATCCGCGTATATATTATTTGTGTGTCGGTGAATTTCGTAGCCGGTTTTTCTTTTCGTGGGAGAGCGTGAGTGTTTTCTTCTTTTTTCTTTTATTAATCCGACTTATTTTAGTTAAAATTATATAAGAAAATAAATTTAATTTCGATCGAGTGCGTCGTTCCCGTCGTACCGTCGTGTATTTAATTTAACGGAAGGACTCAACGCGTCGTTATCGAACCATAGAAATTTTAACGCCCATTAATTTCGTATTTTATTTATTGTATTTCGTTTCCTTTTTATTCGTGATTGTAATAGAATCCGTAAGATCCCGCTAATTTGTGCAGATCGGAGAAATAGAGAAATCGCGATTATAATCGTTATTTATTTCATTTATTTTATTTATTAATTGACCAATCCCGTCCGTCCGATTATAATGTATTTATTTATAGTGTGTGTATGTGTGTGATATTTTTATTTTTGTATATTTTTATGAAATTGTGGGGCGAGAGCCGTGGCATACGGTAACTCGCATCGACAGATCGAAATCGAGGCTTGTGAGTTTTACGGGAAATTAGATCTTGTTTTTTTTCTCTCGAATTTTAATAAATTGACTTGTGATTCCCGTATTTGAGAATCGATTGATAATTAGTCACTGAGATAAACAGCAGCTTGGTCCACGAAAGATCGAGAATTCTTCCCGGCGCGAAAGCGCCTGGCGCCCATATAAAATAAAGGGAAGAATTCTCTGGACTTTAGCTTGTAGCGGTTTTGGGTTTGGAAATTTCCATTACACAACATAGTAGTTTCTATTCACTTGCTCTAATACATGGAGTAAATACTATTCAAAACCGTTTCTGAACCTTTTCGCCTTACAGCACTGAATACACTAAAGCATTGAATACTGTCGTTAAATCACAGAAACTACATATTTCGTACTTAGAGGTCTGTTCTTGAATAGTACAAAAAGTATACTAGTTTGTTTGAGAACCGTCCTCGGAATAACACTATATGATCCGTGATTCCAATCTATACATATGACCGACTGCAGATTATTTGGGGACAGTCCTCAAACAATACTTTACGTGTATAAAATGTTGAGAACAGTCCTCAAAATAGCCAGATGTCCCTGAAATAGTCAGTACGTTGCCGAGAGTGTCTTCAAAATATACTATGCGCGTAAATATATATATATATATATTGTGACAAGGCGCTATAGCGCGCCCGCCGCAACGAGCTCCGAATTTTGCACGAGCATACGCTTGCCGTGCCGAGAAATAAAATATAGTGCGACGCTTCGGTTCGCTGCTCGAGCCAACGGTCGCACATAGGAAATTAGAGCGAATATACTATAGATTGCGACACACGAGAACCCACGTGGGGTACCAGTCGAAGACACGGGAGAGTCAGCGAGAGAGAACACAACGAATATCGAACAATCACGGAGACGCTCGATATTCGGACGAACTCTCTCCCCCCACTAGGTACCGCGAGAGGCCCGGGAAGCGAGAGAGCGTTAATCGATAGGAGAGTTACCCTCGGACAATCGAGAGAGTTGGTCATGGATACCTGTACAAGATAGACACGGACAGGGATGAGAAGAGTTAGCGAGTGGTAGTAGGAAAGAGGACCGGATCGCGTAAAGACAGTAGATAGGAGAAATGGAAGAGAAGGAAAGAATAAAACTCTAATCTAGCGAATTCGACATTCGTTTCGCGCGTGCAGCAGTGTCCATTTGTTACAGAAGGATAGAGTGAAGCACTGCACGAGCACTGCGAGTGAACTAACAAAGGCACGAGCCCAAACGCGCGTAGCCGCGAGAGTGAAAGAGTGAGAGACAGTCCGGCCACGAGGCACCGGGCGAGACAAAGAAGAAGTACCGCGTGGTAGCGTATCTCGCGAGGAAGCGAGAAGGTAAGCTCACGCGGTACACACAGTTTAGTTAAAAAGTTATGATAATTAATGTCTGGATTGTCGTGGCGTGCCCTCCTGGCTATACCAGCTGTATCGGGGAAAAAGTAGTAAATGCGTGCGTCTAGTTTCCGCGAAACCTGTCGGACTAATGTGAAATGTGAAATTATTTACTGTAGATGTTGATGATGTCTAAAGCGTCGGATTGTTAACTGTTACATCGAGTAATAAACTACGCGTGCGGGAATACCCCGAATTTCATCGTGATTATTGTATTTCTTTATTTTTGTACTGCGTCCCCCGAACTGCACCCCCTTTAGCTAGCCGGAGACGATCGGACGTGGAAAGGACTAGATACAAAATTCCCTGGCGATCGGGTGAGATAATTAATCGCCTGGCGCCCATCAGCACGAGAGCGGAAAAGTGTGGGTAAGACGGGCGGGCGTCGTGATATTTGGGACGAGTGGCTCGACGCTTATTTTCCGAAATTTTAAGTGTACGAGCCCGTCACAATATATATATATTGAAACGTTTCGCTATTTCGCTTATTTATCTAATTTGATTAAATAAAAGTTTATTTGCGGATTTTGTCGTATGTGACTAAATTATGGACAAATTAGATAATTCAAGAGGTTTTCGCAAATAGCTTGTTTTTCTTGAATCGCGGAGGAAGGAACTTGGGTTCTTTTTGGGGTCTGCTTAGGTTCTTCCGTGATTCAAGGATTCGTGCCCGGGGCTGGGAATGGAGCTATTTCGAGTGGATGGTTTTTTCTTTTTTGAAGAGGCCTCAGAAAGTTTATTTATCTCATATGCCCGCGGGCGAAATCGACCTTCCTCATCATCGGCTCTCAGAAAAGGAGGTATTTGAGAAGGTTCTTGGAGCGGTGATAAAAGGATTTATTCCGGCCCTCCGTGAATAGATTTGGCCCTTTTTATTCCGCGGGATTTGATTGACGCGAGTAATACTCAAAAACTGAATTGAACTAATTTGACTGTAAGGTCATACGACAGACGGGTGCCGCCGTATCGAGCTTTACACTGAACTCACTAATTTTACTACTTCGCTTGTTATGGCAGTGCGATTCTGCTAATTCTCTACCGGGACGTCCTCATCCGCAATCTGGAGTGGAACAAATCGTGAGATTATTCCCGAGACGGTAGTGTAATCACCGAACTGTTTTTCGTAATTAATTAATTGATTACAACCCTGTCGCGATGATTACTGTCCGGATGAGAGTGACGTGGTGGTTTTAGGTGGCTGTTTGAGGTGGAAAAGCCGCTGGCGTCTATTCCGCGCAGGAGGCGCGATGCGTCGTTCGTCGAGTCGGGTCTGTCTGGTGAGTAGGCCTACTCGACGCCTCTCCCTCTCCCTCTCCCTCTCCCTCTCCCTCTCCCTCTCCCTCTCCCTCTCCCTCTCCCTCTCCCTCTCCCTCTCCCTCTCCCTCTCCCTCTCCCTCTCCCTCTCCCTCTCCCTCTCCCTCTCCCTCTCCCTCTCCCTCTCCCTCTCCCTCTCCCTCTCCCTCTCCCTCTCCCTCTCCCTCTCCCTCTCCCTCTCCCTCTCCCTCTCCCTCTCCCTCTCCCTCTCCCTCTCCCTCTCCCTCTCCCTCTCCCTCTCCCTCTCCCTCTCCCTCTCCCTCTCCCTCTCCCTCTCCCTCTCCCTCTCCCTCTCCCTCTCCCTCTCCCTCTCCCTCTCCCTCTCCCTCTCCCTCTCCCTCTCCCTCTCCCTCTCCCTCTCCCTCTCCCTCTCCCTCTCCCTCTCCCTCTCCCTCTCCCTCTCCCTCTCCCTCTCCCTCTCCCTCTCCCTCTCCCCCCCCCTCTCTCTTCAAGTGAGTATTGACGCATGACGTTACTATCGCTCTGTTCTCTATTACGCTATTCTGCCGCACGCTGCCCCCCTGGGGGCCTGTTTTCAGGTGTCAGCTACGGCTGTTTTTACTTCTGCACTTTTTGAAGTATCATCTTTGGTGCTTCTTGGCTGCATTGGGCTGTATTTGCTGTGCAATTTCTGGCTTATGGGCTAACCTCACTTCTTGGACGCTATCTTCTGGCCGCTTTACGCTTCCGTGGCATTGCGCGCATGCGCTTTGAGGGTGCGGATTATCGATATTGGATAGATCAGACCGGAGATCAGAGTGACACCTACTGGTAAGGCCGAGAACCCTGCTGGGCTCTAGCTCAGTCGGTATGGGCTCCAGACGTGGCGCTGCTGGACCAACGGCGGGTAACTCGAGAGGAAAGGATCGTGATTTTTCACCTGTTGAGAATCGAAGACTGGCTATCTCACCACGGAGAGATAATGAAGTTGACGACGATGAGGATTCGTTGTACGAAGAATCGCTGGCTACTGGTAATATAAGGGTCCCGTATTCAGAGGAAGATGTTAGAGACTTGAAAAAGAGGTTAAAGCAAGGTGCCGCTTCTCTTACAAGTGACCTTTTTTCGTCGAAAAGCAGTAGTGAGCGTAAACAACTCACTATGGAGGTGCTGCATGAGCATCTAGACGCGGTTAATGCTATGGCATCAGGTTATCTGTCGCTGCTAACTGTCTTGAAGACAGTCGAGTCGATAAGGAAGTCAGTATGCGATGAAATCAGGGCTTGTACTAAACCATTGGAGGTAGCAATAGATAAGGTTTCTAAGCTTGATTCTATGCGTTCGTTTTCAACCGTAGCAGCCACAGGTTTAAATAAACCTGTGCAGGATAGGATCAGAATCGACGGAGGGCCTTCGATGCCAGTTCCGGCAACAAAGAGCATTTTTATCCGACCGGTTAAGGGCAGGGAGGAAGATTTTGTAGATTCAGATGCCACGCGAGAGGCTATGATGAAAGCTGTAGACCCTTCAAAGTCGGAATGGAAGGTTGTAGGTGTCAAAAGGGCGCGCGACAAGGGCGTTCGACTAGAGGTCCGTTCGGGCGATGCGGAAGACCTAAAAAAATCGAAATCTCTTGAGAAGGCAGGTTTAGAAGTGAAGGAAAATATGCAGCTGCTTCCGCGGTTGCTCGTGCGTTATGTGCCGGTCGAAGTTACTAGTGGAGAGTTTATGAAAGCGTTATTCGATATGAACCTACAAAACGAATCAGAGGACTCGGCGGAGTTGATATATATGTATCCGGCTCGTGACACGTGGAAAACGCGTAATATCGTAATTCAGGTCTCACCGAAGGTCAGATCTATACTGCTATCACAAGGGCGTATTTTCTTTCCGTGGAAGTCATTTCCAGTAGAGGATCATGTTAAGATTCTACAGTGCTATAGATGCACCGGTTTTGGGCATACAGCGAATAATTGCAAACATGAAGCTATCTGCGGTCAATGTGCAGGATCTCATGAAATGAGAGCGTGCCCAAATCGTGAGAGGTCACCGTGCTGCTATAATTGTAAATCCGCTAGACTCGAGCATAGCCACTCCTCGTTAGATGCGAAGAAGTGTACGATACTGAAGCGGCGAATTGGTGAAAAAATCGGCATAACTGCCTATTCATAATGGCGTCCTTTTCGAGATCTCTGGACGGGAAACTGCGAATTGCCCATGTAAACGTTCAGTCAATATTAGCAAGTACACATCTAGTAGACTTTAGAGAAATTTTTTCACGAGAGACATGTCATGTAGTCTGTGTCTCTGAGAGCTGGCTTAAACCACAGGTATCGGATAGTATGGTGGAGTTGAGTGGATATGAGGTTTTTCGCTGTGACAGGCTAGGTAAAGAGGGCGGTGGCGTAGCCATGTATGTGCGTAGCTCGCTCAGAGCCAAAGTAATCTCATCTTCAGCTGGAAATTATTGTGCGAAGCCAGAATTTCTGTTTGTAGAGATATTGCCGAAAAACGGCTCAAAAATTCTTATCGCGACAGTGTATAGACCCCCTAGAGTTGGATTTTTATCAGAATTTATGGAGGAATGTCTTCGACTTCATCCCCTATACAGCAATTTGATTATAATGGGCGATTTTAATACGAATTTGTTAATCAAAAACCACGACAGTTTATTTCTCCAGCGATTTATATCGTCGTGTGATTTCTTTCTGGTACCCTTTGGCGCATCATTTCATACGGCACACTCTAGTACGCATATAGATCACTGTATAGTGGACAGGGAGAGCAAGGTAATTGATTTCGATCAGTTTCCGGTCCCATTCTCAGGACACGACTGTCTGTATGTTACTTACGATTTCTCCGTTGCAAAGGTACAAGCTGAGGAGGTTCATAGACGCGACTTTTCGCGATTTAACGAAGAGGAATTTTTAAGCCAATTAGGAGCGGTCGACTGGAATTATTTTTTTCTGTCCCAATCTGTGGATTATAAGGTTGAGTTTCTAAACTACGCGTTAAATTCCTGTCTGGACGTGCATGCACCTTTTCGACGATCGGTTCGGACGCGACGACCGTCACCATGGCTATCAGAAGATATTAAGTTGCGTATGAGGGACCGCGACAGAGTTAAAAAAGCATCCTACCGTGAACGACGACCTAAGGTAAAAGAGAAATTACTCGCTGAATATAAAGCTCTCAGGAACAATGTTTCCTTGTTAGTAAGGGACGCAAAGAGGAAATTTTATGGCGAAGCTTTTCAAAATACTACGGATGCCAAATCTGCATGGAATAGATTGCGACAACTCGGTATTCTTCGTCCTAAGGGCCAAGCGAGCCCTACAGTCGTCTCAATTGATGAGTTGAACGAATACTTTGCTTCAGTGGGGTCTGCTTCCACAGCTCCACTGGATATCGATTGTCATGAAGCGAGAAATTTTGATGATTCGAGATTTTTTTTTGCGGAAGTAACGCCGGATAAACTGGAAAGAGCTTTCTCTCGAGCCTCGTCAGACGCGGTCGGAGCGGACGGCTTATCATTGTCAATGTTAAAAATAGCGCTACCGGTAATCTTTCCTATGGTGCTGCACCTCATGAATTTTTCGCTTATGTCGGCTGCATTCCCAACGCTGTGGAAGCAGGCCTTGGTTCGTCCCATTCCGAAAGTAAAATCGCCAAACGGTCCCTCTGACTATCGACCGATCTCACTATTATGCGCTCTTTCGAAAATTCTTGAACGGTTAGTAGCCGATCAAATTAAGGAATTTTTAGAGTCGACAGGTCGTTTTGATATGTTTCAGTCCGCATATAGGCCTGGGTATAGCACCCAGACTGCGCTTTTGCGCGTGGTCGACTACATCCGCGAGGGTATTGACAAAAGAGAATTGACGGCAATGGTGTCCTTTGACTTCTCAAAAGCATTCGATCGTGTTCGACACGAAATTCTCCTGAAAAAGCTTCGGGATCTGCATTTATCGGAATCAGTTGTCATGTGGGTTAAGTCATATTTGGTAGACCGTTCACAGGCCGTGTTAGGTGCTCGCCATGGGGAAATCTCTCGGTGGGTTTCTATGAATTCCGGGGTGCCACAAGGTTCAGTACTCGGTCCGCTCCTATTTGTCCTATATCTCTCAGATTTTCGGTATGCTCTCAGTAATTGTGAATATAATTATTATGCAGACGACCTTCAGATTTTTACGCGTTGTCCTTTCAAGAATACTGATCAAGCCGTATTGCTGCTCAACAAAGAGATAATCTTGATTCGAATTTGGGCCTCGTTGAACGGATTACTCCTGAATGCCGATAAAACTAACGCGATTTTTTTTGGAAGTTCTGCGTATGTACGAGCATTAAATACGCTGCCGAACATTTACAATGGAGACACGGCAGTTCGGTATGTCAATGATCTGAAACTATTAGGGGTAACGATTGCTGATGATTTGAGCTGGAGACTGCATGCGTTAGCTACGGCAAAGGCGATTAATTCGAGGTTATATCAGCTTAAGGTATGCAGAAACATTTTACCGGTTCCACTCAGAATAAGACTTGTGCGTGCAATAATTTTTCCAGTCATTGATTACTGTTGTGCGGTTTTTAGTAGCATAACGGATGAGCATCAGAATATGATTCAGGTTGCGTTAAATTCGTGCGTGCGTTTCATTTTTGATGTAAGTAGGTTCGAACACATAACACCATTTTTTGAAAAACTTAGGTGGTTAAAAGTAGGTGCTAGACGGAAATATTTTATTCTTAGCATGGTGTACGACGTGCTCACTACTGGACAACCCTCGTATCTCAGTGTCAATTTTCATTTTGAGGCACCAGGGATCTTAGACAGATTGAGAGATCGGCATCGGATCCTGCACTTAGGTATGTTTAGGACCGAAGCGAAGAGGCTTACCTTTGGGAATGTCGGTGCGGAATTATTTAATTCGCTGCCGCATAACGCGCTGTCCCTTAGTAAGGCGGTCTTTCAAGAGCTGGTTATGGGCTTGCTACTTAAGGGAGAGCTGTAAGATTAGCTGCGTAATCTAAACTGTTTATAGTCTAGTATCTTCGTATTATTTATAGTTAGTATTTAGCTGTTATTCTTGCGCTGCGGAAACTATTCTATTTTATTTTTATTTTTATTTTTCCGATTGCGTTATTATATATTATATATTTTATTGTATAGCGTCTTTTATTGTTTATGGTTTTGTGAAGAAGGTGATGTGTCTAGAGGACCTCCGGTCCTATGTACAATAAACTCAAACTCAAAACTCTCCCTCTCCCTCTCCCTCTCCCTCTCCCTCTCCCTCTCCCTCTTCCTCTCCCTCTCTCTCTCCTGCGCTACCAGCTATATGAGACACCTCTATTGCGATACTGTTCGCCTGATCTCTCGCTCGGATCGCAGCTCGGTTGGAGCAACAATTAATCGCCTTAAAAAAGGCAATAATTGCTTTTCCGATCCGGGAGAGTGTTCTCAAGACCCAGCACATTAGCGAAGGGTATCTCTGGTCCTTTGGTGGACTTCTGCGTCACACATCAGGTATACCACCGTATGCCGAGTGTGGTGGCACGCAAGGCGAAGCGCAATGCTTGGGGTACTACATCCACCAATTTTCTTTTTCGTTGCAGATATGCAAGTGAGGTTAAAGTGGAGTCTGGAGTTCGCTTTGCGTGTTCTTGGATAGGTTTAGAGGAGGGTCTATCTTCTTTTTTGTCGGAAAAGTTATTAATTGCTAGTTTTTTCTGGGATTTCTGGGTTAGGTATTGTTGCAAATTAATTTGTTGATAACTATTTTCCGTTGTTCGAGTTTATTTTGTATAATTGAGCGTTATTTTGTTGATTTTTTTGATTATTTGAAGTTTTTCCCCTTTTCCTGTGATTTCCTGCAATTTTCCGCGCCTTGAGCCGTCTTCTTCCGTTCTGTTGAATAATTGTTACTAGTGTGATGCAGAGAAATGAAGGTTTTGTTAATTAAAGTAGGTTTTATTGAAAATTAATTAGTTAACGGAGAGATCTAGGCGAGGACCGTGTCATAGGACTCGAGCGAGAGATAGATCGAGACGCGGAGAGAGACGCGCGAGCGAGATCGATAGAACGACGCTCGAACGAGAAACCGACGCGAGACAGGCCGCGAGGCGTTCGGCGACGAGTTGTATACGTTGTATACGCGCTCTCGATTAGAATCCGCGATATTGTCGGACACGAGTCGAATTCTGTGAAATAGGGATCGTTGGTCAATTTATCCCGACGTGAGGTTGGATTTCTTTGGATCCAATTTTCTGCAATAAATACTAGAGTACCTTGTTGTTCTTGACTAAGAGAATGGTTGTGTTGCCTCGATTTTATTTTCACATGCACCTCCAGAACTGCACACTTTTCAGCTAGCTGGACGATAGGCAGGAAAAGTGGACTGGTTTCCCTGGTAATCGGCAAAAGAACAGATTACCTGGCGACCAACGAAGGAATTACTCAAGGTAGGATTGGCAGTGCGGGCGTCGTTATATTTGGACGGTGGAGGTTGTACGGACCGTCCTGAGCCGTTGCAAAAGCCGCGTCACAATATATATATATATAATAAAACAACACACTTTTTTATTTAGTTTCCTCTCTCCGTTCGTTTGCGAACCTCAACCGTGCGACCAACTACCGGTTGATCACCGATTAAGGGGGGGGGGGGGGGGGTGGTGCTCAGTGGAGCTCAGCTCAGCACTAATCTCTTAAAAAAAATAAATAAATAAATAAATAAATAAAAATGAAAAAAAAAGAATCTTGACAAAGTAATAATAATAATAGTAGTTAAAATAATAATATAATATTAGTATTAATAAAGAAGTCGTCCACCAAGGAACATAATGGACTTCAACATTCATGGCTTGATAGAGTAGCCTACTCAAGACAATCGTGATTATAAAAAAAACGTAAAGAGAGACAAGGGATTGTTTGACGGAGGCCCGCAAAAACGTATCCTAGAGAAAAGTCTGTCCTATCAAATGACAGTGGTTCCAAATCTGTCAGTGCGAATATTACAAGGAATTAGAGGTATCTAACGAGGAAGGCCTAACTCGGAATTACCATTTCCATTAAAAATCGAATCCATACCCGAATTGATGAAACTTTCTGAAATTAAGATCTTCCATGTGAAATCATAACCAATCCACGTCGTGTCTCTGCCGTTACTAACTCTCAAATCCGACACGAAATACAAGAATATGCCCGTCCCGATATTCCAACACTCTACTACTCAAGGAACCAACTTCGCGTTCATTGAAGCAGCATCAGAATTCACCGTTGTTGCCGACAATCTAGAAACGTAATCCTGATTAAAAAGGGAAGATCTCGCTCTCTCGCTCTCTCGCTCTCACTCCCTCTCCCTTCCCACGACGCGAGATTGATCAATTAACATCAACAGGATCACAGAGTCAACAAGCAACCACATCCACCGAAATTATCATTAGTGGTATCCCTAGCGTAATCAGTGACAACCCCCAGCAGATCACTTCTAAAGTTTTTAAAGCTCTAGGGGTCGATAACTTGCTATCTGACGTCCCTAAAAAATCCTAAGCAGATAGCAGCCAACATGCTACTTGTCTCCCTCTTACTCAATCTTTTGCTGTTTCTCTCAAATCTATGTAGATTCGAGATTTCATTATAAACAAGAAGCGATCTAAGCGAGATATTACTATTAAAGACGTGTTCGCCATCGAGCACAACGGCAACGTATACATCAACGAACTGTTACCGGCTGACAAGTACAATCTATTATTACGTACTAAGGAAAAAGCAAAAGCTAAAGGTTTCAAGTTTGTTTAGATCAGATCTGGCATCATTTCAGTTAGACGAGACAACGGTACTCAAATTATGTCTATTAACACCGATAATGGCTTGTCACAACTAGATTGACTATTTACTGTACGCGCATTGAGCTCCTCTCGTGACTGTAGTAGTCCTGTCGTCAGGAATTTACATTCTCCGCTAAAAATAGCTCAGTTTAATGCCAACTCGCTCTTGGGTCATATCGATTTCGTACGATTATATTTTCATACAAATTTCTTTCATATAATCTCTATCTCTGAAACGTGGCTACACGCACATATTTCATATGACTTAATCAGTATCAAAGACTACTACATCATACACAATGACAGAGAAGGCAGAGAAGGAGGTGGTGTAGCTTGTTATATTCACAACTGACTGAAAACCAAAGTCTTAGCATCATCACCCAATATTTTCTCTAACTCGTCATAGTTTGTATTGCTCGATATTCGCTCTCATTGTTCTCCGCCGCTATTATTTGCTTCAGTGTATCGACGACCCAAAGGTCATTTATTAGAGGATTTTTCCGTTGCTCTCGCTAGGTTTTCGCATACCTACTGTAATATAATTATTGCTGGCGATTTAAACTGTAACCTCCTGCGCGGTTACTTCGAATCAAATTACTTACGAAACTATGCATTTTCTCTATCTCTTCACATTGTTGAATATGAGGCAACTTTTCATACTGCAACGTCCGAGTCTCTACTCGATGTATGTATTATCGATTGCCCTGATAAACTCGCATCTTTCATCAAATCTGACAGTCCTTTTATTGCTGGTCACGATTTACTTGCACTCGATTATGTATTCGATACAACCCCGTTCGAATCTCAACTTCTCTCAAGGCGAAACCTCAAGAAGTTTATTCCGTCTGATTTCTGCCACTCTCTGACTAATAATCTTCCCTTATTCGCAACTCTTGACCATACCTCGTTATCTGAATGTGTCGATATTTTTGCACAGTCTCTATCGTTGTCTATATCAGATACGTTCGACTCTCATGCAAGTAGTAGGTGGTGCACTATGGCGACCCCCACTCCTACCCCCACTCCTCGGTTCCCCAGAAACCGAGGTGTGGGTGAGAGAGTGGGGGTAGGGGTGGAGAGCGATGGGTCGTCACAGTGCACCACCTTTTTTTTTTTTTTTTTAAATAATTTTTTTAATAATATTTAAACATATTTTCATTATTTTTTAATAGTTATTATTTACATTATTAATAACTCACCGAGACGTTTGGATCCTTGAATCACCATGCCGCATGGTGCCTGCGTATAGCCTGTGCTCGTGAGGAATACAGTTTTATACTCACTCACACTCACACACACACACACACTCTCCTGTCTCTAACACTCCTGTTTCTAGCACTCCTGTTTCTAGCACTCCTGTTTCTAGCACTCCTGTTTCTAGCACTCCTGTTTCTAGCACTCCTGCTTCTAACACTCCTATTTCTAACACTTCTGTCTCTAACACTCCTGTTTCTAACACTCCTATTTTTAACACTTCTGTCTCTAACACTCCTGTTTCTGAGCCGCGCACCACCAGTTATTCCTCGCTGTCGTTAAAACCCTCGTCCTCTAATCCCTGGTCGCAATGCAGGTTATCATCGAGATTCTCAGCGAAGAAAAGATCCACATCGACCAGGTTAATATTTAGGAGACGTATACAGGGCATGCCACCGTCGGTAAGGCCATTGAAGGTGCCGAACAACTCGTCACGGCACAGGTCTTCTATGAGTGGCCTTAAACGCTCGTTCTCAACGTGAGCAAGGCCACGCAAAAAACAATCATGCTGCAACGGAGGCACCATGCGGCATAGTGGTTGCGGGTGATACAGGTGATCCAGATCGATATAGATCCTCTCACCTGTATCAATGAGATAGACATCGGAGTAGCCGTTTTTGCTATCGCTTAGCACAATCTCCCAGCGAACCACTCGCCAACTTTGAACAATTACGCATGGCATGCCCTCATATAACTCCCCCATGGTTATTCGCCTGGGGGTGCCTCCTTGCTTCTGATAATAAAAACTTTTCATCGAGGCCTCTAACTCGGCGTACGCGGCATCCATGGTGTCTGTGCGTATCGCAACACAGGCACCATCACTCACATGCACCACACGACACAGAAAAACTGGCTCCAAAACACTAATGACACGCGGGTACATTTTTTTTTTTTTTTTTTTTTTACAGTGCGATTCGTTTAAGGTCGTAATGATTACTGAAGAGTTCTCTGTATTTGCATCGTGACGAGAAAGAACTCCCCCCTGGACCTCTCTGGAAAACCAGTGGAGATGATACATTCCTATCTTCTACTACTAGGGTATCGTTGTTCGAGGCACGCACGAGGTGAAAATAACACTCATCCTCTGCAGCTGCTGTAATAGGTGTAGATAACCATATTTGCAGAGTCAGCGGTATGTCGACGCGTCGAGCCGTCGATTAGCAAGTCTTCTTAACACTGAAGAAGTATATAAAAATATCATAATTTAAAGAATTTCTTTTCGATAAGTATATGATATTGTATTTTCGGCAACACAGTGATTGAAACACTTTGGAAATGGAGTCTCCGATCGAAGATCGAGAGGGCCCACAATTACCGCTCATCACCGTACAATAGTTTAGTCAGAAACACTGACTAAACTTTAGGATGCTGTCTCGTGCTAATACTTATTCATGTGTGTTGAAGCGAGACAGATAGTTCTAAGCCTCTTACACGTTAGAGTGAGATAGCACGAAGTCTCTCGGTTGTACTACTGGGTTCTCCCGAATATTATTATTATTATTGATATGCAATTTTTTATGTGAGGATCAGCTTCATCTCATCGAGTAGACGCCCCCTTGGGAGCCTCGCGAAATTTTGTCCATTTTCGCGTATCTCTCACCGTTCTCGAGATATTATGAAAATACGATTTTTGAAGCCTGTGATTCGAGCTGAGATCTCTGTCTCGCTCAAATTAAATGCATGCTCGCGGTTGTTAGAGCGAGACGGACAACACGAGATCTCTGTCTCGTGCTTATTAAACGCGCGCTCGCGGGTGTTAGAGCGAGACGGACAGCACGAGGTTTCAGTTACGAGATCTCTGTCGCGCTCATATTAAATGCGTGCTCGCGGGTGTTAGAGCGAGACGGACAGCGCGAAATCTCAATAATTATTATTTTTCCTAATTGTCAATATATTTGACATTTATCTGTAGGGTCGGCTTCATCTCATCGAGCACACACCCCGTTGGGAAACCCTGCGAAATTTTGTACGTTTTCGCGTATCTCTCACCGTTCTCGAGATATTTTGAAAATACGATTTTTGAAGCCTGTGACTCGAGCTGAGATCTCTGTCTCGATCTTATTAAATGCATGCTCGCGGGTGTTAGAGCGAGACGGACAACACGAAGTCTCAATGTGTCTAGATATGTAGTTTGAACGCTTGTCTTACCGCTGATACTAATGAAATTTATATGTTTTTAGAGAGTCGCGCGTGCTCACGCGCTGCCTTTCGAACTGAATCTTACAACACTGTAGTTGCTAGCGCCGCGTGCTTAGGGTGCTTTATTCACATGATAAATTACTCAGTCTCCTTCTAACCACTCAACAGTGTTAATCTCTAACAGAGTAATTATGTCTGACTACAGTCTTAGGTTGTGTATTTTAAATCTTTTACGTTTGATAAAGTTAAATAGCCGTCAAATTCAACGACGGTGCGATGATGAATGGTGCGATGAGTTATGAAATTTATCGGGTGACAGCCTCGTAAGGAGGCTAAGATACATTATTTGGTGGGATCCGCTGCGCAGTATTGCTGCAGCATTCAATCGCGGTATGCTGAACGCACAACGGGTGTTAATGTGCGTGTATGAAGAGAGGGCTATTACAAGGCCGAGGGCTTAAGCACGCTCCGTGAATCCGTGGTATTGCTGATGATATCAGGGGTAAGCAATGATAAAGACCTTTTAAATACACGTCTGTGATATTTTAAGTATTTTTAATTTTGTTTTTAGCAATAGATCAAAATTATTGCCACCAAAACATTTTTCTTATTTAGACACGTATTTGTAGAGTAATTATTGATTAATTATAGCTTATCGACAACTGTTAGATGCAACGAGCGATGAAGAGACAGCTCTTACAGACGGAACTTGTGCTGTTGAGGAAACAGTATTTAATAATCAGACATTAGAAAGTAAAGACGCAGTTTATTCACCGGAAATCAGCAATGAAAGGACTCGTGGTGGCGATAAAAAAAACGGAGCAGAGCGACTTACCTTTAGAGATAGAAGCAGATGAAGAGGCATCAGGTCCCCTGAATATGACGTCACAACCGATTTGTGCTGTGATAGAGGTTTTGAGCAGTTCAGGACCGTCAACAATATTCAACGGTGAGCATGAGTATAAATTAAAATTTATTATCATTGTAAGATTTATTATCATTGTAAAATTGTACGTGCTTGCTATTAATTCTTTAGAACAACTGTCAAGATATGAAACTCGAGAAGAAGAAGAAGAAGAAGAAGAAAAAGAACCATACCAATCACAGGTCTTGAATAATTCTAACAGCTCTATGGCTGAGGAGCCTCATCATGACAATATAGGACATGGTAATGCAGAAGAAGAAGAAGAAGAAAATGTCGACAACTTTCCTGAAAAACAACTAGGTCTATATCCACTGGAAAACGAGATCGACGTGTATCCTATGCATTTTGAGAGGGAGGAAGATGCGCCGCCAGCCGACAATTAGTATCAACAACTCATGTATTCAACCGACACAGGTAAATATACTTCATATGTCTATACTTTGCGCACATATTGTATATACGGAGTGTAAGTTGGAATATTTTGTGACAGGGTGTGGGACAAACGAAGATACCTCATAGACGTATCAAATAGAGGTACTAAAGCTGCTTAACTGTAATGACTTTATGAGTCTATATATTTTTCTCATGTTTTCTTCTTTTTGAGAAGTACAGACGGGCATGGGACGATTACGTCGTACTGAGGCCAATGAGCCTTACAATGCTATTCAGCCGCCGGGAGCACGCTTTGAGGTTATTCAAGAGTATACACGCCACATCAAGCGTTTTAGGCTACGAGGCCGCGAAATGACTCTGCGTATACGTCAACCACCAGACGGAGTTAGCGTAATGGACTGGCTTGAAGACGCATTCCGTGATCTATTAACACATATCTCCAGTTCCTGTGAGAGTGGCGACTATGCTGGTATATCGTTTACAGCAGGTAACTTAGCGCACAGTCCTGTATGGCTTTCCGAATCGTCAGGGACTATGTATTTCAAGATATATGGCAATTAATAACTAGCGTTGCTCAAAGTCCACCTTCTTTTAATATCGACGATTCCTGTAATATAAAAACATGTATTGTTAAGAGTGTGGAAGGTCAAGGTAGAAAAGCTTTAACACATGAGGGTGTAGCAAAAAAATCTATTCAAACGATCCGAAATACCGATAACCTGTGCTTACCACGCTCACTGGTAACGGCTCGCGTATACGCTGAAAGGGGCGAAATACATACAGGATCGCTGCATGCTAACTGGCAGGGTATCAGACAAATTAATGGATCGTTGCAGAGAGAGGTAGCACGCGAACTTACAAGAGCCGCGAATGTTAGGATACCTAGAAACGGCTGCGGTATACGGGAGCTTAAACACTACCAAACCTATCTGGCTAGAGACGGTATAGCCATAGTAGTTTTCGAATTTCTCACGCTTGGTCGTCGCGAAGTGCCTTTGTTTGACGGTACACAGTCTGTTCTAGCTACTACGGGATCGGTTCATCACACCTTGTATATTCTGTATTACGAACGCTCACATCACTTCCAACCTATTCTAAATCTCAGAGGTGCTGTAGGTAGCTTAAAATTTTGCTCTATCTGTAACGCCCAATACCGACGTGTGAATCATAGATGTTTGCAAAAAAAATTTCGACAAAACCTTACCATTCCATTTGAGATCACGACCGCGCCCTCGCTGTGGCGGGGGGGGGGGGGGGGGCAGGACCTCCCCGGCCTTGTCCGCGACGACGCCAACCTCGGCCCCTTCGCCCGCAAATGGGTCCATTGGCCGCGATACGCCGCACCATGTCCGATGCCATGTTCATCGCGTAGCGCTCCCGCGCCCGCCAGCCTGCCCTGGTACCTCGATAAGGACCTGTAACAAAACAAAAACAATTACATGTAAGTAAATGAATGAAGTTTAATTAACACGGTATATTATTGCGAATGTAATTGAAAGAAGCGACAAATAAAAAATCATATGCAATGGCTGTCGGATCAAGCGGGGCAATCGATTTTATAGTTGACAATGCAAAACATTTTCGGTGCGTCGACGTCCAAAATCCATTGCCCTGCTTTATCCGACAGCTACTGCAAATGATTTTTCATTTGTCGCTGCTTTCAATTGCACCATCTGATGTGTATTCAACAAGAGTGACAAATGGAAAATCATTTGCAGTAGCTGTCGGATCAAGCCGGGCAATGGATTTTGGATGTCGACGCACTGCAGATGCTCTGCATTGTCAACTATAAAATCCATTGTCCGGCTTGATCCAACAGCTACTGCAAATGACTATTCAGTTTTCGCTGCTTTCAATTGCACCAATTTGGTGTAATCAAGAGGAGCGACAATAAAAAAATAATAAAAAAGTAAAATATAAAAAACTTACGTTCGGGTACGGCGGCGTCTGCGGCTGGCTCCTCGTCGGCGGGTCCGGTAGCTGCTGGAACGCCGGGATCAGCGGCCCACGGGATGTTCCCGGCGACAGGCGCCGGTCGGCGGGCGGCGGCGGCCGCGTAGCCGACGGGATCTTGAGGTACGCGTCGGACCCCGGGTCCGACATATACTGATCCAGCGCGTGACGGATCGAGAGGCAGCTCGACCATCGCTTCGTCGAGCTGCCTCTCGAGTTCAACGATATTCTCCACGTCGTCGATGTTGAATTCCATCTGAAAAAAAGAACGAATGAAATTACGGGCACAAATATCTATATATTTTATAAAAATGATGAAAAATTACTTACCTCCTGATCGCCGTGGTGTTGATGGTGAGACATCTTGAATAAAAGTGAACGAGACGAGTAACAAAGTCCCGTGGTCACATAGTTACGTGATCTCAACCAATCACACTCACGCAAGCTATTTTCCTATTGGACGAAATGAGAAGCCGCGTTATTATTTTCTGGCGGTAGTTTTGTCTGCAAGGCACTCGCATCTCGCGCCTCGCGACCGTTGCAGTGCAGTCCCGTTTGACAGTTTGGCGCGAGAGGTGTGTGTCGTTCGGCTATCCTAACTATTTTTCCTTGTGTTTCTTCGGATATTCCGGTAGATTTTTCAGCATTTCCACACAGGTAAGATATAAAAGCGCTGTAGAGCCGTATCATTACTGGATTTGCGCGCACAGCACATGGAGATACATTTGTTGTGTAGCGCTTAGATTTTTGCGTTTATCCGCGGGTACACGTTTGCGAAGACGAAAAATCTCGTAGTTTCGGAATATTATCAAGTGCCCGAATGCACTTTAGATCTCGAAGACTGCTACATTTACGAAAGGGCTTACATTCTTTGTCCTGAATTTAGCATTAACCTCTTGAGCGGCAAGATACATTTCTCTGTGTGTACCCAAAACGCGGAGGAGAAAAGTATTCCGATTTCAACGAAACAGGGTACAGAAGGGTTTTTTGGTCGCCAATCATGAATTTGGGGTCAAAATTCACATATTTAAATCATCAGCGCACTGAATGAATGTTTTCGCTTAGCTGTCAATGCAAATATACGTAAAAATTGTTCATTACAGTTTTTGTTACCCACTGAGTTCGGCGTAGATGTTTCACATGCCCTTAATTCGAACGAAAACCGGCACTCAGTGGTTTTCGAGGTTGCTGATTACGAATCTGTACTCAAAATTCAGATTATCAAAATGGCGGATTGAATATGGCGGAGCACAATCTAAAAATGTAATTTTTCTCATGAATTGATTCTCATGAAAATTGGTATCGGAGGGCTTTCGAGGTCACCGGTTACGCAATCATTTGATCGTCACAAGACCGTCAAATGATCGTTAAATGACGCGTACACAAATAATCAGTTTATTTGAGATCTATTATTTAAAATTGCCGCCAATTGCACGTGTTTTTAGTTTGAGTCCGAATGATCGATAGCCACAGTGATGTGGAGCTCTAACGTAACCGTCACGTGATCGTCACAGAACTGTCACATGAAAGATGCAATAATGACGTAAATGAGGAAAATGACCGAGCACCCGACATTACATCTGCATATGCGCACGCACTGTAAACGCCGTGGACATTCCAAGGAAATGTTGATGACTGATGCAAGTAGAGCTCACGATGAAAATAATGAATTTTACAATCGACATTTTTACGGTTTCATTTCCAAAAAAAATTCGTGACCGAAAAAGATGTTGGAAACAATCGTGACGGATATTTTCCATCTATATAGACGTCCCTGTCACGCTGGTTTTGTCAGGTGACGAAAATAAATATTACCGTCATTTTAACATAGAAAATTATATGAAATGAAAAAGATGACGTCACGTGACGGTCACGGGACGGTCGGGTAACGCGTCACTGACGCGAACTCAAATGACGGTCATTTCCAATCACTGGATACACAGTGATGAGGAAATATCCCATATCAAATGACACCCACTGATGACGGTCATTTTCAATCACTGGATACTCAGTGATTGGAAATGTCGGAAATGTCCGCCATCACATCTGCACGCGCAGATGTGATGGCGGACGCTCGGTCAGTTTAGTCATTTACGTCATTATAGCATGTGTCATGTGACGGTTTAGTGACGGTCACACGACGGTCACGTTACAACTTCACATCATTATCGATGCCTGCATATCAATTTCATGAAATTATAAAAAAATTGTTCAAGTGCTCGGTAGTTATATACCAGCTGATCTACGTTAAAAGTCACGATTTTCAATGTTCCACTTCAATACTGACTTACAAATCAATGATCATCACATCGGCCACAGCCCATTCAACATCGTTACATATTTTAATCCACCGTAAAAAAATTGTGACTAATTTTGTGATCAAAAAATAAAATCATTTCACAACTAGTTTCACAACAACAATATCAGTTTGGCCATGGTAAAATTGCGCACTGTATCGTCAATGCCGCTTAAGTGGCTAAGTATTTTTGCAGAAATGTACCCGGAACAGTAATGTTTCGCGGTAATCATCGATTAAAAGAAAGGTTTTTTAATCTAACGTCTTATGGCTAAGGCCTCAGACGCGAAAAACACCATGTTAACCACTACAGTCACAGACCAAAGAATTTCTTCGTGCATTGAACAAATTTGGCATTCTTATTGGCTGTAGTAACTTGATACTTGCCGTGTTTGTGATCTTTAGCATTAGGACGTTCAGGTGATGTGTTACATATCTTCGACTTAGTCAGTAACGCCCTAAACATCAATTGTGGCCGACAATAATGCTTTACAGTTTTTATTACCGACCGAGCACTAGCACATCAACTTAAGTTAAAGAAAAAAGCTTTTTTTAAGTAGGTAGGTTATGACTGTTTCGGGAATTCGTGAAACTATTTGTCACGAATTTCAGCAACAAGCACGCAGTTCTTTTCATAAATGTACAGTAATATCTTGGGTGACTATAGTGAATTCGGGTAAATTCTGGGAGTGGTCTGGAGGCAGTCGCAGTTTCCATGAAATGTAACACCGCATAAACAGAGATTCAAGCTTAGCACTCAAGAGTTTAAGAGTTTAAATTCGGATTTCGGGTACCCGGATAAGTTCGAGCACTTCTATCTACCCGCCTAATATTGTTTTATATTTGTTTTTCTATTATTTTGCAGATCCAGCGACCACGGGAAACGGCAGTAATACGGTTGTGGATTTGCAGCTTACAGTGCATTAGCAGCACTTTGCGCCTATTCTATCACGAGTTTAAAACGCATTTGCAGCTTATACCACAGTGGTAGCATTTGGCACCTCTATCGGAATTATCGTTTTACGGGAAAATGTAAAGGATTGTAACAGGAGTAAACTTGAAAAAATCTTGGAAACCGTTCGGGGAATCAATAAAGCGATACAATACGATACAATACAATATTATAATATCGTTTTATTTAGAACAGTTGCGAGTTCAAAACTCACTGACAGTTCACAGCGCACGGGCAGCTTCTACGCCTCCTTCGAAGCTCGAGTGGACTATAAACAGACTATTATTAAGAATCAATATCTATTATTAAGATGGCAGGAGTGAATCATGAGTTAGCACAGAAGGTCACGATTATTGAGGGTCATCGACTAAACGACGATCATATTGATGACTTTGGGCGCTTGTTAGGAGCGAATTCAGACTTCATGGTACCAGAAGAGATATGGAAGATTCATTTTCCCGACGAAATAAATCGTATACCGCAGAACCGGAAATATATTCAGCTATTATACAGCTCGAGCGATCTCACTAATCTGAGAGCACCTGGTGGTCATTGGATTTGTAGCTACTATGATACCAAGAAACTGTTTATCTATGATTCGAGCATGGCACCGTCGAAACGGTTGCATGAACATCATAGATTGGTTCTCTCGAGATTATATCCTCATCTCGATTTGACTGACGAATCGGTAGTTGTATTCCCACAAGTCGATCGTCAGCAGAATAACAAAGATTGCGGTGTATATTCGATCGCGTTTGCCGTATCGGTTTTGTTTGGCTTGAAGCCGGAGAAAGTAAGGTATGATAACGCAAGGATGCGGCGTCATTTGCTGGAGATGTTCGAATCCAAAAAGATTGAACACTTTCCTCGTCAATCGACCGACAAAAACATCGTGCCAACACTAGCAGTTGCAATCAATAGGCGAAAAGAGAGCGCGAAACGAGCTCTGTCGAGAGCAACGAGGAAGACCCGAGAAGAAACAAAGTCTACTTCACTAACAGAAGGTTCTGGTGACGGTTTTCTGATGCTCAAGTCAGCAAAAAAGAAGTCAAACCCTGAGGACCGTGGCAAAACCATTACTCGTAGTAAAAAGAGTGGAGGATTTATTATTGGTACAGATGTAGCGTTCGAAAGTAGAAATCGATTTTCCATTCTTAATGAGCTTCATGAAAACACTAGGAATTCGACATGCACATTGAAATCTGTAAGCGGCGTAGAAAGGCACGTAAGCAACATAAGTGAACAAAAGAGAACTGCATGGCCTAAGGATGTTCACACTATTAAAGTGATTGCTGTCGATGGCGCTAGTGCTTCTAATAAAATAGATAAACAACAAGTTTCTCACAATGAGTTACAGGAAAATCTTAACGACTCTATACCAAGCAAAAAAAGAAAGTTGGTTCCGAAACACGCTTCTCACAAAGTTCGGCTGATGCAAACGATCGCCGCTGGTCAGCAGCTGAACGAGGGACATATTAATGAATTTGTAAGTTTGCTAGGTACATTTTCCGAATACAAACCTGTATGTACTGTAACGCGGCAATTTTACCGCGTTGCAATAAGGGCATCGTCCTCGCACCTCGAAGGCTCGGCGGCGATCACGTAGGGTTGTTAGAGTAAAATTAAGATTATTATTAATTATTTTGTATGTTATTTTTTTTTATGTAAAATATTCCCGAGAGAGAGAGAGAGAGATAAGAGTCAGCCAACCGGAAGGAAAGAGAGAACGAACGTCCCGCGAGTAAATCATCTCGCTTGCCATATAGACGAGAGGCTCCAACCACCTATATCGCCGGTCAACGCATCGGAAATCAGCGCACTCTCTAACACACCAGAATCAACCGAGCAGTCCCGCTCGGAAAAAGGACTTCGCGTGTGGTCGGTAGCGCAGCGTACTGCCGAACCTTGACACGCAATAGACAATACGAATTTGATATCTTAATTCGCCAAGCGAGGCGCCAGGTCCCGTCTCAGGTAAAGAGAGCGCGTAAGCGATTTCCCCGATTAGGCCAAATTTGAATATCTAAGGGTGGGGAGCAAAGTCCGAGAGCGCGAGAGCACGCTAATGCACGAGGCTTTTTCCTGGGATATCTCGAGGTGCGAGGACGTCCCGTGACATTTAATTAACCAACTCGAGCCTCTTTTGTCCCGTGGACTTGGAATTTCGTTATTGAGGGGAAGGAAAGGAGTGACTGCGTGCTCGGTAAGACTTTATTACTTTCTCTGGTCTTGGGAATTGTTGGGTTTCGTTTTAAAGAGTGAAAAATTATAAAATATAAGATAGTGTTTGGCCGTGCCGGAATCTTCAGTTCGTCCGCGTGGAGATCTAATCGCGAGAGATCGATTTGCTAAGCGTTGCTCGTCCCGCGTGTCGATTGTAACTTCAGGCTTCGTGTCATTTTGATCGAGTAAATATGTTTGAATAAATAAAGTTCCGAATCGTAAAATAAATAGAATTTGATGGGTAAAATAACTAGTCGAGTTTGTGAACGTGAATCGCCCTTGGGCCCGTGTCCTTGGAAAAGCCATAGGTTAAGCCGTGTCGTTGTATGTGAGTGAGTTACCTCCATCCCGTAAGTGTTTTGGTAGGGAGAGTGAGGCAATAGCCACATTACAGGGCATCGGAAATATTTCTTTATTTGTTATTTTTTTGGAATTGTATTTTTATTACGAACTGACCGAAATATAAAAAAAGTGTAATACGGATCGAGTGCCGTGAATTGGATTTAGCGCGGCCGTCCCGAAACATTTTCTTTATCTTTTTTTTTGTTGTTATTGAATTTATTGATAATTATAAAAGAGTGTATTAGGGATTGATTGTCGCGAGTATGGTATGTTTGAGAAATTCGAGGCCGTCCCGAGGCATTACTTTTGTCGAAGGAATTTAGAATTATATTGTTATTTGCTATTTTTTTTTGGACATTAGCGAGCGAGTACAGTGGAAGTATTGTGACCACGAACAAGAGGTATTTTTACGGGACATGTTCTTTGAGATACTGTTGTGCATTGCTGAGTAATTGAATTGAATAAATTATTAGATTTTGTGAGTCCCGTAACCGGTGTTAACTTTGATTTTGTTTTGTTCTTTTTTTTCTTTGGAGATCTCTCAGGAGTCTTACCCCCCCACTCTACGTAAAAATAGCTGCAGTTAGCCTGAGCTGGTAATTGTCAAATATTATCGTTGCTTCTCTCCCGGCGCGAAAGCGCCTGGCGCCCTGTTCTTCGGAACGAAACAAAAGGGAGAGAAGTAACTGACAATTTAGATTGTGACGTAGGGAATTTTCCCAGGTGGAAGATTTGACGTTACAAAAGTGGCGCCCAACGTGGGGCCCACAACTGAGAGATTTTCTTTTGTGTTTACTAAAGAATTAAAGTAGGAAAATATAATTTTATCAAAATTTTTTTTTTTGGATTGAAACTTTTTTTTTCAGGTTACTAATTTGTTGTAATTTGATAGTTTTGTGTAATTTCAAAATTCCAGAATTTTAATTTTTTTCTCTTTTCCGAAAAAAAAAAAAGAGAAAAGATTATTTATTATTGAATCGATTTTTTTTTTTTTTGTGTTAATAATCGATTAGAGTTTATTTAGGTGAACGGGACTCTGTTTGGAATATTTAGTAAAAATTATTAATTTCATAGTCCCGAACATAAATTGAGCCGTGAGAAATAGATCAGATGTAATTGATGCAGACTTCGACTGTAGCTCGTTCTCGCTTGTTCGTTCGGTAGGCCAAGCTTCCCCGAAGTGTGTTTACGTTTTTTCTGTTGTGGATGTCGTCGAGTGAGTGGCTGTTTCGAACTTGGCAAACGGCTACTCCCGGCCAATGTAACTTTGATGAAATATTATAAGGATTTTGGAAATATTATTTTGCCTAGTATATATTTCGTTCCATGTGAAGTGTCCCGAGTGTCGAGAGCGTTGCGAGTCACCCTGAGGTATAGGTCGTTCCATGTGTGATAGGCCCTAGCTTTTGACAGGTGGACAATTGGAAATTAAATATTATTGACTTTTTTTTTCTCAATAATCAACCGCTTTATTAATAATTATTTAATAATTTATTATCCTTTTTATGTGGAAATTTATTTATTTATTTATTATTTGACGGATTTAGAAAGTTTATCTTTTTTTTTTTGAGAATTATTAGTTCAAACATTAAATTCAGTGTTAACAGACGGATTCGACTATTTAAACCTTTAATTATTTTGACATTTCATAACGAATCTTTTTATATATTGACCAAGGATTACATTAGTCTTTTTTTTAATTTTTTTTTTTTTTGTCGAATCGAATTATAGTTTATCTTTGGGTTCCCCGTTTACGGTTGACTGAAGGAGTCTTCTTTTCTTTTCTGTTGACTATTTAGAAGCTTTAGGGGATTTTACAAGTGACTTGGTGGGGATATTATTTGACACAACTTTCAATCTCATTTGATGACGTTAGCTGCGCCAACCGATAAAACTTTATTAAAATTGAGTGCATGTTTTGATTCTTATTTGGATAAAGTCTTTTTTTTTTTTGTTTTTTCGTCTCTCTGGTTTTATTCTATTTTGACGTGAGAATCTCAAAACTTTATTTCCAAATCTTTTTCCGCCATTATTCGATCCATCTTAGGGTAGTTCATTTTTTTTTATATAATTACTATTTGAATATCACTGTCACCTAGGACGAGTATTTTCCGCACACTCAATTGCGTCCCGGAGGGTAAGTGACTCGCCGCTACTCGAACATCTCGTGGAACACAGGAGATTGTTCTGTCAATTTGGGAGCAAGGGAGATATCTAAGGCGCGACAGATAGTCCGCAGCCTAAACCCCGAAGATTGTGGGTCTTATTACATCCCTATCTGTTTTTGGTTTATTCATTTTATCGGCATAAGACAATTTCGAGATTTTATCGAATTATCGAACCACCTGAGACAACCATTGCCTGAGATCTGTTCGTCGGCTCGTGCACACGGGAGGTCTTATTTCTCCGCTTGAGCCGGAGGGTCCCGAAGTTGGTCGGCAACAATATCTTTTCTCTTCACGGAGGGTCCTTGTATCGGTGACCTGATCTCGTGTTTTTCCAAAGAGTGGAGTATCTGACGGAAGGTGCCCCGAGTCAAAGAAGTAGTCATCTTCCCTTTTGCTTGGAAAATTATTACGACTTGAAAATTTTATTTTTTAGCTTTTCTATTTATTTAGGATTCGTATAACCTTGGGTTTTGTCCTCTCAAATTTTTTTTTTTTGGTTTTGGTCTTTTACGAAAGTTTCTACAGCAATCGGGTGCTTGCCTGTCCCGGGAAGATTTTCCTGGACGACCGGCACTTGGACTATATTTTTCAACTTTAGGCTTATTTTAGTTTTCTAAATTCCATTTATTTGACATTTTGAATTAAAAGCTGAGGCTTTCTTTTGAGTCTCGTTACTTACAACAAGCCTTTCGATTTATACTCTTCCGTAAAAGTTTTTTTTTTGGGGAATATTTACTCGATTCGGGATTCCGCGTTCGATTTAGAGGTCGTAAAAGACTGATAATGAGGACCCCGGAGGAAATCTCTGCAATGACGGAAGCTGAGGTCAAGGCTGAACTGATCATGAGGGGATTGTCGTGTGAGGGCACGGATGCAGCGGTCCGAGAGAGGCTCTACATCTCCTCGATCCTCGCTCATGAAGGAGAGCAGACCGCGTCGGGAATGATCACGGTGGGAGAGTTAAACGGTGTCCTACCTGGTAGAGAGCAACCAGATGGTCTTTTAGGAACGAACACAGTTCCTCCGTTTAATCCGGGTCCCGAGAATGGAGAACGAATCGTCTCCGAGGCTTCCAACCCTCTTCACCACTCTTCACCGGTGGAGAGAGGTATGATAATGAGACATCACGCTCCGGCTATGACAGCCTGTGATGTTCTGAGGAAGTGGAACGTTAGTTTTGCTGGGTCCCGAGGAGAAGCGGTCGACGTTTTTCTCGCACGTGTGGAGGATAGTCGAGGGCTGATTGCCATTTCAGATCAGGACTTAATCAATTGTCTCCCGCTTTTTGTGACCGGTATCGCATATTACTGGTTGAAACTAGAGAGATCCAAATGGAAATCTTGGAACGATTGTAAAGCCGCCTTTAGAAATCAATTCGGAGATCCAGATTTCCAGTATACCTTACGAGAACAAATTAGAACGAGAACGCAAGGTGCAGAGGAGCGGGTGTCAGACTTCTTCACCTGTGTAAGAAACCTTTTCGTCCGAGCTGAACCACCTTTCAGTGAGGAAGAGCAGGTTATGATTACTTATAGGAACTTGCTCCCGCGATTGCAAATAGCAATCCCGTTGTCAAGTACAGGGACTTTAAGTCAGCTGGAGACCACGGCTATAAGAGTGGAGAGAAGTTATTTTGCGGCAGCTACTTACCACGCCCCACCTGCACCAGATCGTTCTTTGCTCCCGGAATTCGCGTATCATGCGCCGCGTCCCGCGCGCAATCACGTAACCTTTGGGATGCTAGAGCCACCACCTAGTAGAGTTTACGGAGGGGAGGGGACATTTCGTCGCGACACTTACAATTCGCGATCAGAACCTACTCGCGACTTTCGTCCCGCTTCTCCACGCTATTCACCATATTCTAAACAAGATAATCGTCAGGCGGTAGAGAAGCCAGAGGCTCGTTCACCAGTTCCGCCACGACCAGCTATTAGGTCGGAGATCGTTCCGTCTCGAGTTCTTCCTCCCACCAGCACCAATCCGTTTCTTCCGGTACCTACATCCCCGAAAAGTCAAGATAGGTTCTCCTCAACGGCTACAGGCCAGAGGACTCCGGTGATCTGCCACAATTGCGGCCTAGAAGGTCACTTCTCTCGAGGATGTGCAGTCCCGCGTAAGTTAAAATGCTACCGATGCGGAAAGGAGGGAGAAACAACGAATACAGCCCATAATTGTCAGGGAAATGGGTACGGGAGTCGCCGATAGGGGGGTGCGCGTCTCCTTTAGCTTTTTGGGTCCCCCCTTTGCGAGTTCAAGGTAGCATTTGCAGTCCCGTAGGTGATAACACAGAAGTCCATCCCGTGTTGGTTATCTGTTTGGACGTGTCAGGTAGACGTTTACCGGCATTGGTAGACTGCGGAGCCACCGGTTCATTCGTCGGCACCGAGGGATTATTGGCACTCGTGAGACTTGGCTACGCCCGAAAGCCTACTCCTCCGCATCACAGTACGATCGCTAACGGCGATCCCATTACTTGTACGGAAGAGGTTGAATTTGATGCGAAGTTGGAAGGCCGAGGTTGTAGACTAAGGGCTCGCGTGTTCCCGGGTCTCGCGGTCCCGGTGTTACTGGGATTGGATTCACTCGCCAGATTAGGGATAGGGGTGGATCTATTAAAAAGAACTTGGTTCTTTAGTGGAGAACCCCAAATAGAGTACGGTTTTGAGCTTGTAGATGGCCCCGACAAGATCGATCTCGTAACTCCTATCATGGACTTGACAGCATCGGAGACAACTATGCTTGAGAAATTTCTCGCTGAGGAAGTCCCGAGGTTAAAAGCTTCTCCGGGGGTGACGAATTTAGTGGAACACCGTATCGAAATAGGAGACGCGTCCCCTATCAAGCAGCGGGAGTACCCGTTCACTCCGATAATGAGGGAGGCGATGGACAAAGAGGTGGATCGAATGTTAGAGGCAGATGTCATCGAGCCCTCTACCAGCGAATGGTCCACTCCGGTAGTAATGGCGGCTAAGCCTAACGGTACTTTTAGATTCTGTCTGGATTTCCGTCGTGTCAACGAGGTTTCGAAAAAAGACGCCTATCCAATGCCTTATATGAGTCACATTTTAGATTGTTTGAGATCGGCAAAGTATATTTCTACTCTAGACTTAAGTCAAGCATTTCACCAGATTCCATTAGAAGCAAAGTCGCAGGAAATTACAGCTTTCACAGTCCCGCATAGAGGCCTGTTTCAATTCAAGCGAATGCCTTACGGGCTGACCACTGCTCCAGCGACCTTTCAACGTCTGCTGGACCGGTTAATCAGTCTCGAGATGCAGCCTCATGCTTTTGCTTATCTAGACGATATCGTTATTGCCACAGACACTTTTGAGGAGCACTTGGAATGGCTAAAGAAAGTCTTTGATCGAATCACGTCGGCAGGATTGTTGGTCAACCCTGACAAATGTGAATTTTGTCGGAAGGAATTGAGATACCTGGGTTTTCTCATAAACCAGGAAGGTTTACTTGTAGACCCGGAGAAAACCGCCGCTATTCTGAATATACCAGTCCCGAGAACGGTCAAGCACGTCAGACAGTTCTTAGGCGCTACTTCATGGTACAGGAGGTTCATCCCCGAGTACGCTAAGGTAGCTGAACCGATAACGAGACTTACAAGGAAGAAACAGGTATGGACTTGGGGACGGGAGCAACAAGACGATTTTGAGCGACTTAAAAGAGCCTTAACAGAAGCTCCAGTATTGGCACGTCCCGACTACTCGAAAAAGTTCACCCTACAAACAGACGCTAGTTTAACAGGACTGGGTGCGGTTCTTACGCAAGAACCAGACGGAGCGGAACATCCAATTGCGTACGCGTCCCGTATTCTAACAGTTGCGGAACGAAATTACGATGTGCGGGAATTAGAGTGTTTGGCGATTTTATGGTCAGTAGAAAAGTTTAAACCATATTTGAATGGTTACCGTTTTACGGTGATCACAGACCACGCCAGCCTCAAGTGGCTCTTGTCTCAGAAGGAACCGAAAGGTCGAGTAGCCCGATGGACGTGGAAGCTCATGAGCTCAGATTTTGAGGTTTTGCACCGGAAAGGATCTCAGAATCAATTGCCTGACGCTCTGTTCCGAATGTTTGAATCGGATCCTCCGGCGGAAAGTAGAGAGGAGGATGATTGGCCGAATGTGGCAGGATTACCTACCCCAGATGTAACGAACTTCGTGTTCACGGTTCCCTCAGAGATTGAGGATCCGTGGTACAGGAAGCGGGTAAAGGAGGTGCAAAAAGATCCGAAAAGGTACCAAGACTGGAAGTTCGTCGATGGTAGGTTATTCCTGAAGCGACGTTTGTCCCGATTCGAGTTGGAGGATAAGGTTTGGAAGTTGGTAGTCCCATTTCCCGAACGGCGCGCGATTCTTCGGGAAACACATGATGTCCCGCAAGCCGGTCATCTAGGCATTGACAAAACTTTTAAACGAATCATTGACTCATACTTCTGGCCTGGACTATATAAGGATGTGACAAGATATGTCCAATGCTGTGACACCTGTCAGCGCACCAAGTCGCAGCAAAGCCCTCCGATGGGGTTGATGGGGCGAAGAGTTGTGGAAGAGCCGTGGACGGTGGTCGCGGCAGACATCATGGGCCCGTTTCCCCCTAGTAAGTCAGGTTTCGCATATATCTTGGTGGTTCAGGACTTATTCAGTAAATGGGTAGAGTGTTGTCCTTTAAGAAAAGCCACGGGTAAGAAAATCAAGGAGGCTTTGGAAGAGTTGGTCCTGTCCCGGTGGGGTACTCCGGAGGTTCTCCTGACTGATAATGGGACAGAATTTGTCAATCGAAGCTTGCGGGAGGTGGCGGTCGAGTGTGGTATTTTTCATACTACTACTCCGCCCTACCATCCGCAAGCTAATCCCGTAGAAAGGGTGAATAGAGTGTTAAAAACGATGATAGTCGCCTTCTTAGAAGGAGATCATCGAGAATGGGATCTTCACTTGGCGGAATTTCGTTTCGCATACAATACCGCTTATCACTCGTCTATTCGTACTAGTCCCGCTTTTTTGAATTTTGGCCGAACACCTAAGCCTCATCAGTTTGGCAGGAGAACGCCCGGAGAAAAAGAGGTCATCCCCATGAGTCGAGACCTATGGTCCGAACATATGAAGGACTTGCAATCCCTTCGGGAGAGGGTCCAACATGACTTAGAAGAAGCCTATCAAAGGCAGTCAAACCAATTTAATAAACATAGAAAGCCCGAAGGATTCAAGGTGGGAGACGAGGTCCTGAAACGCCAGCGGGTACTGTCCTCGGCTTCTAATCACGTGGCAGCAAAATTGGCGCCCCGGTTTCAAGGTCCGTTTAGGGTTAGTAGAGTGGTGTCCCCAGTGGTGTACGAGCTGACGAACGGGGAAGGACGGGTTGTCTCCAAAGTATCGATAGATGATTTAAAACCATATCGGTCTTCGACCCCTATTTTTTCTGCAGAGTCTCAAGATGGAGAAGCTCGAAGAAATGAAGAGGAGGACGGCTCACTGGAGGTGGTTGATAACCAGGCCGCGTCCCGAGGATCACGAGACCCGATATCAACGGACCCTCGAGATCTCGGCCCTCCTACGTACCGTGGCCCCGGTGGTCGAAGCCGTCGGGTTACCTGGAAGGATCCAGGCCGTAAGGGAGGCGGTGGCGATGATAGTGCAGGCGAAGGCTTGGTTGGGGCCAGGGGAAGGGGAGGAACCGGAAGCGGACAGGGGATCGGAGACCTGCGCCGCGACCGGGCCCGCCGACCCAGGGTCCCCGCAGACCCAAGCAGGGAAAAGCGTCCCGGAAGCCGCCGAAGTCCCGACAATACTGTCGAAGCCCCGTCCCGTGGACAAGCCCGTGAGCAGGGGAGGAGAGTGCCGTCGTTGCGGACAGGAGGGCCATAGAATGGCGGAGTGCAACGGGAAGAGATCGGAGGAGCGGAGGTGTTACCTCTGTGGGGAGAAGGGATACACGGTCCGTACCTGCCCGCGGTGTGGGACGTACTGGAGGAGTCCCGAGGGACAGGTCGACCGGGATCACAGGAGACTGCGGCCCCGTGCCGAAGAATAGTCCCGAAAAGAAAAAAAAAAACATTGAAAATTTTAGGGAAATGAGGACGTTGTCCCAACTATTTTTATAAAATAAAGAACAATCTCCCGCAACATACGAGGAATTTTGGTTTTTTTTGCATGCTAAACCTTTCCCCTGAACGTCGCGATACTGTCCATCAGAATGCTTCCAGGCGAAAATCTAAGGATGAGGGACGAAGGAGACGAACGATATTCGATCTCGACCAGTGTTTTTTTTTGTTTTTTTTATTGGGTTGGACTCGTGGAAAAGATATCCCGAAGCCGGAAGTCAGAGAAAGGTGAAAGACAGCGTTACTATTCATAGTTTTAATTTTTTTTTTTTTTTATCTTTTTTTTGTGTGTGTTTGACCATTATCTCGAGCGAGCCTACGTGATCCGGACGACCTAGAGGAATCTGGTGCGGCCTCAACCCGGGTTGTGAAAGTAGACCAGAGGGGGTGAGAGTCTTGCCGGCCGAGGACGGCCGTAATTAAGGAGGGGAGGATTTGTAACGCGGCAATTTTACCGCGTTGCAATAAGGGCATCGTCCTCGCACCTCGAAGGCTCGGCGGCGATCACGTAGGGTTGTTAGAGTAAAATTAAGATTATTTTTAATTATTTTGTATGTTATTTTTTTTTATGTAAAATATTCCCGAGAGAGAGAGAGAGAGATAAGAGTCAGCCAACCGGAAGGAAAGAGAGAACGAACGTCCCGCGAGTAAATCATCTCGCTTGCCATATAGACGAGAGGCTCCAACCACCTATATCGCCGGTCAACGCATCGGAAATCAGCGCACTCTCTAACACACCAGAATCAACCGAGCAGTCCCGCTCGGAAAAAGGACTTCGCGTGTGGTCGGTAGCGCAGCGTACTGCCGAACCTTGACACGCAATAGACAATACGAATTTGATATCTTAATTCGCCAAGCGAGGCGCCAGGTCCCGTCTCAGGTAAAGAGAGCGCGTAAGCGATTTCCCCGATTAGGCCAAATTTGAATATCTAAGGGTAGGGAGCAAAGTCCGAGAGCGCGAGAGCACGCTAATGCACGAGGCTTTTTCCTGGGATATCTCGAGGTGCGAGGACGTCCCGTGACATTTAATTAACCAGCTCGAGCCTCTTTTGTCCCGTGGACTTGGAATTTCGTTATTGAGGGGAAGGAAAGGAGTGACTGCGTGCTCGGTAAGACTTTATTACTTTCTCTGGTCTTGGGAATTGTTGGGTTTCGTTTTAAAGAGTGAAAAATTATAAAATATAAGATAGTGTTTGGCCGTGCCGGAATCTTCAGTTCGTCCGCGTGGAGATCTAATCGCGAGAGATCGATTTGCTAAGCGTTGCTCGTCCCGCGTGTCGATTGTAACTTCAGGCTTCGTGTCATTTTGATCGAGTAAATATGTTTGAATAAATAAAGTTCCGAATCGTAAAATAAATAGAATTTGATGGGTAAAATAACTAGTCGAGTTTGTGAACGTGAATCGCCCTTGGGCCCGTGTCCTTGGAAAAGCCATAGGTTAAGCCGTGTCGTTGTATGTGAGTGAGTTACCTCCATCCCGTAAGTGTTTTGGTAGGGAGAGTGAGGCAATAGCCACATTACAGGGCATCGGAAATATTTCTTTATTTGTTATTTTTTTGGAATTGTATTTTTATTACGAACTGACCGAAATATAAAAGAAGTGTAATACGGATCGAGTGCCGTGAATTGGATTTAGCGCGGCCGTCCCGAAACATTTTCTTTATCTTTTTTTTTGTTGTTATTGAATTTATTGATAATTATAAAAGAGTGTATTAGGGATTGATTGTCGCGAGTATGGTATGTTTGAGAAATTCGAGGCCGTCCCGAGGCATTACTTTTGTCGAAGGAATTTAGAATTATATTGTTATTTGCTATTTTTTTTTGGACATTAGCGAGCGAGTACAGTGGAAGTATTGTGACCACGAACAAGAGGTATTTTTACGGGACATGTTCTTTGAGATACTGTTGTGCATTGCTGAGTAATTGAATTGAATAAATTATTAGATTTTGTGAGTCCCGTAACCGGTGTTAACTTTGATTTTGTTTTGTTCTTTTTTTTCTTTGGAGATCTCTCAGGAGTCTTACCCCCCCACTCTACGTAAAAATAGCTGCAGTTAGCCTGAGCTGGTAATTGTCAAATATTATCGTTGCTTCTCTCCCGGCGCGAAAGCGCCTGGCGCCCTGTTCTTCGGAACGAAACAAAAGGGAGAGAAGTAACTGACAATTTAGATTGTGACGTAGGGAATTTTCCCAGGTGGAAGATTTGACGTTACAGTACATTCATATTCCACCAACTTCAGAAAGTACCAAGCGTCTTACCGCATGAAAAACACATACAGATATTGCACAGCAGTGTCAAATACGATGGCATTATGAGTATTCACTGGATCTGCAGCCATTATAAAGAAGGAAAAATATACATTTATGACTGCATGAGATATGATAAGTTGCATTCTGTTCATGAACAGTTTCTTTATGCATTACATCCATATATTGACTTACACAACAGTAAATCAGTACTATTTCCACCAGTTGAGAAAAAGTCAAATCTTCTGAACAGTGCACTGTACGCGATCGCTTATGTTGTATCTCTTATGAAAGAGTTGCAACCGGAGCATATAAGATTCGACGAGTCAAAGATGCATAACCATTTAATGAATATGTTTCAGACTAACACGATTGAACATTTTCCGTTTGAGTTTATTGAACAAAACGCGAAGAATTCATCGAAATTGGCACAGTGTGAAGCTAAGCATACGTCCCATGAGAAAAAATATCAACCAACTGTGCAGTCTGATGAAGAATGCAAAAAAAGAAACCTTAGTCCCCAAAGTGGCGAAACGATTAAAATAAGAAAGCTTGATAACGACTTTCTAGCTGATCATAATACAATTATTGTTAAGTCGCCATGTTTCGAGGACAAAGTTAAAAATAGTACGTGTGTTAATATCGAGATGTCTCGTGTTCGCCAGATGCAAATCATAGTTTCTGGACAAAGGTTAAATGATGATCACATAAATGAGTTTGGAGATCTCTTAAGAATGTATTCCGATTATAACCCAGCGCAAACGTACTGGCTTCAACGGCCGGAAAAGATACCTTTTATTTCGCTAATGAAAAAACATATTCAAATATTGTTTAGTTGTGGCTGTGAAGGGAATAATCACCGCGATTGCAAAGGAGGACATTGGATCTGTAGTTATTATGATACGAAAAAGATATACATTTACGATTCTATGAGGATGAACAAATTGCATAAGCATCACATTATCTTTTTGAAAAAGCTACATCCACACATTGATTTAACTGATAAGCAATTGGTTGTATTTCCGCCTGTCGATCAGCAACGAAACGCCGTTGATTGTGGTTTATATGCTGAGGCTTTTGCTGTATCACAATTTTATGGAATAAAACCAGAGACTGTAAGCTACGACGAAACAAAAATGCGTAATCATTTGTTGAATATATTTCAACAAAAAAGTATTCATGATTTTCCACGTAAATCGACGCATTTCGACGTACCAGATTCACCAATTGTACAGTCCACTTCTATGAGCATATCCAATCAAAGTATTGGAGATTCGTGTAAGAATTATTGTATCGTTAACGATAGAATGGATACAGCGAGTTCAATAACTGAAAACGTTGAAGTAGAACGGAACAGAAAATGTTAAAATTAGCTTGTAAACAATTTACGTGATCTTCGTGTTGAAAGCAAAATCGTGAGTGTCAATTTTGCGACTTCGACTGAAAATATAAGATACTTCGAAGGCAAGGAGGGCAACAATAATATGGCAATATCAAATGGCAAGAGGAAACCGATTTCAAAATCCAAGATACGGGACTTTAATATAATTAAGAGTAAAACAAAAACCAGGTTGAACATTGCAACAAAAATTATTAAAGAATACAGGGAATTCAATAATATTCTCTATTTAAGAGCAAAATATACTGCAGAAAAGTACATTCGCGATATATCGAAAAAGTTAGCGGATGACACATTGTCGCCTACTTCGCCTATTACAAACAGGTTGAGGGCCCAGTGTATTGTGAAATGGTGTTTCCATGTAAGATAAACGCGCGTTTCTGGATTGAGGAAAGTACTGAAGGATATTAAAGAAAAATCTGAAGTGTGTTTATCGAGATTAGCGGATAACTCAACATTTAATATATGTGATGACGTTGGAGCATTGTGTGGACAACGCAGACATCTTGCTCCTGCCGAGGCATATTATACAGAAACTGCTTATTATCCACTTAATAATACTACTGAACCTATCGTCATGAATTCCGAAGGCAGAGCCAAGAACATTTTACCTTTATTAATACATACGAAGAGAACGAAAACAGTATCTTGGACTTGCAGTGATCTCTGCAAGACAAACGATCCTGAAGTTATAAATGATTTAAAAAAGTTTCTTGAAAAACTATATAATTGCACATTCCGAATGTTGAGTAAATTCCTACGCCGTGTACATATGTGCACGAATAAAATCAATGCGAACAAATTAAGGCATTCCCACGGCTGTTATATAAACTCTAAATCATGCAAATCCGAATTCTTATTAATGGAAGTTTTAGCCCCGCATTTTCCAAAAATACGATTTATTAAAAGATTATTTTACAGTTTAATGCATTTTGACAAACAGCTGTATGGTTTGGATGAACCTTTGAACAGCAATGATGTTAACAAACTCTGCCAGATTTCTGATCAAGCTCAAAAGAAAGCTCAAACTTGTGAACTAAAGACTGCAGAAATCAATCTAAATGAAGATGAGATACATGCGCTGTGTATCCATGCTTTTAAACCTTATACAAAACGAATGATTGATACACCACGGTTTAAATGTATCTCTTGTGAAAAGTTGTGTTGTCAGAGAAATGGCAGTTTTATTGAACTATCTAAAATAATGCTCGGATCCATTTGGAACGATTTTATGGAGTACGTTGCAAAACGCGAATTCAATGGACTATGTACGGGAGTAAAACGCTGGCACACCAAGTTTTTTGTAAAGAAACATTGACTAAAATCTCGGTGTTTCAAATGTTCGAAAATCACTGAGTGCTTTTTCGGTAATTTCTTCGATATTCGGACTTGCTAGGGTTAACAATCTACTAAGGAGTTTTACTTGACTAATGTATTGGATTCGGTTTAATATTTTTGAAACAGATTTTTTGTCCTTTAGGAATGGTCTTTATGGGATATTTTTTAAATAGGTTTTAATTAGTTTTTAGTTTTTAACAAGAATTGTTTTATTGGACTTTTTTGATAAAGATTTTTCGCCAAGGAATTTTTCTGTTCCCAAAGTACTTATGCTATGACTCATACCACTTCCCTCTTTTATTACCTTTACTATAGGCAGCACCAACGCATATTTGTTCAATCGCTCAAATGGATACACGGTGGAAACATCCCTGGACCTCGATGATTTGCGGTCCTACGGGTTGCGGTAAAACATTTTTTGTAAAGAAGTTTCTAAAGAATATCTCACTTATGAGCAGTGAACCGTTCGAGAGAATTATTTTTTATTACTCAGAGTGGCAGCCTACTTATACAGAATACGGAGCATCAATAGATTTTCATGTGGGTCTACCCCAGACGGCTGATTACGCTGGTGATCAACGTGCTAAACTCATAATTATCGATGATCTGATGCGCGAAGCGTCAAATAATAATGTTGTCGATATTTTCACCAAAGGTAGCCATCATAAAAACTTGAGCGTTATATTTCTAACGCAAAATTTATTTTATCAAGGACACGGGCAACGAGATATTTCACTAAACGCTAATTACATAATAATGTTCAAAAATTCACGTCACCGAGCTGAAATACAGCATCTCGCACGTTAAGTGTATCCGGAAAATCCGCGCTTTTTACAGGAGGCTTATCATGATGCCACATCCAAACCTCATGGTTACCTGTTATTGGATTTAAAACAATCAACGCCTGATAATTGTAGATTTCGAACCTGCATTTTTCCAGATGATACGCATCATCTTGTGCACGTACCACGGAAAAAAAGATAAAAGTAATACGCCTGTCGTATAATTATCAGTTCTGCATTTGTAATGGAGCGCAACGGATCACCGCTCTGCAGGAAGCATATTGCGATATTGCATGCTTTTCAGTATCTCAATAAGGAGCAACGTGCGGCAGTTTTACGGAAAGCTGACGTTCGTATGATAAGGCGTATTTGTGAGTGCGCTTTAAACGTTCTTCGTGGTAATGTACCTCTAAAGGCTGAACAAAGAAAAAAGTTACGTCATCACACGCCTGCTATTCGACGTTTGGCTGCAAAAAAAGGCTGTTGGAAGACTAAGAAACGGTTCGTTGTTCAGAACGGAGGTTTCTTACTGCTCTTACTAGGGCCAATACTGGGAACAGTGATATCAACACTGATCGGAGGACAGGGATAATGGAGTACGCTAAGAAAATGGTACTCGTCCCCGAGGAGAATCTGCTACAGTTAGGCAGTCAAAATTATCGACAGCCGATTTATCATGCTGCTGAAGCACAAACGCAGGTTGAACACCTTGTTGCCTCTGTCTTAGCTAGACTAGACGTTGAAATGAAAGATATTTTTAATTCTAACATCTACAAGAACGAGCGAGAAAAGTGGACGGCATATCTAACTATTCTACAGCGCTACCTTCATTTTATTGATAGCGAGCGAGGTCAGCAGCGTCTTGCTCTTATGGAGAAGAAGGTAGAACCAGCATCTTGCAATAACGATAAAAGAGATCAGTCAATGGGTCTGAATGACTCTATTATCATTGAGAGTGTTCCGGCAAAATTTTGGAGTAAGGCGAAGCTTCTGCTACGTCGGCTGCACGGGACATCAGCCAACCATTTTTCTTGGGATTCATCGGGTGTTGTTTCCGTTAGTGGTAAACCTATCAAGGATTCAAACATTGTGGATCTCGTGAATGATGCCATGCGATCAAGAAAGATGCCCAAACCAGCAGGGCGTAAAGCGTTTGCACAGTTCCTGAGAAAAATTCAAGCTCCTCGTGAGTTTATTGGTAACGAGGACCTGTGGCTGGAATCGAGAGCAAATTCGACATTGCAAATAGACCCAACTGAAATTAACACGAGTGGTAATAGTGATATCGACGACGAGGTACCTAGCGACATAAGTAACCGTTCTAAATTCTACAGTGGCAGTAGCGACATTCGCAGTGTACAAAGTGGTTCTGGTGATAACAATAACAAAAAACGACGCCTAACCTGGGCTAACCTTAAATTATAATAATGAAAACATTACAAAAAGTGTACTTTGATCCCTCTCATGAAGCCTCATTTTCAGGATCTGAAAAGTTATTACGCGTAAGTCGTAAGAAAAAAATTGCCGGTAATAAAACAGTAGAATGGCTTGAGTCTCAAGATGCGTACACAATGCATAGACCAGTGAGGCAACGGTTCCCCAGACGTTTCTACAATGTGCGCAACATCGACGATGTTTGGGAGGCTGATCTTGTAGATCTTCGATCAATCAAAGATTACAATGATGGTTATGTCTATCTTCTCGTAGTCATAGATGTTCTCAGTAAATACGCATGGGTATAGCCGCTTGCTGATAAGACAGCTGCATCGGTAGCTAAAGCATTTACACGTATACTAGCACCAAAAAGAAGTAATGGTAGATAACCTCTTTATCTACAATCGCACAAGGGTAAAGAATTTGTAGGTGCAGCTTTCCAGTCACTTTTAAAGAAGAAAAATATTCATTTCGTGCTATTCGGAACCCTGATATAAAAGCAGCTGTTGTGGAGCGCTTCAATAGAACACTGAAAGAAAGAATGTGGCGTTTTTTCACTCATTCAAGGGAAAAGTGTTACATGGACGTTTTACAGAATATTGTTTCGGCCTATAATAACGCCCTCCATAGTAGTATAAAAATGGCCCCAATCTCGGTGACGTATGCTACGGCAGCAAAAGCTCGGTCTAATTTACTGCAGCGCTACAGAAGACCCACCCGTAATAGAGCACCTAAATACGCTATAGATGATATTGTGCATATCAGTAAGGCAAAAACCGCCTTTGCAAAAGGTTACGAGAGCGGATGGAGTAGCGAGTTATTTAAAATACATCGTGTGTCGACTATTAGAACACCTGTGGTGTACATCTTACGCGATCTTCACAACGAAGATATTGACGGCATTTTTTATGAACCTGAGTTAACAAGAGTGCGCGTCTCTATTAATACGAGGAATAATAGTAATACTAAGAGGACGGGATCAAGATGACAGACGAATTTTACATAACTTTACCTAGTAACAGTAGTATAAAATATTACCCTGATAATACAACAACACGATACTATATCGATAATACACAACACATTTATCTCAAAATGTGTCTTTGCAGGGTAATTGGGCCGTTTCGTTAGCTGAATATACCAATGACAATTCTGCATGTACAGCCTGAGGGCAATCAAAACTTTATGAACTTTATCACCTGTGCTATACCGCCCGGTGAGGGTTCGAGCGTTGATTTTAGAGAAGAACGTATCTGTGTTCCATCTGGGGTATATCGCACCATAGATTCATTATTCGAGACGATTAATGAAATATCATGTATAGCAGGTCATTTGAGATTTACATGTGGACGTAATGGATATATATCAGTGACTCGTGTCTGTGATACGTGCAAGAATTTAGAACACTCTTTTTATTTCTCCCCTTTGCTGAATAAAATTTTAGGATTTAGTCATGCCGATAATTTAACGCTCCAGGATGAAGGTAAGCACACGGCTTTGTATCCTGCTAATTTAATGAACGGTATACCCAGTATGTTGTTTGTGTACACAGACATCTGTGAACCATATATTACTGGGGATGTACACGCACCTTTGCTACGTGTTGTGACATCGGCAGTCTCCGATAATTACAATTATGGTTCGATGAAAATCAAAAGTTGTTCACCTCCTCGTTATGTGTCACTTTTTCGCACCAGCTTTCAAACGATAACTATCGATATAAGAGGCGAGTTTGGCGCACCAATACCATTCGAGTGTAGAACGCTGACAGTGACACTACATTTCAAGCGCTTCGATTAACTAGCGTATCTCTAAAAATGGATTACGAAAGGTACTTTGACATGCAGATGGGCGGCGGCGGTAGACGGCGGTGGTAGTTTCCTTGGGGGTCTATTTCGACGTATTTTACCTCTCCTTAAGCAAGGTGCCCGTGTTGTTGGTAAAGAAACGTTGAGATCCGAAATTAACGTAGCAAGCAATATAATGGATAACGGCGTACAATCACAAGAAGCCTTTAAAACGCGTCTACGCGAATCCGGTGAAAATTTAAAGCGTAAAGCCGAGGAGAAAATAAGTACTGTGATGTCGTGGATGAGTGAGGAGAGGATTTTCGGCAAGGAGTAGCCAACTCGGCTACGAAGCGCGGTTTTTGGAGGGACAAAACGCGGTTGACACGTGATGAGAAATAACAAAAGACTTTATTTCTGGATGTACTTTACACTCTAGATCTCGCAGAGTTACTGACTACGGAGGTATCGCGGGAGGTGCTTATATGGGTTGAATCGTGGGAAAATGGCAGTGGTGGGGAGGATTTTTGGGACGGAGTCTGGAAACTTCTTATGGGAAAACAGACACAAATGTGACTGGGTTCCAGGAAAAGCGACTAGTTGATTAGGCGAGGCGTGTGTGGGAAGGTGGCGATAAAAAGGGTCGTAAGAGAGGAATTTTGGGGGAATAGTCACGTAGGCGACACAAGAGGCTGGATGGAATGCAGCTGTGTCGATAGCTGCATTTTAGGAAACGGTGGAGATTAAGTATGCGGCGTCGAACTGAGGCGCGGGTCAGGAAGTGATAAAATAAAGTGTGGTCCGGTAGGTTTAGAGGTATGAAGAGTCGGTGGGAAAGGAAAAAGGTAGGCAGAGGACATGGTCTCGTTACAGTACGCTCATGAGAGGTTCGGGTTATAAAGCAACTGAAATGAGGAATTTGGTTCATTCTTCTCGCGGTAACACAGTGCGTAGTATCGGCGCGAGAAAAAGAAAGAAACAATCAACGTCGCGAAAACGTTTTGGCGCCATAAAGAAGAAGCAGAAGAAGACGAGAGCGGCAAAAAGGAAAACGTTGAAGTCCGACACTAGAGGGAAGAAGAAGAAGAAGAAGATCCTAAGATCTGTTTCTGATATTTTTGCTTAGGTATTTTATTTTGAGAAAATGGCGTTCCTACACACCCATTCGTGTGAATGTTTGAAGTCAGAGCTTGAGTTGTTCTCGCTCCCACCGACTCAGACCACAATTGAGGGAACGCAGTAGGTGTATTATAAACCGATATCATTTTTGACTGATGATTCGCCCATAGAATTTGTCGTCCCTGGTCAGGGTGATGAGTACATTGACCTTGCACATACTATGTTAAGCATGCGCGTTCAAATAGAACCCACGGGGTTAAAACCTGATGCGTCCATTAAAGTGGGCCCAATCAATAATCTTTTACATTCAATGTTTAATCAGGTCGACGTGTTCTTGGATCATAAACTTGTCCCCCCCCCTAATAACGCTTATGCCTACAGACCATACATTGAAATACTTTTGAATTATGATCGCGGAGCCAAGAATTCCAACCTCACAAGCGTATTATGGTATGACGATACATCAGGGAAAATGGATGACGTTGGTGACGCTAATACCGGTTTGACTACCCGCCGAAAATTTCTAGGTGCTGAGAAAAAATCCGTTGATCTTCTTGGGCATCTGCACTGTGACATATTTAATCAAGAAAGATTCTTAATAAACGGAGTTGAATTACGATTACGTCTCGTGCGCACCAGTGACGCTTTCTGTCTCATGAGCTCTTCAAAAGACTGGGGTATCCGCATTACCGAAGCGTCACTCCTTGTACGCCGAGTTAAGATAGCCCCGGGTATGCTTCTAGCTCATACTAGAGCTCTGTCTAAATCGACAGCTAAATATCCCTTGACGCGTGTGGAGGTTAAGGCTCTATCATTGCATGCTGGTATACACGGTGATACTCTGGATAATGTTATACTCGGCCAGTGCCGAGTATAACATTATGTGCCTAGTGCCGCTCATTATGTAGACGCCTATCATACATTATTCTCCGGCACAGGTATACACTTTCTCAATCAGGGCAACTGTATTACACGCTCCAATTATCCTAATGGTTATTGACTGTTTGCATTTGATCTCACACCTGATCTCTCGGCAAACAGCAACAGTCATCGGAACTTAGTAAGACATGGAAGTGTAAGAATGGAAGTACGCTTCGCCGTCGTCTTATCTTCAACAATTAACTGTATCGTCTATGCGGAATATGCGTTGGAGATTGATTCTCATCACGGTATAGAGTGGGCCAGTGGCGAAACATCATTACGTGCTGTCGAGACAGCTTTGAAGAAAATTGCTGTACAAGCTGATCGCATATTCACGAGGGGATCCGATAAAACGGCTTATTTGACACATCTAACAAACCGTTTTATCATAAATCTAGAAGAAGACGCTGAGGACCCCTCATTCCGAAATCTACCGGCGTGTAAGACTCTGTGTATCTATCACAGTTTATTGTGCAAAAACCGCGCGTACAGGTGTGCTCTAAATCGTGCAGTAAAAATTAAGTCGTGGCTTTCCCATAGTGATCGCGTAAATTCATTGTGGGAATATAGAACCACCACAATCTGGTACGTTGGGCTATAGCCACGCAAAGAAAACGACAACGACGACGACGGCGCTTCTAGTGCTCCTTGTTATGAATAGTCTGTAAATACTGCAGGCCCTTCAGAGCATAAAGAATCATACTATCGGCGTATACCCCGCTGATCGAATTCCGCGGGTGTGGACGAAACCGACTGCAATTGTAGCTAATACAGATGGACACAAACAGCCTGGAATCCACTGGGTCGCCATGTACGTCGATCGAAATGGACACGGATGGTACTTCGATAGCTATGGATTGCCCCCAGTTGTCCCTCAACATCTCCAGCGTCTCCGACGAAACTGTAAACTCTTTCGTTACAGCACCTCTCAACTTCAGAGCCATAAATCACAATTTTGCGGACATTATTGTGTTATGTTTCTTCATTTCATGGGTACAGGTCTTGGTATTTGGAGGTTTAGAAGCGTATTTTCAAATAATTTGTCAAACAATGATAAAATAATATTTGATTATTACAATGCGTACACCCGTAAGCATAGTCAACCTAGACAGCAAAATAATCAGTTCAACAGATGTATGCAAAATTGTTGCTCGCGCTCTCGCTAGCTATATTATTCAAAGATTGCCAAATATACTGAAAAAAATGTACTTAAATTGCACGCTTCTTCTTTATGTAATAACCTTGGGCATCATCCGATGTTTCTTAGTGAGGAATTTTTGCTGATGCCTCATTTAACGCAGCATAGCTACAGGAATATCAACTTACAAGCTCCACGTGCCTGTGGGTCAGTGGTCTGCCTCTCGCGTATAGGGGAATATCTGGATTCATAGTAGCTGACATAAGCAGTAAATTGTTATCGTTCAGGGGAGTAGTAGTAGGGAAAGGACAAAGCGCTCGTATGATAATGATGATGATGAAACTTTGTCTTTTGAAACCTCATGATCCAGTCTCACTTGTAATTGAACGCTCGTCGTAGATACTTCTTCAACTCAATGCAAAGACAACGACTCGAATTAAAGACACGCATAGAACGATTCTTGCAAGACATTACACTACTCAAGACACTGATTCACACAAGATCACAACTACATTTTTTGACCGGCAAATTCCAAGCGCTCAAACTTAATAATGGATTTATCAGCAATCAACAAAGTGGGTAGACCCGAGGCGTATCTACCGCTGAGAAGATTAGGGGACCTAAAAGTAGACAAAGAGTACATTGTCACGAAAATGAAGACCAGTCAAACGAAGTGGGGTGCGCGTATTACCGTTGATCTGGATAACGAGTTTACGTGTTTCCTGCCTTCAAGATTCGTGGCGGCGTTCGAGGGGAACGATACGTTATTTCAGCAGATGATTCCCTCTGCTAATGAACGAAAGATACGTATGTTCTACTACGGTACAAAGTACAATCATTTAGAATTTAAAGAAGTCTGAATATAAACTCCTCTCGCTCAGTCAACGCTCAGTGCGGAAACAACAGTGGTCTCCTTACCATTATCGTATCTCCTGATAATTAAACAGTGCAACAATGACTCCTGTTCAAGACGTTAACATACTGAAACAGCAGCAGCAGCAACATTTGCTGCTGTCTACTATTCTCGACTTGAACGTTCGTCGACGAGAACTGCTCGACTTGGTCTAGATATTCGCGGGAATGGATCCCTTATACCTATGATCAGGCTGACCGGCAACATTACGGCTTCGTATCTATGAATCTCTCTTCTTGGGAAAATCTTCAAAAACATTTTGCTACTATCGCAGCGTGTCTAAGTGAGAAAGTGGAAGAAGAAGACATCGTAGACGTAATCGATGATGATAGTGATGACAGTTCTGCGGGGATATAGTTTGTAATAGTTGAAAATGATTTTCTACTAGCGCACGAAGTTTACAATGATCAGCCTACGGTTATTATCCAAAGTGCGCAAAGTGGTAGTAGAGATTGTGTGAAACGCTGCAAGCCGTTCTATCGCTTTACGCGAGAGGACTTTACAAAAATGACAATATTACAGAGCTGTATAAACAATTACGTGTCATGGCTTTCGCAAATCCGCGGTGATGCAGAAATGTCTAAGACTATTCTCATCAGTGCTATTACATCGTATTCTACGCTTTTCACGGTGAGCTCTGTGCAACGCATTATACGCAGGAAACGTCAAAAAATTCAAAACTACGCACGACAAAGACTAAAAGCACAGAGACCGTCCTATGAGCTATCAACTAACTCTAAAACAAGGATCGTTGCTGAGCTCACACATCATCTTCGTCATGTTGTTGAAACCGTTACAAACCATAATTTATAATAATAATCATTGTGTATATATATATACGTAGACATCTATATATATATATATATATATATATATAGATGTCTACATATGTATTGTTACGTGATTTTTGGCCACACCGCCTGCGCGAAAGCTAAACTGCGAGGAGTGTCGGATTAACGACACTTGAGCGGTGCACAATCGTTTGCGGACGTTGGCATCGCAGCTCTCTGTATTAGCTCTCTTTTTAGAAGTTCTCTTTATTATTATTAGCTCTCTCTTTTTTCTATTAATTTCGAAGCTCTCTTTAATAACTCTCTAAGGCTCTCTATTATTATTGGATCTCTTTTAATTATCGGCTCTATTTTTATTATTTGGCGACAGAGTATTTTGTAAAAGTTAGAAATTTCAATTATGCGTTATGACCGTTTTGTCCCCCCCTTTCATCGGGTCTCTCCACAACGAGGACATCCTCCGTGGGAAACTACTCTGCTCCAACCGCGGAGCGGTGCCAAACGCCACGCGCTCGCTGTCGATTTCGCCATCACGTCGACTTCTGGCCGTCTCATATCCCCCAACCATCGGAGAGGTCAAACTATTTATTTTTTTGATTTTTTGAGTATTCGCTCGATACCCCAGCCTTGGCGTTATAGGCCTGAGAAATCAGCGCCGCAGGTGGACACAGAACATCGGTGTCCGCGGATTTTCTGTGTTCAGGAGAAAGGAGTAGATAAGCTAAGCTGGTCCGGAGTCGCCGGGGTCATATGTCACACTTCGTTTTACCGACGAAGAATCTAAAGGTTACCATCAGTCAGTAAAACAGTTTTCCGTGTTGCCTACTGCGGAACCTAAAGGTTATCATCACTCGGTAAAACAGTTTTCCGAGTTACCGACTGCAGAGCCTAAAGGTTGCCATCAGTCGATAAAACAGTTTTCCGAGTTAACGACTGCAGAACCTAAAGAACCTGGAAACTGTTTTCTGAGTTACCGACTAAAGAACCTAAAGAACTTAAAAACCGTTTTCTGTGTTACCGACTGCAGAACCTAAAGAACCTAAAGCCGAGTTACTGACTGTAGAACCTAAAGAACCTAAGGAACCCAAACCGCTTTCCGAGTTACCGACCTACCGGGGTGGTACCTGAATACCAGCTGCAGAACACGTAGCTACAAGTAGCTCTCTTACCTTACTACCGGTAGCATACCGATCTCTACCTTACCGGCCTTGCCGAAGTGGTTCTCAGCTAAATGGTTATCAGATAAGTGGTTCACATCTCAGCTAAGTGGAGCGTGCTGCTTGGTGACAAATCTTACTTAACGCCAATGGATAAGTAATGCCTACAATCATATAACGGTTACTGTTTTTTATTTTTTAAACACATTACATCGTAACTCTTAAATAATTTTACATTTTCTGTCGCTATTTTACTCGCACAATTATACCCGCCTTTTCACGTCCCCACTTATAGGGTTATAATCAACTAATCGATCGTGCAATATCAAACAATAGGTTGTTGTTCCTGCGGAGAAATTGACTTTAGCCTTTTTCTCGACACGCACATCGACTGGAGCATGTTTGAGCGACTCGTTTCGAGCAATCGATCACGACGGATGAAGCATGCGTGAGGAAGTCTATCTTCGTCAGCATGGGTTCCGTGTCCTTGCCGTAATATTATTTTTGGAAATTAGCATACATTTCATACAACAAAGCGTACTGATTGGGATTCACATCGAGATTGAGATTGCCGTATGGATAGGACTGCGAGTTCAGAAAGAGTTTCACATTGGCGACGTTGCAGTGATCGAAACGACTGGCGTTTTCAGATTTGGAAATATAGAATGACGAAACGTGGTTTTTCTAGCTGATTGCTCGTCTTGACCGTCCAAATATGTTTCGTCGTGCTTGGAAGCATTGGATACTCATACAACTCCCAGGTGCGAAAACTCATGGTGATATCCTTGTCAATATGGTTGAGTAGCCATATCTTGGGCTTGTCCGACAGCATCACGTATGGCATTTGCCACTCCATTTTCATAAGTATAATTTTGAATTCCTCGTAGGTTCTATCCGCGTTCGCTGTCTGCACGACTGCGTCCGTGTCGGTGTTCGATCTCGTGAGAATTAGCTCATGCTTCGTGTTGACGATTATTTTCTGATAGTCCTCTGCAAAGCCGAGAATCATCGAGAGGGGTATGCATACATCAAAGTACCCGCTGTCATCTGCCAGTTGTTTAGTCACTTCGAGATCGAGCCAGCCTGCATTTTCGATAACTGAACTCTGACTCGGATTGAACGATGAATAACCTTTCATGAGACATGTGAATCCAACGTTCTTGCATCGGTCGATCTCTATGGCATTGATTTCGCAAAGAAATTCCTCAAATAGATGAAATATTACATTGTTCACGAGCGTCATTGATGGCGCAGTCGTGCCATCTGCTTTTGTCAATCTTCTGCACATGCGCAGCGAACTTCTTGAGGGTAAGAGGCATAGATATGGATATCCGGATTTCATCACTGTTGCTGAAGGCTGAGGCAGTATAGGGCTGATGCGCATGATCCTCATAATGCGATACGGAATCGTCGAATACGACGGGCGATTGTACGCGTAGCGTCACTTCCATTGTAGCAACTGCAAAATATTACACACGTCACTTTCTTCCACCAACACGTAGTCCTAGGCTTCTCAGAAACTGAATGTTGCGTTGTGTTAGCGTTTTGAGCACTCGCTGATGTCTGATGGGTAGATGGCATGTTGGTTCTTTTTTATAGCCATTTCCAATTTTTCTGTTAAACACGATACCCATGTTCACATTACATGGCTTCCTTGATGTGTAGTCTGATGGTTATAACTTCACCACGAAAATTTACCAGCTCTTCGTCTTGGTCGATTATGGGCACTTGCAGATGATCACTGACCTTGACGGCGATCGGAAGGTAAATGACTTGTGACGGCACTTCGATGATCTTATATCCTGGTGGCACTGCTGGGAAGAATTCGTGTATTGTCTGAACCTTGCGTCCGTTGATGTACGCTCCTGAAGTGATGTTGCACTCGATTCGTAATGCGTTGAACTTGAGAATAGCTACAGGTAATTCTGCGTTGTGGATTGTATTACTCGGTAACTCGCACTGAGTGAAACCCAGCAGACGAGCGATAGAGTCTTGTGGTTGAAAATCAATGTTTTAATTGCACCTTACCACGCTCCGCAGTGTATTGTTATTCGGCTTGAGATTGAGGATAATATAATGCCTTTGGGTGCAAGCTGGTCCTGCAACAACGCATTCAATCTCGTAGCTTCCGGCTGGTAATACAATCACTTCTTTACCAACGTAGAACTTATTTTTGCCAATATCGATGTTCGCTATAGAGTTGAATGATAACAACTCCACTAGTCCTAGTATGCAGTTCTTGTTGGACTATAGTTCAATTGGTGGAAAGTATTATGCCTCTAGCGTGGATGATGTTCCCGATTGGCTTAGAGTCAATGAATCTGCCATGATGGTTGTGATTGACTGATGCGAGTACACGCACTACAAACTCTTATATAAGAACTCTAGACAAAGTTGACCACAATTGTACGTGTTGTAATCCTGATATCTCGTATGATTGTACTTGACCTCGTAGATATTGAGATAATCCATCAGATCTCGAGGTGGTTGAAGATCGCCAAAGCTATAAAGTAAACGACTTTACTACCATTTTTTTGATAGGCTACCCAATGTGTGCCAGGTCCGTCTTTGTCATCGAGGTTAACTATTACTGATTCGCGATAATGAGGTCCGCCAGTTGTTGGTAAGGCGTTTCTCATTAATACACCACGAAAGTGAGGAATTTTTAGGATACGTGCGTACTTCAGCAGATCAGCGTCCGTCAGAGCTTGGTGTGGCAACCTTCCGTTGATTTTTTTTTTGCTCTTCACGTCTTTTCCGATGTACACCGAGACCTTTCTTGTGAGGTTTGAGGTAGAGACCTTTGCCGAAAGCAATATCCTCCATCTTCCAGTTGTGTCTCTGACTCTCCTCCAACTCTTGCGTGACTGCTTTGGAGTCTTTTACAGCTTTTGCTATACCTGCAGCGCCACCTGCCAATGCCCCAGTTGCACTCAAGCCTGCAAACAAGGGGATGAGTAACAGTAGAAATTCACCCATTTTTTTCGACACTGGGAGTATCCGCGGCACGCGCACATTTTTCCTTCCACCAGCTTTCTTCACAACATCGCAAGCTTTCCTCAAAGCCGATTGAATGATCTCATGAGAGTTATTCCCAGTCGATTTTGAGACTGTTTTCACGATTCTGGAGAGCATGACCTTCTTCTTCTTCTTCAGACCCATACCGAGCTTAGATTTTACCTTCATGGCGTTTATTATAGCGTAAGTTGCAACCTTTTCCTTTACTCCTGAGTCCTTTGTCCAGACGCGCTCCCAGACTTTATCTGCCAACACTCTATCTGCTGTGTTGCGCGCTGCGACGTTCTTCCGATTCTGCGACTATGCTATATGGTGTTTCTTACAGACTGCGTCAAGAGGATTTATTGCAGAGTCAGCGCGAGCGACACGTTTCGCCAGTTTTGTTCCCGGTCCACAGTACGGATAGCCTGGTATATGAAGTTCAACTGAAAGCCCGTTGATGAATTTGTTCAGGAGTCCTCGACCGTGCATGATCCGTACACTGCAACGCTCGAATGATGGTTGAATCTGCACGGTATAAAAGCGCGGTATTTATATACTGGAGTCTCAGTCGCACGCAGCATGAATTTCAGAGAGCAGTCGCTCACTCTAAGGGTGGGAAATTTCGAAACCCTCGCTGAACAGAAAGTACGCGCGCGACATGCAAAATTACTACCAGACAGTATTCGGGATGTCATTTGCGGTCCGTCAAACTGTGGTAAGACTAATGCATTTCTCGCTCTCATCACACATCCCAATGGATTGACATTTGAAAATGTCTACGTCTACTCCAAGTCCCTGAATCAACCAAAGTACAAATTTCTCGAGAATCTTCTCACCCCTCTAGAGGGAGTCGAATATTTTCCCTTTGGTGATCATGATGAAGTCGTTGCTCCCGTAGACGCTCACCCCAATTCCATCATGGTATTCGACGATATAGCCTGTGAGAAACAAGATAACGTAAGAGCATTCTACTGTATGGGTAGACACAGAAACATTGACAGCTTCTATCTGTGTCAATCCTACGCTCAGATTCCCAAACACCTGATGCGCGACAACGTTAACGTGCTAGTGATCTTTCGTCAGGATGATGTAAATCTAAAACATGTATACGAGGATAATTTAAATACGGATATGACATACTCACAATTTAAAGATTTATGCTCGAAATGTTTGAACGATGGTCAGCAAGGTCTCGAACAAGGATCGGCAAGGTCTCGACAGCCGTAGATACAGAAAGGGCTTTGACTGTTTTGCTACAAATATATCTCGCACAAAGTAAAAGCTATCAGTGTATCATAGAACTTCAAAGCGACAACATGGCAGACGAGTTCCGTCGCGAGAAAAAAAACGCTTTGTCAGGTTGAAAAGGCTAGGAATGCCATTAAACGAAAATACAAGCTTCTGAAAGCAGAAAAGCAGACTATGGAAAGAGCGCTGAATGAAACTTTTAAGTCAATAGTCAAACCGTTAGAACGACTTGTCAGTGCTACTGACATAAGTACACGTGAAATCGAGGAAGAAATTAAGAATTGGCTGCCCAAGAAGAAGGTGGAGGAGGAGATGGAGGGGAGGAAATTGATTCTCCTGATGCAGATAATACATTAAAAACTGCATATGATGATGACGACGAGGTTGATGATAATGCCGAGAAGACGACTAAACAACAAGCAATTGTTGACAAATATCTTAACTTACTCGACAAAAATCGAAGAAGGTACCTCGATATGACATATGGAGTTCGAAAACTACCGTACGGCACACTCATGATCGGAGATTCACCCATAAGTTTCGAAAATGAATACGTAAATGTGAGTGATAGCAAATACCTCAAGTCCGTCGGTCTACTTGAACTGCTATTCAGAAAGGATCCTGATTCGAATCTTACAAGTGCCAAAGATACTAATAATTATGGAAAAATCCCGCAACTCACAAGTGCATACAAAAAACGATACAGCCCAGTAAACACAGTTATGTTACAGCAATGTAAGAGCAATGTAACCCAATGTAACAAGTAACATCACCTGTAACTTACATGTAACTTACATGTAACTTGTTATTTCCTACTCAACAATGTTACCATGTTATGTAACATGCGTTACATGTGCGTTACATTTTAGTTATGTTGCCCGTACGTTCCGTTATGTAACTGCTATGTAACAAGTAACCTAAATATGTTACATCACTGGCATAACATAACCGTTACATTTTCGTAATGTTGCAAGTGTGTTGCGCAATGTCACTGCAACGTAACGGCTATGTAACCGAAAGTTATAAGTAAGAACATATGTAACTTACATGTCAGTTACATGCTCTACTCAACATATGGATAGAACTGATATGGAACGCGTAACATAAAAGTTACGTAACCGCAACTTTGCAAGGTCCTCTTACAGAACGAAAGTCCACAAAAAAGTGTCACGGGTTGCGAACTCGCTACCCTTAAAACGTCAAAAATTTAGCTGCTACAATTAAAAGTAGAACAAGCTATCGGCGAATCATGCCAACCAGATAGAGCACCTCTGAACGATAGCTCCCACTGTTGATTTTGAGCTACGGAGTCGCTTAGTTTTATACACGCTAGGGTCACGAATCGCTTGCGAGTAACGTTTGAGTCGTTCGCCATCTAGCGGACATAACATTCGGTATGAAAATGTAACGTTCTTGCAATGTTGCCGCGTTACATAACTGTAAGATGTCCGGACTATCGCCACAGTTGCATTACGACTGTTACGTACATGTTGCATTACAGTAACACACTTTCGTTACATAACTGTAACGGAACTACGGCGAATAACAGCTACATAACGTGCATGTTCACGATGTTACATAACAGCTGTGATATGCATGTTACGTAAATGTTACATTCTTTTACAACATTCTTGCATCGTTACCACGTATACATCACTGCAACATTGCCTTCCTGTCACAAAGTGACGTCCCAATTGTTACTTGTACGTTGCGTTGCGGTTTCATAGCTTTTGTTATGCAACTGCAACGAAAATATGTCACATAACAGTAATATTACCTGGATATCGCAAAGAAACATCACATGTTACTTCTACGTTACATAGACGCAACATAACGCAAACGTTACATTGTTACAATCACATGTAACTTTCAGGTTACATTGCGGTTCAATTCTGTGTTTACTGGGAGCCCGGATGAGGTAGTCAATAAGCAAAATAATAAAAAGTTCAAAAACTATGTAGCTCCGTTAGTTGTTACACCGACTAGAAAGAGACAATCCACTGGTGGAGGGTTGCCAAGATATAAGATTGGGCGGAGAGATACGCGACTGGATTACGTATACTGGGACGATCCAAACGAATTAGTAGATCGTCTACGTCTGCTGCTTGCCGAACGAACAGTGGGTAATCCATCACACACCAATGAGATCGTCTCGATCATCGAGGAGATGCGTGAAGCTGGATTTGTTTATTAATAAGCAACGTAACCCACGACTATATTCAGTCGAACAATGAGCGTTGACCTGTTCGGTCTGTCGCTAGCTTAGATGTGATTTATAAATTCAAATTTCCCGCTATATGTTGATAGCAGTCATGCCATCTGTTAGAGCCAGCAATGAGAGCTGCCTTACTTAGCACGGACACGAATTATCTTTAGCTCAGACACGAACCATCTTTAGCTCAGACACAAACTATTTTAGCTCAGACGCGAACCAGTTTAGCTGAGACGCGAACCACTTCAGCTGAGACGCGAATCGCTTTAGCTGAGAACCACTTCAGCAAGGTAGTACAGTCGCTAAGGTAGAACATTCTACCGTAGACATCAAGTTTCATCGACCAATGGAAGCTCCCCACTTAGCTGAGACGCGAACCACTTACCTGATAACTACTTAGATGAGAACCACTTCGACACGGTCGGTAAGGTAGAGATCAGCCGATAACCACGGATAACCACTTCGACAAGGTCGGTAAGGTAGAGATCGGCATCTTACCGGTAGCAAGATAAGAGTGCTACTTATAGCAAGGTGTTCTGCAGCCGGTAGTCAGGTACCACTCCGGTAGCTCGGTAATTCGGAAAACGGTTAGTCGGTGTTACGTCCCGGGTAAACGGGACGATTAATATATATATATATATATTTTTTTTTCTTTGGTGGGTTTATTGTCCGTTAAGGTATAAATTCCACGTTTTTGGTTTGTTTTATCTTTCAAGTTAACAAGTTTATTTATTTAGTTTATTTCACTAATGAGTGAAATAATTATACGCGAAGATTATAAATAATGATAAATAGTCAATTGAGGGTTTGGAACGGTTCACACTTGAACTTATAACTTGACACGTTGGTGACAGTTTAGACTTATTTAATACGCAGCACTTAAACGGACTAAATATTGTTAGATACTACTTGATTGAATATTTGAATGAGACTAATTAGTTGAGAGAATGAGGTTGGCCAGGAAGACCTGGTTGGGTGAAGAGTGGGAGTTATATTAGTGGCCGCGGGGAGGCCCGAAGGTGCTGACCGTGCGTGGCACAGAAATTGATGATTGTTAGGGAGCGGAAAGTTGTCGGCGGGATTGTGGGTGATTGATCGATGCACTTCAGGATTCAATATCGGATGATATCTAGGGAGCATTGAACCGGGGATTGGAACACGGAACATGAGTATTGAATATTGAATGTAACGATGGGTTAAGGAAAAGGATTTGTCGATAATAGTAATAATTACAATATATAATGATAATTAAAATAAACAATTAAAAATAATAATAATACTAAAAATAGATGAGAAAAATAGCCAGGACGTGACATCTCCAGTTCTGGTAATCCGTCGAGACGACGCAGTGCTCGACGGGTACAAAGAAAAAGAAGCGCAGAGCGCGTACTGGCAATTTTTCCTTAAATTAGTGTGAAAATTAATCTTATGGTCAAACGGCTCGAAAGGAGAATAGCTCCTACATAGTGTACTTAATTTAACTTACTTACTTTTATTGGGGGAAATTAATTTTGTTGTGTGTGTGTCAGGTTGAGAATTTATGTCGAAAGGGTTGTGGCTTATTCTTGAGGTTCCTCTGGGTTGGCTATTTCTGAAACATTCGAAATAGACTGTAACGAAAGAGATTACCCCTGAAGAAGAATCTCTTTTCGTTACAACATTGTGCGTTCCAACATTTAAAACCAACCAACGAAGACAGACCGCGGAGCGGGGAGAGGAGTCAGTAGACATCTGATACACTCTACCAAACATCAAGCGTGAAAAGACTGGTGGGAGAAACTGTATAAAAGCCCACCTCTCCAAACAGTAGCCAGTGTTGTCAGACGGCGGGAGAAATACCGCCCGGCGGGATTTTTTGACCCCCACTCCAACGCCGGCGGTATTTCTCCCGCGGAGGTAATCTCGTTTAGACGCGTCTCTCGCTACTCGGGCGCGCGGTTGGCCCCGCCCATTGAACCTCCGGCGCCATCGGTGGCCTTGGTGCGCTGTATGACATAAAAAATTCAAAAATTCAAAATGTTGATATACGATGTATAAAAATGCGTTTGGGACATCCCTCGATTTTTAGCCAGTCCTCGAAATCGAAGATTTTAGTTTTCAAAACTATGTAACACTAGCGATAGTAGTAAGTCAAGCCACTAGTCTAGTAATAGTGGCTCGCGCGCTCGCATGTGTGTATCGCAAGCACATATTTAAATCAAAAAATTTAAGCTAAGACTAAAATTTAAGCCAAGAGGATTAAAATTTTATCCCACCCCTTTCACATGTTTTTCACAACCTGAACAGCGAAACTTTTATGTAATATCGAGTATTAACTATCTAAAAAATATTATCAAATACTTTTAAAAACTTCCTCGAATTTTCAGGTTACAAAAATATTTTTAATTGAATTTATTTCCATAACATGATGGTAAGTCGATTTGAAATATTGATTGATTATTCATTAGTATACGTTCATAGAGAAACTATTTTATGCATCGTTATGAAGGTATTTTAATTTTAACACCAATTCTGTTCAGAATGTTTATATTATCGTTTCCACACCACTATGAAGTAGATAAACGGCGCGTTTTTTTCTCGTCCGATTATTTTGACAACTAATTGGATTTTAAGTTCAAGTTACCGTGATCAGATGTGTTTATAAAGATCACCTAAGAAGCTGAAACATCCATAGAAAACGGTAACTTGAATTCAAATGGCACTTAAATTTACAATTAATCGGACGCAAGTCGTATCCCTGGTACGCCTAGTCAACGTGTCAGTTCATTTGACTATCCACTACAAATATAGTCATTGACCGTCAGCACACAATAACTTTCGCTCACACCAACTATTGGCGTACAGCAACTGTTGGCGTACAATCAAAAGTAGCACACAACACCTGTTGGCGTACAATAAATAGTGGCGGAAACCAAGCTTTGGCGCACAACGGCCAGTGAAATACAAAAATAGTTGGTGCACGATGGACAGTGGTGCACAACAACTATTTACACATAACAAACAGTTGACGTACAACAACCCTCAGGGCATAATAGTCGTTGGCACAACGGCCATTGACGTACAACAATATAATACAAACAAAAAAGGCTTGGCTGCTACATCAAATTTATTGATCAGACCAACCATTTATTCTCAACAGTAGATGACTCAGTCTAATGCTGTTGGATAAACAATATTTTTTGTTTTTCCTTCTGGTCTTAAAATATACTATTTTTTTCCATTTCCTACCCTGGAACATCCAACATAAAATTGCCCATGAGCAAAACATGGATTCGTCAAATATAGACCAACAACTTTGAATGATTGTCCTTGAGACTTATTAATTGACATTGCAAACGCTAATTTTACCGGGAATTGTAGTCTTTTAAATTCAAATGGCATAGCATTCGGGATAAGAGGAATCCTCGGTATGAAATGGTGTCTTCTTTTACACACCCTGTGTGATTTCATTCTCATTGACGACTGTATCGAACGATGTATACGTTTTCATTTCGCCTGGTAATTTTTGGATAACTTTTGCATTAATTTCATTGACGGAGTCATTTCTTGGGGCGAGTATTGACCGTTTTCTTAGCCACTCACTATCTTCAAAATGAATATGGATATTCGGGGAAACTTTTTCCTGTAAAGTGTCTAAATCGTCAACAACATTGCAAAACTGTTCTGGGAATTGGATGAGGCCTTGATAAACTGGAATCTTTCCTTCACCAAGGTCGAGTAAGTGTTAACCATATCTTTTCGTGCAATCGTCCGCTTGTAAGCGAACGCACATGTTTGTCGATAGTTTACATTTTTTAACATTTCGCCAAATGTAAGAATTCTTCAAACGCGCGAGTAATTCGTCGGTCATAGTACCTCTTAATACTATCGGTGGAGTTTGACGAAAATCACCCGCCAAGACAAAAACAACACCGCCCATCACATTTTAATTATTTCTAAGGTCTTGTAATGTGCGATCTAGAGCTTCTACGGCATGTTTATGAGACATGGTTGCTTCATCCCAAACGATAAGTGAGACCTTTGGAGAAGTTGTGCAGTCCCCGAGCTCTTGCTGATATTGCAAACTGGATATTCTGTACGGCCAAGATCGACGGATAGTTTAAAAGTTGAATGTGCTGTGCCTCCTCCAAAAAGTAATGTTGCGGCTATTCCTGATGAAGCTACAGCTAATGCAGTTCGTTCTTCACTCCAGATTTTCATTAAAATTAAGTTCAGGAGGAAAGTTTTTCCCATTCCACCTGGAGCATCAATGAAAATAACAGATCCGTCGTTGTTATGGACTTTATTGATAATCGTATCATATAATTGTTTTTGGTCTTCCACTAATAAACGTTCATTGATTCGCACATAATCTCGCAGTTGATGAAGATCGTAACTCGCTTCTCTTAATAATTCTTTTGGATATTGTGAACCTGTACTTCGAAATGGAGTAGCCATTCCAAATTCAGTTAGATTTTTTCCGATCATGGAAAAGACTTTGTTTTCAACAATAATCAAAGCCTCATTGAATATCTGCGCGTTATAATTTAAATTAAGTCTTGTGACGTATTTTTCGGTAACATAAAATAATTAATTATCTTATAAACTCGGTATCACCTAAACCACGAACGAGAACACAAAGAAAAGGAGAATAATTGCTAGACGAGAGCTTAACGAGATGACGTCACCTTCGGTCGTCCACCCTCGCTAATGCACTCGCAAAACCCGGTGAGCGCCAGCTAATTTTTGTTTCACCGGTATTAACGAACCGGTGTGCCCTGGAGTTCGAGTGGAACTACTCTCGAACTCCGCAACACAAAAAAGAGAAACTTACCAATTTTTGTTTCACCGGAATTAGTAAACCGGTATGTCCTGAGTGCATCAACGAGAGCGACGGTGGCGGAAATGCACGGCCGCTCAGGCTGTAGGTTGTGGTAGAGGGGTCGGGATCGGTTGTCAGTAAAAGAGACTGCTCTTAACGATAGCCCGAGATTAGAGTCTCAAATCTCTAATCTCTACGAGAGGCAAAAGATCGAGAAGACAGAAATGAATGTGTTGGCTAAAAAGCCGCGAGAACATGCGAAAGCGCATCGAGAGAGGAATCGCAATCAATTCCCGATATCTCACGCGTCGCTGAAGCGTCAGCGTTGCAGCAGTAGCGGTAGCAGTGAGACTCATAGCTGACACGGCGGGTGCGACGTTATTCAGAAATAAATCTATCTTCGATTTATTTCGATCGAAATAATCACGGAAAACTCACCAAATAACTCGAGAATCCACGATCGGAACGAGAACTGTGTATCCGAGGACACAATGCACAAACTGCACTAGATAGTCACACGACAAAACACTCGGATTTTATTTTATAAAATCGTCGTTTATAAAATATAAAGACGTCTCGGCGACGTCTCGAGACAGACTAATTATTACACGTAACTCTCGATAGCGGAACATTATGATTATTTTTCCGAAATCCGAAATTCTTCGATCCGATAGCTACTGCCCTCTGACTCGAGCCACCTCCAAACTGTAGCGAGAGCAAATACACGTAAATCGGTAGCTTTTAACTATGAGATCCTCCACGATTGCTTCCCTAGTGCATTGGGCGAGAACAGAGCCAACTTAACAATACAAAAAAGATCGAAGGGGTTCCTCCCTTGACTATGACTTTACTTTGCTCGATCTCCAGCCCTCTACACATCCTCTGAGGGCGCCGGTATCTCAACCGTACTATTGCCGATCTCGTGGAGGAGTCTCGTCGGGCGCTCTCCTCTGTCGGGCCACTCATTTCGTCGAGACTTTCTCCTCTCGACAGATTTGAGCGTTCCGACCTCAACTTAATCTTGATCTCAAAACGATACAAAGCTTTCTTGACCAATACGGTAACGTGACGGAGGGGTGACTCGAGAGAGTCACTCGACGAGAACTACGCCAAAAGCCGGACGATATATTTTGTGACCGTGAATTAAAATTTAAAAAAAAATCACGTCACAGTCTATGACTTCGTCTTCACTCTGCGAAAAGGATATCTTCAGCGAAATCTTCTTTATACGACTTCGAGAGCGAATTCGGATCCGATGAAGCACAGGTTGCCAAGATAATTGCAAACAAATCGCGTAACTTTGATGGTGTGTTGCACGTCGCAGCCTTCTCTATCGTGGATTTTATGTAGTCGTTGTCTTCAAGCAACAATCTTCTCTGACACGCTTCCCGAAACGTAACACATAATTGATTGTCAACAGTTTTAAGATATTAAAACTATGTTGGGCCTCTTACATTATGAAGTAAACGACGCAAGAAAAAACATTCAAAATTATTCGGGTGAATAGTATAGACTCGACGGAAAGCCTCGGACTCTTTTATGTCCGGATACCCTTCGACGGCTACACCTTGGATGCGACGCGTAAATTTTTTTTGTCGTTATGTAACAAACATAATATTTCGACACTTCGCAATATAACAACGTTTTTGCGAATTCGTCTTGCCACACAATTCAAAAAAGGCCGTCAATGTCGTTTTTGGTGGTTGTTGAATATGTTCGAGAAGGTTATTTTCCGAGAAGCAGACCCGCTGTCTATTCTCCAAATGAACACTCAAATTTACCACGGGTGGATGTCTTTCATGAATCGAAAAATTGAGTATATGCCATACTGCTTCGTTACTGCTGATGTATCTACCTGTTTGATAATTATGTATTTCATCAATAATGCCAGATGTTACAATAGCATATAATTATGTATTTCATTTCATGATAATTATGTATTTCATCAATAATGCCGGATGTTACAATTTATTGATGTAGTTAGTGATGTATTTGATGACTCAAACGGAATTTCAAAATTCAACATTAATATGAGCGTTGACGATACGTGAAAGTAGAGCCCAACCCAACTATTATCGATCTCACCGTTTTTATAAGAGTTTTTGATGGCGACACGTATTGATGTTTTAGCACCACCATTTTCAGGCTTTCTTCGTCTGTAAAGAGGATATCCATCGTTTCCAGTTTGGGTATCTTGTACGAAATCTCGAGGATATCTCTTTGTACATTTCTTGTTCTTCATACACGGTGAATCTGAATTCATACAACCACACGGACCATCAATCATGTTCTTAACAATAACATTGTAAAGTTCGAGATCTTTTTGTGCATCCGGTAGCTCTGAGCTAATTCCTTTTAAATTCCAAAACTACGAATATTTAGAACGTTTACAATTTCCAATTTATTAACGCAAGAGAATACAAAATCGGACGGACCAAATAGCGAATGACCAAAGTATTGAACGGTCAAAATAGCGAATGACCAAAATATTGAACGGTCAAAATAGAGAATGACCAAAATATTGAACGGTCAAAATAGCGAAACTTTACGCAACTTTACAAAAGCTGCATATACCAAACAGAAGGAAATTAAATCAATCGTAACAATTTTTTAAGCACAAATACTTTTTTTTACTACGTCTATTTAACATCTAATGTCTTTTATTTAAATAAAATATAACCCTAAAAAACAAGTACTTGTGCTTGAAACATTGTTTCGATTGATTTAATTTCCTTCTGTTTGGTATATGCAGCTTAATTTAAAAAAAAAACTGCAAATGTAGATATGGGTCTTCTAAAAAATTATTCTTCTTTAAAAACTGCATATATAATATGTAATCTGAAACCATAACCATAAAATATAATTATTCTTCCAATAGTGGTGTGGAAACGATAATATTCTAAATTTAATTTTAACATTCTGGTGTTAAAATTAAAACACCTTCATAGCGACGCATAAAACAGCTTCTCTATGAACGTATTCTAATGAATAATCCATAAATATTTCAAATCGATTTACCATCATTTTGTAATCTTAAAATTAGAGAAAGTTTGTTTTAAATATTTTATTATTTTTTTGGATAGTTATTATTCGATATTACACGAAAGTCCCGATGTTCTGGCTGTGAAAAACAATTGCCAAATCTTAATCCTTTTGGAGACCCTCAGTTTGAAATCTTCATTTCAAATATTGACTTATAAATATACAAGCATGCGAAGCGCGTGAGCTACTGTCATGTATCGCATGACTCGAGATATTACTTTTCCCGATCTTACTTTTTTCTTTTGGGCGTCTCGCCGTCGTCCCGTACAGGCCCGATCCCTGATCTCCTTCAAAAATTGATTTTTTTTTGAGTTTTTGTGAACAAAATAATTATTAAAAGTTACATTCTATATGTTTTAAACATTGGACTTGGTATGTTTCAAATAACAATTTTGAAAAGTTGGATTCTTAATATCACGCGGTTTTGCGGCTGATTACTATTATATAAATTTTATCTTTTACATAAATGCAAACCCGTACTCACACTGAAATGGTTGGCGACTTCCCTACGGATTTACCCGACTGTTCCCCGTCTGTGCTGCAAGTACATGCCAGCCAGAATTATGAGGGAGGCGAACGGCACCGAACAGAAATTACTGAGTTTTCTGTCACTGTTGGTCACAGACTCACTTATAATTTGGTGAATACACTTAACTTTGAGTTCAGGGTTTTGGATGTCACTTAATCGACCCGCACAAGTATCCGCGACAATCACTGTTCTGCCTACATGAGAACAGGTATTACGATCTTTGCTTGGGGAAGTTCAGTGAACATTCCACGACTTGCTTTGAGAGATGTGTTAACTTTCTCGATGATCAAAACGACTGATGATAGCGACTAGAAATTTACGTGACAAGAAATGCAACTTGAATTTTTGAATTTTTGAATTTTTGAATTTTTGAATTTTTGAATTTTTGAATTTTTGAATTTTTGAATTTTTGAATTTTTGAATTTTTGAATTTTTGAATTTTTGAATTTTTGAATTTTTGAATTTTTGAATTTTTGAATTTTTGAATTTTTGAATTTTTGAATTTTTGAATTGCATGCTATGACGTCACCCACTGTGCGAGGCGCTCGGGCGCGCGTTGGCTCCGCCACCTGTTGTCGACCGACACGCGTGGTAGGGGAGCCCAGCGAGCTGGCGGTACTTTTCAGCCGAGTCGTCTGGCAACACTGACAGTGGCACTTCATTTTACATCCAAAAACCGTATCCTGAAATCACTCCCCTAATTTGCGGGTCTTCAAATTGTTGGAACGCTCGCAAATGATTTTCTTAAGCCAGCCCAGCTTACCCGTAAGTCTTCACATTGTGTGAACACTTGAGGTTTTTTCCGTGAACCCGCCCAGCTCCTGCTCTAGTTTCCTCTACTATAGCAGTCTTCTATTCACCTTTCCTTCTGTCGTGAGATTGTCTCACCGCAGAAGTCCTAAGAAATTCAAGTCGCAATATTGTATTATCACTCGTCTTTCTTTCCATCTGTTTCAGATCCTATAACAGCAGCATAGGCCTCTACACCTTATAAAAGCCTATGCATATTCCGAAACCTTCGGAGGTAAATAATCTCTCCAGTCTCCCCGCTTCCTCCATACCTACAATTGCGCTCGAGCCCGACCAACGTGCTCGTACTCGACCGTGTCTACTTTATACCTATATCTGCGCTCGAGTCTCAGCATCGTGCTCACGCTTGACCGTCTTATGTCAAAATCGTGGTCGATTTCTCAACCTTGATTTTACACATATTAGTGCGGTTAAATCTGTCGAGACGTTGATGAAGAGAAATCAATTTCTCTTAAACACAACTGAATGGCAGATATAAAACACGCAAACCTCCTTTTGAGCCTAACCTTTCGGAAAATTGCTCGGGACAGGGTTGAGAATGCTATTGATAATTTAAAACAATAATTTGTCGAAACGAAAATAATGTCAAAGAGGAAAAAAAAAATAATTATGAGGATGTATATTTTTAAAACATGCAACAAAATTTAGACAGGAAAAGAAAAGTACTTACTTGTTTTGTGTCTCCGGAATCGATGTTTGTTTAGGGCGAGGAAAAAAGTTAAATATTTATGAAATTTCACTAGTTAAATTTTTTTTTACTTTGCTTATGTTTATTAAGGAAAAAAAATAAAAATTGAACCAAATGTTACAATAAAAATTAGTCTGCCGCGAAAACCGAACTACTCACTCCGGAAAAAGAAAACCAACTATTTGAATGTAAAAATAAAATTTTATCGATTAATAATTCTAATTTAATTCAAATGAACAGACAAAAACAATACTTAAATTTCTCCGGAGATGAATTCGTTGGTCTTCACGGCGGGTTAGCGACAACTACCTGTCAGCTAACTTTTCGATGCCCGAAACGTAATTGCCGTAATAATAATGTCCTATTAGCGTATCGGACGCTGCCTTATATACTAAAGTCCCTACCTCTTTTTTTTCATCATCCGTGGATGACCTGTTTCTTAAGGGATTATAATTCATGCACGTGGTACATACACAGCGAGAGACATGGAAACGCGTGATCAATTGCAGTCTATTTTTAAATTTTGTTTTATCGTAATACATTTCCATGTTTCTAGCTTTACAAATACGTGTATGTACCCTAGGACGATTACCTGACAGGGTGTCTATTTATTAATATTTCTATTCCCTAAGTTACATTGGATTTTCTTTTAATATGTATAGATTCGACTTTGAATTGTATTGGGGTTTAGTTCGTATTTTGATTAGTTAAAAGGATAATAATTAATAATATCGTCATTGTATTTATTTTCCTAAGTTTAATAATTTCCCTTTTTTTTTGTTTATTAATTAATTCCACTCTTTCTGTTTCTTTGGGGGAAGGGATCGAAAGAAGAGTATTTATGTGTTTTTTTTCAGAAACATCTCTATTGAACATATTCGGATACTGAATTATATATATATATTTTTTTCTAAATAATTGAGACCGGGTTAATTATGCTACATTGCTACTACTGTCTTAGAGCAAGCGGTATCGAGGCAGTCGTCACAGATGTGTTGCATCATAGTGCTACACATCCGCGCGTGGTTATTAAGCTGACCGCTGAGGGTCCGCTGAGCCTCGATACACACTGCAGACAGTGTGCCGCCAGGTGTTTTATTAAATCCCTAGAAGTAGCGTCATTATACCTGTGGTCATATGATTTTCTGATGGGTGCTATCGCACCGCAGAACAGAAAAAAAAGGATAAAATTTTTGCTTCTCGTTTTTTTATAAAGTTACGTCAGGACGTAACAACCGCGTCAACGTCATTCGCGTCAGCTCTCATTCGTACAGTAAGCCATATTTTCTCTCTCAGTACATCGGTGCCGTGTATATCAATAAGTATTCGGACACAACACAAACATTTAGACCCACTAATACCTGTAGGGTGACGTTACTGACCATCTCAACAATTTGTATCCGACAATTATGATTATTTCTATTATATAACACGCCGCTACTGTACTAAGAATATAGACAGATTAACGGGGAGAGGCTAGTTTTTATGCGTCTAGGTAACATGATTAGCGGTATATAAGATCGTGAGACAGCAAGAATAGGATTTAAAGGTACCGAACACCTGTTTCACGTAAACGAAAACCCGATTTATTTTTCTCGGCGAATTTTGAACGCAGAAGGATAGAAATTCGAGTTTCTATAAAAGAAGTACTGGAGATAGCCCAACTCACTCGATGCTTTGCGAATTCTGCAATCTACGATTCTCACCGAGAACATTTTTGTTAATAACACTAACAATTAACAAATAACATGCGTGAAAAATAAGCCATTCTGAATGATAAAACCTGGAGTATTCATCGGCACCCAAAATTCACACTCCAATTAAAAACAACACAAGATCACTATGCATTTATCAAATTTTTACTATGAATTTATCTCAAATTTGCATAAACAAATGAACATTAAATTAACAATAGGAGCAACGAACTCCAGGATGACGCCAAGACGCAATCGGCAGCAAAACAACTAAGACCTCCAAGATGCCACGATAAACAATTAAAACATACGAATTAATTAACAAAACCTACATTTCTCTGCACCACACTAGTAATAATTATTCAGCAAAACGAAAGAAGACGGCTCAAGACGCGGAAAATAGCAGGAGATCACAGAAAAAGGGGAAAAACTTCAAAATCAACAAACCAACGCTCAATTACACAAAAGAAACTCGAACAACGGAAAATAGTTATCAACAAATTAATTTGCAACAATACCTAACCCAGAAATCCTAGAAAAAACTACCAATTAATAACTTTTCCGACAAAAAAGAAGATAGACCCTCCTCTAAACCTATCCAAGAACTCGCAAAGCGAACTCCAGACTCCACTTTAACCTCCTAAACATCAATGCAACCTCCTCGGGTTATTAGGCGCACAGAATCACGCCACTTTTCCCCTGAAAATCACGCGATTCTGGAAAGTCACGTGACATCACGCCACCCTGTTTTCACCAATTAGTGGACGTCTGTGACATCACGCCATTACCCCTCCGAATCTCCCTCCAACTAAATATCGAGAGGGTATATAACGGAGATGCGGACACGACTATTTCTCTTTCGATCAAATTTACTTCACGAGAGCACTTAGGGCACTTTAGGCCTAAATTATCCGTTACGTTTATAGTTTGTATTCTTGTCAAAGTGTTAGTGTGTGAGACGGCGGACTTTAGTTCCCACACATCGCGTTGTGCCCATCAGAGTTTTGTCGAATCGTGCAAGATAGGAAACTTTCATCAATCGGAAAGGTCCCCACGCATGGCGCGTGCCTACCCTACGATTGAGGAGTTAGGGCATCTTTTTCGTTCGGTTCCCGACGCATAGCGACGTGCCTATCTGCAACGAAAAAGAAAATTGGTGGATTTAGCACCCCGAGCATTGCGCTTCGCCTTGCGTGCCACCACACCCGGCATACGGTGGTATACCTGACGCGTGACGTAGAAGTCCACGAAAGGACCAGAGATACCCTTCGCTAATGTGCTGGGTCTTGAGAACACTCTCCCGGATCAGAAAAGCAATTATTGCCTTTTTAAAGGCGATTAATTGTTGCTCCAACCGAGCCGCGATCCGAGCGAGTGATCAGGCGAACAGTATCGCAATAGAGGTGTCTCAGCGAACCCCGTCTGCTACGGTGCGATATATAGCTGGTAGCGCAGGAGAGGGAGAGGGAGAGGGAGAGGGAGAGACGTCGAGTAGGCCTGCTCACCAGACAGACCCGACTCGACGAACGACGCTTCGCGCCCTCTGCGCGGAACAGACGCCAGCGGCTTTTCCACCTCGAACTGCCACCTAAAATCTTTCTTCTTCGACCACCGATTACGTCACTCTCATCCGCAGAGTTATCATCGCGACATGGTTGTAATCAATTACTTAATTACGAAAAACAGTCCGGTGATTACACAACCGACTCGGGAATAATCTCACGATTTGTTCCACTCGAGATTGCGGATGAGGACGTCCCGGTAGAGAATTTGCAGAATCGCACTGCCATAACAAGCGAAGTAGTAACATTAGTGAGTTGAGTGTAAAGCTCCATACGGCGGCACCCGTCCGCCGTATGATCTTTGAGTCAATTATGTTCATTTAAACTTTCGAGTTTTACTTGCATCAATGAAATCTGGCGAAGCGTTTCATTAGCTTTAGCCTTTGAACGCCCGTTTTGCCGTTGCTTTCCAACAGAAACATCTCCCAGTGGGTAGGACCCGCACGTATGCAGAATTGCCACACGTGCATGGAACACATCCTTTTACTTCAAACGAATTAGTGAGTTGAGTGTAAAGCTCCATACGGCGGCACCCGTCCGTCGTATGACCTTAGAGTCAAATTAGTTCAATTACGTTTTTGAGTATTACTCGCGTCAATTAAATCCCGTGGAATAAAAAGGGCCGAATCTATTCGCGGAGGGCCGGAATAAATTCTTTTATCACCGCTTCGAGAACCTTCTCGAATACCTCCTTTTCTGAGAGCCGATGATGAGGAAGGTCGACCTCGCCCGCGGGTATATGAGGTAAACAACCTTTCTGAGGCCTCTTCAAAAAAGAAAAAAAAATCCACTCGAAATAGCTCCATGCCCAGCCCCGAGCACGAATCCTTGAATCACGGAAGAACCTAAGCAGAACCCCAAAAGAACCCAAGTTCCTTCCTCCGCGATTCAATAAAAACAAGCTATTTGCGAAGACAGGGTATGATTCATGCACATAAGAATTGTACACGGTGAGGGTTGTGCACATTTGGAAAAATCCAATTCATCTTGCACATAATGATTTCAAATGTACACATCGATATTAAAATTAATATTCATTGGGAAAGTGTCATGCACATTGCATTATTTGTGTATGAAATCTTTGTACACATTGGAAAAAAAATCTGTTGATCACAAATATTGTTAACATCAAATAATTCTTTCAGAAAAGATGTACACATTTTTTCCTTGCACATTACAAATGAATTATAGTTTTACACATATTCAATAAGAACGTTCACAAAAATGAGAAGGTGGATTATTTTTGTGCACGCAATTATCTTATACTAAACGCCCCCAACATCGTACACAAAATATTGTGCACAAAATATCGTGCACAAAATATTGTGCACAAAATATCGTGCACAAAATATCGTGCACAAAATATCGTGCACAAAATATCGTGCACAAAATATCGTGCACAAAATATCGTGCACATATCTATCTGTTAAGAAGCTGGATTATTTTTGTGCACGCAATCATCTCACAACAAACGTCCCCAAAATAGTACACAAAATATCGTGCACATATCTATATGGTTTATTTGATTTTTTCAAACTTTTCTTTTGAGCTAAAAGCAGAGTTCAAGGCAAATTATATATTGATATTTTGTCCAACATAGATTTATTATACATATGCCACCCTTTTCAAGTCGCATATTCTTCCTCTAAAAATACTAGTTACAACCCTTTTTTACTGGATTAAAAAAATAGTATATTTCGATACAAGTGCGAAAATATTTTTTCTGACGAGTGTGAGTTTGCAGCCCGAGCTGAAGGCGAGGGTTGCAATCACACGAGTTTTTTTATGTCACGATGTGAGAAAATGCAGTTTAACGCACGCCAAGCGTGCGTAAAATCGCATTTTACGCACCGAGTAGCATAAAATATATAAGACTAACCTATTGATATGTTGCATGCCACCAAATTGTATCACCACTTCAATTGCTGCAAGGAATCTCAAGACAAGAAAATAAAACACAAATATAAGTCTCGTGTTTCTTTTATTACCGTATGCAAAATAGTGCGCAGCATTGACAATAATAGCGTTAAAAAAGTAAACCATCGGGGTAAACTTATGTTTTATTATTATGAATAATGGAGAATACAAATAACATTTTCATTACAAAATCACGTGTTATGCGTAACAGAACTTTGACGACACTGTGAGAGCGTAAAACGATCGGCAATGCGTGAGAGGATACTAACTCTAAAAAGAACGCTAAGAACTAACAAATTTGTTAAGTTAGAAATATGAGGAGGGCGCGAATGGTGTTGGTAAAAAACGGGCAGCGGTGTTCCCTCTACCCCTCGTCGCTGTCGGCGTTTCCCGCACGCGGCTTCGGTCCGCCGGCTCGTTTGGCCATGATAATCTGGTCGACTTTGAGAATCGTGCAAGCTGCGTTTTTCAAAGCCCAGGATTTCATGATGAGAGAGTCGATCAATTTAGTCTCGAAGATGACGATCGCGGTGTCGTCGAGCTCGTCGGTGAATCGCACTGAATCGGCGTAGCCAAGCTCCTCGTTTGTCGGCGGTACGAGCTTGGAAAGCGCTGTTCCTCCCACTACTTTGCACAGACGCCTGATGTTGAATTGGGAATCGGGATACGCATAGTTTATGTTATTTTATGCCATCAAGTTATGAAAAAAAAACACCCATAGGGTATTCCGGGGTTCAGGTATACGAACAGTTCACGTAGTTCGGGTATTCTGATTACTTCGAGTAACCCGGAATACCCGATCACCATTATACCATTATGCATATATACCATTATCAAGAGACGCGGTAGCGTCTCGACGCCAACTATTAAAAGCCTTTCAAATGCCTTCTCGCGACTCCTCTCACCTCACGAGACGCTACCGCACTCTATTTATCTCGACGTTCGCCCCTTTTCGTCTGCTAGGAAATTTTAATTCGAGTTATCCGATAATAAAACGTCGTTGACGCCAAATGTATCAGGTTCAGTATTTTTTTTTTTTCCTCTTTACCCTTATTTAGGACAATTTTTACCTAGATTTTACTTTAGGCTTCATCCATGAAATCTCTGACGAGTTGTTCGTGCCACTCTCTCTCGATATCACGAACAACTCCATCGCCCCACCGTTCACCACCCATCATATCCTGCGGCAAATAACTCTCGATTACTGTTCTGCAGAATGGGCAATTTCTGGAGATTAAATTTCGGACACACGGGACACAAAGGCGATGACGGCAGGGTCTTAATAGTTGCAACGATGTTTTCGTGTCGCATACGTAGCATTCTGTTGGAAAATAAGGGGTAGCGTTAGTTCCCCCTAGCAATCTCAACAACCACCATTTTACCATAAAAACAACCGCGTGGTTTTTTGCAAAAAAAAAACCGAAACTCGTCGTAACGACTGTAAAGACGACTGCCCTAACAAATGTTATGCGGATTTACCATGGACATCCGAATAACATTTTTAGGGCGGTTGTTTTCGTGGTCGTCACGACCGATTTTCGGTTTATTTTTTGCAAAATACCACCCGGTTGTTTCACGGTGATTTTTCCTGTGAATCAGCTGGAAACGACGGTAGTCAAGATTGCTAGGGTCATTACATATCAAGAGACGCGGTAGCGTCTCGACACCAATATGAAAAAGACATATGCCGCGAGAGATGGTGTATGCTGCGTGAGACGAGGCGCTACCGCTACAGATATTTACTGCATATATTAGACAGTACACCGACGGAAACAAATACTACTGCATAACAGAAATATAGTATGATGTTGGGTGGGCTGTGGCCGTTGATGCTCTAATTTGTGTGGGGAAGTTGCGGCTTAGGCGGCCTTTTTAGGAAAGTAATTCTTTTTTCCTTTACGTTTCGACTCTGGTCAGAGTCATCTTCAGAATTATTTATTTTGTTGAATGTTTGTGAAATCTGGTAACCGGATTCTCCGGTTAAATTATTGTCAATGGAAGAGCAGATTTTTTTTTGATGTTTTGAGGTTATGTTACGGTGATCTGTCGAAATGGTTTAAAAGTTATGGTTCTTTTTTTTTTTTTTTTTTTTTTTTTTGTGTATTTGTGTTATGTATGTGGTTGTGAATTATTGATATTTACCGATTGTAGTAGTTATTGGTTGATTTTAGATGTTAGTTGAGCAATATGAAGGTATTTTAACCGGAGAATCCGGTTTTATAATTGTGTTACATCACGTAGCGGGATCGATCGATGTGACTGTGGTTGATTGTCTTATTTTAGCAGCGCGAGTTTTCATGTGTACTTAAAGGCGGAATCAGTTATCTGTCGGTAATTTGGTAATTTATGTTAATGGTATTGTGACCATAGAATTTGTTATTTCTTATATCTTAATTTAAACTTATATCGACTTATATCTAAGCTCAGAATTATAGTTAAAAATGTTTGCTTTTTTTATTATCTATTTCATATCTAATTTGGTTTATTCTAATTTTCGTTGGGATAGTATCATAACGTTAGCCAGGGATACGTTGTCTAGTGTATTTAGAAAAACTAAAAATAATTTTTTTCCTATTTGTTTAGTCAATATATAGATTCTTGTTGTTAGTCAGATTTTAAAATTTGATTAGTTTTGTTTTATAAAAAATGTATTATAATATAATGTAACTTGGAGTTAGTCTGAATTATTATTATGTTATTATGTAAAAGTTCTCTAAAAATGTTCGGGGATAAAATTAAATTGTGTTTGTTATTATGTTGATTCTTCATGAGTTAGTTCCAATTCACATTATAATATTGAGCTGTATATCTGGCTAAGGTTAGATATATCAGTGCGGAAGTTTATTGCGTGTTGGTCTATTTTAATATGTATCATTTCTAATAGTAGTCTTTTGTTTAGGTATGTTTCTTGTGTAACTATTTTTGTGTTATCAAAATCAAATGTATGATGTGTATTCTGGTGATGTTGTACTAGGGCCGTGTGGTTTGAGTTGTGATGATTGAGACTATTTTTGTGTTCTTGTATTCGTGTTTTTAAGTATCGTTTTGTCTGTCCTATATATGTGGCTGTGCAATCTTTGCAAGGGATTTTGTAAACTAATTTAGATTTTAATAGAGGAGAGATTTGGTCTTTAGTTGTTCCTGTTATTGTGCTAATGTTGTTTTTGTTATTGTTGACCATGTTGATGTTGTGTGATTTGAGAAATCTCAGAAGTGGGTAGTGTATTTGTTCTATGTAAGGGAAGTTCATTAATCTAGTGGTGTCGAATTCTGTTGTTTGTGATGGCGTTGTGTTGTTTTGTGTGATTGTTGTTAGTCTCTTTTGTATGTGTTTTTTTATTAACTGTGTGGGATAACAGTTAGTGATGAGTGTTTTTTCGATTAGTTCTAGATTCTTTGTCCAGAACTTTTTATGTGACAGTTTGATTCCACACAGTTAATAAAAAAACACATACAAAAGAGACTAACAACAATCACACAAAACAACACAACGCCATCACAAACAACAGAATTCGACACCACTAGATTAATGAACTTCCCTTACATAGAACAAATACACTACCCACTTCTGAGATTTCTCAAATCACACAACATCAACATGGTCAACAATAACAAAAACAACATTAGCACAATAACAGGAACAACTAAAGACCAAATCTCTCCTCTATTAAAATCTAAATTAGTTTACAAAATCCCTTGCAAAGATTGCACAGCCACATATATAGGACAGACAAAACGATACTTAAAAACACGAATACAAGAACACAAAAATAGTCTCAATCATCATAACTCAAACCACACGGCCCTAGTACAACATCACCAGAATACACATCATACATTTGATTTTGATAACACAAAAATAGTTACACAAGAAACATACCTAAACAAAAGACTACTATTAGAAATGATACATATTAAAATAGACCAACACGCAATAAACTTCCGCACTGATATATCTAACCTTAGCCAGATATACAGCTCAATATTATAATGTGAATTGGAACTAACTCATGAAGAATCAACATAATAACAAACACAATTTAATTTTATCCCCGAACATTTTTAGAGAACTTTTACATAATAACATAATAATAATTCAGACTAACTCCAAGTTACATTATATTATAATACATTTTTTATAAAACAAAACTAATCAAATTTTAAAATCTGACTAACAACAAGAATCTATATATTGACTAAACAAATAGGAAAAAAATTATTTTTAGTTTTTCTAAATACACTAGACAACGTATCCCTGGCTAACGTTATGATACTATCCCAACGAAAATTAGAATAAACCAAATTAGATATGAAATAGATAATAAAAAAAGCAAACATTTTTAACTATAATTCTGAGCTTAGATATAAGTCGATATAAGTTTAAATTAAGATATAAGAAATAACAAATTCTATGGTCACAATACCATTAACATAAATTACCAAATTACCGACAGATAACTGATTCCGCCTTTAAGTACACATGAAAACTCGCGCTGCTAAAATAAGACAATCAACCACAGTCACATCGATCGATCCCGCTACGTGATGTAACACAATTATAAAACCGGATTCTCCGGTTAAAATACCTTCATATTGCTCAACTAACATCTAAAATCAACCAATAACTACTACAATCGGTAAATATCAATAATTCACAACCACATACATAACACAAATACACAAAAAAAAAAAAAAAAAAAAAAAAAAGAACCATAACTTTTAAACCATTTCGACAGATCACCGTAACATAACCTCAAAACATAAAAAAAAAAATCTGCTCTTCCATTGACAATAATTTAACCGGAGAATCCGGTTACCAGATTTCACAAACATTCAACAAAATAAATAATTCTGAAGATGACTCTGACCAGAGTCGAAACGTAAAGGAAAAAAGAATTACTTTCCTAAAAAGGCCGCCTAAGCCGCAACTTCCCCACACAAATTAGAAATATAGTATGCATGAACGTAGTATAGTATGGTGCGTCTTACGTCAGAACCAGTGTGTCTGACGTCACCACCGACCAATCACAGCACGATTAAAACGATGACAATAACTGCGAAATTGTCCTGGACTTAGCACAGGACAAAATTAATTAATTTAGCGCAGACTTTATAACGACTGAACATAGGAAAAAATGGAATTATGTACGATTGAAAACACTGTTCTTCTCAAGGTTTTCGGCCATGGTTTTCCTTGAGGACTTGAACAAATGTTGGGGTAGTGTAGGTTGAGAAAATATTTCATTGATTTTAGGATGATGGGCCGTGGCACATCTTAGGGTGGACTAGGAGTTGCCGGGTGGCAACTCACAAGGGGGGAGTACTGTTACGAAGAGTGAGATCAAGGATTACGTGGACTCAGGATATGACAACAGACAAACGAATAGATGACCGACTTGAAATCGCGCGTGACAGACAACAGTATTGGCCAGACTTTGACAGCGAGCTGCCGTGCTTAAGATTGCGATCCGAATATCTAGAAGCAACTGTAACTAATAATATCCGCCCCAAAACCAAAGATACGCGTTATTCATTTACTCGGCCGTTACAATACATTAGAAAACAGTACAATATCATGTTGCATTGATTGCAACGCGATGAAATGTTACTCGCAAATTACGGCCACCAATGGAAGTAGCGCACGGTCGCGCACTAATCTTGCACGGATGAACATAATTGCAAGTTTCCCTCATACTTATGAATACCAGTGAGAGTCGGTGCACATTCGTGCACTCATACTTCACTGATGCTCCTAAGAATGAGTGCGAAATCACTTTTTTTTTGTTAAGCAAGTTTAATTTTCTATATTTTTCGAACTATAACCGGATGGGATGGAGTCTCCGTTAAAGTGTACGAGTGCTAAAAGTTTAGTGTACCGACAGAACTTTCCTCATATTTAGTAATATAACTGTGCATACAAGTATTTCGTTGTTGAAACTGAGTGCAAACTTGATCAATTGTTCCTCGCAAATTACGGCCACCAATGAAAGTAGCGCACGGTCGCGCACTAATCTTGCACGGATGAACATAATTGCAAGTTTCCCTCATACTTATGAATACCAGCGAGAGTCGGTGCACATTCGTGCATTCATACTTCACTGATGCTCCTAAGAATGAGTGCGAAATCCCTTTATTCGTTTTAAGCAAGTTGTTTAATTTTCTATATTTTTGGAACTATAACCGGATGGGATGGAGTCTCCGTTAAAGTGTACGAGTGCTAAAAGTTTAGTGTACCGACAGAACTTTTCTCATGTTTAGTAATATAACTGTGCGTACTAGTATTTCGTTGTTAAAACTGAGTGCAAACTTGATCAATTGTTCCTCGCAGATTACGGACACCAATAGAAGTAGCGCACGGTCGCGCACTAATCTTGTACGGATGAACGTAATTGCAAGTTTCGCTCATACTTATGAATATCAGTGAGAGTCGGTGCACATTCGTGCACTCATACTTCACTGATGCTCCTAAGAATGAGTGCGAAATCCGTTTATTTGTTTTAAGCAAGTTGTTTAATTTTCTATATTTTGCGAACTATAACCGGATGGGATGGAGTCTCCGTTAAAGTGTACGAGTGCTAAAAGTTTAGTGTACCGACAGTACTTTTTTCATGTTTAGTAAAGTGTTGATCCTGTCTCTACCTAAAAAGTTGGCGAGATTTATCGACTTTCGTGTTTTGCTATCGAAGTTCGAGATTTGCATTGTCGCCAAACTATCCGTGTCCTGATTGGTCGGGGCGCTGCAGCGCCAACTAAACTCCACTCGCGCGCGATAGCGCGCGTGGTGACCCTAGTCCTCCATTAAAAAGTTGATAACCAACCATTGTTGTCGGTTTATTTGGTCTCTGATTGGTCGTTGGGAAACCGACAGTTCGTTGTTTAATATCGCAAAATTTGGCAGTTTGTCAGAAAAAATTTGAATTTTGCATTTTTATGCTAGAATTTTCGATTTTTCAGGCCAAGACAAGTGATTTTTTGAATCAGCGGGAAATTTACTATCTAATAAGGTTTTTAAACTTTGTGAAATCAAACGTTTTTTTCGCAAAGAAAGCGGCAAGGGCCCTCGTGGAAATTTGCGGTTTTTCGAGGGTTAACTAAAAAATTCTGCGAAAAATCAAAAAATGGCGTTCCGCCTTGCGGCATTCTCTTCGTTGAAGAGATTTTTTTCCAACGCAAAAAGAAAAGTTACATCGATTTTAGTGAAGTGACAAAATTTGAAAAAGTGCGTAATCATTTTTCGCGTTTTCTCCTTAATTTTTCGAGCAAAAACCCGTGATTTTTTTAATCAGCGGGAACTTTGCCATCTTATTTGTTTTGATTTCCTGACTTTTTTGAGTTCCGCCTCGTCGAGTTCTTCTCTTCTTTCTGGACGGTTCTCCATCTTCCTCCTCTCTGACCTGTGGTATCGAACGATCCCGAGGTTGCGGTGAGGGAACTCGAAGCCTTGCTTCGATTTCTGCAACCTCGGGAGCCGCAGGTTCAGTGGCCAGATTGAGATCTGGAGCCGCAGGTTCAGTGCGCAGATCTGGCACTAGCTCTCCCTGGTTCAACGATCCGATTAGAACCATTGAAATAGACAAAAAACCAATTGAATCCTATTAGAACCGATTATTCTTCAATCTGAATTTTGTCCATTTGATCGGTTTCTATGTTTTTATCGGAATTGCTAAGCAGGGCTGTTACCGGTATTCCCGGCGTCACGTCGACAACTGCATGATCTGCAGCTGTCGGTGCGATCGGGCCTAGCGGCTCCGGTTCCGGTACAGGTCGCGGCGCTGGGACCTCGAGAACCGCCTGATCGTCGGGTTGGACGAGGACTCGTCGACGCGGACGCCCTCGAGGCCTCCTTGTGGCAACTGCCACTGGCTCTCCCTGGTTAAACGATTCGATTAGAACCAATGAAACGGACAAAAATTCCATTGAATCCTATTAGAACCGATTATTTTTCAATCTGAATTTTGTCCATTTGATCGGTTTCTATATTTTTTATCGGAATCGCAAAGCAGGGCTGCTACCGGTATTCCCGGCGCTACCACGTCGACAGCTGCATGATCTGCAGCTGTCGGTGCGATCGGTCGTAGCGGCTCCGGTTCCGGTACTGGTCGCGGCGCTGGACCCTCGGAAACATCGTCAGGTTGGACGAGTGCTCGTCGACGCGGCCGCCCTCGAGGCCTCCTGGCAGGAATCGGTGGCACTCCGGCTGCCGAATTCGATTGCGGTTGATCCCGGCGTCTTTCGGGCACAGGGGTTCCGGGCGCCTCAGGCATTAGTTGCCGATCAACGACTACGATTATAGTAGGCGAAGTAGCAGATTTTTGCAATATCTACGTTGCCTTTAATATAAGAGTGGGACTTGCGGTAGGAGGCTCATTTTCACAGATTTTTAGTACTTTTTTCGAAATTTTGGCAGCATTTTCTTGGATAGTTAAGCTGACGATATATGCAATAAAAAAGTCCGATTTTTTTAACCTCCTAACCTGGCTTTCCCTCTTAAGTTATTACTTTCGTGGACTCTTCTCCTTCTTCTGATTTGCAGCTCGTTTTCCAGAAATCCACCTGCGAATGGATGTCAGAAATGATTCATAGATAATTGTACATATATATTATGTAGATAAGGTGGTATATATACCAGCGCCAGGAGCTGCATTTAAATTCCTAATCAAGAACTCTTGTTCTTCCACATTTAGAGGGTTATTCTCCGTTGGTGCGTGCTGTTGTTCGTCGAATAGAAACACTACAAATGTTATATTGAATAGTTAGGAATCGAGGTGAAAATCAATTCAATAATAGTGCATTACGATATTAATGCGAAAAAGTTTTTTCGCACAAGTATCGTACGAAATTTTATATCACGAAAAACGCGGTTTCACGCACGCTTCACGTGTGTGTAAAAGGTGGAAAATTGCGCATTTCTGCACGCGAAGCGTGCGTAAAGTCGCATTTCCACACTGAGTGAAATAAAAATAAATGTTTTATCTGCTATTAACCTCTTGATAAATGCAGCCTCCTCAGATTTGCAATCACGGTCAGGAATTCCTCAACGTCTAATCTAAAAACGGGTAACGCCAAGATGAATTAAAATCGTGCTGCAAACTCGCATTCGTTTTGAAGAAGTTTCATCGCACTTGTATCGAAGACGACTATTAGTAATCCGCGGTAGTAAATGATACTTCAATTTTACCGATTTATTTCAAATTCAATTTCGTATCGGTGAATAGCCGCATCCGTCAATTGAAGATCGAGTGGTCTCCAATTCCTGTGTCGAGCTCCGTTCGATAAGGCGCGATATTCGGACACAGCTGTATCGATAACCTTAGAGAGATTGGCTGGAAATTTCACTTCGTTTCGGAAGCTACATCAACAAAAGCCATCGTTGCCAAGAGATGGGCGATATTGAGAAAAAAATCGATGTTAAAAAAATCGATTATTTCACAAATCAATTATCAAAATCATCGATCATCGATTAGCTCTTAGAAATCATCAGAACATCGATTGTTTTATATCAATAAAGTCGTAAACCATCAAAAGTCGAGTGAAAATCACCAAAATGATCTTACTCATCATCTTCCAAATTGGTTGGTGAATACCAACGCGTTTGGCTGCGTGCAAATGAAAATTCTCGCAGATATTGTTGGTGCGTACTGGGTTCTTATACACAGACAAGACATCTCTCAATGGAACCCAGTACGACCTCAGATAAGCACCAAAGATCGATTAGGGTCGTGATGTGCTGGGCTCCTTCTTGAATATATTCCGGTGGCAAGTGAGCCAGAGCATAGCACTTCTCCAGAATATAATCGCAATTGCGAATTCGGAGACTCTCCCATTTTTTCACGATAGCCTATGAAAACAACATACACTCAGTAAAAAAAAGCAAGGGACCAGAAACATTTCCAACGTTTTTCATTGATATTTGAACGGTTGTAATTTTTAAAAAAATTGTCGAAACGTAATAGAACAAAATGCATCTTAAAGTTTAAAATTTCTAGTTTGAAAATCGTAACAGTAACTTTTTTAAAAAATTTACTAGATTTTACCAGATTTAAAGTACCTTAGGTATTTCTTCCAGTTCACGAAACCCAACATTAGCTCGTTGTGCGATCATTAATTCATGAGATATTAATGATCTACGAAAAACGGTCCTGTTTGATTTAAGGGATCATCTCAGTCTAAAATTTTTTTTTAATCTTTGTTTTGCTGTTGTTGCATTTTCGGATACAATACAGTATTATACACATTCTCTGCAACTTTCAAGTCGATATTCGAATTATTTCGGTCGCTACAGCCTTTCTTAGAGAAAGGGGTCGTAGTATTATCTACCAGCCAAACGCCAAACTTTAAACGCGTTTTTCTCGGAATGGTGTTTATTAAAACGGTGCTCACTCAGAGGAAGAATTGTAAAGATATCCCTTTGATATCTAATTTTTTTTACGAAAAAAACAGGCTAAATTCGACACTTTTTTGTCAAACCGCCGTTGTTTTGTAAATCTTCATAAAATTAAAAAAAACTCCATAGCGACTTAGAGGCTTTCCTACAGATTAATAATCACTTAAAAAATTTTGTTTCGCATTATAATTGCGACTCCGCACCGTTTCACCGGTCACGGTGCATGGGCACCGTTTTGGTTTCTTTTTCACCAGACTTTACAATAAATAATAACGATATTGAACAATAAATTAATCCGTTCGAGAAAAATGATAGTGTCCTCCATCAGTGCTTTAATTTGAAGAGAAAATATTCAAATTGATTAGCTTATTCGAACCATTAAAAAAAATCGCGAAAAACACCTACTTTTCGGGGCGTCACATGGAGATGATCCCTTAAATGCCAATATCTCAGAGACAAATGGTCGTACAGAGATTAAAAAAACCCACCAGTTTCAAGCTAAAGAATCCGGCTAAATGACACCAGTATTGATAAAGCCACAAAAAAATGTTTGAGCCCGTGGACGATTTTAAAAAGTCAAAAGTATTGAAAACTTTTTCTCCCGCTATTCCTTAAGTTGTAGCCGAGCGTGTAGCTTAAAAAAATGTTACTGGTTAGATTTTCCAACTAGATATTTCAAGCTTTAAAACGCATTTTTTTTACGATTCAACAATTTTTCACAAAATTACAGCTTTTTAAAAATCAATGAAAAAAATTGGGAATTTTTCTGTTTCTCTAATTTTTTGGCTAAGTATACATATAATCGTCAAGCACATTTCTGTAGATATGTGGAAGTGACTTACAGCCTTATAATGAAATAAGCAGCCGCAGACTCTCGCATTCGGGAAGTTAGTCTTGAAACTGTTAATTTGAGCTGCTTCAAAGTCACCGGTAATTGTCGTCACGTTTTCGCTCAATGAAGGTATCATCGCTAAAACCTTCTCCCAGATAGCGTCGTACATCGCGGTCGTTTGCGACGATGCAAAGACAATAATCGCTGGAAATCCCTAATAAAATATTTTCTTAGCTTATTGTGATACGAGTATTAAGGTAGACCGAGCGGTAGAAGGTGTTCGAAAGATTGATTGTGTGTAATAATTTCCAAAAGTTATTAACAAATTGATAAAAAACAACGTGTTCAACAAATTACCCGGCAACATAACTGTCTTTCGTAATGAAAATCATTTGTTACTTTTTTTTAATACGTATGATTCTATTTTTCGGATTTTTTCGTGATTTTGTTGAACAATTTTTGGCAAATTTCTGAATATCGAAAAAATTACGAAAAAATCCATACGTATTAAGGTAGTATGAGCACATTGACTGACGTCGCATAAGTTCGAGGGAGTTTGAGAGAATTGCAAACAGTTCTCGATGAGAAAAATGTCTGAAAAAATTCAAGCATATGAGAGGTGCTAAAGAAATTACTTTGGACAATAATAATTAAAAAATGTTATTAACAAATAATCAAATAAATAATTTTTCAACAAAACACCCGGTAATCTAATTTTTTTGTTGTGAAAGTGATCTTTTCATTTTACTTCATACGTATGAATTTTTTCTGAATTTTGTGTCATGTTTGCAAATCGGGTTTTTTTATGTTAAAATTAAAAATCAGAGAAAACTGAAAAAATTCATACGCATGCAGAAAAATCATTTTCATAACAAAAAATTATTACGGAAAATCAATGTCTCGAATAGTTTCTATGTGCTTGATTTTGTTCAGATTCTGACTCAATTGGGAATGTACCACTCGGAATACCTCAACAAGCCTACAAAATTACACTATGACGAATCTTACAGCATCGAGCTTCCTGAAGTGGATCGTGTACACTTGCTGGAATCCGGGTATCAGCGATCTCATCTAGTTTAATAAGAAAGACAAAGTGATTGCCCGAGAAGTTTATATCGCATAACGATTCGCACGAGTTTACCGACTAGCACCAAATATCAAGAGAACCGGTACCGTCTCGACGCCAAGTATAAAAAAGAAATATGCGAGAGACGATATCATGAGACGAGACGCTACTGCTTCTCTGATTTACTGCGCATTGGGACGATTTTCCGTTACTTTAAAATGTACATCCAGTTATTTTTTTACATACGTCACGTACAAAATAGTACATTTCGATACAAGTGCGAAAATACTTTTTCTGACGAGTGTGAGTTTGCAGCCCGAGCCGAAGGCGAGGGTTGCAATCACACGCGTTAGAAAAAGTGTTTCGCACGAGTATCGAACGATTTTTTATGTCACGATGTGAGAAAATGCAGTTTAACGCACGCGAAGCGTGCGTAAAATCGCACTTTACGCACAGAGTAGTATAAAATGTTTTGGGTTCAATATTTCTGATTAATTTTCTGATTCGAATGAGCCCTGTCATTCATTTATCCGCACCTTGAAGGTCCCATCAGCATATAGCTGCTTGGAAGAAGACAGTGGCTGCCGCATATCTTCGTGCATGAGTATTACGGCAGTCGAACCATCTGTAGCACGTACAGTCCCCTGATACAAATGCCGTAGAGGAGGGTACTCCTGCAGCATATCTCTATGAATTCGACCAAGTTGTGTGGGTAGGGGGGACATTTTCTCTCCTTGCCTTCTCTATTTTCTGTTTGTATTCGGTGTAATATGCTAAGCTGTCAGCAGTCGGGCTATACCTTTAAGATATAGAAAAATAGTATATTAGGATACCAGTGACCTTCTAAAATGTACGATATCTAAGGGTCAACTTTGAAAATCTGCAAAAAATCGGAAAATCAAGATATCGCGTTCCGCCTTGCGTCATTCTCTTCATTGAACGGTTCTCTTTCGAACGTAAAAAGAAAACGATACAAGTGCGATGAAACTTTTTGTCACGAGTGTGATTTTGCAGCACGAGCCAATAGCGTGTGGCAATCACACCAGTTGAGAAAAAGATTCTTGCGCGAGTTTCGTATACAATTACATTTCACGAGTCGGGACTTACTCTTCCTTTCCTCTAACGAGATCGAAAATCGTTTTGGGATCTTCCCATGTCAGTGCCAGTTGTGACTTAAAATTCACGGCGGAAATACTCCGCCGTGAATTTTTCCCGCAACGGCAAATGCTCGTCCGGAAGATGGTCGTGACGGCCTTCCACGGTTATCGTCTGATTTTGAAGAGTATCCACGGAATTCGTGTAGATGACCGCCGTACAATCTCTACTACGTTGCTGACAGCGAAAAAACGTGTCACTGCCTCGCTTGTCCCGGTGATACACATAGCCTTGATAAAAGTACCTCGTGGTGTTGTTCTGCTTTCCGGGTAACCGTTGCATCGTTCACTGTAATATTACAGTATATTACGATACGAGTGCGATACAACGTTTTCTCACGAGTGTGAGTTTGTAGCACGAGCCGAAGGCGAGTGTTGAATCACACTAGTTGCGAAAAAGTTTCTCGCGCGAATTCCGTATACAATTTTATTTAACTAGTGCGAGAAGTGCAATTTCTCGCACGCGAAGCGAAGCGGAGCGTACGTCTCGTATACGAAGTGCGATTTCGTAGCTGCTTTCGGCTTGGCGCTCGTTATCGACCAGCAAATTTCACTCGTGTGCGAAATCGCACTTCGCGCACGGAAGTGGCAAAAATTAATGAAAAATCCGGCTTCGACCCGGAAAGAAACAAGATTCATCGCTTGTCCTGCGTCGCGAGAAGCGCGACTCGAGTTCTTTATTTATCGGAGTTAATCGAGTGCGTGGAACTTTTTTTTTTTTTTTTTTTGAGTCGTCTATGAAACGAGACGGGCGGAGAGTCAAAGTGTTTTGTCTGGTGATTAGATTCCGGTGATTTTTGAGATATAAATCTACAGGGCGATTCAGAATAATTTTTGACAAATTTGACGAAATTTGCCGAAGCCAAATTTGACAAAAAAAATTTGAAATTATTCTGAACGACGCTGTAGGCAACGAGCGAATAAAGTTTGCGAGCTTCTAGTCGTCACTTCAAAGATTACTCCGTTTTAAGGCGATGCCGGGGTAGATTTTTTTACCGACAGGTCGGTAAAAAAGTACGGTTCCGTAGTTTACATAATTCGTTGTTATTTTAGTACAAATATATCTCAAATTGCACAGGATAAACATTTTTAACTTATAAGCTAACTTATAAGTTTTTTACCGACCTGTCGGTAAAAAAATCTACTCCAGCATCGCCTGGGATCATCTCAGTGTGAAATTTGTTTTTGAATGGTTTTTTTTCTACCGATTTTTACAATAAATAATTACGATATTAAACAATAAATAAAGCCGTTCGAAAAAAGTATTTTGTGTTCTCCATCAGTGCTTTAGTTTGTAAAAAAAAATCAAATCTATTAGTATATTCGAACCATAAAAAAAAATCGCGAAAAACAGCTATTTTTCGGGGCGTCACACTGAGATGATTCCTTAATTGGTTCAATCATTCGAATCTGCAGTAAAAAAATTACCTCTCACCCAAATTCGGCAAAAAAAAATGGAAATAATTCTAAACAGCGCGCCGAGCGAATAGAGTTCGCAAGCTGCCGGTCGTTTCTTCAGAATCGCCGAAGTCCTTTCTCGAGGATCTCAGAAATACGCGGCGCCAGCACCACTCGAATTTCTCGGCTTTTCGAGATCAACCGCGTCTTTCGTTTCGGGCTGCTGCATTTGTGGTCGTCGTCGTCGTCGCGGCGTTGGGACGATTTTTTCCGCTGCTGCAGCTCGCCCTGCAGGATGTCCTTGAATAGCTCAGGATACCGACGCACGGGCGAGTAGCTGAGGCTCACGCGACATTTTTTTCCATTCGCTTCTCGAAGAGCTAATAAACGAGACGAGTGGAGAGTTAAAGTGTTTGGTCTGCTGATTATATTCTGACCATTCCGGTGTGCGTGTGCGAAATCGCACTTCGCGCACGGGAGCAGCAAAAATTAATTAAAAAAAAAACACTGTTTTTGAGTTTCGAATTTTTCGAGACTCAAAAACAGTGTTTTTTTTGAGTTTCGAATTTTTCGAGACTCAAAAACGATCGATCGAGCGAGCGGAGCGCAACGGGAGCAGTGGCTCTTCGGAATTGACCGAACGGACGAAAGAAAGACGCGAGCGATCGCGAGGATTCTTCGAGACTCGCGATCCCTCACGAAAAAACACACATTCAAAAAAAAAACATCATTAGATCGAAGATCCTTCGAAAGTCGCGAACGATCGCGAGGACTCTTCGACACTCGCGAACGATCGCGAAGACTCGTCGACACTCGCGAACGATCGCGAGGACTCTTCGACACTCGCGATCGCTCGCCAGTCAGATACGAAAGACGCGAGCGGTCGCGAGGACTGTTCGAAACTCGCGATCGCTCGCGAGTCAGACACGAAAGACGCGAGAAAGATGCGAGCGGTCGCGAGGACTGTACGAAAGTCGCGATCGCTCGCGAGTCAGACGCGAGCGATCGCGCAGTAAAAATATCGCCTCTCACCCAAATTCGGCAAAAAAAAAAAATTAAAATAATTCTGAACAACTCACCGAGCGAATAAAGAGTTCGCAAGCTTCCGGTCGAATCTTCAAAATCGCCGAAGTCCTTGCTCGAGGATCTCAGACATACGCGGCGCCGGCACGACTCGAATTTTTCGGCTTGAGATCGACCGCGTCTTTGGTTTCGGGCTGCTGCGTTTATCGTCGTCGTCGTCGCGGCGTTGGGACGATTATTTCCGCTGCTCAGCTCGTCCTGCAGGATGTCCTTGTGATGCTCAGGATCCCGAGTCGCGAACGATCGCGAGGACTCCTCGACACTCGCGAACGATCGCGAAGACTCTTCGACACTCGCGAACGATCGCGAGGACTCTTCGACACTCGCGAACGATCGCGAGGACTCTTCGAGACTCGCGAGTCAGACGCGAAAGACGCGAGGAAGACGCGAGGAAGACGCGAAAGACGCGAGGAAGACGCGAGAAAGACGCGAAAGACGCGAGTCAGACGCGAAAGTCGCGATCGCTCGCGGGTCAGACGCGAAAGACGCGAGAAAGACGCGAGCGGTCGTGAGGACTGTTCGAAACTCGCGATCTTTACCGATTCTCGGTACCGTCACTCGTTATTAAAATTATTTTCACTCACCTTGTTCGCTTTTTCCTTCAAAAAACGCACTCAAACACACACACCGAAACGCCGTTGGTCCACTAACTGAAACGAGACCAGATGACAGCTGCGATGACATACGAATGCAGCTGTTTTCTGTTCACTGACGTGCGACTTGAATATGTAGTTTTTCTACATATTTAATATATTCTTTTTAATATTCTGTGCACAATATTTTCTGCACAATATTTTCTGCACGATATTTTGTGTACGAAGTTTGGGGCGTTAATTAAAAGATAATTGCGTGCACAATAATAATGCAGCTTCTTATTTTTGTGAACGTTCTTAATGAATATGTGTAAAACTGTAATTCATTTCCAATGTGTAAGAAAAAAATGTGTACATCTTTTTTGAAAAAATTATTTCATGTCAACAATATTTGTGATTAACAGATTTTTTTTTTCCAATGTGTACAAAGATTTCATACACAAATTATGCAATGTGCATGACACTTTCCTAATGAATATTAATTTTAATATTGATGTGTACATTTGAAATCATTATGTGCAAGATGAATTGGATTTTTCCAAATGTGCACAACCCTCACCGTGTACAATTCTTATGTGCATGGATCATACCCTGTCTTTGCGAAAACCTCTTGGATTATCTAATTTGGCTATAATTTAGTCACATACAACAAAATCCGCAAATAAACTGTTATTTAATTAAATTAGATAAATAAGCGAAATAGCGGAAACGTTTCAATATATATATTGGACCGACTTCGGGGAATCGCTCATCGCACTTGGCGAGCGACCTGTTTACGAATGTGGCCCATGGAGAAAAAACCATTAGAGGATCGGATAAGTTTTTCCTTTCAATAAATATAAATATATACTCGACTATAATATCATTTAATTCGTAATTATGGAGTTAGAGTGTCGCGAGATGTCGAACCATTTAATTGTTTTTTCGGCGATATTGAATTGATTTTTCTGTGACATTTAATTGGTTTTCTGCAATATTGAATTGATTTTTCTGCGATATTTAATTAATTGTTTGCGATGTTGAATTGATTTTCTGCAATATTTAATTGATTTTCTGGTGATATGTAATTGATTTGTCGGATATTTTTATGAAGGTACCTGGCCTTGGGCCATATGTATTTAGAGGAAATGTTTAGCGTGTAATAATGCTAAGGAGAGATTATTATATGGATTAAAATGTTATTGGCAAGGTCCACTGTCACTCCTGTCCACGAATCGATTATATGAACGTTGTCTTTTGGTAATCTTAAATACCGTGATTGTAATAATAAAAAAATTAAAAAATGAATGATTATATCTGTTTAAACCAAACGAAATTTATTACAAAATGGCGCCCAGCGTGGGGCAGCAGATAATTGATATATGATATCGTGAATAACATTGATGGTTACATTCTAATCGGATTATTTGAAATTAGAGTGAATTGTAAACTTAGATTATCTTTAAGGCCTATACATGCAGACACGTTCGAGGAGTAACGGCAATATTAATCAATTGGAGAATAATTCCGGTGATAATATGCAAGCATCTGTGGTAAACATGCCGGAAAATATAGAAAATAATGATCAGGTCGATGCACCGCCTCAAGCGGACGGTGTTACCGAGAGGTTTCGAATCGATTGAGAGCGCATTGGGAGACAATGTGCTGATTGGGAGGCGCTCAGACTTAGAATGTTTGGCGAGTTAAGTAAACTGCGTGAAACGACAATTAGGCAGGAACGAGAAATATTTCGATTGCGCGGAGAGAACGAAAGATTACACAGTTTATCTAATTCGAGTGATGAAGGCAACCGGAATGCCGGTATGTTGAATGGGCTTGTTCGCGGGATAAATTCGATGAATATCAACGTAAAGCCACCCTGATTTGGTCACGATATGTTGGCTAACCGTAACGAGTTTCTGGAACAGGTTGATCGATATTTTTTGATAAAAATGGTTCCAGAAAATAGTAAGTTATTGGTGTTGAAAACCTTATTGGATGGTCCCGCACGCGATTGGTATCGCGCACAAACGGTATCGTTCACTGATTTTCAGGCATTTAAACTCGCGTTTTTGACTGATTCTGTTCCGACCCAAGTGCGTTTGAAGGCTCAATGGGCTGCGCGTCGTTATGCTTTATCGGATGGAGCAATGCAGTCATACTTTCTCAAATAAGCCAGTCTTACACAGTATTTTACGCCAAAACTTGACCAGTATGAGATTAATTATACTGTGGTCCAACAGTTGCCGATGCGTGCACTGGACGCACTGGTGACGGTGGATTACGCTGATTTAAAGATTGTAGCGAGAGCATTGGCCCAGCTTGACACGAGTTTCGATGAAAATCGAAATCGCGATGCTCGTCGTAGCCCTACCAGTAACAACTGGAGTTACAACTTTAGTTATAACTCCTCAATGAACACCAGTGGTAGCAGTGGGGGATCACGGTATGCCAGCAGCTCACCCAATAACAGTGGCGCTATTCCAAGGCAGCCGAATAACTCACAATCGTCATCTTATCGCACTCGATCTTTAGATGCTAACGTTGTGCCGTGGTATCCCATACCGGATTTGTCGGTACCCCCACCTGTGGTAGCTGGGAGATTTGAAACCCCATTGCAGAATGAGGCTGGAGCGATGAACACGACCGATGTCGAAATTTTAAACTAACATGCGGCGCTAAGATTCGCGGGTCCGACATGAGCCGCTGCCCGTTTGATTTGCTCGGGGACCTCGCGTCATCAATAATTAAAAAACCTGACGACAAGAATAAACAACGTTTGTGTATCGGGTCGTCATGCTCTCACGTAATCTTGTTCCTGTGTAAAGTACCAATATCGACACTTCTCGATACCGGGAGTCAAGTCACATGCATTTTAGAGAGTTTCTATTTGTATCTTGGGAAAATATGTAAATTAACGGAGCTGCCGGTAGCCAATATCGAAGTACTTACTGCAATTCGCGAAAAGCCAAATCCGGTAAAGATGCAAGTGATGCTAGAGATTACTATCGGCACCACAACTATTCGTACTGTTTTCCTAGTCATTCCACACTTAACAAGCAACGTAATTCTCTGTAGCGATTGGATGCTGCGAACAGGAACGATGATTGATTTTTCGAGTCGTTCTCTGGTTGTGAATGGTCGAGTCATACCTTTGGATCTCGTATCATTCGGTCATACCTCAAACGAACGCATCAGCGTCTCTAAAGAGATAGATTTCACCTACATCTAAATCTTTGTCAGATACGTCGGAAATAAAGAACCCCAGTACCTCGTCGATCGTTGTGATGGAAGAGGATGTTGGTAGCAATACAGTGATCGATATTTCTTTCGTTCCGTCATCAAAGGAGACGTTGGTACCTACTTACTTACCTGCAAGCCGAGATATGAACGAGTCAACCAGTTTCCCGCAACGGTCTGCATCCTACACATTGCCTGCAGTCGAGGAGGTCGAACCTAACAGTTCTCAAATGGAAGGAGATAGTGGCTAATTATTCGGGTTACCCGAAAATATCCAAAATAATAATCAAATTGACTGTGTCTCAACGATATCGCCAGTTAACATCGTGTCATGTTCCATAACGTCGGCCGAAGTAAAAAATGAAATGGAATGTATAATCGATCGGGAAGTAGAAGGGGCATCAATAATCGATGATCAACACTTTGAACTCGCCGACGCGCGTTATTCGTGCCGTCTGTATAAGGAAGGAGAAGACGAGAATTATTTCGAAGACGTCAATACCGTAATAGTAGATCTCACTGATTGCACGCCTGAGCACCGCGACGCCATAAAACAGTTGTTGTTAAAGTATCAGCGACTCTTTTCGTACAAAACTGAAGAAGCGGGTGTATATGAACATAAAATACGTTTAAAAGACCCGAAAGCCATTGAGACGATTCTCAAATGCCTCCTTCCCCGTAAACAGCATCTCAAAGATAGAACGCGGGTGAGATGAGCAACGGGCCCTCGTGTGGTCGCCAACAGAGCAGCCCACCACATCCCGGGGGTCCAGCGCGCACCAGCGATCACGCGCTAGGCACGCAGAAATTGCGTCAGCCGCACGTGATACACCCCGAATCTTGAGGGAAGGAGAGCCAGCTCCTACGTCACATCGACGTCACGAGGCTTGGAAAGGGAGTACTGATCGGGTATAAAAGGCGGCCCGAGAGCACTGGAAAGCACCTTTTCGGGTTAGCTACGACTGCGTGCACAACCAAACTTCCTTCCGAACGCCAGCATCGGCAACCTTCCCTGGAGACAGGGATAACAGCTGCTGTCTGGATTACCTTTTTTTTCTATCCTATAACAGCGCCTGCGACTACTCTCTGAGACAAGGTGACTGCCATCGTCTGTTTCGTTGGACAATCTTTTTATTTCATTTATATTTTTTGTATAATTAAGTCCATCTCCGAGGATATAAAAACACAAATGATTATTTGAATTATATAAAATCTCCGATGACTTAATTGAATTATATAAAACCACGGATGACTATTTAACTTAATTGAATTATATTAAATCTCAATTTTGGAGAATACAATGAAAGATTAGTTTGTAACGATAACGTTAAATTATAGAAAATAAAAACAAACTGTTTATAATTGACAATCAGAATCAATATCTCTATTTTTTTATTTCACAGCACCTGCCCTCACAAACAAAAGTGAGCAAAAATCTCACGTAACACGAGTTTCGGAGCAGGGTCAGTAAGCCTCCGAAAGTGAAATGTTATACCATTGTTCGTATCCGGTTCCTTTTGCGATGAGAGAATCTGTCGCAAAAGAAATCACCGATATGGTCGCAGCTGGTATCATCGAAAGATCAGAAAGCCAGTCTTGCAAACCCCTACGAATCGTGGAGAAGAATGATGGTAGACTTTGCATCGGTTTGGACGCTCGTTTTATAAACAATGCCATTGAATCGGATAGCGAGTCTCCCCCTCTAATTGGAGAGATTCTCCAGAAATACCACAGTACCCGTTTCATGTCTACGATAGACCTGGCCTATGGGTACTGGTAAAACCCTTTGTCGGTAGAGTCGCGGCTGTATACCACTTTTTTGTACGCCTCGCATCTTTATCAATTTAGGAGAATACCTTTCGGCTTGAAAACCGCGGGAAGCGGCTTCATCCGGGCGTTAAACTTTGCACTCGGTAGCGAGTTTGACTCGTTTCTTACATGCTACATTGATGATCTCTTAATAACATCTCCGTCTTTCAAAGAACATTTAAACCACATGGATCCATTGTTTTCCAGATTAGAAAGTCACAACTTCACATTGCGACTCGACAAGTCATATATCTGCTGGAAGGAAGTAGAATTTCTCGGATTCATTCTCTCAGTTGATGGAATTAAACCTAAGCCCAATAAATTAGAGGTGATCCATAATTTTGCCGAGCCGAAAAATAGGAAGGAAGTACAGCAAGTCATCGGGGTATGCACCTACTATCGCCAATTTACTGTGCGTCATGCGAATCTAATCGACCCTTTTCGCCCCTTACTCAAGAGCAAAAGCCTTTAGATGTGGACGCCAGAACACAGCCAAGCGTTTAAAGCTCTAAAAAACACCTTTGCTGACTGTATAACGCTTCGCTATATTCTTCCTGACGTCCCCTTCAAGATCCAAACAGACGACTCAGGCAAAGGTATCAGTGGAAGGAATATTATATCAAATGGACCTCGAGGAAGAGCATCGCGCCATCTCATTAGTAAGCCGATGTCTGTACTGTGCCGAAATCAACTATAATACGACTGGAAAGGAGCTTCTTGCTATTATCTACACGATCGCAAAATGCCGCATTTATCTTGCAAAGAGGCTTTTCCACGTGATCACCGACCATCAAGAATTCGCCTTTCTGAATCCGACGCCTTTCCATACTGCTCGATTGGCTGGCTGGAGTACGAGCATAGTGTATTACTTGCAGCAATACACTATGCTCGTTTCACATTGTACCGGGCGTGAGAACATCGTCGCCGACTTCTTTAGTCGCAATCTGCAAAGTAAGTTTGAGCCGGAAAATAATTCCCATCGTCTCGTCATCGCTTCCTTTACTCTCGACATTAAACTGGAGTTCACGAAAGAAGAGGTACCTCTTCATACGATACACAAACTGGCCTATCGCTATGAATATTTGCCAAAGAAAAAAGAAAATACACATCTGGCCCAGATAATGGCAAATGTTGAAAAGGATCCGATGACAGTTTACTACTAAATTCATCAAGGAGTCTTGTTTAGATCGACACCAGACGGCCGGTGTTGGCAGGTAGTGGTTCCTGCAATCTTAACAAATCGTCTAACGGAATTTACGCACGTGAAGCTTGGGCATCCCGGAGTTGCCAAAACTCTTGCCTATATAAAGATGCATTTCTTCTGGAAGTGCATGAACGCTACAGTTAAAAAATTCGTACTTAACTGTGATCTCCGCCAGTGGGTAAAATGCTCAAATCAGTCAATGGAAGGAGCATATGATATGGTTCCAACACGTAGGCCATCAGAGCTTGTTACTGTAGATTTTTACGGTCCCCTACCTCGGTCGAGTGGAAGAGTCGAATATATTTTCGTTGTCCTAGATGCTCATTCGAAATATGTTAAGCTCTACCCAATCAAAAAGGCCAATACACGAATTGCGTTGTGCAAAGTTCTATGGAAATCCCGTTTACAACAGGAAGGTATACAGGCGATATTTTCTTCGATTCGCCACCCTCACAGCAATCCGACGGAACGCGTAATGAGAGAACTTGGACGTCTGTTCCGCACTCTATGCTCCGATGTTCATACCAAGTGGACATTGAGTATTTAAAAAATCGAGAAATTTCTCAATCTTACTGTGCACACGAGCACCGGCTTTGCGCCTTACGATTTCCATTTCGGAAAACGAATATCAGAAAGCCTTGATGAACTATTACCATTTCCCCCAAGCAGTGATATTTCTCATAATGAAAAGATCGCCATGGCCGAATCGCGAATTAAATTATATTTTGAATATCGTCAGCGAAACCAAAAAGGGGTTTCCAACATTCCATTCGAGATTGGAGATCTTATTCTTCTTAGAGTTCCATTGCCGTCGAGCGCGCAAGATCGCGTGAGCAACAAGTTTTCTCACCTGTTCCAGGGACCGTATCGTATCGGAAAACTTATCGAAAAAAATGCCTTTCTGTTAGTCGATCCAGAAACCCCCAAAATTGTAAAGAATGTCTATAACCGATGTAGCTTAAAGAAATATAATACACCCATTCACCACGCCTAATCTCATTGCGTTCGTCTCGACGTTTCTAAAGGTCCGGAGGTCGAATAGTATGTAAATTACTTAGCTTAAGAATTATACGCATTCGTCTGTACATTCTTGCACTAAGTAAGGGCGATAAATATAAGAAGTAATTGTAAGTACCCCTTATATCGACCAGCGGTAAGGGCGTTCATTTATTGATTTATAGATCGCGGGAGGTCGCTCTCTGTAACTCCCCAATATTATACCTATGAGTTACCGCATCTCAATCATACGCGTAAACCCGGTAAGCTACCCGGTAGAGTAGAGACTCTCACTCTCCCCAGTCGTCCGCGAGTACTCACCGAGAGGTGACTGCAGATCCCGTAGTCTCTCTCTATATCTATATATTCACACCCTTCTGTCCATTTTCGCGAAATAACTGTGCGCATTAATCGTGTTTTATTCTTCATGGAAGATAAATTAAAGGGTATCAACGTGGGTGTATACTTGTAATCAGGTAGCGTATAATTTTTCTATCAGCCTAAACTTTATATTCTAAATTCGAAACGAAAAATGTACCATGCCGAAACCACGTGTTTTCATATAGGACTTCTGGGCCGATAATGTGGGTGATAGAACCGATAGACGATCGCCAATCTATGGGGCCTTTTGGCTCGCCCCAAGAGCGAAACGTTCCCGCCTCTTTTTGGGGAAAATTGAATTCTGGAGGAAATAGTTCGCTCATTCGGGAAAAAAATCTTCGTCTCACCGGTCTTCTTACGGTACCGAGCATCTCTAGCATCGCCGTAGAGCGCGTGACGTCACGAACGTCACACTATATCTATATATATATATTGGACCGACTTCGGGGATTCGCTCATCGCACTTGGCGAGCGACCTGTTTACAAATGTGGCCCATGGAGAAAAAACCATTAGAGGATCGGATAAGTTTTTCCTTTCAATAAATATAAATGTATACTGGACTATCATATCATTTAATAAGTAATTATGGAATTAGTGTGTCGCAAGATGTCGAACCATTTAATTGATTTCTCGGCGATATTGAATTCATTTTTCTGCGATATTGAATTCATTTTCTGCAATATTGAATTGATTTTTCTGCGATATTTAATTGATTTTTTGGGATATTGAATTGATTTTCTGCAATATTGAATTGATTTTTCTGCGATATTTAATTGATTTTTCTGCGATATTTAATTGATTTTTTGCGATATTGAATTGATTTTCTGCAATATTTAATTGATTTTCCTGCGATATTTAATTGATTTTCCGGTAATATGTAATTGATTTTTCGGGTATTTTTATGAAGGTATCTGGCCTTGGGCCATATGTATTTAGAGGAAATGTTTAGCGTGTAATAATTCTAAGGAGAGATTGTTATATGGATTGAAATGTTATTGGCGAGGTCCACTGTCACTCCTGGCCACGAACCGATTATATGAACGTTGTGTTTGGTAATCGTAAATACCGTGATTGTAATAAGAAAAAAAAAATGATTATGTCAGTTTAAACCAAACAAAATTTATAAAAATAAAAAAAAATGTATTACAGTAGGATAACTTGAGTATCAATTCAGGAGCACGCAGGAAAAAAAATATTTGTGCTTGTACGATAGCTTTTAGGGGTATCTTGAAAACTGGTAGACTGCAGAAGCTCTAGCTTTGGTGCGGCTTCGGGAGCAAAGAAATGTAAACTAAAAATGAATAACAAAAAAAAAGAAATAAAAGAGATCTCAAACAAAAGTCGGTTGACATTTGTGTGCGTAAGTCGCGGTATCTCCCTACTTATAATTAGCGATAACACTTAGAATATAAGAATAACGATAAAACATGGAGGAAAGGAACAAGAAAATATATACAAAACTGAACGATGGCTTTCCATACTTAAGACTAACGGTAACTCTTAATACCTCTTAATAACTGTCTCGATCGCTGAACCGCTATGCGGTGAAAAACAACAAAGTACCGGCTTCTCCGGTCAAAATTATCAACAACCAGAAATTCTCCACTCACAAACAAACCAACCATCAACAGTAAATAATTAATACTAAACATAAAACATCCATAATATAACCAATCAATAAGATAAATTTATCATTCAAATAGTAACCGCTGGTAGACATAACCTCAAACGTCACTCGAGATATTTTGACTGGAGAACCTGGTCTCACGACAGAAATAAAAGAAATTCTGAAGATGACTCAGAACCGAGTCGAAATGTCAAGAAATGTCTTAATTTAATTAAGAAAGACACCCAGGCAGTTTGCAGCCGCAGCTCAACATCCACTCTATTTATCATCTGCCACAGCCCATCAAACATCTTTAACTCTTAATACCATTTCGGGAACACAAAAAGAAAAAGAGAGAGCTCCGAGAAGGGGACGACGAGAACGGAAGTACGGGGGTGTGGAGAAAGAGAGCACGATAACTTTAACCCTGTGGTCCTTAGTACCAGCAGGGACGCGTGGGATACTACGCGCGGTAATCCGGATGGTGCGAGTACGACTCTTCATACCAGGCCTCTGGTGACGGTGAAACACATTCTGCACAGCTGGGGCATACTGGTTGGGCGACACATATCCCATAATCTTCGGGCCTCGGTAAGCTTGGTCGGGCTCTGGAGGTTGTTGGACCTCGGTTTCTTGGGAGCAGGACACTGAGCGCCTCCGCGACTTCCTCTCTTGGAATATTCCTACCCAGGCTGGCTACGTACGGTCCTCGACTGGCCCATACGCTCGAACAATTCGGGCAAGTCCTCATGGTGGCGTTTCGTTCTCCGAAACAGAATCTGGCACTAGTTGGATTTGGGCACTGTCTATGGGCATGCCCTTCTCTTCCGCAGTCGAAGCAACCGACCTTCTGGCATCGTGGAGGTGGAGCACGCGTGGCGGCGGTCTGCTGGACGGGCGCAACCGGAACATACTGCGGAGGGGCTTCAGCAGTCGAGGCCATAGGGGGAGACGGTGTAGTCGGGGTGTTTCCGGCCGGTTCTGGTCGAGTGGTGGCGCTGCCGATGTGGCCGTGGGGAGGACTTCGTGTCCATCAGTACACGGGGTCTCAGAAAATCCCGGAAGAAGGTCATCATCTACCTCCATCTCAAGGTCTTCCTCTAGCTCGTGGTGGATTCTCACTGGCGTCGTCAGTGTCTCGGTGGAGGTGGCACGTGGGCGCTGGAGAACCGGCAGGTTGGTAATGACCATAACGGCACTGGAGTTGCTTCTCGCACTGGAACTGCTCGAGCTGCCGGAACTGCTGGAGCTGCTGCTAGAGTTAGAGCGAGTGCGGTGAAAAGACGGTGGCGGAAGCGGCTGGAGTTTAAAGCCTGGTGACTCTCGCTGTAATTAGGTTATGCGCGTCACCGTGTTCTCCATGACTAAGATAAATCCGGCTTGGCGACGCTCCATACGGCACAAGCAACTCTCTGCTCGAACTCTCAAATATCTTTTCGAGGCGGATGGCACGAGTCTCGAGTTTATCCATGATGATTGTCGCCTCCCAAGGAATCGCTACTCGGTACTCTGGCAGTAAATTTCGATGGGCTTACCGTACCTGCTCTCTAACCGCCCAAGCGGGTGACGTTCGAGATAATAGCCCTCTCATACATGACAGGAACTCCCCTACACTCTCGCCTTCTCCCTGCGTGCGATCTGCAATCTCGCCACGTAACGCAATCTGATAGTCCGGTTCATCGTAAGTACGACGAACAGCATCTTTAGCGTCGTTCCACTTGGAAAATTCGCGTACGTGGCCACGATACCATACGAAAGCAGAAGTGCGTAGGAAAAACGGTAACGCTCGTAGCAGATCCAGAGCTCTGTCAAGAAGGAACTCATGACCTTCTTCAATACGGATAAGGAAATCTTCCACATCCTCGCCACGTTTACCGGAAAAGGACAAGTCCCATCGCTTTATGGCATTCAACAGCGCTGCGGCCGTGAGAGGCCTGCCTTCCCAGGGGTCCCCATCCTCGTCTGAGAGTTGGCAATCCCACGGCTGTGGATGAATTCGTTCGCGTACATATTGACGTTTATTTCCCGAGAGTAGCAAGATTACCGTTCTTGTCCGCTGGCGTCTGCGAGCGAAACATAACTTGACGCAACCGAGGAAGCGTCGTCCTCCAATGGGTCGATATTTTCGGATGCATGAGGATCACGGGCATTTTCCGGAGTGAGTCGCGTCACGATAACCTCTGGAGGAACCTGCCGCGTACGGCGAGTTCCAGCGGAAGACCGCTTCTTCGGTAACATTGAATTCGTTTGGTCGGTCTGTGACGCACGCGTATTCATGGGGCGTTGAAGGGACGGATCGTCACCTCCAACGCCACCGAGCTCCTCGGTGTCATACACGGGTCCAGTCTTAGATATGGTACCGGTAACCTTATCGGGATCACTCATCGCAGGGAGTCTATAACTACCAGGTTGACGATATCACTAACGAGTCCAAACTGTCCTTGGTTTACAAAGCAAAATAGAGTGATTAATCCTCGAAAAACACGGACCCGTAACGATACTGAAGCGGTAACAGACGGAAGATGCGAAAAACACGATTAAGCCTGGTTAGAACCATAAGGAATCGATAACGTGCGTGTGTCGCGGCGTATACTAATTATTACGTAAGGTGAGTGAGAACAGACTTAGAATAGGCGGATGCTGCGATAACATATACATAACCCAGGGATATGACAAACGCAGATAAATAGCACTGGAATATCCGGATAGGCATTTCGGCACCACACAAGAGAGAGTATTACGATAATCCTTCGCAAAGGTGAATTAATTTCCTCGCGATTACGTCGATAAGGAATTGATAATCTATCGATAACGCGAATTCTGGGACCATAAGTTGATAACCCGCAGATTTAATGATAAGGAATCTATAATAATTTGCTAACACCGATTTGGTTATAATAACCCATTAAATCTGTTCCACGGGTCTAACGATAACGAATCTGTAATGGGTCGATAACTCGGGTTTAGCGATCACGAATCGGTAACTTGGATTATTGATAACGTCTTAAAAATAAACCGATAACTAGGATTACTGATACTCGAATTTAGCGATAACGAATCGATAACTCGGATCAGAGACAACTCGAATTTCGCGATATTGAATTAGTAATAAATCGATAACTCAGTTGGGCGATAACGGAACCGATATCTCTGATTTAGCGATAACGGAATATTAATAAATCGGTAATTCAGATTCAATAATAACGAAATAATAAACCGATAGCGATAACGAATCAATAATAAATCGATAACACAGATTCAACGATAACGAAATTAATAGTGAATCGATAACAAAAATTTAACGATAGCGAATTTTATAATAAATCGATAACACAAATTTAACGATAACGAAATTAGTAGTGAATCGATAACAAACATTTAACGATAACGAAATTCATAATAAATCGATAATACCGATTTAGGAGTGACTACTAGTTACGCTCTTCGTTTGGGAGATCGAACGGCGACGAATGTTTATGTTTTTTTTTTTTTCTTCTCTTGGCGTAGTGACAAGAATTGAAGATGCGATACGGTAACTCGATAGCTGGGGCTCGGAATATGCGGTATATTTTTGAGAACACAAGAGCTCAAACGCACCATGAGTTAGTTGATTATATTATTCGTTCCTCAAGTAACAAAAAGTAATAAAATTGGGGATATATACCAAGTTTTTCTTTCCTTGTACTACGCATAATAAACGATAACAACGGGTACCAGGAATCGTAACTAATATCTACATAAGGACATAAAAAAAAATTACAAATTGGAAAATTATACATTGGTTTTTTTTTCTATGTAACAAAACCACAAGAACCGATAACAAACCGACCCAAAATTCAAATCAATATCCCCACTCATCTGCCCGTGTGGCCCCACTTTGGACGCCATTTTTAACCGGGATTTTCACAGCCCCGTTACCTTCGCCCTATACTCTCGATTTCCGTCGCCTGGAGCCGCTGGACGCCAGTTGATTTTTATTTTTCGCGGAATCAACAAACCGCGCCCCTTAAACGTACCTCAAAACAGACGAAACTAAATCAAAACTGAACGGCTTCGGAGATCGAGAGAACGGTTTACGGTTAACACCTTTCACTCAGTCTGCCAGGTTGTAGAGAGAGAGCATGGGCAGCCAAATAGCAGATGAGTGAGTGGCGAAAATAACTAACACGTATTACCCGAAAATCATAAAAAAAGAATAGAGAATTTATTAAAAAATTACGAAGAAAAGAAAATTTTAGTACACAGAACATATGATACGCCGGAATTGTAGCGAGAAAACGCGATAACGTCAAAGTTAAGCGAGAACGAGAATATGACCGTACGGTACCATAGCGGGAACTGAAGCCTAGAACATATAGAGAACAAGCGAGAACTCATAGCGGTGACGGACTATAAAAACATGAGATTATAAAAGTTAGCATAACGAGCACGAGAGCGTAGACTACCTCAACAACCTGAAAATAATCGATGACACCTTATTCGAAATTATTTTCTTATTCTTCTGGTACTCTCAAGGGATGTAACGAGAGCAGAACGTTAACACTTTAATCAAAGGAAAAACGATAACGGAACGTTAACAATTTAGTACCCGGAAATATAAGGAGAAAAAAACTGTTAGCAGTTACTCAAGAATAAATAGAACCATAGCAAAAGATAGCGAGCAAGAACAGACAGATACATCCGGTAACGCGGCGGTCGAAGCCGCTACGAGAGCGCGGGAGCTCCGAGAGCGTGCTTACCGCTCGGTGATCGAGAACAGAAGAGAGCGAGGCGAAGTTGATTGTGACGATGACAGTAAATATGATAGATAATTGACGTGACGCAGGAAGAACAATGTATGCGGCTTTTATCAACAACATCACCTTTGGCTCCGATGTTATATGTAATTATTACTTTATGTGCACACGTACCAGTTTTCGTTTCGGACGTTGTTGTAATGGTAGCGGGATACTTGTTTTTCTTGTGGTATTCTACACAACGCCATATCACATGAGTTTTGCATACGAAGATGATTATAGATAAACTTTTTATGCACCAATAATGGCTTCCCTTTTTGGCGCATTGTAAAATGTAATGGCATTTTGACGCCCGATTAGCACTGTAGTTCTTCTGCTGCCTACGAGTACTGTCTCGCGTCTCATGTAACTGACTGTATTGTTCGTAGGGCGAACCGTTAGGATGAGGCCTCTGTTTGTTTTTGTATGTGCGACTCTCGCATCTATTTAGTCGATTCGACGGGTGTTCGATTAACCTGAACGCATGATTGGACGCGAACATCGATATTCGACGTTTGATATGTCGAAAGATATCGTTTCTGACATTGGTTTCGCGTTATTTTAGTGTGTTATTCTATTGTGTGTTATTTTGTCGTGTTTTATTTTGACGTCTTATTTTGTGTTATGTTCTATTATTCTGTCATGGAACCATATAATCGAAGTATCGAGTGAGAATAGTTTACAGATTGAGATGGATGAATTGGATACCTTCATCGGTATTATCATAACATGAATTTTCAACTCCCGAATATCGGCGCGAGACTACTGGAGCAGAAAACTGGAGCAAATATCTGTTGCGTTGTGATCCGATTCGTTCCGCTATGCCTAGAAACAAGTTCCTTAGTATAAAATCAAACATACGGTTTTATAAAGCTGAAGATAAGAATCGCGAAGACAAAGTGTGGAAAGTTCGAAAGATATATGCAGTTTGCGATAGCGACTAGTGTGTTTGCAGCCCTTGTTTCACTCGGGCAGGAAACCTCACACTCGTCGCAATCCCTAACTTTCGACCCTTGTTGCACAATATACTATTTTTGTCCAGATACGTTTTTGACCAATTTGTAAGTTCAGATGGACGAATGATAGTGCTTTATTTATCCAAATACGTTTTTAATCAATTTAGAAGTTTTCATGGACGAATAATCGAATATTCTTCGTCCTGATATATTTGTAATTAACTTGCAAGTTTAGACTTTGCACCCGCACAATTCCAGATGATTCATCCGAAGATCGACCATTCTGAATATAATTCATGAAAACAAGTTTCCTCTATAAGGAAGTAAAAGTAAATACAATTAATTTAGAATTGAGTGCAGTTACTCAAAATAATTTTGATAGATTTTTAAGTCAATTAAAAATAGATCCACCGTACTTCTTTTCCATCGCACTTTTTTTCCAACGGACTTTTTTTTCCGTGGACCTTTTTAGCGCGAACTTTTTTTCCGCGGACCTTTTTTCCACGGACGTTTTTTCTGCAGGACTTTTTCCGGGATTTCGTCGGCCAGATGAGATGAAAAATAGTGGTTCCATGTTGGAACAACCCAGAATTTGCAAGTTTAGAAAAGCGACGAGTTCAGAAAACCTTTTTCTACACGCAACTCATGAAATCGGGCTTCACCGTTTATAGCTCAAAGAAAAGTGCAAGCCACGAATACAGGAAAACTCTGAAACTGACGCTCGTAGTGGGCAGGGTACAAGCAGAGACGAACAAAAGACACAAAAGACAGCGATAGGAAATATGTGTCGTTCTACTTACATGCCACGATTGCCAATCGATATGACTATAAGTCACGTTCTTCGAGAACCGGCATTTCGAAAATTGTTTATTCCCAGTTTCAAAGAGAAGCTGCTGCTACCGTAGGTGGATCTGAATTTAAGCATTCCTGTTCACAGTAGAATAGTACATTTCGAAAAGATTACGAAATCTAGTAAACGAATAAGCGAGCGAGGGACTGAACAAGAGAGACGGCGTGAACGAGAGGGCGAACAAGGGATCGAATGAGGGAGCGAATGACCGAGTGAGTGACCGAGTGAACGACTGCGTGGACGACCGAGTGAGCTAACAACGTGGACCTCTGAGTGAGTATGTGTGACCTGATGTTTCAAAAGTCTACAAACATAGTAGTCATCTTCATCTTCAATACACATAAAAAATGCTCTAGTGCTAAAGATTTCGAAAAGAAAGCAATTTCTTCAAACAATTTTTGCAACAAAAAAAAACCATACGCCAAGTATAAAAATTGTAGCCATTACAAAAACAAACAAAAAACCCTTTCAAAAAAATCTTAAAAACAATTGCTTACAGAAAAATCTTTTACAAAATCAAAGTGACTAGAGATCTAAAATACATTGAAGAAGAATCTCAACAGTACAGTTTGAAATAATTTCCCAAAAAGATTTAAAAAAAAAGGATATCGTATGAGTCAAATGTGTTTTCGTAGGTACAGGCCAAAGACATTTGCATCCCAAAAAATTTACTTTCCAAAAATATTTGCTTTCTAAAAATAAAACATTTCTAAAGTATTTTTAGAACAATTTCAACAAAACAGCTTGAAAAAAAAACGACAAAAATATACAAAACTAAAAACACCGTTTTTCAACGGAGCAATAGTACACTGAGTCGGCGTACAGAAACTTGGCGTGCGAGTTTTTTTTTCAATAGCTGTCGTACATGGTTCATTTAAATAATTGAGGGAAAGAGGAAGAAAATCCATTCAGGCAGAACAGCTTCTCAACTCATATTCTAGGCGTTAAATAATGTAATTTTAATGATACTGTTGCGCCTTATGAAACTAATGAATGGTCAACTAAGTTTCGTCATGCATTACTGCCGAAGACCCAATAGACTCAAATTTTATTCTGAATTCTATAAATCCAATGTCGTTATAATATAACATTTCCCTAACAACAAAACCATACGGTCTAAACAGTAACGTAAACTTCGTAATTCAATATTTTTTCTTTTGGTTTCATACTTTGTGTCGTGACACTGCCACGTATCTTGATTGTACAGTATCTTTGTACACAATTGAAGACGGCCGGGATAACTATCATCGATGAGCCAAATATAGCAAAGTTTTCACTTAACGCAGTTAACAGTCGCACGTAGTGCGTTTAACTTCATAAAAAATCTTCGGTCTCCGCGTTTCCGGGATAACGTTAAATATTGAAATGGTGCGCGGGACGTTGTATTTTGAAATTTGTAGATTCAACTTTGCCCCTGGTCCCTCAATTATTTGAACCATGTACGACAGCTATTGAAAGAAAAAAAAAACTTTGCGCGCCAAGTTTTTGTACGCCGTCCCTTAATATTATTGCTCGGTTGATCGGTTGAAAACAGGTGTTTTTAGTTCGGTCGCATTTACAAGAAACATCTCGAAAATCTGGCGTCATATTCTCCAGCGAGAAAACGCTCTAATTTGATTCTTGTTCGGGTTGATGTTCGTGTCCTTTTTTACGACGTCTGTTTAGACACAACTTATTGATTTTACGACATCCTTAACTTTTCTGAGAGTCGACAGCCACTTACCGACGGAATGCATTATAACGTTTTCCCCCGTTCTCGTACCCAATATAATGGTTCCTTCGAAACATTATTACGTTTTCCCCCGTTCTCGTACCCAATATAATGGTTCCTTTGAAACATACAAATTTACGTATACAGCAATCCAAAGGAATACATGGTTTCGATTTTTACACTTCTAAGTTTGTCGCGACTCTCTCCATTGCCTGTATATTTCGGTGTTCCATTCGCATCATCGTAAACACGCCACGATCGAGTATTGATTGAACCTTGAATGACCCCAACTTTCCCTACTATAAAATGTTCCCTGCTTGTCACTCGAAAATTATATACGTGCCACTGAAAGAGCTGCAACCCTTATCTAGAGTATGATTACTGAACTGTATATTACCGACAAATAGAGAAGTGTGAAGTAAATATGAAAATTGACGTCTCCCTCAAAATAAAGTCCCCACATTTTACGACAGATATTCTATAAAATATCCTGGACTCTTCTTTTTTTTGTATTTGAGACTTTATCAAAGGCACAAGTGCTTCTTGTTTTGGCCGGATAATGACGAACTTTTTTGATCAACTATACTACCGGGTAAACAAAAAGTGTATGTCCCTCTTGGGCATCTGGCCAGAGCAATCGTTGTTTCTCAGATGCGTCATGCCTTTTCTTATTATAACGACACTTGTATCCGTAATTGTTCCCGAGGTAGTGTTCTCAAGTTATTTACATCACATATTGATCTAATATTTTTATATCATCTTATTTATTACCCAGTTAATTCGTTTACGCGATGTGTGGGGAGACATAGACAGAGTTATTGAGGGCATATCTCCTCTTATGGTGATGACAATCTCTATTATAAAACTATTGAACGGTTGCATCAATGTCGGAAAGGTAGGAGGTGTTGACCCAAGGTTCCGTTTTTAAAACTATACATAGCGAACCTGACGGATATTATCGATATTACTTTTTGTACACAAAATCGTTGTAATAGTAATTCAGAACATTTTTGCAATAGTGTCTCAAGATATCGACATGCTGATGAAAGCAAAAAAATCGTGCGTATTAAAATATTTATAAGAGAGACGAGTTCACCTGTATTTTCAAATTGCAGATGCGCAAAATTATAAATAGAATTTCACATGATTGGGAGTATTTGAAGGATCGACGCAATGCCGAAGTCCTTCGGAACTATGCTGCTCGAGGCCGCCTTATAACGTTGGCTTATTCGAGTAAGGGAATCTGGAAACTTCTACACCACACAAACTATATTAGACGTGATTAATAATTACGAAGAAATTAGTTTGGTTAATCACCAATTTACAACCATCTTATTAAACTACTGAGGCAAAACCCCTGACATCACCCATATTATGTATCCCTTTCCTCATTATGTCGGCATGATGAATGTTACAAAAATTAGCATCCATCAGTGTAATTTTCTGTTGACTATCAAAAATTCGACCTAGTTACTTATTAATAGATCTTATTAATAATAATCCTATTTTGCCTGTGGTGCTTATATGAAGAATGTCTCAATTCGTGCAGAGTATTTTTTAGGAAAAGAATTTAGGATAAGAAAAAATTAGAAGAAAATCATATTGGCTATTCTCGCTGCAATTTTCATGCTCTGGTCGTGATCTATTCTGACAAATAAAAAGTAAATTCGGTGAAGAGAACAAAAAAATTTTGTTTCAACTTGGTTCTATGATTAATATTTCCGATCGACTTATTTTTGTAATAATTTGAAATTTTACATGACCTTGAAAAATTAATATCTAGGAGATGTATAGGGGGTATTCCACGTGTAGCAGTACAGGTTTTGCCCGCGGGTCCGAAAATTTTTCACTCATCAAGAATATCGCTTCCTTGTATCATCTAAGAAGAATCCCATATAGTTATAGAGTCCTAATAATTCTTCATTGTTTCTTGAGTCCTAATTGAAAAAATTCGAAAAAATATATTATCCATACATTCATTCTTGGGTGTCAATAGAGCAAAAATAATATCTATACAGCGCTTTTTATCCAAATAAATAAATCTCTTTTCAATAAAGCATATAGGATAGTAATCCAATTTGTAAAAAAAAATATCTACAGACTAGAAACTTTAAGAAAAAAATCGGTTTTTTTCTGCCCTTAGGGGCTACTTAATTTTATCCAACATCTTACTTAGGCCATAGTTCAACCTGTTATAAACGTTCGGTAAAATTTTGAGCTTGCTTTTTTTTGTCCGCTGTAAATTAAATGTCGCTGTCGTAAATAATTGATACCTTCCTTTCAACGGAACTCGTTTTGTCAGAACTGAGCCCCGCTCGACCGCATTCGGTGCGTTAGTTTGGAATGCTCTGCTCGCGCGCGATTGGGCGTAGTGCCCTGTCCGGGGGGTCTACCAGGCGAGAGCGTCTTTTGGAGGAAAACACCAAAGTAAAACTACTTGGATACGAATATAATTGACGAATACACAATATGTCGTTACGTGATTTCATAAGCAGACGCCGAATCGAATAACGCGTCATGTATATTTTTCCCGTTTTCAAAAAAATGTATTTTCCAACCTGGCCGACTTAATACATTTCTTACGTTGGGAGAGTGGTCAGTCGGTAATATAAAAGCGATCATTTTTGTCCCCGAAAGATAGCGAAGTCTCAATTCTGATGTAGCACACTCGACGGTTTTCAGCGCAAGACTTTCAACGACGGACCGAAAACCAACATAAGCGCGTGGTCACCGTCGATGTCCGTTCCACGTTTAAGATGAAGCTCACCTTATCCGGGTTAATCTAAATTTGCGAACTTTGTAATGATTTAATAAAAAAATAAGAAAACGCAGAATTTCAATGCAAAGTCGGATCCCGTACGTGTTCAGAACGAAATATACATGAAATGTTGTAAAACTTTGGAAGAATATTCCAGTACAAAGAAACCGTAAACTTCTTGAAAACAGTTCGGACGAGCTCGACTGCTCTTAAGAATTTGCCTCTGCGATTTTATTATTCTAAACTCGCGGGCCTCGCGGTCTGCTGGTTGTCCAGGAGTAATGGCCCACAGGACCAACCAGGCGTCAAGCGAATCTCCCTCGCTTTGACGCCCGCACCCACACGCGAGCGTGCGAGACGCTTGCGTCGAAGGTTCGCATCATCTCAAGTTAGAAAATTGGTACTGTTTCTTGACTTTAAATTGGACACTACATGGTCCACTGCCGAAGAACGGTTGATCCTTTTCGGGAGTGTCTAGCGATAGGACTCGCCTTTCTACGTTGAAAATAAGAGATATCTCGACTTTCTATAGTTCACACTTTATTTATTACGTGTGCATTTAGGAAAAATGCTGCTAGAAAGAATTTACATGCTGGCCACTTAACTGCTTGTGACTCGACTTTAGGAAAGCAGCTTACACGTGAAGTGTAAGCTGCTTTTAAGCTTACGCAGGAAGTGGGACTATCTTTTTTCGAATTTTTATGAGCGTTTAAAAAATAAATAAAAAATATAAATTTATCGTCTGTCTTTGACGATTTACAAATAAACTTGACAAAACAGTAACGGGTTAAAATATTCTCCTCACTTGGGAGATTAACGTAACAGTGATTTTTGATGCCGGCTCGTTAGTCGGTTAGCCTTCGTCCGTGATGCGTGGATTACCAACGGATCGCCAGACGATTTGCCAATTGTTATGACGCACTTGCGTCGTTAGCTCTCGCGTAGTTTCACTTAGTCTCGTATATTGAGTATACGAATACGCAGTGGTCTCGCCCTTGAGACAGTAGCGCTCGACCATAATTCTTCGATATGTATCGATAAATGATACTCGTAATTAGTGGCAATAGAAGTTTGAAAATAATATTTTCAACGAATGCTCGACGAGTCGGGTTGAGCGTTGACGCCGAGGAAAGGGTGGACAAAATAATTATCCTCTCAAGTAGTTGCACGCGTTTCCATGATAATACGTCTATAATTTAACTTCAAAACGTTGCACCAATCTGGCTCCGCAGCTTTTCGCCAATAACGATATCGACTGCGGGAATATTACCGGCTTTGTGTTAACCTTTTTAGTATTACGTCCATCAGAGTATATTATATTGAAACAGTTTCGCTATTGTTCCCATTCAGCATTCGGCTTCCTGGTAGCAACCCCTGGAATCTGTTAAATAAACAACTCTGCTCACAAGTCTATACATTATGAACATAAATGTTTCACTTACAATAAGTTCATTCATTATGTTGAAATACTATAAGAAAATTCTTTAAAAAAAAATTTTAAACAGCGTGCGCGCGTAAAGCTTGTGACTATGTACTGTGACGCCAAAATCAAACTAAACCATAATAATTACGCGAAGCCACAAGATACCTACCCTCGGTCGATTCATTATTTAAGGGTGCCAGCCATGGCGTGACCCGAACGGATAGAGATGGAACAGAAAAAAAACTATCAGATAGGTATAGATCTTGCCAGCTAGCAAGCAGCCTTTGACCATAGGTAGAGGGGGTGGTTGAGTGAGCCCTGGTAGTTCGCTTAGTTGTCTTCAAAAATACAATTTAGAAAGGTAAACCGGATTAACAAAACAAACAAAAAAAATCAAATAAACTAAAACTCGGAATTAGGGCCGCACCATATAAATGAAATACTTTTATATTTACTATAATACTACCATACTAAAGCATAAATGTCAGCTTCCTGGAATATTTGCAATGACGAGACAAGAGGACAAACCGATGTTACCAAAAATCCTCTGTCTGAATTCCAGAAAAGCTCGCACAAAAAAAAAATAATTGATCGAACCGGTAATTCATGGAAAATCCTATTACGCATTAGATTCGGGCTTTCCTGGAGTTTTCGCAAATTCCGAACGCGAGAAACAAACAAAAAAAAAAGATCCGATGTTACTAAAAGTTTCCCCGTTAAAATTCCAGGAAAAGCATACAAAAAAAACAAAACACAAAAACTTACAATAATTGGTGGCGATGTCAATCACCTGTCCCGGAACGCACCCGCGAGCACGGCACGCTATAATACGAATTAGTAGGCCTTTCACCTACCGAACAAAGGACGATATCACAATTAACAGACGTTTTAACCACTTTTAAAATTTACCACGATCGAGCCGTACTTGCGAGCACACCCGGTACTCGAGGTCGGAAAAGAGTACCGATCGCTGAGGGCTCCAGCCGTAACCACAAGCACACTCTCCCACGGCTTTCCTCCGATCCCGTACACGACACTTAACGTTAAACAATACAAAATTAACCAAAGCAACGCTGATTGATTCCCCACTACATGCACTTCCTCCGAGCGATGCCCGATATCCCTAGAGCTCGACGATTTAATTTCCACACGACACTATTCACGTACTTTCCCTGAACACGTTAGCCTCGATCTCAACACTAATCTCGGCTTTCGACCTTTTCCTAATGCACGGAGTTGCCTACGCGGACTCTTCACGTCGATCACGAACAATTCCCTTTCCGACACCCAAAACGAATCACATCTAGGCGGAGACTCTACCTCGTGACATCCTGGAAAGTGCTCGGGTAGTTATCGTATGCTCTCGCATCAGCCACGCTCGCGCCAGCACAGTAAGGGAAACAATGAAAAGTTTTGCGCGATCTCAAAATTCACCGGCCGGCGTCTTCGTACCCCCTTCCCCCACTCAGCCTAGATTCACAGCTACGGCCGGACACTGCTGGCGCCTAGCGTGAGAGTTCGATTCTCACGCTACTTCTCGATTTTCGTAAATCGGGTACACGGGAATTCAGAAGATCCCGGTACGTTGCCTGCAAAAATTGTTGATTCTGCTTCGCATCGAGATAACAGCAATGCCCTACGAAATAATGAGGATTTTCCCCAGGTGAATAAACGCCTGGAAAATTAATTGTCGTCGGTGAATTACGATAGTCGTTAAATATAACGCTCGCTGAGAATTAGAGCGTCCGAATGTTTGTGTATCAGCCTGTAGATTGTTTGTGGCTCGTCTCTCCGCTCTCGTACTTAGCGCTGCTGCTCGGCGCGAATCGTCCTGCGAAGTGTAAGAGTGAAGCGTAGAACAATTTTTAAACGCCGATGTCCAGGCATCTCCGTGTTGATTTCCTAAAAAAAATAAAATAAATAGTCTATAATTAGTAGAATTATTCCTAATGTTTAACGCTCGCCCTATGGAATCGCTGGAGGAAGTTGTGCCCGCGCGTTGACCAAAAAAAAACGTGACCAAAAAAAGAGCGTTACAGTACAAAATCGAAAGGGTGCCAAGATTGGCATTGGGGCAATGTCTTTGTGAAAAATATCGAATGATAATAGGCTACAAGCCTTTGACTCCACATTATAACAACCAAGCGGAGATAGTGGAGAAGTGTGGGTATTGGTAGTGACGATGTCCAAACAAAGTATGGAAGGAAGAAAATATATGGTGATCATCGGGAATCGATCCCGCATTATCCAGGTCAACCATATGTATTTCTCATTCGAATTGTCTTCTTATATCCAATATACTGCAGGGCCGTCACAGCAGGGAGTTCTAAAAGTGCATTTGGAACTTCAGATATTTTGGATTCTGTTAATTTTTGTAGGAGGCAACCTTCTAATAACTCAGATACTTATGATCACGCTACGCAACCTGGCCCTAAACATGCACATGCCCTAATACAATGCTAGTGATCTCGCTACAACTTAGATCGGAATCTCCAAATTAAATTGACTCCGTAAATTTCACAACAAGTCAGCCTGGACGTTACTCCCAATATTCGGCAGTTGATGAAGGAAAGTCTGAAACAACTTCATAGTATCATAGTTTCGAGATTTTCAGCCATAATAGTGAACTTCAGATGCTGCTCCACGTCGTGAATTAGAAGCCAATTTCGAAGAAATATAATCGCTTTATTATATACACAGAAACACAAAGATTATGAGAAGATAAACGAATTTTTAAAGACCGCTTTGAATGAATCCGTGAAGACAGTTAAGGAAAAGAAATATCCGCCCTACGATAAGATGATGCAGCGACTTCACGACAAATTTGATACGGAAACGATTTCTCGTCGAGAAAAAGTATAACTCACTGTTTGTCTCATTGTTTTGCCGCCATCGCTGTCAATAAACGAGGTAATGTCGGAGTTCCATGCAAGTAAATAAATGGTACAAATTCCTAAACGGCTGTACTCTGGAACAGCAGTATTATCGATGCCTGCTGCCAAAGCTGGAAATGTACTTGATTCAACCACTTCGGAAGCGGTACAAACATTTCATCTGAATGACGAAAATAGTCCTATGTTAGCAGGGAAAAAAGATGTTGTCTCTATCAAGAAACCTACTAAGCAGCGAGAAGGAATGCAGAAGAGAATTTTTGCGACAAGTATCCAAACATAAAAATTGGATCCTCCCGATTTGCTACTCTTCGATAACCGTTCTGTGTTACAGCACAGAAACACAGATTGACCTGCTGAATGACTACAAGGATTGCTTGAAAATTATAGTATGCAAGGAACCCACGATAGAATATTTTTTAAACAAGTGCAAAGAATGTCTCGGCACTGAACAATTGGCCAAGATGATTAAAATGAAGTTTGACGATGCGATGAATGATACAATCAAATTTTCTCATGGGATTTCAGTAGACCGGTTAATGTTAGAAACTTTGAAGATATCCGCAGATGACTTTGTAGATAATTGGTATTGCAAGTTAAAAACGTTGCTTCTTTACGATTTTATCGCCAAGCATCAAACGTCGTACCGCAGGACAATCAAGGAAAATCTTAACGATTTCACTGGAATAATGACCAGGCAACAATTCACCCCTTTGTGATTTATTAGAAGTCCGAATGGAGAAAAATGTCAATTATCTCTGATTATCTTGATCACGTAACATCTTCAGTGCATGCTTTTCAACGTATTCTCGCCCAATATTTAGGGGCCCACTTTTTGGCCAAGAAAATGTAGTAATTTTGTATTGGAGCCGCTCCGCAATACAAGAATTGTCAAAACTTCATCAGCTTGCTTCATCACAAAGAAAACTCCGGTATTGATGCAGAATGGCATTTCTTTTCCACCGCACATATACGCACAAAAGGCATATGACGGAATATCAGACACCGTAAAGATACTCGCCGGACGAGCAGCTGTCACCGAAGTCATCGTGAAGCATTAACAACATAAACAACGGGCCTCCTCATGATCACCATATACTAGCGAAGAAAATATTCGAAGCCGAAATAACAATTTATACATTTTACTAATACCGTAATATTTTACCGTACTGGTATGGATTAGTATCCATATTAAGTCACATTTTTATTTTATTGAAGCACTCACAACTCAATATCAATGGAATGTACTCGCTAATTGTTACAGTAATCGGAAAAAGTCTAAATTTAATTGACAACGAACAAAAGAGGTAGACAAAATTTTAATGAACGATTACAACATGTTAAACTATGTTCAGTAAAACTTTTGATGTAGACCCTAAGGGCCGAAAAAAATTAGAACGATTTTTTTCAGTTTTTTGGCTCTAGATATTTTTTTTACAAATTGAGTTACTGTTCCATCCGGAAAAAAGCGGTCTTGGATGAATTCTCGGATGAACTTCGGTATTTGAGACAATCGGCTCCATCCGGAACTCCATTGCGAACACAATCCCAAACTCCATCTAGGACTTCATCCCGTACTATGTTTTTTTTTGCGTAGGACATCCCGAAAAAAAATCTTGCGTTTTAAAAAATTATTAACAATAGCGACGATTAAAATGATTTTTTGCTGTTTAACGTCATGTATGACATTTTTCGACCGTTAAAATATTTATTTAATATATGTGATGTAAATAATTTTGATAAGTCTATGGGGTATTCCACTGTTCGCAGGATGGGTTCTGGACTCGTGTATTTTAATATGAATGATAGAAAGACTTTATTTTATTAGCTGAGAACGTAACGTGATCTTAGAACGGGGACGCTTCTAGGAGCTTCTGGAAGCGTCGAGATGCGCACGCATTTCATACACTCTGAGCGCAATAGCTAGACTCAATATTCAATAATGTAGTTTGGTTTTGCTGTAACATTACAATAATTTTAAATAACCATAGTGTTTTACCTAATTATAGTTCTTGTTACAATCTTTTGGAATTATAACAATTACTTATGGAATTGAAACACTAACACATTTTTTTACAAATTTTATAAACATTGATTTAATGTTATATTTAATTCTTGGAATGGAAATAAAGTTGTACTGATAACTTATCGCAATGGCAGCCCGCGATGGTCACTGTTCTTGAATCAACGATATTTTTTTTAGTGTATGCCGAGAGGACACAGTAATGTTGCAATATAACGGCAATATAACCGATTGTAACGAGTAATGTTACCAAGACGTTACATGTAAATTGCATGTAACTTGCAATTTCCGACTCAGCAATATAACATGTTATGTAACGAGTTATGTAACCGACACATAACAGTTATATTGCGGCTAATAATAACCAAAATGATAACAATTATATAACTGCAATATCAGAATGTAATATAACACATAATGTAACTATAACGTTGCAGTTATATGAATAGTAATATCGCAGTTGTGTAACTGTAATGTTAAAGTTATATCCCTGTTACGTTGAAGTTATTATCACTGTAACGTTGTAATTATATGATTAATATTACAGTTGTATCACTGCAACGTTCCAGTTATAAGAATGGTAATATTACAGTTGTACCACCGCAATGTTGCAGTTGCATCACTGTAATATTGTAGTAACATCGCTGTAATGCCACATTTATAGCATTGTAATATTGCAGATACATCACTGCAACGCTGCAGTTACATTACTGTAATGCTACAGTTATACGACTATAATACTGCCGTTATATCTTTGTAATACTGCAGTTATATTCGCGCTTATGTAACGGTCGGTATAAATGTCATATAACATTAAAATTAAATGTATTCTGTGAACACAAAGTAACAGTTATATTGCCGTTTTTTAAACAATATCCGACTCGGCAATGTAAATGTTTAATAACACCCTTGTTATATAACAGTTACATTGTTGAGTCGGAAATTCTAACTTAACGGCAATGTAGATACTGCTTTGTGTACACAGGGTAAAATGTTATGTAAAAAAGATCACTGTGGTGATACAATATCTTTTTTTTTTAAGCGTATACGCTTCTTAAAGATAACAATTTTGAAGTCACAATATAAATAGCAAATTAAATCTCTTTATTTCGCCATTTATTATAAATGTATTATAAATTGTAATATAAAGAATCAACAATTATAATAATATGTATTAAATAGTATATAACGAAGATATACTCGAACATATATTTAAGAACATTTCTTTTAATAAGGAACATTTTTCGCAATTGTGTATGCAATGAATAAGCTGTTTAGCCAAGAGAGAACTGTAGAGGACGGAAATTATTGCCACGCAAACAATTTCGTGTCATGACGATGGAGAGGTTAATAGAATAAAGAATCATAGCAAAAAAATAAAAATGAAATATCGTCAAAATTGGTAGACCGCAAATTTTCTTAAATTAAAAAAACGTTTTGGCGATGTGTCAAAAGAACTTGTCATACGACATTATTTTCTTGGAACCGATAAAAAAAAAATAACTGTTTAAACGAAAATACGACGACGAATTAGTTTGCCGTCCCGTAGCTGCTGCCTTTGCCGCCGGAGTATAGGCATGTGATGATGAGCGTAAAGATGGCAGACATATATATTGTGACGAGCCACTGCACGGCACGGGACTGGCCGGCAACAGCGTCGACCAAATATGATGACACCCAAAAAAAATTATTAATTCTCTCAATTAATTCCTGACGTTCCTTTCTTACCATTTATGTGGGCGCCAGGTAATCTATCTATCCCGATTACCAGGGATTCGCTACGTACGGTCGTGATAGGCAAGAGTGGTAGAGCGAAAGGAAGGGGAGGTGTAGTCCGGGCGTTAATATTAATAACAAAAGAAAATTCAATAAAAGTTCGTCTAATTACTCAAAATAACGACTCGAGCGACTAACAAACTGAAAATTTAATTGTTGACAATCTTTCGTCATTATTCCGAATTTACAATATTTTATAAAGTGAAAAACAAAAAGAATAATGGTGGAAACCAAAGGGGTTTCTCTCGCACATGGCAACGTGGTCTACTTGCCGACCAAAAATGGCGTGTCTCTCAGTCTACGCGAGTCTTTAACGTGCGGTAATGATTAATAGCTCGAGCTGAACGAATCGATTAGAAATCACAATTAATGGCCGTTTTCCGGGCGTCTATCAATACGATCTAACTACGTGGATAATTAGAATAATAATGTAAAGCACCCAGTGCTCTTACCTCGAGTTCAGTGTCAATGATTCGCACGCAAATTATCGGGCTCGGGCTTTCTCTATTTTTCTTTATCGATTTAACGCAGTCTCTATCGCACTCATTACCGCAACGCGACTCCTTTCTTCCGAGTCCTTCGCTACCCGCTTGTCTCAGGCTCTTTCGGGTGGGGGCTCGCGTGCGCATCCATCGACGTCGCAGGTGGTCGATTTTCGTTGTACGGGCTTCTGCCCGCATTGCGCGGCCCCCTGCGTCACCACTCTTGAGAGTCCCTGGCAACGCTCTAGCCGATAGATCGCGCGCGCTGTAGCTTTTCGGGAAGACGGCCCGCGCGCGAGGGGAACGGTATTGTATAGTGCGCGCTCTTTACCGACTCTCCGTTTAGCGTGAGGCTAAGAGGGGAACAACGCCTCGTCACATCCCTCCGCCAGGCCGGAACAACCCCGTGAAACAAGGAGGCTTCGTGCCGATGATACTTGACCGATGCGCTACACACCATTCACTGCGTCGCGAACCGTCTTTTCACACAGAGAGTCATACAAAACTTAAAGATTTCAAAACAACAACAACAAAAAATTTCTATTTATTTCTTATCTGGACATTACAAAAAAAAAAAAGTATTCGGAGCCGTCCGATACCGCACCGACCAGTGCGCTTATGGCGAGAAAACAAAAGAACAAATTGTATAAAAGAACAACCAAAAAAAATCTCTTTCATTGCATTGAATACTACATCCAAATAAAGAAAAGGTAAATAACAAAGCTCGGGGTGAGGGCCCCGATTTTGATGCCAGCGCGGTCTTACTCTTTTATCCTCTTCTCTGGATTTTTTTTTTTTCTTTTCGTTGCCGACATCGGCTCGACTCGTGCGTACATTGTCCGATCTACTTTGACGTAATATAATAGTAAAATAAAAAATAAAAAACAAGGTTTTTCTAGAAAAGATACAAGGAAAAAAAATAAATTCTTTGGAGAACTAATCAAAGTCGGTTAATGGAGGACGGCGAAAAGGAAGAAAACAACGACTGACGATCCGGGTCGTTCCGATGCCGTTTTCCGTGGTTCCTCGTCTCGCTCGAGCGTCTCTTACGTGTAACGACGACGACGGCCGTTGCAGTCCGGGCACGTGGTTCTCGTGAAATTGAGTCGGTAGCAACTCGTGCAATACGGAGCACTTCCCGGTGTCCAAGGCAGCAGACAATCGCGTGGTCCGTGGCCATCGTGGAAACAACGGGGGCACGCCACGTCGATCGGCGTGATGCGGGCTTTATTCTCTGCCGCATATTTCCTCGCACGCTCGAGGCGTCCTTCGGCTACAGCGCGCGTCATTACGTGTGGGCCCGGGCAACGGGCCGTTGTTATCCCGTCTCGATGACAGCGGCGGCAGAAATCCATTCTTAGCGGCCTTGGGCAGGACTTCCTCGAGTGACCCCGTGTTCGACAATTAAGACATCCGGGAGGTGTCCTGCGTGGTAAATCCAATCGGGTGAGAGTAGCCTGCCCTCCCACCGGCTCCGCGACGGGACGTGGTCGTTCTATTTGTCTCGGCATGGTCGACGGCGCCCTCGTGCACAGCCTATCGGTCAGTTCGCTCGAGCTGGTTCCCGCAAATTCTGCCGGCGGCGGCAGGATGTTGGCCTTGCGAGGCACCCACACGGAGTATTGGGCAGTTTGCCCGGGTGACACGGCGTTCTCCTCCACGATCGCTATTTCACCGATCATTTGGCTCAGAGCTATGGCTCGTTCCAGAGAACCTGGCTCTGCCGTTGTCTCCGGCAAGTTGATCGGCTCGGCCACGTCTGCTGGTACGGACCAGAATTCCCGGGCGGGCTCCTTGCGCCGCGTCGCTGCGGGAACATCGTTGGTGATGGCTTCACTCTTGCTAGGTGGCTCGGCCGTGATCGTAGACTCGAGGTCTCGTGCATCATCGATGTTTACCTCACCCTCGTTCTCTGGAGGCGGTTCGATCGGAGTTTCGCGTTCGGTAACACGCTCGGCGTCGGCATCAGATTCGCTCGTAGCTACCCTTGAGTAATAGCGGTCTCGCGCTTCCGCTCGGGCCTTCGCCAGCTGCTCGCTCAGCTCCTGTGACGCGGTCGCACCTATCTGGCGTCGAGCCCACATGACTAATTCCAATCCTAACAGAAGATTTTTATTCATGAATATACAGTATACAAAGAAAATGCACGCTTTTACCAACGCCATAGGCTAGTGTTCGACGCCGTCGCTTGCTACTGTGTAGTCGAACACTCCGGTTTATTTTATGTTCGTGAATTTCAGGTCTTTCAAGTGATATCGCCCCGCAGGTCGGCCATCCGGACTAGCCAGTTCTACTATGCTTGGTGATACGACTGTGACGACGTTATACGGTCCCGCGTATTTCTTTGCGAATTTGGAAGTCATATTATTGGCCGCCTTCGATAACACTCGATAGCACCGATAGATTCGGTCCCCTACGTGTAGCGTCACGTCCTGTCGATGTCAGTTGTAGTACTTCGCCTGTCTCTCGGATGCTGCGAGGATTTTTGGTGTTACGAGATCGCGCATTTCGACCAACTTGCTCATTCTTGCGATAAGTTCCTCCCGATTCGGCACGCTTGGTACGATATCGCTATCGATCATTCGCCGCCAGTGTTCGGCTGGCCTCGGTTCTCGACCCAAGTTCAAAAAGGCTGGGGATACTCCGAGAGACGAGTGCACGGCCATATTGTATGTAAATTGAAACTCCGGAATGTGCAAATGCCACTCGCTGTGGTCTGCCGAAATGTAACTCGCGATCATCGTCTTTAAATTCCGATTTACCCTTTCCACAGGGTGGGCCTGCGCGTGATATGCCGGTGTCGTGACTCGAGCGATACCGTACTCTTCCGTAAGTCTATTGACGGTCTGATTGACGAATTTGTTGTCGGTGAGGAAGACTCGCGGAGTCCCCCAACGGCAAATCACCCTTTTCCTTAATGCTTCGACTACTGCCTTTCCGGTGGCTGCCGGTACCGGTACACATTCTACCCAACGGGTGAATAAGTCCTCGAAAACGAGCAGGTGTTTATTCCCATTTTTCGACCACGAGTACGGGCCCATCGCATCAGCCGCTACCGTGTCCCATGGCTGAGAGGCTACGCGCGCATGCATTATTCCGATTGGCCTCATTTGGTTCGCTTTGTGTAACGCACATGTTACGCACCTGCTTACATAGCGCTTTACGTCTCGATACATTCCCGGCCAGTAATAATAAGTCGCGAGCCTTTGATAGGTCCGTTCCACCCCCGCGTGACCGGCTTGCTCGCTATCGTGTGTTTGCTCGAGCACTCGTTCGCAGTCTTCGGACGGCAAGACCAGCTTCCACGCGTCTGGGTCGTCCCCGGTGGCTTCTGTTACCGCGTTCGGCCGGTAATAATATAATTTATTGTCTTGACTAATCCAGTCGGGATGCGCTCGTGGGTTTCGTCGGATCGCGTTGAGACGTTCCTGGTACCAATCTAATTCAAACGCGTCTCCTAGGGAGTCAACGTTCTCGCTCCAGTCGAGTTCAACATCTTCAAACATTCGCGATAGTGCGTCCGCGGCTTCGTTCTCTGTCCCTTTTCGATATCCTATTGTAATTTTATGCCCCGAAAGCTCGAATGCCCATCTCGCGATTCTCCCAACCGGATCCGTGACCACTGTGAACTCGTACCCTTCCACGTAAGGCCGAAATTTACGCACCGCCCACACGACTGCAAGATATTCCTTCTCAGTCACAGTATACCGCGTCTTTGGGCCGGTCATAACGCGGCTTGCACACTCAATCGACCGTTCGTTACCGCCGTCACGCTGCGTCGATCCCCTTATCACTCGCATCGGTGTATACAACGAATGGCAACTCATAGTTTGGATACGTGAGGATCGCTGCGTTGACAATTTCGTCTTTTACGGCATGACACGCTGCTTCTTCGATCCCTGTCCATTCCCACGAAACCGTTTTGCTCGTTAACCGATTGAGCGGCCCAGCTACGCGCGAGATATTTTTCAGATGGCGATGGTACCAGTTTACCATACTGTTAAGCCGACGTAGTTCGGTCGCGTTGCGTGGTCGCGGGTACTCTAGTATCGGTCGAATCTTTTCCGGGTCTGGTCGGAGGCCGTCGCGGTTTACTAAAAAGCCGACGTACCTTACTTCGCTACGGCAGAATTCGCTTTTCTCAAGATTTAGGATTAACTGCGCGTCACGAATGATTTCGAGGACCCTTTTTACCCACACGAGATGATCGTCGAACGTTCGATTTACGATGATAATATCATTGAGATAGGCAAATACGTGAGGCTCAAGCTCTGGGCCGATTAGTCGATCCATTAACCGTTGGAAAGTCGCGGGCGCATTACATAATCCGTACGGCATGCGTTTGAATTGAAATAACCCTTTCCCTTCGACGATAAAAGCGGTAAACGGCCGGCTCCGTTCTTCTACCAACATTTGATGGTAGGCCGCGCTTAAGTCTAAGGTCGTGATGTAAACGGCCTCTTGTAGCTTACTCAATATCGAGTCCATCCGCGGCAATTAATAGGCGTCTTTTTTCGTTACTCTATTAAGCCGGCGGTAATCAACGCAAAAACGATACGTACCGTTCGGGATGGCCACCATCACCGGCGGACTCGCCCCATCACTTTGTGAGTACTCGATAATATTCGCGGCGAGCATGCGATCGACTTCAGCCCATAGCGATGATATCACAACCGGGGAACGCCGATATACATGCGCTGTTTGCTAGCCTGGTCGCTCGGTGCGTCGATTACGTGTTCTACGAGTTTTACGGATTATTAAAATCTTGCGGCATCGTTGGTAATATCTTCTGAAGGAAGTTATTCAAAAGTCTCCACTCCGAACCGGATATTTCCTGTACAATAGCCAATACACCGACGGCTACGAGTTCGTCTCGCGAGCGCATTATTGGAGGTTCGATCCCTTACTGTGTCAATTGACCACGTACAGCGACGCCCGAACACATTGATACCGAAAGCCTCGACAAAATCCATTCCGAGTAAGCAATTGGACTTCAATTATTGTGCTATTATTGCTGGAAACCACCGTTGTACGCCATCTAACTCGATCGGGAATAGCGCCTCCCCGAAAACCCTTTCCGGTGTACCATTAGCCATCGTGACAAAATAGTTACGTGTCGGCGTATAAGAGCGGTGTGGTAATCCGAGTTGTTGTGCGAGATACGCACCGACGTTACCGAATACTGAAATCGTGGCACCCGTGTCCACGAGCGCTTCGAGCAGCTTACCCCCGATTAATAATTTGACGAATATCCGTACTCGTCCTTCCGCGCGCCGCCATTCCGTCAGCGGTGGCGGAAACGAATGCTCGAGTTGGTTAACGTGGTTACTGTCGTTTATCGTTTCGCTTCGGATCAACGTCGTATCACCACCATGCGTAAGTATTTCTGTATCAGACTCACCTTCAGAACTACACTCGTCCAGCGTCCAGATTCCGGTCGACCCACACACCTGTACGAATTTCCTCTACCTGTGTTAAATATAAATTGTGCGGAGTGCTCGAACTACTCGCGCTTGCTACTACGCGGCTATCATCGCTCGTGCCCTCTACACGGACTACACCTTGGGAGGAACTGGGGAAGGGATCGGATGTGGACGGTATGGCTGCTGTTCCGCTAAGTGTGGCTCGCAGGTTAAGTCCTACGCGGTGTCCTGGTTCGCCTGCGCCGACCAGTCGCGCCTCGCGTTTTTTTAAATGGCGCACTCGCATGTTTCTGTCGTCACGTTTTTACGGCCGCAGCTCGTGCACAATAACACGCGCGCGTTTCGGCAATATCGGCCGAAATGATCGGTACCTCCGCAATTGAAGCAAAATGGCGGGGGTCGACTAGTGGCGTCGAAAGAACCCTTCGGATTGGTTCGGCCGCGCATCGCTGCAGCGTAGCTGACCCCACTCGGACCGGCCTGAGATGCTGACAGCGTGTTTACAGCGACTGCTTGCTTAACAGCATTCGCTTGCTGTCATGTAACGGTCTCAGCAGTCACTTCTGCGTCCTTAGTTGCGTTCTTCGCCGACCCTTGCTTCTTTCGTTGAGATCGTTTGCTTTTTGTCTCCGCTGGGGCCTCGGACTCGTCTTCCTCGACCTCTTCGATTTCTGCAACTGTCCGTGATTGTATACGATATTGCGCACGCTGCGTTGGCTTGATCGTTCGTGTTGACCCAGCCTGCCTTCGCGGATTCACCGTTCCACGCGAACTCTTTCGCGTTAAAGTCGGCTCGACTTGGTGGAGGTCTCTGCGCCTTCACTCTAGCCTACCGCTGTTCGACTTTGGTCGTCAGTCTGACGAGCTCGGCGTAAGATCGGAAGTCTTCGCGATCTATTTCCTCCCAGTATTCGGTACGGAGACCCGCGTATGCCTGATCGAGCTGGCTGCGCAGGCTTTTACGTCGCCTCAGGCGGTTGCAGAAACCCTGTCGGCAGATTAGGTACTCTTTAGATGGCTCCCCGATGCCTTGCGTCCGGCGTCGTATATCTTCCTTTAAGCCCTGCTGATGTTTATCTCCACCGAACCAAGTGCGGAATTCTTTGGTGAATTCCCGCCAGGACTCCCAATAAATCCAGTTTGACCTGTACCACTGGATCGCACGGCCGCGTAGCACTTCCGGCAAAACCTGCAGTCGGTCCACATCCCGAATACCCGAGACAGCGATCTTTTCCTGCAGTTGTTCGAGGAATTCCTCACACCCAAACTCGTCTTCGCCAGTGTACGTGAGTCGCCATTTTCTTGCGATGTCACCAATGTCGCGACCTCGACGACGTCGGTGCTCCGGTGACGTGTGGCGGTACATACGCGGCGAATGCGTCACGGCGCGCTCGCTTCGTCGGCTCGGCGGTGAACTATCGTATCGCCTTCACGCGATGAGGAATGTCCGTTCCACCATCTGCGATGACGATTTCTGCGGCTGCGCACCGTATTCCATCGCGTCCCGTCACTCGAGTCACTGGAGGTGTCCTCTGACGAGGAACACGACTCTTCACTTTCTGCGACTGTACACGTGGAGGCGCAGTCGTTCAGCGCGCGTCTCGTATATTTTTTTTCTTGTCCGTCAAAACGTCTGTGGCGGTAGTTCGTTCATCGTTTGGCCTTGCATTTTTTTCCTCGCTCAAAATCGCTTGGGACACTGTCTGTCTGGTTACCGATGTTCCGATTGCCCGCTCTTGGCTTCCTAACCCGGCTGTCATTAACAGTATGGCCGCTGTCTCTCTTCACTTGTGAGCCTACCGTCTTCCACTGATTATCTAGGCCGCGTACTATGTCTTTATCGACCGATATCACTCGACGTTGGCTCGTATTATGTTGTCCGCGTTCACCAGTGTTCTGCGTTAATGGCACGCGTCGTTTGATGGCACCGCGCGAAACGTCAGCTGGACTCTCCGGGCGTGAACTGACTTCGCGAGCCGCCGCGCTCACGTATCGCCGCAGTCGATTCCTTACGACCGCCGATGTCTCTTTTGGGTCGAGCAATAGTGCCTTAAGGGCTTCGCGGACTTCACTTTATGACATGGAGTCTACCTGCAGCACTTCCGGTGGTGTCATTTCTCTCGTGAGTTCGCCTTCATCGCTGACTGACCATTTTACCCCGTTTTCTCCTTTCTCTCGGAGAAAACAGCAACTCAAGCGATCTCGAATTGTCTCAGAACTACCCTCCACACTCGCGCCCCTCTGACGTAATAGTTGTCTCACTACTTGGTTGGGCACGATATCGATCCAACCAAGAGGGTCGATCGGGAGTCTGCGATCTTGTAATGGATCGCGCATACGTCGTTCGGTCTCATTCTCACTCGCGTGTGACACATCTTGTCCTTCAGCCATCGTGAACTCGAGTTGAGTTTGAAACACGATTCTTATTATCCACCCCAATTATCTGCGAGAGTCACTTTATACCGAATATTCACAAGAGTCGAGTGTTTCGGCACACACTGTTATTCCGAAGCTCCGCGTAGGCCACTCGAGATACCCGACGCGGTGTTTATGTTTTTTTTTTCGACGAATGTTGACAGCGCGGCGTGGCTATGCTCGAGTCTTCTCGGTGTCACGCACTGCGCGGACACACAGGCCGTATAGAGTTTTTTCTCTCCCAGTGGAACTATCGCTGTCTCACTCACACACACGGGAGAAGAGAGAATCCTTTCAGTGTCACTTCTTTTATTTTCTTTCACTACGCGTACTAAAAGTCTTTTATTTTCGCTATTAAACTCTCGTTTAATTGACGCGCACAGAAAATGTTTAGAATGTCACTGTTTAATTCCTTATTTAGTCACGCGCATCGAGAACTTTTTAATTTCACTATTAAATTTTCCTGAAATTTTCACGTGCTGAAAAAAGTCGTTATTACTGTCCCGTTAACGCCCGGGCCCCACGTTGGGCGCCAAAAATAGCGACGAGCAACTGCATGGCACGGGGCTGGCCGGCAACAGCGTCGATCAAATATGATGACACCCAAAAAAAATTATTAATTCTCTCAATTAATTCCTGACGTTCCTTTCTTACCATTTATTTGGGCGCCAGGTAATCTATCTATCCCGATTACCAGGGATTCGCTACGTATGGTCGTGATAGGCTAGAGTGGTAGAGCGAAAGGAAGGGGAGGTGTAGTCCGGGCATTAATATTAATAACAAAACAAAATTCAATAAAAGTTCGTCTAATTATTCAAAATAACGACTCGAGCGACTAAGAAACTGAAAATTTAATTGTTGACAATCTTTCGATATTATTCCGAATTTACAATATTTTATAAAGTGAAAAACAAAAAGAATAATGGTGGAAACCAGAGGGGTTTCTCTCGCACACGGCAACGTGGTCTACTTGTCGACCAAAAATGACGTGTCTCTCAGTCTACGCGAGTCTTTAACGTGCGGTAATGATTAATAGCTCGAGCTGAACGAATCGATTAGAAATCACAATTAATGGCCGTTTTCCGGGCGTCAAACAATACGATCTAACTACGTGGATTATTACAATAATAATGTTAAGCACCCAGTGCTCTTACCTCGAGTTCAGTGTCAATGATTCGCATGCAAATTATCGGGCTCGGCCTTTCTCTATTTTTCTTTATCGATTTAACGCTTCGCTACCCGCTTGTCTCCAGCTGTTTCGGGTGGGGGCACGCGTGCGCATCGATCGACGCCGCTGGTGGTCGGTTTTCCTTGTACGGGCTTCTGCCCGCACCGCGCCGCCCTCCGCGTCCTCACTCTCGAGAGTCCCTGGCAACGCTCTAGCCGATAGATCGCGCGCGCTGTAGCTTTTCGGGAAGACGGCCCGCGCGCGAGGGAAACGGTATTGTACAATGCGCGCTCTTTGCCGACTCTCCGTGTAGCGTAAAGTTAAGAGGGGAACAACGCCTCGTCACAATATACATATATATAGAGTTTCCGCGAAACAGGATGTACTATACGAGTTTGAAGTCAGCAGTGCGAATGTTAAACAAACGCATCAATGAATCGAAAAAGAGTGTAAGGATATATAAGGTCCTTAGCCTTACTTAACCTTTGTCGCAGTATATCTTTCAATTTCTATTCAGCGGATTGTTTAACTGCTACTACTCTCTTTCTTGTCGTTTTTGGTTCTTTTTTGCTACGTCTCGAGTTCCTCGCTGCTTAGCAAACTGAAACCACTCTGCGACAATTTCTTCGAAATGTACTTCCTTCGTTGCCGGATATGTCTCCAGAATAGCATCTGCGAAAAATTCAATAATTTAAGAATTCGGCTTTGAATTTATAACGGGAACTAATATAAAATTTTGAACGTCAACAATCAGCAACACATTTCTCCCATCCCAAGGTCTTAAACTCACCTTCAATTGCTTTGGTAATACGTAGGTCTTCAATGCAAAATTTCCTTTTCGTCCCTTCTACGAGCATATCTCTGCACAGGGATTAGTGAAGATCTTTTTGTAAATTCTTTGCATATCTTCGTGAGCTGTGCGACCTCCGATTTTTTATACGAACGTCTCCTATAATATAAATATTACTACACTTGCAATAGTTTTAACTATAGATAAATTTAGTCTTTCTTGTATTGAAAAAAATACTTACCAATTGTTTTTTTACTTTTGGATTGTCACGGATCATATTCTCGAAGTCCTCAATCTCCTTGATCGATTTTAATGGCAGAAAACCCTTTACGACGTCGATATCTCCGGTAACTGTATCTCCTCCACGTTCGACTTTCTGAGCAAGATCGACTATGCTTACTTGCACCTTTGCCAGCATCCGAATAATTATTCATGAATATTCTGCGTTGGAATAAAAGGTAGAAAATAAAATCGGAAACATTACGATGTAATGTGTAACGTCCAGTAGGCCCAGGAAGTTCCACCTTTTGGAGATTTGTCCACCGGTTGAATATTGTCACCGACATCTGCATCCAGTTGTCAGGTATCAATGGATAGAACGTTTGTAGCGTGCGTTACGGGCAGCAAACCTAGACGCGTAGTGGCCTCGGTCACATCATGATTATCGTCCCTTGGTGTTTCATCTGGGTGCACTACACATAAAACAAACTGTTAATAAAAGTCGAAGTATATATGGGGCATTCCACCCCGTTTCGACGTGGATTTGACCTCAACCTCTCCGATTTGGCTCATAATTTTTTATAGGCTTAGTCGGACTCAACTGCACATTTTTCTTTTATTGCAATTTTTAAAAATATATTTCTAAAGTGACATATCGAACGCCATCATTTAAAAATCTGAAAAATTCTGAAAAATACTTTGTTCAATAACAAAATTATCTAGCTTATATCCAAAGTGGGAACGATTTTTCTTCTTACAGTTTTTAAGCTTTTTTATTTGAAAAATTATTAAAAAATAGAAAAAATTATTAATCTACTACAGACGATTGGTCAAATGTTTATTTATGTGAAACCGGATTTTTCAGTGTTTTTTTCAGATTTTTAGAATTTTTTTCAGATTTTTCCGAACTATGCAAATTTTTGTTAAATATTTTTTTAACGGGACATATCGAATGCCATAATATAAAAATCTGCAAAAATTCTGAAAAATACTAGTATTTTTATGACATTAAATTATGGTATTCGATGTTACTTTAAAAAAATATTAAAAAAAAATGTTGTGCAGTTGAGGGTCCAACTAAGCCTACAAAAAATTATGAGCCAAATCGGAGGAGTCGAGGTCAAATTCAGATCGAAATGGGGTGGATTGCCCCATATTGAAGATGTTCACGATTAAAATTTCTATTACTCACCGCGTCGAATATCGTTAGTCCGAGGTTTATTCTGCGATTCATCAGTAATTTTCAATCCTGCCCTCTTATCGGAGTTGTGAAACATGTCGTTCTTTTAGGTTTAGCTGTATTACCAACAATTGTCGATACTCTACCTGCTTTAGAGCCATCGACCTTATCGTTAGTCAATTTGTTGACGTCTTCTAATCCTGTTTCACTTATGGCGCTGAGATCTGCATTTTCAGATTTAGATGACTGAACGGGACTGTTCGGAATCGGCAGGTCCAACAACATGTCACGTTCTTCTGTAAATACAATGGATATATATTTATTCAAAGGGCGAAAAGCTTTGATATCAAATCTGCTGGGGAATTCACTAAAATGTTTTTAATTAATTATAAAAAAAGGGTCTTGAGAATTTGAAATGATTCAGAAAAAATAGGAAAGTAACTCCTTTTGTGGTGCTCACACTTTTCATAACGAGTCTAAAAAATGATTAAGTAAGAATATCGGACGGTATGGAGGTATAACTTTAACTTACTCATTGCTCGAGCTTTAATCCGTTGGAAAACTTTAGATGGACGTTCAGTATCGATTTCTTCATCGGAAGAGCTAGGTGACCATTTCCTTTGAGTAAATGGTAAGCGACCTTTTCCAAGAGTATCCTCATCAGTCGTGTGATAGTTCGGATTTTCCGCATGTCTTCGAACCTTTGCAAGAGTTGCTGAGCAAGAAGTATTTGATAAAAATATTAATGTCGCCGTTATGCAAATATAAACAATAAGAATTGTAAATATATATTGTTACGAACGAGCAAATAAATAAACCACGATTATAAAAGAAATAGCAGGGCGGAACTTTATTAGTAATAGATATCGCGTCCGTAATCTTTGAGGTCTCTGTCAAGACTGTTAATCAATCTACGATCGTTGTCAAGCGTCATTCAGTTCGTTGTCAGTTGTCTCATATGACACGAGCGGATCAATTCCAATGCCGCTTTCACATACCATTCCATAAATAACACAATATAAATGCCGATTCCGTTACACTACTCCCCTCCTTTTGAGTTGCCGCCCCGGCAACTCCCTAACTATCTAGGATGTGGTTGCCATGGTCGATCTAGATATGATCGCGACCTATTAACACTGCTCTGGTATTTACCCAAGTCCCGAGGGAAAACCATGGCTAAAAAACCTGGGAAGAGCAGCGTGTACATTTGAAAAGCTAATTATTTTATCAAATTTAAATTTAACTTTCTGTCGGTCGGTCTTTAAAAAAAAATCTGTCTCTAGATAATACAATTGAGTTTAATAATTGTTTCATTTATTATCTTCTTTCTTGTGAAACGTAACGACGTGGAGCGATTTCTCAGAAATCGAGTAGTCCACCTTTGAAAATTTCGTCCAATCCATTTCCACGATGTTTTGTAAGATATCCTTATTGATGTTGAAGGGATCGGGAAGAATGGAAGGGACTAGGTCTCTCTGCAGAATAGTCAACCTGTGACAGAAAAACGGAAAAACGTAGTGCTCTGGAAAATAATATCGTTGAAAAATAACAACATTTCTCTTTCTTTGGAACTACATCCCGAATAGCCGACGTTATGATATCAATAGGAAAGCTTTAATTCATTTATTCATTTCATTCATTTGAGTACTCTATCGGTCACCTTACAGAACAATACAGTGTGCGCACCCCTATACTGCTCAAGTGAATCCGACCATAAAATATCCAAACTTGTTCTCGGGAACTCAAAAACATCCACTAGCGAGAACTATGATCAGTAATCCAAGTTAGTTAAAGGAGTATTCTTGATCCACAGCCAGAGAAAATTCGGACCAAGTGACACCAACGACTAACCATGCCCAGTTAGACATTGAATACCCACTACACAAAAAGATTCTTCGGAAACCCTTCACAGTACACCGAGCTACAGTATGACCTTTACCGAGGGCAGTGCACCAGGCTCCAGCCAAGCAATCTACTTTCCACCATTAACGTCTCAGAACTGCCATCGCTATTTTTTAATTTTCAAAAGGTGCTAATCTATCTATATGCACAATCATCAATTTTTCCACGAGGAAGTTTCTGAATTCTATATACTACATCGTTAATTTTGGTTTTAACTAAATATGGACCTACCCAATCTCTTTGCAACTTTGGGCACTTTCCTTTGACTATGGGGGTCATAAAGCCAAACCTGCTGACCGGGTTTAAAGGAAAGCATATGTGATTTTAAGTCAAACTTTGATTTAATTGTATTACTTTTTAAAATGAACTGCTTTCTAACTTTTTCGTGAATTGTATTCAATCTCTCTCTCAATTCTCCAACGAATTCAGATGGATCACTAGCCTCTGAATACTCATTTTGTGGATTTCCACGAAGAAGTTCTAATGGCAACTTAAGTTCCCTATCCATAAGTATCATTGCTGGTGAAAATTCAGTAGTTTCATGTTTTGAAGAACGGTAAGCTAGTAAAAAAAGAGGTATCCATTTGTCCCAATCTTTCTGATTTTCTGAGACAAACTTGGATAGATATTGAAGAATAGTCCTATTCAATCTTTCAACTAAACCATTAGATTGAGGGTGCAATGGGGAAGTTCTAGTCTTCTGTATTCCAAGTATCGCCATAGTTTCCTTGAAGAGGTTTGATTCGAAATTTCTACCCTGATCTGAATGAATTTCAAGTGGAATGCCAAAACGAGAGAATATCTCGAAAACTAATGTCTCTGCTACAGTTTTAGCTTGAAAATTTGGAAGAGGAAAGGCCTCAGACAATCTAAATTTTTGTTGCGGCATATAAAGCCTGAGTAAGGAAAGGGACATTATCTTTTTTGTTTTTGTTGCGTTCGACGATGATGATCCCCGTCGATTCCTGTGTTGTTTCCCTCGCCGCTATCAGTGCAGCTTCGCCAACTGCTTCTCGTACCGATGTTGAGGTTGTAGAGCATTGATCGTGTCTAGTTTGCCGTGTCCATTTTTGGATACTCTCGCCCGAATCCTTCTCGTGTTCATAATCACTGTGAGTTGTCACTCATAATCCGATTTGACCGACACACCAAAAAAATCGCTTTTTGAATTATTATCCCGACCGAATTATTTATTTTTATACGCGAAGATTCGTTAAACACTTCTGACACCAATGTTACGAACGAGCAAATAAATAAACCACGATTATAAAAGAAATAGCAGGGCGGAACTTTATTAGTAATAGATATCGCGTCCGTAATCTTTGAGGTCTCTGTCAAGACTGTTAATCAATCTACGATCGTTGTCAAGCGTCATTCAGTTCGTTGTCAGTTGTCTCATATGACACGAGCGGATCAATTCCAATGCCGCTTTCACATACCATTCCATAAATAACACAATATAAATGCCGATTCCGTTACAATATATATGCATACTGCAGTATTTCTCAACCGTAACAGGAATCAATGTCCATGACTGTTTATCTGGTTCGGTTCGCTTTTTTATTAGCGTGGTAATGTTTTTATTATTCTTGGGACACCAACAGGCAGAATTCCTGTCATCTATTTATTTGATCCAAGTGGATGGTACTTCAGAAACATCGTTGCCTTCGACAAATATTACGCATTGCAGACTGCGGCAATTGGCGGACTGCATAGTCCGCCACTGCCACAAATAGTTTCTGAATTGCAGCCAATGTTGCCGATTTAGGAGAATTTGCTGATGCATAGTGGGAAAACAGGATGCCTACAGGATGCCACGGCCGTTTCAAGGATTCTATCCATCAATTATTATATTGCAACAAAGGAATTACCACACTCGAACTGATTTCTACGGGATGCTTTAATTTTAAGCATTTCCTTTGTATTTGCGATGCTAGTAACGTTGTCTTTTGAGATGAAGATCGCTCGTCGACAAGGGAGATTCCAAATAGCTCAGATTCGCACGGTATAACAAAAAGTGACCTCGTCTTTGTATACCTATACCCTCTTATGTGAAGAACATTACTATCGCCGAAAATCTTCTTAATCATGAAAATCGAATCATCTTTCAATCGACAGCAATTTTCATCATTTTTTCTTGAGATGGAAAATTCATCAAACTCTAGAAACTTAATCTTGTTGTACCCTTCGAATAGTGTACGACTGGATACGTTTTGGAGTACTGATGTTAAATCCGAATCGAATTTGCTTCCGTTATACGATTAACAATTAGATGTAACGGTTTTTGTGAATTCTTAACTTGTTTCTTTATTTTCTGCAAACAGTTTTCGAATTTGAATGCACTGAATTTATCTAAACACCCGAACTGTAAAACGCCATCAGCAAGATGCACGAGGTTATGAACATTATATCCAACGAATTCCGGTCCGTACAATTGTCCGTAATCGGAAACGAACCAGCGTAACAGAGATTGAGCGTAATTATTCATAGTCACACACAAATTCGAATCAGCTAAAATTCAGGTTGCTATGCTCAAGGCTAGGAAGTGATTATACATATTTTTTTGCAAAACCGATTGCAAAACTACTGGACCGGTGTACAAAAGAAATTGACGGAGCTCAGTAGCCTTCCACCTTTCGATATCGTCGACACTTCTTGGCTTTCTGCAGAATTCGTTAGTTATGAAGGATGTCATTGAATCTAATCTTTCCGATACAACACGTTTCGCATCTTTGGTAAATCGAACATGTTTACATCCTTTAACCCAGAATCGAATAAGGCGTTTGGTTACTCCTAAGCATATGAGATGCATATAATCTAGCCCAACTTGGGAAACCATACCCATATTTAATTTCAATAAAGAAGAGGTACCTCGATGATGATGATCGGGCTGTTGTTGAATTTAAAAAGAATGATCGGTCCTTAAAGCGCAATATATTTCAGGAAAAATCATTCGTGTCCCAACTACATCACCTTCTTGCACACATTTCTGACACCCAAAGTACCTACTGTGACCTTTCGTATAGGTGAGAAATGCCTTTGCCGGTGCATCGCAAACAAGTGCCTTAATAGATACATGACACGTGTGTCCGTCAATAATAATGTCGCTGTTAAGAATGTCCGTCAAATCCGCAACGAATTCACTCAGGTACACATTCGCATCAGTCGGTTTTTTGTCGCCATAATATATACCCACAACGATAGGCTCTGTATAGAAATCCGTTTCAATCGATACTAAAATTGGCCAAAATTGACCTCCCGTACTTTTGAACAGAGGTAAACCGTCACAATTGATATTAATTTCTATCTCTTCTGGGACGCTTCGAAAATACGTTGCAATGGAACGTTTTAGCCCTTGTGCTAGTCCCAAATGCACGTAATGAGCGCCATTAGAAGATTCAATATTCTATGACGTATTTCGAGGTGTTTTCATGAGAGTTCGAACGTCTAATGGTAGATTCGATATACCGTGTTCAGAAAGAATTTTTAATAACCCCGTCACATGTCTGTGAGGTATGCTATTTTCTACAGTCCAACAGCGCAACTCACTGGCTAAACTTTGTTTAACGGTATTGGGACTATCGCAATTTCCTTCGACGCACGAGTCATTACTTGAACTTCTTGACGAACATTCGTCGACCTCTACACGTATAGGACTAACCGCTTCGGGTATATATTCTGGGAAAATATTATCTTTTGTCTGAGCAATGACATTACTTTGAGTCGTGAAGCTATCAAAAATCGCAGTTGACACGGTCAACTGTTCGCTGTTTTTGTTATTGGCAATTGAATCGTGGAGCGTATTAGTACCTTGGGCAAGACAATTATAAGCTGAACATGCTGTACGCTAAGTAGGATTTCGATCTCTTGTCTACCGTGCGATTTGTTCATGAATTAATTTGTCTTGTCGACGTTTAGACAAAGCCGAAATGTGTTTCCGCATTTTTTTAATAACAAGTACACTTTTTTTTTAAATCATTGAAAAATGGATTTTTGTTTTGTTTAATGGATAGAGAGGAAAAGGCAACCATCTAGAGAAAAAGCTGGAGAAATAGGAAATGATTCTTTTTTAATATCAGCAGATTCTTTTCAAATTTTCGTCTTATTACACTATTATTATATAACGTTATATTATCATCAGACTACTCACTTATTCAATAAGGACGAGCAGAAGACGAGCTTCTCCATATTGTCCCTGTTCCGAATGACGTTTTCTCTGCACCTGCTGTCGATTTGCGCGACACCGTCTCCGAAATTTGTTCTCCCGTAAACTCAATTGGCATAAAAATACCTGTAAAAAACACACATATAATTATATTTATTCGCTGAGACGTCAATTCGTTTGACATTGGAAAAAAGAGAATTATTACAAGAATCGAAAATTTGCAAAATAACTTGATACTTGACATTACTTTTAACAAAGAAATTTTATCCTAAAATTTTTATGAAACATTGTTTTAAAATTAGTTTCGGTTCTTATACAACTTGACACGAGACATTCCTATAATCTTTGTATAGATAAAGTTATGTGTACACTAGACCTGTTAAAAAAACCACATATGCGGAATTCCACAGTACTTTCGCCACCCAAAAAAAAAAAAAAAAATTCTGAATTTTTTTCTAAATATCGGGTTAAGTTGTATCTATAGATGCACCAAAGTTCAAACTAAATTTTTTTTTTAAATTGGCCGAAATATGCCAATTTTTTCGTTTTCCATTTAATATGTAATATCTCAGCAACGATTAATCGTATCGAAATCATTCAAAAACTAAAATGTGCGTTTTTCCATGGTCAAGAGGAAAAAAACAGATTCAGAATTAATTGTGTAATTTCAGGCCACGTTTTATGGGAAAAACAACGAAAATATATTTTTTTTAATAGTTAGACTTCGGATTTTTTCATTGGACAAATTGCCTCGAAATCTTTAATCGATCGTCGAATTTTGAGTATTTTTGTTTTCATGGGATGGCCCAATGCTTTGACGTTATAGCAATTTGAAAAGTAAAAAAAAATGTAATGAGGCATTCCTCAATACTTTCGCCACCCAAACAAAAAAAATTCTCAATATTTTTCTAAAAATCGGGTTTAGTGGTATCTATAGATGCACCAAATTTCAAAATTAAATTTAAAAAGTTGTCCGAAGTATGCATATTATTTTATTTTCCATTTAATCTGTGGTATCTAGGAAAAGATTAATCGTATCGAAATCATTAAAAAACAAAAATGTTCGTTTTTTCATGGCCAAAAGGAAAAAAATGTATTCAGAATTAATTACGTAATTCCTGGCCACATTTTATGAAAAAAAAAAATAGCAAAATTATTTTTAAAAAAAGTCAAATTGCTACAACGTCAAAGCATTGGGCCATCCCATGAAAACAAAAATACTAAAAATTCGGCGATCACTTAAAGATTTCGAAGCAATTTATTCCATAAAAAATCCAAAGTCCAACTATTAAAAAAAAAACAGTTGTTTTTTCCATAAAATGTGGCCTGAAATTACACAATTAATTCTGAATACATTCTTTTCCTTTTGGCCATGAAAAGACGCACATTTCAGCTTTTTAGATATTACATATTAAATGGAAAACGAAAAAATTGGCATATTCCGGCCAAATTTTTTTTTCTAATTTTGAAATTTGGTGCATCTACAGATACAACTGAACCCGATATTTAGAAAAAAATTCAGAATTTTTTTTTTTTTTTTTGGTGGCGAAAGTACTGTGGAATGCCTCATATGTATTTAAAAAAATTTGTTGCTCATCGAGATTTTTTAAATTTGTTTCAATAGAATATTTTTCGCCAAAGGCGATATCCATAAAAAAATATTCAGCACTGCCTCTCATCGCTTGAAATTTAAAAAAAAATTCAAAACTGCCTAAGTAGCTTCAAACCGCAGTGTACTTGCTCAATAGGAAACAAAAATGCTTGTGCACCCCCAAGACGATGAGATTTTTTTTTAGTACTGTTTTATCGAAATTAAAATACTGCAAATTTAATTCTGAAAATACCGAAATTATTTATTTTAGCGCGCTCGTCTACAATCTTTGTCCAAATAACAACAAGTTTTGCACATAGATTTTGCATAACTTTTGAACAAAGATTGTAGATGAGCGCGCCAAAATAAAAAAATTCGGTATTTTCAGAATTAAAATTGCAATACTTTAATTTCGATAAAACAGTACTAAAAAAATCTCATCGTTTTGGGTGTGCATAAGGATATTTGTTTCCTATTGAACAACAATTACACCATGCGGTTTGGCGCTACAATCTTTTGAAAAATTGCAAATATTGGCATTTTTGGATATTTAAAAAAATTTCAAGCGACGAGAGGCAGTTGTGACGGCCCTACATTGCATATAAAAAGACGATTCGAATGAGAGAAATGTACCAGGTGACATTAGCGCAGTGGTTAGCGCTGTTACTCGGTACCAGAATAATCCGGGTTCGAATCCCGGTGATCACCATGTATTTTCTTTCTTCGATAATTCGTCAAACCATCAGCACACTACACACACACCTTCCATACTCTGTCCTTTCCGACTTTTACACAGTGCTGAATAGTTTTTGACGGAACTCGCCTTTGGCGAAAACTATTATTTTGAATCAAATTTAAAAAATCGAGAGCAAATCGAACCTTGGTAGCGATCAGACGTGTTCACTGAGCGCTTCGAGTGTAAATACATAGTAATATAAACAGTGATCGTTATACGGTGGAACAAGACAAATAGAAGGTATGGAAACAGAAGGGGAGAACACCAACGGACTCCACCTGCTCGAAAGGCTTTACAACGGTGAAACCAAGAGGCAGACCACCGAAAAGGAAAAAACAAATGGAGAATAGGAGTACTTCATCGGACTGTCAATCAGGAAATTCGCAAGAAGAACGACAAATAGGATCACGGTCAACCCAGCAAAGGATTGTTACACCAACACACACGCAGGGACCAACACCCACACACGGCACCCACACACAGTCAACAAAGACGAAACAAGCGGTAACGTACAAGTTACTATACCACATCAACGCGTCCAAAATTTCAACTCGATTAGAAATGGCACGGCAATGGTGTCAAGTAGCGCCTGTGAGTAAAGACATTATATTACATACAAAAAAAGGATTTTTACTCAAATCGAACACACAGAGCGAAAAACTAATTTACATGCTAAACAATCTAAAGCAAAATAAAATCATTGACAGCTTCTCAGAAACGGTTGCTAACAATAATCTGCGTGAGCGAGCACCACCACCAGAAACATTCGCGGCCGTGTTAACACAGGTAGACTACGAAATTGACGATGAAATGATCAGTAGCAGTCTAAGAAACAATAACATCACCCATCGTTTCTGTAAGAGAATTATCTCGCGAGCCACGAATAAACCAACAACGCTAGTACGAGTGATTACCGGGAGTGCTGAATCATTCCATCGATTTATGAACGAAGGACTATACCTTTACAACAAACATTTCCGAGCATCCCCGTGTTCTCCTCCTCCGCCTCTGCCACAGCCATGCGCCAAATGCACACAATTTACTCACGTTACTGAGATTTGTGTAAACAATATCAAGTGCAATAAATGCGAGGGTGATCATCGTACGGAAAAATGCCCCACAAATTTGCCGATAAAGTGTACTGCTTGTAACACAACCGACCATGTCGCGTGGTCCATAAAATGCCCCAAACGTCCTACAAAACCAATTGACGGAATTCCGAATACACAAGTAAAAGTACTCAACAAGAAAAGCAAAGATCTGGACAAGACAATAACCAAAACCAGTCGCGTACACGCTCCGATCACAACTCATGATGTTATAATCAACACCTATCTACGAAAGATCAACAAGCCAACAACAACTGACAGATCCAAATTACTACAAAAATTGAAATCCAGATTTATCAAAGAATTTAATATAGACACGATAGTCGTTTTCACAGGAAATTGGATGTATATATTAATGGTGGATCTAGAGAATTCGGAAGAACCATCACCCATGGAACCGATGGCACAAGCAAAGTGTACAGCGACTAACAATGGCGCTTAAAATCTTATATTCTAACTTGAACTGTTATCGCAACAAAGCCCATCTCATCAAGAATATAACAGAAGAAAAAGAAGTTAACTGTACAGCGTTCGTCGAAATAAAAAACACCCCAGAAGATAACATCAAATACAGAGACTGGACAGTAATAACTCAATACGGGAATACAATAAATCGAAATACAAGAGGAGGAGCAATACTTCAACTACACCCAGAAACTCTGATGCGAAAGAAAAATGCTCCCAAGATCAATGACTCCCGCAACAACGCACTTCACGTCTCTGTTCCCTTTCTCGAAGATCGTCTCCACATTATTATAATTTACATTCACACTAACTCGCTAATCGAAAACACTATTCTCACTAAAAGCAAATTATTTAAGTACGTTTTACTCATAGGAGATTTTAACCCGACGCGTAATAAACGTACACAGATCAGAGATTTTCTGCAAAGCTCAAACTTTACGCAGATTAGTACGCCCCCAACTTTCATCATGCAAAATAACCGCGACACCACTCCAGATTTGTTATTCTGTACACAAAACATTAAAAGTAATCTCAGAAACGTCGAAGTTATTCCAGACCTGGGAAGCGATCATCTATCAATATTAATTTCAATAGACACCGGCACACATATAGCGCAATCACCGACGCCCGAAAAATATAATTTCAGCAAAGCAAATATCGAATAAATTAACCTACAAGTAAACCATTTTCTAGATGCAAATAGAGATACTCCATTAACAAATGAATTCGTAGATAGCTTTAACACTCAATTATCCGCCATAGTTACTGACAACACACCAAGATTTAAAAAAAACTACTTTCTACACAAACTTCCGCCGTTTATAATCCGTCAAATAAAAATCAAACGCATGCTCTATAGGGAATATCAAACAAATCAGACTAGAACGTTCAAAACTAAAATTAATGCATTCAACAAAAACATTCAACTAATGATAACTCAATTTAAAACACACTCATGGCTCGAAGCTTGCGATAAAATTAGAAAAGCACAGGGTAAAAATTATTGGCAAATAGCTAAAAAATTTACTAAATATAACGACTCTTATAATACGTCAACAAATATTATAGTGAATGGCAAAAATCTTACTACCAACGCAGAAAAAGCCGAAGCCTTTGCTCAACACCTCTAGAGCACTTACAGCCTCGCCCAGGATCCAAATTTTAGTGACTCTAACTTCAGAGAAGTTTCTAATTGGTACGAGGAATACTTTGAACAAATAACGCATAACGACCAAGATATACCGATCGTAACAATAGCAGAACTAAAAAAAATGCAAAAATACTTCACCAGGTATTGACGATATACCAATAGGAATAATTAAAAAGCTAAGTCAAAGAGCCCATCATTTCATTATTCAGATATTTAACCACTGTTTAGTAAACGCATACTTTCCAAAAATCTGGAAGACAGGTGTTATTATATTGCTACCAAAGCCTAACCAGGATCATAGTGAAATCGGAAATTACCGGCCGATAACACTGTTACCCTCCGTCGGAAAATTTTTTGAGCGGATCATTAAAAACAGAATAGAGAGAGTAGGGGTATAGGGGACAGTATTCCCCCTTATCAGTTTGGCTTTCGGAGGGGACAATCAACATTGAATGCACTAACAACTCTAACATCAAACGTAGAAGCCAGTAAAATATCAAATAAAAAATCAGCAGCGCTCTTTCTCGATATCGCTAAAGCATTCGACAGCGTTTGGCACAACGGTCTTCTTTACAAACTTCATCAATTGCAATGTCCCAAATATCTTATATATTCCGTAAAAAAATTTCTTCAAACACGGATACTAAAAATCAAAACAGGAAATGTATTATCGGAACCATTTACACCAGAACAGGGGGTCCCACAGGGATCACCATTATCACCTTTACTATACAATATATACTGTAACGATATATATAACTTTAATCTAAACAACAAGCAATTCGTTAATCTCAAACAATACCTACTGCAATTCGCCGGCGATACAGTCCTAACAGCTCATCAGAACAATCTACAAAAAACTATGGAATCGCTTTAAAACATCACAAACAACACAACAACATGGTTTAATAACTGGCGGCTTAAGCCCAATCCGCGAAAATCGCAATTACTTATTTTTAATCATAAAATATCACCACAGTCACCTACAATTCATCTATTTAATACCCAAATACCAGCTGTAGAGCATGTAAAATACTTAGGAATAACCATGGATCAAAAATTAAATTTTAATCAACATCTGAAGCAATGTAAACATAAGTTAGCACAAAGAGCCTCACACTTCAGAAAAATAACATTTAAACAACGTAAGGTAAACATAAAACACCTAACAATAATGTACAAATTTATATGTAGACCAATAATAGAATACGGCCATCCAATCTTCCTGAACTGCAAAGCAAGAGATATAAAAAAAATAGAAACTGCCGAAACATGTGCCATACGTCGACTAACATGCATACGCCATCCGAACAATCCTCTGCATAATCCGCGTAACAGTCTTCTATATGAAGAAACAGACATCACACCAATCAGAACGAGAACACAAGAACTAACTAAAAAATTGGCAAATGCTCAATTAGCAAACATAGAACCGCTATGTATTCAACCACTGCCAAACATAGTACGCAAATATAAACATCCCATACACTCCACCTACCAACGTTTAGAAATTATTATAAATGTATTAGACTAATGTATTTATAAATGTAAACTAATAACTAAAATAGTCGTAAAAACAGGGGCTGAAGGACTTCGGTCGATGGCCAATTGACAGTATTGTTTACAATAATAAATTTCATATTATTGTAAACATTATGTGTAAAGAAATATATGTGTGTATTGTTAATAAATTTACTACTACTACTACTTTAAAAAATCTCGTTGAGCAACAAATTTTTTAAAATGTGGGATTTTTTTAACAGGTCTAGTGTACAGAGATTATATGAATGTCAAGTAAAGGAATTTAAAACAATATTTCATAAAATTTTAGGATCAAATTTCTTAGTAAAAGTAATGTCAAGTGTTAACACACTTTTAAAATTTTCGATTATTGTAATCGCATTGTCAGCCACAGTCTTTCGTATAGCAACATATCTCTTGCAAGCAATACAAATTCTTCTGAAATTGGAAAAAAGAGAAAAATGTCAAGTGCCAAGTTGTATAAGAACCGAAACTAAATTAAAAAACAATATTTCATAACATTTCAGGATAACATTTCTTTGTTAAAACAAATGTTAAGTAACAAAATATTTAAAATTTTTTTAATTAATGTAATAATTTTTTTTTTCCAATTCCAAACAAATTTGTATTGCTTGCGAGAGATATATTGCTACACGCCAGAATGTGGCTAACAATTTTGAAACGACTCTGCTGAAACGGCTAATTTAAAAATGCATTAGAGACAATTTTCCCTACACTGCCCTACTACCTCGTACACACTCATATCCACAGTGGAATAGCAGCAGAGTAACGTAGAGAATATTTTCCCAATTTAGTTGAATAACCGCAAAGGCATTGAAAAATTATTAGCTGCTGCTTATGAACGGTTGCGCGTAGTATACTCAGACTAGTACTTACTTTTTTTTTATTAAAAACGAGATACAGATGAGCTTCCGTATTGTGTTCGGCTCTATAACTAAGCCCTCTCAACATCCGCTGTTGCTTCGTGTGAGATTGTCTCCGTCAAAATTCGTGTCCTCGCAGCGCAATCGGCACAGAAGTATCTATAATTAAAATACACACAATTACATTTATTCGATGAGCTGTACAAGCAATATTAAAATGCATTAGAGAAAGAGATGTATTAGATGCATGGATTTTTTATGCATTGGAGATTGTTTCGGTAACGGCCTCATTATAAATTTTGAGATCGGAAGTAGTAGGAATAATGCGAGGAAAAAGGCGAGGGAGACACAGAGACGTTAAAGAGTATAAATTAGCGCGAGCGTGCTCGAGTTTATTCGTAGACAGACAGACTATCGCAAGGGACGACACACCTGCGTGTGCGGTCTTTTTGCGAGTTATAGGTAAAATGAGCTCGGTAATGTAGAATGCTATTGATCTAGATTTCGCGCTCTGATTATTCAGACGCGAGATAACAGAAAATGCTAATTTATCGATCGGAGACAAATCTTCGTTAGAGAACTTTCTCGTTTTCGGAACATTACCGCCCGCCTTGTCCCCTCGTCGAGGGGGCGAAATTAAACTGGAGCAGACGGCGAATAGCAGAAAAATCTTGAACAAAAAAAATGCAAATTAAAAGATACAAAAATGCGAGAGAAAATTGAACTTTACAGCTCCGGTGCTGTTTCGTCGGAGTGAACTGGCAAGGGGCACAGCTTCACGATGGGCCGCTTGTACGTTGACGTGGAGGTCTTGACCGTGACCATACGGATCAGACCATCGGCTCCGGGATGAGTCTCAATGACTCGAGCAAGCGGCCACTTGCTTGGAGGATAACGCTGATCGAGAATGAGAACTAGTGAGCCGAGTTTTACCAAGTCCGTTTTCGTCGTCCATTTCGTTTTCGCTTGAAACCATTGTAGATATTTCGTGGTCCATCGAGACCAGAAATGTTCCAACATTTTTGTGACGAGCTGCCAGCGAGACAGTCTCGATATTGGAAGCGTTGATAGAGACGGCTCTGGTACAGTCGAGAGCGCTGCACCGACAAGAAAATGTCCCGGCGTCAGAGCGCTAAGATCGCTGGGATCATCCGAGAGTGGACACAGCGGACGAGAGTTTAGAGCGGCTTCGATTTGGATAAACAGCATTGTGAGCTCTTCGTACGTGAGCACGTGATCTCCCGTGACTCGGCGAAGGTGAAATTTCACCTACTTCACGCGTGCCTCCCATTTGCCTCCAAAATGTGGGGCTGATGGAGGATTGAAGCGCCATTCAGTGCCGTCATTAGCGAGGAGAGCGGCGAGATTCTCTAATTCTTTCAATGACTGAGAGAATAGTTTTCGGAGTTCTAAGTCGGCTCTAATGAGATTCGTGCCACAGTCACTCGAGAGGGTGGCACAGATTCCTCGACGTCCCGTGAAACGCTTGAACGCTGCGAGAAAACCATTAGTGGAGTAATCGGTAACGACTTCAAGGTGAATCGCTGACGTCGCGAAACACACGAAAATCACGATGTATCCCTTGTAAGTTTTCGTCGTGCGTCCGCACCAAGCCTTGAATGTCAGAGGGCCGGCGTAATCGACACCGGAGTGAAGAAACGGACGCGATGGAGTTGCTCGAGTTTTCGGCAGTTGTCCCATTAATTGCTGCGCCGCGAGTCCACGATATCTCGTGCAGCGAACGCAACACAGGATGTAAGAACGGACCGGCGCACGTCCACCCAGAACCCAAAACTTTCGGCGAAGATAAGCGAGCGTAGCTTGCGTGCCGCCGTGCAGGATTTTCTCGTGAGCGTCCGAGATAATGAGAGTCGCAAGCCGAGAATCTTTTGGAACGATAACAGGATGTTTCGTATCGGGGTCGAGAATTGCGTCGTTTAGACGACCTCCAAGTCGGAGCAACTCGGCGTCGGAATCCCGAAAGGGAACGAGTCGAGCTAAATTATTCGATGTTGGCAGAGACTTGCCACTCGAGAGAATCTTTATCTCCGATGCGAAGGAACTCTGTTGGACGAGTTTCGCCCAATACAGCAATTCTCTTTCGAGCTCGAGAGGAGAAGAAGAATCGACGACAAGTAGCCGTAATTCTTAGGAGACGATTCAATGAGGAGTATCGATCGAGAAGATTCCACGGAGTTTGAATCGACGAACGGACCGTTGCAGCGATTTTTATTCTCTCTTCGAGATTGATTTTCGAGTTGAGCGCGGGGATCGAGTTAGGCCAAGACGTGGAGTGTTGAGCCAGCCATGGAGGTCCTTTCCACCATAAGTTATGGTCCTTGAGTTGTGTCGGCGTTAAGCCTCGCGAGGCGCAATCTGCTGGATTGTCATGTCCGGGTACGTGGTGCCAACGAGCAGTGGGCATTGCTTCGTGGATTGCTGCGACGCGATGCGAACATAATCCTTCAAACGAGAGGGCTGACCTTGAATCCTAGCAAGCGTCGCTGTAGAATCGGTCCAGAGATGAATCGGAACTTGCTCGAGATTCAGCACTACTCGGATGTGAGCAACTTGCCACGCAAGCAGCTTCGCTGCGGTCAGCTCCAATCGTGGAATCGTCATACGCTTCAGAGGCGCGACCTTTGTCTTGGAGCCCAGAAGTGCGAGATGCGCTTCGTTGAGATCTCTTAAAATTCTCAAGTAAACGACCGAAGCCATGGCCAACTCGGAGGCATCCGAGAACCCGTGAATTTCAACTGCGAGCATTTCCGAAGAAGTTCCAAGCCATCGTGGTATTGAAATCGGGGGTACATTCTCGAGTTGTTCGAGCAATTCTGTCCAACGCTTGAGTAAAGCGTCGGGAAGAGGATCGTCCCACTCGATTTGAGCAAGCCAGAGATCCTGCATTAAAATCTTTGCGCGTATCATTACCGGGGATAACCACCCGAGCGGATCGAACAATTGAGAAACGCGAGAGAGAACTTTCCGTTTGGTGTGTGGGGCCTCGAGGTTGGAAGGAACGCCCGAGAAGGCGAACGAGTCCGAATTCAGCTTCCAAACGATTCCGAGAGCTTTTCGGAGCGGATCCTCGGCGTGAGAGAGCGAGCCCGAAGTCGCGAGACGGTCAGGAGAGAGCTCCGAAAGAACGACAGAGTAGTTTGCCGTCCATTTCTGTAGCTTGAAACCGCCCGCCATGCAGAGGGTGTCAAGCTGCTGTACAGTGCGGTGAGCTTCTTACAGAGTGCCAGCTCCGCCGAAGGTATCGTCAACGTATGTTGTGCGACGTAAGATTTTGGTAGCGAGTGGGAAGCGATCTCCTTCGTCTTCGACGAGCTGTCCGAGGAGCAGGTCCGAGACCGTACGTTACCGTTGCGAGTTGGTACTCTCGAGTCAACTGACTGGACTCGGATGACCAGAGAATTTGTTGATAATCCCAATCGTCGGGATGAACCAATATCTGTCGGAACATTTTCTCAATGTCCGCAGAGAACGCGAATTGATAACGTTGCCATCGAAGAATGACGTCGGAGAGATCGATCTACAGTTTTGCTCCGGTGTGAAGAACATCGTTGAGCGAATAACCCGAGGTGGTGCGAGCAGAGCCGTTAAACACGACCCGAAGCATTGTCGTAGTCGGGTCTCGAAGGACTCCGTGATGCGGTAAATAGTAGCCTCGTTTCTCTCTTACACTCTTCTCCGGAGCGAGTCGCATGTGACCGAGTGTTTCGTAAGTCTCTAGGAACTCCGTGTAGAGATCGCGAAGATCTGGATTCTCAGTGAGTCGAGTCTGCATGCGAGAGAACATACGCAGTGCACAGGCTCGAGAATCGCCAAGAAGATCGGGAGAACCTTTGAATGCGAAACGCACAATGTATCGCCCCGATCCGTCTCTAGAATGCGTGGAGAAAAAGTGCGCTTCGCACGCTTCTTCCTCCGACGAGCGAACAGACGAGGAATCTGGCTGAACTTGCTCTTGGAGCCAGAAGCGTTGCAGATCGTTTTGAAGACTCACGTCTGGCGATTCTAAATCGATAGAGCATTGTAGCCCTTGGGCGGGAATCGTAGTCGATACGAGCGAAGGTGCGGAGGTGGGACCCGACAGAACCCAACCTAATCTTGTGAGGTGTGCGACAGGAGAGGTTCCGTTACCGCGCTTGACCCCAGCCTCGAGGAGTTGACCATAAATGTCAGAGCCGAGAATGAGATCGACTCGACCCGCTGTTGCATAGTCTGGATCGGCGAGCTGAAGATCACGAAGATGTTCCCAACCGGTTTCTCGTAGAGGGCAAGGTGGGAAGCTCGGCAGTGAGTTTAGGCAGAGTCAGTGCGTCAACTTGACAACTGAAACTCGAGTTAAAGTGAGGCCTGATCAGACAAGTTACCGCGCCTCGAGTTGATCCACTGCGCTGAGCTCCTATTTCGACGAGAGGAATATTAACTCATTCACGAGGGAGTTTCAACACCTGAGCGAGAGATTCACTGATGAACGATAATTCGGAACCAGTGTCGAGGAGAGCGCGAGCAGTTACCTTGATACCCTTAGCCGACTGCACTCGGATAAACGCAGTAGTGAGCAAGACGTCCTTGCTAAAGAGTGAGCTCGAGATAACGTGATTCGCGGAAACTGATGGTACAGAAACAGCGTCTCGTGGTTGCTCACGTCGCGGTTGATTAGCTCCGTTATTAGGATTTTGAGTCGGAGCGCGAGCAGGTGGATTGTTCGAAGGTTGTAAGCTAGCGGCATTGTCTAGATGAATGAGCGTGTGACGATGCCCATTACACGTTTGACAGCGCTTCTGCGATCGGCAGGCAGAGAGGCGATGAAAGCCTAAGCAATTAAAACAGAGCTGTTTTTCAATAACAACCGCTTTTTTCTGTTCGGTTGTTTTATTGCCGAACCTCTGACAAGTCGCGATGAAGTGCGTAGCGCCGCACACAACGCAAGATTGAGAAGACGGAGTCTGTGCATTAGAATTCGGAGCAGTTGTTTGCGACCCAATCGGAGGAGACGTTACGAATGATTGAGTTGTCTCTGCAGTCGTCGCTTGTCATGCGCGATTACCCTTTTGCGCTTCAGTCGTGGTCGAAGGAGGAGGACGTGGCTTCGCCATTTCAAACGCTTGCAAGCTGCGAGCGCGAACCTCGAGAAATTTCAATAGTTTTGTTAATGTAGGAAGGAGTTGAGAAGACCCGAGACTCTCCTCCCACTCTCTCAAAGTGTTCGCGTCGAGTTTTGAAACGACGACATAAATCACAAATGCATCGCAATGATGATTATATTGACCGAGCGTTTCGAGAGCGGTAACAGCGCGACCAATTTCGCCGTTAAAACGATCGAGATCTGTTCCCGAGGTTTTCAAGACCGGTTTTGTTTCGAAAAAATCCCGCATCGCGGTATTTACCAACAATCGTTTGTCATCATAAATCGAAGAGAGATAATTCCATGTCGCCACGAAATTCTCGTTACTGAGAGCAATCGATTCAACGCGCTGAGCTGCAACTCCCGTGAGATAAGCTTTGAGATAATGCAACTTTTCTACGTATGTGAGATGCGGACTCGAATCGATAACAGCGTTAAAGAGCCGTGTGGAGTACTGGCCGGCGGTAAAACCGTCGATCGTTCTGCCATTGCTTCCACGCTGGCAGGTTCTGCGGCAATAATCGCGTCGAGTTTAGTATCCATATACTCCTGCGCGTCGAGAAACGCCTCTTCGACGGTGTAAATATTACCGTCTTTAAAATATTCATGCTCATCAAGAAATGAGCGAACTATTTTATCGGAAACAGTGTCTCGAATACTCACAAGTCGAGCGTGAGCTTCCTGGTAAGCCTTCTAGTTTGATGTCAAGGCATCGAGTCGACCTTGAATTCGTCGTTTCATAAGATTGGCTTCTCCGACTTTCTTAAGATTGGTGATCGCTCGTTCAATCGGTCCGGCCAAATCTGTTTGTCGTTGCACTAAAGCCTTCACGTCAACGGAACTCATCGTGAAAACGAAGAGCCGCAACGCGTAAAATGACAAACACCAAAAAAAAAAGAAAAAAAAAACCCCACGCGTACGAACTGACGCGGAAAAGAGCGAGTTGAAAGGAATGAGCGAACAGAAACGATTTACAATTTTCGAAAATTGTTGGTTGTTAAAAACACTTTATTAATTTTTAAACACACGATCGTAGCCGAATGTTCGTGTCGGTATTCCGAGGCAACACAGCGTTCATGGGTGTTCGGCAATGCCCTGAAAATTCACCGTAATTATAGCCTTTTTTTTACTTCGAGAAAACGCACAAAACAAAAAAAAAACAAAAAAAAGCGATATTTCACTTTTCACAAATTGCACGTAATTCGCGAAAAAGAAATAAGCGCACGAAAGAATGAGATTTACGAAATGAGAATTAACGAATTGTCGAATTCTTCGCACTGAATTCGCAACGAGAATTTTAGAGGTCGTCGAGTTTATCGTCGAAGCACACGCGAAAAGCGAGCAAGCGACGCACGAGAATATATGTATGTATGTATGAATATATACATATATATATACACAGCTTGTTCGCGTGGTCGCCTGCTGGCTCTCACCACCTCGCGTTCCACTCCATTTCCTCGCCGGTAGCCATGCGCTATGCTACTCTGTTTTCATATGTACCATTAAATAAATTCATTCGTTACTACAACAGTCTGACTGCAATCTTCATTCCAGCGCCCTACATCCAACACCCCCTTCTGTATTATTCTTTATTTTCGTTAAGACCGAGGTAATATTTTAGAGCCATCAAGATCGGGAATTCACCCACTGAGCTACCCCTCCCCTTTTTTCCCACTATTTCTACCGTTTGGCTATAGCTGTGTTTTGCGCTACGAATAGCCGGTTTCTTTCGAAAATATGAATGATTTTTCGAGGTATCTTTAGGTCCAATTTTTCGTTGTTATTATTTCCTCTCCATGCCTGTTCCACGGAACTTTTGCGTATCTTTATTAAGTTTGTCTTTAGTTTTTTTTTATTGTATCGCTGCATACGAGGGTGCACGAGAATTTGATTTATTTTTGAGTTTTTACTTTATTTTACTTTATTTAATTTTCATCCCGTCCCCTCCCTGTTTTAGAGATTGTCCCGCTTTCCGTTTTTACCCCGAACGAAAGCGGGTTACAAGGTTTACTCTATCTACGGAACTTCGAGCAGCACTATGAACCTGACCCTCTCCAATATGAGCAAATCTGGACAAACTTGTACGTAGATATAGGGTTAAGGAGTAACCTTAAATTTTGCCATCTTCTCGAAAGCACCTGTGCGTATCATATTAACGTCCAAATTTCCGCAATTTGATTGAAATGTCAAATTTTTGGATTTGCTAAAACTCGTCGGTTAATACTATGAGCATTTAAATAATTGTTGACAGACGTTTTAGAACGTCTAAACTAACCGAAAATATTACTGCATTATATGTATTAACAACGAGAACGTTGTCGCTGAAGTGTATTTTCGCTTGGAATTTTTTTCTTTTTTTTTATGGCTGTTCCACCGTACGGGGTTCTGCCCCTATTACTGTTCCCAAGTCCACCTATTTCCTTCACCCCCCCCCCCCCCCTTCCTTCAAATCTCCCACAGGTTGCGAAACTACGGTGAAATCTGTGCCAATACGCGTCTCGCTGTGTGTAAACATTGGACTGCAGATATACATGTCGACCTGTATATTTGAAGCAATGTTACGTCCAATATTTTCACGCCAGCGAGATCTGCGGCACCGGGACTCAAACCCGCGACTTACCGGTCCTCTAGTCTAGAGGCAAGCACGCTAACCACTAGAGCATCATACCCGTTGCGTGGAAATATATTTGTATCACATTGCAAACTTGGCTTCCAACGCGCTTTTTAAGAGTGGCTGTAAATCTTCTATCTCAGCTTACCCTATTTATTACTCAATAGATTCCTCTAATTATATAACTGAATATGAGGCATTTCACACCGATTCGACCTGGATCAGATCCTTAACCTCTCGGATTTGATGCAAATTTTTTATGTTACTGCTCCAACTCCAAGAGGTAATCAGAATATTTATTAGATTTTTCCTGTATCTGATATCAATGTTTCTAAACATCGATCCAAAATGGGCTGGACGTCATTTCATTTTATTTTCGAATTTCTTGTAAAAAATATAATTGAAAAAAGTTAGATGCGTAAAAATAATTTCACTATAGGCTGTTGCTTAAGCATTTTTATATATGCTAGGACTTCGGAGAGTTTTCTCAGATTTTTTTACTATATTTTTTTGTTGTAACATAAAGTTCAGTCGAGACTGCTAGTCGCAGCAATCTTGAGTTGAAGATGGAGTCTCTACAATATATTCGAGTGTTTCCCGAACATAATTACGCAAGTAGGCCGCAACCGCGAGGCCTGTCTCGCGTCATCTCGACTTGTCGCAATGATCGATCGTAAGCACCTATTTTGCTGACAATTGACACCAGTTATTAGCAATTGCTCGTTCATACCTGACAATTGTGACTGAGAATAGTCAGTCTTCTAACAACTCTCACCATGGTAGGATGACTCCGACGTGAGGGCTCATACCAAGTTAATAAATATTGTAATTGTTCCTTTAATCTTGTAATAAATACTTTAATCTGAATACAATCACGTCAGCTCCAACACTTTATTGACGATGATCCCCACAAATAATGAAATAAATAATGCTAACCGTCTCGCAATACTCAAGTACGCGACGGCCGGCATAATATTTTGGTGGCAGCGGTGGGATCTGTCAACGTGATCAGTGAAAGTGATAAGACATGAGCAAGGGAACCGTGAGGAACAGACGTACTTTCTCGGTTCACAAATCTTGAAAGAACAAAAAAAATTCAGCGCTAAAAATCCGACTCGCAGTCATTGGAACAATTAGTGTCTGGTACAAATCAAGAAGCATATGTTGATTTGGGAAAGCAACTAACGGGTTGCTCGGAAATTCAACCCTACCACGGGGAAGAAAAAATCTAACTGATCACGAAGGAAAAAAGGAAGGGAGGTGGGAAGGAAGCCTAAAAAAATCCGACAACAAGTGTCAAGCCACGTTATCCCAGAGTCCTCACGACGAGAAAAAACACCGACGAGAAGATAATATACTTTAACCTTCTGTAGGTGGCAGTTACTGCGGTGGTAAGCCAGTGCGGTCGCGTTAGTATAAGAAAGGTGAATAAGAGCCTTAAAAGGGAAAATTAAAATTCGTGGGACTGAGCCCGCGAGTCCAGATTTTTCACATAGGGGAACATCGTTCGAAGAACCGAATAATAATCTTGAGGCCTCCGTCATGGCGGAGGGACCACACGATCCGATTATTCCTAATATAGCGGAAATGGTTGACGAATGGATAGAACAGCTGAGGGGAGAAATGAAAGCAGATCCTTATGCGCCAAAAAGCCCTACAGTCCCTTCTCGGGGGGCAAATGAGAGGCAGAGGGGCTATACCATGGGACATGTCACGGGATTCATTCCGTGAGATTGATTCTCGGGCTCGAGAAGCTGCACGAGGTGGTACACATCATCTCGGCTTCCCAGATTCAAGCAAATTGCTGTCACTCACGTTATGAGAAGCAGGCAGGGACGAACTCGAGTATATATTGATACATCGCACCAGCAGGACGAAGCACCGCGAGGAATATCGCACCAGCGGGTTGAACCACCGCGAGGAACATCGCACCAGCGGAATGAAGCACCGTGAGGAAACAAAGGAAGTGGTCCACAAGTCGAGGGACCAGTCTTGGAACTCGGTTTGACGATAAAAATGATTCGTTACTTCAATAGAAATAATGCCAACGAGCTGGATTGTTTCATACGGTTGTGTGAAATTCTATTCAGACGGGTACGGGAGGACAACCGAGAATTATTGATGGAACTAATAATTATAGCAACAAACTTGGTGAACGAGCCTCAAGAGAATTAAAACATAAAACAATATCGACCCTGGAACACTGTAAGGAGGAGTTGGACGCATTGTATGGGCAGTGCAAATCACTGGCTGTCTTACAATTGGAATTCAACGCTCCGCGCCAAGTGGCGGGAGAAGATATTAGCATGTACGCTTCACGGGTGGAAAAAATCACTTTAGAAGTGACAGAAAAGCTGTGTGAAGGTCTTGTTCCGGAGGCTGAGGCTTGGACAGTGGAGATGGTAAAACGCCGATGTGCTGAAGCCAATTGCGAGCAGAGACTGCATGGGCAAGTGCAGATTCTCGTGCGCTCACGGAATTATGCTACGTTGCATGAGTCGATTACCGGGACTATTGAACTGACCCACATAGTTCAGCCGAAGGCAAACCTCGGTTCGAACAACGGACGGAGATCTATAAATGGAGAGAATTCGACTGGAAAAACCTACTACTATTGCGGGAAAACCGGTCACATTTCAAGGGTTGCCGAAATTCGGGTTGTATCAGTTTAACTTCGGTCGATCAGAATAAAACTTTGCATGAGGTCGATATTGTATGTACCAATTGTAAATTAAAAAGGCACTTATGAAAAGATTGCTGGGAAAGAATAAAAAAAAGAGGAAATACAGCAGCAGCAGTGGCAGAAAAATAGTAAGCCACCGGCTTCTAGGTAACTTAAGTCACATGTTGCGATAGGGGGAACGGTGGCGACGGACATCCTTAACGAAGGCATACATTTCTTGTTCTTTCGATGGGGGATAATCAGTGCTTAATGAGGCACTGACGACCTACAGCTTTATTTAAAGCCGGAACATAATTAGAAAGAAGGGAGAAAATTCGCTAAATCAGCAGGCGCCTGTTAGAATAACCGCTAAGCTATTTGTAAATTTAATTTCAGGTTCTGTTGGGCCATATAGGCACCGTCCGTACGATTGCCATGGACAGAGAATATCAAGTGTCGCCGTTAGTGAATAACCCCGGAATATACTTTGAGGAAATTGGAAGCCTTTTCGAGGTAAAAGCAACGTGGTGATTAGCCATAAACATGGATTTGACTGCCGTCTTCAAGCGAGTCTCTGATACCAACATTCACTTGCACCGACGCACGACGACCACACGATCTCTGTATCGTTTTGACCGATGGGGTAGAAAGAATAATGAGTAATATCGCCGATAGCGTGGGAACGCTGTGCGACCCTGTGAAACCCGAAACGGGCCGCGTGCGTAGGGGTTTGATAGATGGTTTAGGTAGCATAATTAATTCTTTTACCGGGAATATGGATGCCACGGATGCTGAGAAAATTCACGAGGAAATTATCGCAATCCGTGCAAATCAGCATAATTTCAAAAACTTAATTAAAAATCAATTACAGGTGGTTGAATTCACTCTAGCAATATTTAATAATACCACGAGTAATATCCTGGCAAACGAGATCGGTCTAGATAAATAAATAATAGCAGTGCGTTATAATATGAATGAATATTTTAATCAGGTAATTGTTTGTCAAAGACTTAACGAGAGCCTCACGGCTGTAAGTGTAATAGAGACTTTGCTCACCGACGTGAAGGAGTTGATGCGGATGCTCGCTGGACTCGCCACCGGTAAGGTGAGCGCTGCACTTCTATCACCAAGTAAACTTGTACGGTATCTCACTGATGCACTACCACATTTGCCCGCAGGCACGGGTTTCCCCGCAGTGATAACACGAACCGAGTGGGCCGTGCTGCTGCAGATAGCCGATGCTAGGGCGTACAGTCAGGGTGAAGCAATATTATTGTTATTATTATATTTGCCGTTAGTAGGCTCATAGATGTATCGCGGTAGTATTATAACACGTTCGGGGATCTGGTGATAATTGACCAAGAGGGCGAAATTACATTCGAATGTCGGATATGGAATTAAAAAATTGTAAGCATTTCGCTAAAAATGAATCGAAGTGCTGACGTCGCAAAAATCGACACCGGTAGTGGTCGACACTGTCCGAAGCGCGTGGTTTCTTTGACCCACACGATGATAATTCCAATGCAACGAATAGGCAGGTGGATATACGAGACACCATACGAAGAACCTATTAGGACAGTGTGCGGTAGTCAACGTACTTATCACGAGACACTAAATAATTCGGGAGTACTAGTATTATTCACACTACCCCATGAAAGACAGCGCGGGGGAATACATAGGAACTGTTCTGGAGGAAACAACGTCAGGTACACTTCACGCTGCATGACCCTTGCAACAAATTTACAAATTTACAAATTTACAAATTTACAAATTTACAAATTTACAAATTTACAAATTTACAAATTTACAAATTTACAAATTTACAAATTTACAAATTTACAAATTTACAAATTTACAAATTTACAAATTTACAAATTTACAAATTTACAAATTTACAAATTTACAAATTTACAAATTTACAAATTTACAAATTTACAAATTTACAAATTTACAAATTTACAAATTTACAAATTTACAAATTTACAAATTTACAAATTTACAAATTTACAAATTTACAAATTTACAAATTTACAAATTTACAAATTTACAAATTTACAAATTTACAAATTTACAAATTTACAAATTTACAAATTTACAAACTTACAAATTTACAAACTTACAAATTTACAAATTTACAAACTTACAAATTTACAAATTTACAAATTTACAAATTTGATCTATGGACTACAACGGGTGACCAAGAAAAAAAAAGGTTTCTACTGTACGACAACGGTCGCAAAGCTAAGGAACGCATTATTATTTTCGCAACGAATGATTTCCTGCAGCTACTCGGTACAGCGGAAGAAATATGCATGGACGGAAACTTTAACCTTGCTCCGAAGTTTTTCATGCAACTCTACGTATTAAGGATTGCTGTACGGAACGTATTCGTGAAGGTAGCATACTGTCTGTTGGAGAGTAAGACAAAGAAAACATACAGAACCATGCTTCAAGCGCTGGACTGTTTTCGGTAATGGCGTACAAATTCAAGGTTGTTTTTACCACCTCACACAGTGCACAGACCGCAAAGTTCAGTCGCTCGGATTAGCGGGTGCATATCTGAAAGACGAAAATGTCAGCAAATTCTGCGGTATGCTCGATGGGCTTGCTTTTCTACTCACTACTGATGTCGCAAAAGGGATGACTTGGTTGAGATCGGTAACACCAGTTGACTTGGAAGACCTCATCACATATTTTGATGAAAATTTTGTAACGGGGACTTATGAACGTATTGGCTGTCCCGATTATGGTAAGCCCTATAAAATGCGGCGAATTTTACCTCGTATTCCTCCTGAACAATGGAACGTTCATGACGTCACCTTAGAAGGTCGTCAACGAACTAACAACCAAACTGCAGGCTGGAATAATAGATTTACGAATCTGGTTGGACAATCGCACCCATCTGTGTGGGTCTTAATAGAAAAAATGCGCAATGAATTGGCTGTTGATGTAACGCGTTTGGCCCAACAACGTAATGAGATCGTCGTTCGCAAGAATAAAATGCCTGCCTACGAGATTCGGCAATCACAATTAATGATTCTGTGAAAGGACTATGTCCAATGCGTGTTGTCGCTGCAAGAGTTCCTGCAGGCCATAAGCGAAAAAATAAGATTCAGAAGTGTCTGTTAATAAAATATTATTATCATTTGTGACGTGATTTTTTAAAATCATCGTCACAAAAATAAAAAGCAAACGAAATTGTGTGATTTACTTCCGATTTTCGTTGCTATAGATCCCGCTTTATCGCATTTCGGCTATTTCATGTTACCGTTCGGCTCCCGTACGCTCTCGATCGAGATTTTTTTTTTTTTTTGTGCAACTTATTTTGTTACCTTTTTTTTCTCGCCCTAAACTAAAGTTCAGTTTTGGTCGAGGTTCTTGAATTTATTCAGTGGTGAGTAGATCGAGGTAATGAGCAGTCCGAATAAAGGAGACATCCGACGAAGTTTATTGCGAATGCGCAAAAGTCCGATGCAATCTTGACACCCCAACGGATAGTGCAACGCGCTGGAGAACAGACGGAGTTGTAGTTCAGTTCCGGGCAAGGTTGGAACCCCTTGTGCTGTGTTTTTTTTTTGTAAGATAATGTAAAGAAGAGCCTTGTTTTCGCGCATTGACTAGGAGAAGCGATCGTGAAGATCCTTTAGTATTACCGCGCTATAGTTTTCTCCCTCTCATTTCGAGGATACCTAGAAATAGCTGAGAGGCCAGTAGTTATCAGTTACGATTTTCGTGATCATGATAATAATTGCTTTCGATGATTCCCGTAGACAATTTAGTCTACCGAGGGCAGTCCTCGAGGCAACTCGGACTTTGCTCTCGATCCCGTGTTATGGTTTCGGCCTTTTGTTCTCGCGCTCGAGTGAGAGATCTACGCTGTCTCTTTCTCGCTCACGGTATTCCCTACCTGTTACGAGTTCTCATCTTGCGCGTGTTTCTCGTTCGAATCGTGGGTGCTCGTGTATCGTTTTCGATTTTTGGTGTGAATTCTTCTCCGATCCTGTGTCTTGTGCGATGCATTCGTTAATGCTCCAAGTGTTGCAGTGATCGTGTGCAGTTTCGTGGTATCGTGAGATACGGATCCCGTTGAGTTCTTTTGGATATTTCCGCTGTTTCGGTGAGTTATTCTTGTATAGATAATTTATAGATTGCGTGAAAAGATTCGCTCTCATTGTTTGAATGATTAGCTTTAGATTTTGTGTTTGTTTCATCCTTGCGGAGGTCGGCCATCGGTTTCACCAATCTCCAGTTTTAGCTCGGTTGTTAATACCGTCGAAATAAAAATTAACTGTCGCCCCCGGGATCTCGTTGCACTCGCGGATGCAAACGGCCGAAGGTGACGTAAGTTTCGGTTTCGTGTTTTCTTTTTTTTTTGCTCCCGTTGGGTTTGAGCTCAAATTTCGTTTTGGTTTCAATCTTTTTGTTTTTTTTTTCGTTACGTTTAAATTCGCGTTTATCGATGAAAGAAAAATACGTCACACATTGTACCTAATTTACGGATATAAAAAAAATGTAAAATAAAACATTTTACACACAATTGTCTATTTTTTTTTTGTTGCGAAAATCCGTTAAGTTGCAAAGTGCAATCGGTAAATAATAAAACATGATTTTTTTCCTCTCATGCCCTGATTTTTTAATTACAATTATTACCTTCCAGCTTCTCATATCTGCGCAATAACAATCATATCCCTTTCACACGCGGTATTACTATTTTTTTCATTTTAAATATAACGTTTTCGAATTCTAACTCCTGAAAGGCTCTGTATTTATTCATAGTGTAATGAAAACTACAAATGGCAAAAAAGGGTTATTCTTTCAGCGGTTTTTATTTCTGTCGTTTATTTTTTCCTTGGATTTTTTTCCTGCGGATATTTTTTTCTTGGGTTTTTTTTCCTCGGATGTTTTGTCCATCGGATATTTTTTCTGTGGGTTTTTTTTTCGAAGGATATTTTTGGCGAATATGGAGTTATTCTGCACACCAAGATAGGGCACACAATATCCCGTGAGCTCAATAGTAACGATGAGTTATTGTGCACATCGCAATATTGCAAACAAATATCCCTTGACCTCAGTAGTAATGAGGAGTTATTGTGCACGACCGGAAGAGTGACCATATATTATATTATGGACATCGCGATAGTGCACACAAATGCTGCGCAACCGAAAGAATGACCACGCGATATTGTGCAGATCGCGATAGCACACATAAATGCTGCACGACCGTAAGAGTGAGCACACGATATAGTGCACATCGCGATAGTGCACACAAATTCTGCGTACCCAAAAGAGTGACCACACTGCAAGGTTGTCCCACAATTTATTTACCATATTTGCATAATCGTATCAAGAGTCGCAGTAGCGACTCGACGCCAAGTATAAAAAGAAATTAGTTTGAATGAAAATGTACGTTTACTACACTTGAGCTGACGTCTCACGAAATTCGAGGCTACCGATACTCCTATTTACAGGAAGTTAGTACCTTTTTCCATTACATTCAAATGTAACTCGAATTATCAAGGTTCAATATTTTTTTCTTTTTTCTCTCTTCGAATGGGACCTGGTGTAAAAAAATCGGTCGCCGCAATGCTAATATACACACTTCCTTCATCGAGTCTATGTCCAAAACGCTTGTCCGTGTGTATACGTGTGGCATAAGCAGCAACAACAAGCCCGATTAGCATGGAGTTTCACGCACACATCGGTTCGTTCCAACCAACATAATCGGATGTACGTGTGAGAAAGTATCGAGCGAGAGTTACCGCGCACGCGGGGAGTCGAGAGAAACGTGCGCGAGGTGATATATATACATTATGCTCTGACGTAAGCTCGCTTTGACAGGTGATCATTCATTCAATCAAGAGATGCGGTGCGTGTAGTTGCGTTTCGTAGTAGAAACAAAATTCAAGACGCGATTATTACAAACAATTCAGTGCGTGTGATATATAATTCAATGCGTAGTTTATATTAATACTGTCGATCGAGTGTTGTGTCAATACGAGAATCAGTGTGAGATGAAAACCTGTGGATTTCCTCGTCAGTGTTCGACAAAGTCAAGGTAAATTCAGTATTTCTTTAATACCATCCTTTCTTCTGTTCCTGTTTTTCACCTTTCAATTATAAAATATAAATATAATCTATCATTTAAGGACTCGAACGAAGAATTTTTCTGGGAGTCAAGATCATTAAATAAATAATTTATTTTCTATACCAATCGAATTTAACTTGAATTCTTTATTTAAAATTTCGTGATTTATAAATCTTATCTTAATTTCTTAAAATAAAATTCTTTTGATAGATAGATATATATATTTATTATGCATATATAGGAATACATAGATTCATAATGCAGGGAGTTCGTATACATACATATTCATGAGCTCTTATATAATAAGCAAGATGAAGCACATCTTGCTCCATCTTGCGTCAGTTATACAACCATTAACGATGCCCTAAGGCTAAAGCAGTTTGACAGAAAATAGAAAAGAGCTTTCATAGAAATCGAGTCTCTGCTATTTAGTACGGCTACAATGTTTTCTTCAGGACTGACATTGTTTCGGAATTTATTGACAAGAAAACGCGATCTGACCGGCTCATATATTGGGCACCTCAGTAGTAGGTGGTTTAAGGTTTCTTTCTCGCTGAGCTGGTAAAGAGTACAAACTTCCGAGGGGTCATATTTATAAATCGTATTGTTTATAACAAATCTACGCATATACTTGGTGGCCAGCCATACCTGCATTTTCGACCGGATGAAACTAACCGTAGATCGTACAGGGTAGAAGCTAAGGTAGCTGTCGGGCACACTCCTGTGCAACTGAAAATGGTACGAGCTCGATTCGGAAAAATCGCGTATATCAGCAGCTGATAGGTTATGCTAAACCTCCTAGAGTATCGTGAACTTATGCGAAATTCAGTTTTCCCCCGTAAGGTTAGTCCACAAGATATCTCTGTTAGCGATGCCCAATAAAAGCTTAAATCGGGTTACCTAATTGTACAGAGGCGACGGATTTATTGCATCTAACTCGACTAAACGAACGAGACATATTTTAGGCAGCTGAGAAGCTTCCATATTAAGAATTTTTATTATCCAACCATACGCAAGGTTTATGATTCCAAGAGCAATGCTCCTGGCTCCTAACTCGAGTCCAATGGCACAACCCGGAGTGCATTTGGGCAATCGGTAGTAACGCTTGAAAAATTCTAGTTGCGCTTTTTCCAGAATGTGGGTGTATCTTAGACAGATCGGCGCAGCTACACTAACGTGGAGGCGACAATGCTGTTGAATAGTTTCGTAGTTGCGTCCCAAGAGTCGCACTTAGAAGAGGCCAGTATTGACAAAACAGACAACGAGGCTATCCTGGCTTTCCTAGCTGCCGTGTTCGCTGGACTTAGTCTCAACGAAGAACTAGACAGTGATACCCCTAAATACTCATACTTGTTGACCACCTCGACTTTATTCCCCTTGTATGTAAGATTTTGATCAGCAGCATTCAGTCTACCCCCTGCTCTGAATACCACAATCTGCATCTTCGCTGTGTTCACAGTGAGACCGTTCGTGTCGCAGTAGCTAGCCAGGAGTCGGAGTTTGCGTTTTAAATCCACAGGAGAGTGAGCCAGAATAACCAAGTCATCTGCATACAAGAGCATTAACAAGTCATTTTTGGTATTCAATTCGATGTCGGATATATAGATGATAAACAATAGTGGACTAAGGACCTCGCCCTGTAGAACACCCTCACTAACTTCCGCAGATTTTGAGAGTCCAGATTGGGTTTTTATTTGCAAGGTTGCATGATTATGAAGATTCATCAATATTCGGATGGTCTTTGCACTGATGCCAAGTTTATGCATTTTTTCCCAAAGTTTAATCTGCGGGACAAAGTCAAAGGCTCGTCGAAAGTCAGCAAACAAAGCATAAGTTTTACCCCCAGCTTATCTTAATCTGAGCTGTATCACGGTTTGCAACGTAAACAAATTGCCCATCACCCCTGTACTCTTCCTAATCGCCGCTTGCTCCTCGGGAATGAGATTCATGGCCGTGACCCACTTTTCTAACCTGTCATGCAAGATCTGAGTGAAAAGGTTCGTGACGATGTTCACCAGGGCTATGCCTCGATAGTTTAATGGATCAGTCTCTAGTCCTTTTTTATGCAACATACACACTATAACCTTTGACCACATTTTCGGCAATTCTTCGGTACTTAGGATTTTGTTAAACAGGGCCAGTAGGTAGTCAAACCATTCACCAGAAAATGCTTTATAAAATTCACTTGAAATGTCATCCACACCAGGAGCTTTCCCTGCCTTCGCTTTTTTCATACAACCCGACAGCTCCTCCGCGGTAATAAAACCGTCCAACAATGGATCGAAAGGACCATCCAAAATAACAATAGCCGGAATTCTCGCCGAATACATTGAACTGAGAAATTCGTTCTATGTATGTAGTGAAGGAGCTTCGGGTTGTCTAACTCTAGACTTGCAATCTTTCACAGCACTCCAAAAGAGTTTTGGATTGTTGGCATTTGTAAAAGCTTCAGTCTTAACATGTATGTATGCCGCTTGTTTGTTCATTAACGTTAGTTTGTAGTCTTTTCTTGTAAGTACATATGCATTTAATTCAACGGACGACTAACTCGATTTTTTGGCATTTTTAAATAAACTTATTAGATTTCTTCTCCTGACGTTACATTCTTTATCAAACCATGTCTTATTAGACCAGCAGGAGCGCCAACTATTTAACATCACCTGCATATCAGCCTTCGCGGCTGCTTGAATTGTATAGAGATGATCTACTCAATGACGTAGCACGATCAACTCGAGAATTGCCTGTTGGTAAAATGACGAAGTTAAAATGGAAAAGATAGAGGCGCGACGATTTTCTTTTTAACCTTGTTCTATCTCCAGGAATTTTCATGAATTTTGCGTCATCTAACATCGATGCTCTGTACAAAAACATGCGTACCTTGTAATGTAACATGTAATAGCGAGTCGCATGTTTTCGTACAGAGCATCGATGTTAGATGACGCAAAATTCATGAAAATTCTCGGGAATAGACCAAGGTTAAAAAGAAAATCGTCGCGCCTCTTGCTTTTCCATTTTAACTTCGTCATTTTACGAACAGACAATTCACGAGTTGATCGTGCTGCGTCGTTGAGTAGATGATCCCTATATTATTCAAGCGTTACTGGAAAATGACCTGAGGCGTGAATATTTTCTTCAACCGTGAAATCTTTTACCATTTCGAGCTTAGAGGTTATAATCCATACTAAATCAACTGTACTCGATCCGCTTAGGTTAGTGTAAGTATAATGCACAGGTCGGTCACCTGCCGAGCAGCCAGTAGAAGAACAAAGCCATTAGAAGTCATAAAACCGAGCAAAGGGCGCCCTCAGTCATTAACAACTACATCGTAGCTTTCCCTATTTGCGAAAAGTCGCGGGTTATCGAAAAGGTGCGAGTCCAATTCGTCCAAAGTATCGATCCGCGCATTAAAATCGCCGCCTAGGGTTATAATCTAGTAAAATCTTTAAGTCTAGCGCTGGACTAAAATAGAACGACCCGACGATAGCATGCCAAGACTCGCATGCAATACGTATTAAACGCCACCAATCCGACACATCGATTATTACGGCTTCGAAATTACACTTCGCTATGCTCAATAGGCCACCACTAGCTCTTCCCATATGGCTCGTCCTCGTATCGTACGCCCACATATTGAATACGTTCCGAAGTTAATGAGGTAGAGCTTTTACGTGCTGCCGTTCACTCCAGGTTTCGGAGAAACATCCGACATCAAAGCATTCTCGTAGGTCATTGGTGGATAGGTTAGAGAGCCCTTGCGAGTTCCAGAAGAAAATTCTCGTACACCCTCGTTTATTTATGGCTGGCATCGGTTAACTACAGGAAGGGTCGCAGAAACCCGAGAGGGTGTGCACTGGAGGACGGGAAATAAAAATCTAAAAAAAAAATTCAAGCTTGAAATATGTGAACCAGTAAGATTCATATAAAATTTTTGGAGTAATATGGTCAAAAATAGCTTTTTCTATGGGGAAGCCAAAATTGATGAATATTATGAGGAAATTATTTGCAAGTTTCTATTTTGCAGCCTTTTTCACGAAAACAAAGCTTCCTCTTTGAGGAAGCGAAAACAAATTCCTGCTCCAGAAAATGATTATAATTGTTTATTCAAATTTGTTTTAGGATCCCTAATTTCGAATTCTTGACAGACTCACGAGGAAACTTTGTACATCAAGGAGAAGCCGCTGATAAATGGCGATAAATGGGAATTCGAAATCGCGACAAATATTCACGCAGATCAAGTTATAAATAAAAATATGAATGGTAAATCGCTTCCACTAATTATATTAACTTCACGATACGTGTAAGTTTTTTCATTAATAAATTATTATTGAGCATATTCGAAATTCTGTTCTTTTCTTTATCGTCAGCCATTGATCGCTTTATGGTGCTTTTCAGGAGTGCCAAATTCTTTGAATTATCATAGAGGAAGCAATGTTTTCATGAACATTTTTTTTCCAGATTTTCATGTCAGGATACTCAAAATGGTTCAAAGCGTCGAGAAAAAGGGTTTTGAAAAAAAATGTGTGGGTGTGTGTGTATGTGCAGATTTCTTTATAAGCATGATAACTGTGGTAATTTTTCATCTTCTTCAAATTTGGTACGCAAGTGGGTTGTCATATAATAATGTTTGGGAATACTTAGTCCGCTTTTGTTTGTTTTGTATTTGGCAGATATTGTCGCGCACTTCAGAAATGCAGATCTTCATGGGTTCAACTTGGATAACACCTCCGATGTTTTGATGTTATTATACGCAGATGATCTGATCATACTTGCCAGCACTCCCGTGCACTTGAAAAGAAAGCTTAATTGCTCTGCTAAGGGTGCTCTGATAAGGGATCGTCGGTGAACGTCGGCAAGATTAAAATTGTAATCTTCAAAGTGGGAAGAAGGAAAAAACATGATCGGGGATTCCTGTATCAGGGAGAGGAAGTAGAAATAGTAACATCGTGTGAATATCTTGGCATCCCCTTCTCCTCTTCGTCGTTAAGACTCACTGCTACCAGGGCAGCTATCGATAAAGCAAAAATCGCTGCGGGTACAGTATTGTCAATTTTAGCTAGATTGAAAGCCGACTCATGGCAAGGAAAAGCAAGACTGTACAATAGCATCGTGAAAACAACACTTTTGTATGTGGCCCCGGTATGGGGTCTTAGATACTTAGAGCGGCTCGAAGTAGCGCACTTGAGTTTCTTTAAACGTCTCTTTCTGTTACCAAAAAGTACACCGAACTTCGCCTTACGCTTAGAACTGAATGTCTCACACATCGGAGTGGAAGTCCTACGTCTAACTTTAGGTTAGGAGATAAACATTCTGGAGATGAACGACTCGAGACTCCCAAAGCTTTGTTACCGGAGACTACTAGAATTGGCAGTTCTCCCCTCAGCCCGGCATCGACTTGTAACTGGGTGGTGCAACTGAGAACAATATTGGAAGAAATAGGTGAAGCCGGCCTCCTGGAGAGTCTAGCAGCCGCGATATAGAAGCATAATAAAGTCAGGATCATGAATTTGCATCGGCACCATTTGAAAAATAAAGATCTGGAACGTTATAATGTCTCGGATTGTTGCCTGATTATACTGGAAAGGTTGTTGGAGGACGAAGGTGCCGAGTATCTCACACGACGTCCCGCAGAACTTTTAAGCGTTAAGATACAGCAAGAACTTTGTTGGGCTTTGGTCGTTTATTAATAACATTATTTTTGTTAAGCTTCGTCGTTTCGACCTGTAGTGATATCTTTTCACGATTAATTTAAATTGTAAAAAAACATGGGTCGCTCTGTTTGCTTCATCAATTCTTAATGATCTGGTAGAGCAATTAGAGCGAACTAAATGAAAATCAGGGATTCGAAACATGTTTGAAACTTTTCTGTATAGCAATGTCGATAACATCAAAATCTTCGACACCGGTATCTCAGACCCCGAGTACGGCGTGTCAAAAATTCCATCTATAAAAATTAGCTCGATACGACGAAGCTTAACAAAAATAAAGTTGTTAAGATACAGCTGCGACTAGCGAGTAAGAGGGTTTGTAACATCTCGCGCAGAAAACAACTATCTTGGAAAGAGTCTGCCGAATCTCGGTAAGAGTTTTTCATATCTTAGAAAGAGTCTCAGGAAAAGTAACGGATACGATCCGGAGCAGTACTTTTTCTCAGACTATGACCGAAACTCTTTAGTCTTAGTGATAGTCTGAGAAAAAGTACTGTTCCGGATCTTATCCGTTACTCTCTCTGAGACTCTTTCCAGGATATAAAAGACTGTTTCTGAGATTCGGCAGACTCTTTCCAAGATTTGAGCGACATTTTCCACGATCCTTATGAAGACTTCTTCCAAGACTACCCTTTTCCGCGTGGGAGAACGATTCGAGGAATAACATACAGGCTAGTGCCGGACCAACTTTGTACCATGCATAATTGTCTTGAGCTAGAAACAGTGGAGCACTTTGTAGCGAGATACCCGTTATATGACTACTTCAGGGATAGACATTTCAGGAGCTGGTTGGTCGGAGCGGACAGCGAGCTAAACATACTACACCTGTTGTTAGATGAAAGTGTACACAGCGCCAAAGATTTGTTTCTATTCATGACAAATAGTCTTAAGCTCAGAGCGTCTTTTCTGAACAACTAACCGCTTGCTAGATCTAAGTTACTCTGTATAATAATTGTTTTAATTTGTTTCACTATTTGTATATTTCTTCTTGTAAAAGCCGTTATTGCTGTCTCTCACCAATTGCGACGAGAATTGTATTCTTATACGCAATAAACACTAACTAATAACGTTTGGGATTGTTGTTGGTGCGAATTGATTAAAAAGTTCAACTTTGACAGTATTTTGAACAGTTTAAAAAGTCTTTTTACGCTATAAATTTCGTAAGTTAGGAGATATCAGGCTGAAATTTTGTACACAACTGGATTAATATTAAACTATGATTGGTGTTAAGTCTTTCGAGAATAGATAAAGTAGTTCTAATTTTATTGGAATGTTAATTTTTTTTTTTTCTAATGACTGTAAATATTTCAACTTTCGTAAATTCTGAGATATCCGGTTGTAATTTACCAGGTGAATTCACGATTATTGAGTATCAAAGAGAGGAATTTATTATAAGGAACGATCGCTATGTTGATAAATTTACATTTTTAAACAATGAACGACGAACCGAACAAGGAAGCGAGCGAACGAGTGAGCGACCAACGTGGGCGATACTGTTTAGTACAAATTAACTTTTCCAATCAACACGGAGATGTATCTAATATATGAGTGTGCTTTATGTTTTCATGATGCTTTGAATTTCAAAAAGAAATCTGATACCCCCAAAAAAAATTTTTGCAAAAAAAAACTGTACGCCACGTATTCCTTGCGAAAAAAATTCCTCGAAAGAAAAAATCTTTTTCAAAAATATTAATCCAAATCCGATGTTTTATCCAAGTAATAGATGTAGATGTATCTCTAAAACAAACTTGGCGTGCCAGCGACTAGCTCCCGTACATAGTCCATTGAAATAAGGATGGGACGACAACGTATTTCCAATTATTGCTGAACTTGTAAAACAAACTTCACATATGTGATTTTAAGGATATTGACCGGGTCTGTACGTCTCGGCAAATCACAGGATAAATAAAGCAGCTTCAATTGTTCGGTATATTTTGATATTTTCGAGATTTGCGGCCAAAGTTTCAGGTGATGTAATGACGAGTGGTGTGTGGTGAGAAGTGAAGTAAACTCAGCGGTGAAACATATGTTTCAGATTCTGCATCGTCGCATTGTAAAACGAAATGGAACGAAAAAACAGAATCATTGCTAGAACTGCAGGCATATGTGTTTCTCAAATATTTTAAGAATCCTCAAGTATTAGTTAAGAAATTGTTGACCTTAACAAAAATTGCTTTTTTAATATTACACAATATTAGAAATTTATTTAGAAATTATTTTCTCCCGCATAGAGCTTGACGTAGCGAAAATTTTGGAACCATTGGCATTAAGGTGTGTCCAAAGTTGACGGAGATATTAACGTTCAGAGTTAACCAATGACAGCACGCGTTACAATGGAAGATTATGACGCGGCGACGCTGAGTTAAATAATCGACTTACTAACACACTCATGCAAACACGGATAATCAACAAAAGAAAGCCAGAACTTCGAAATGGATATAGAACATAGTGCCTCACGCACGTTTGACAGTCACTTGCAAACACATGATATTCTTTTAGTGTGCGTAAGGCAATCTGAATCATCTGTGACCGATCGGCGATTTAGATGTGCCGGTCACTGTTATACCATTTAATATGTCCATCCCGAGACGGGTGATGAGATGAGGGCTGCGTAGCTTTTCAGGTCAAGATGTCGTTTGTCGAAGAACTCGTTGTGCAGGTGTACTAAGTCAACTCCGTAGTTTTTCAAGTCTGGGTGATGTTTGACTCAGACCACGTTGTGCATGTACACTACGTCGACTTATTATGATTATTAAGATTATGGATTCCTCATTCAAAGTTTAAAAAATGCATTACAATTGATTTACAGAAAAATAACTCAGTTTATAGAGATTAATTAATTGGCAGCGCGACTTTTCAACGTATCAAGTATTTTATTATGGGAGTTCGCATTAGTAAACCAACATTTTAGGGAGACCCAAGATATTAAAAAGCACGAACTTTTTCAAGTGAACCTCACGCGAACGCAACGTTCGCGTGAGGTTCACTTGAAAAAAACAATGTCCCTACCAAAAAAAAAAAAAACAATGTCCCTACCATGTCGCATTTCCGTACAATTACTATTTCTGTAAAGCTTACGAGGTATAACCCTAAAATCTGTTCATTAATGCTTAATGAAAATTCATTCTTTTTTGTTTTTTTTGTTGTTGTTGTTTACGTCATTAAACCAATGCCCATTTCAGGTCACTCTTTCGGTCGCGCAGCATCTGTGTGCACTATCGCGATGTGTACAATATAGTGTGGTAATACTTTGGGTCGTGCACTAACTTCTCGTTACTATTAAGGTCAAGGGATATTTGGATGCATTATAGCGATGAGCACAATAACTCATCGTTACTATTGAGATCGTGGGATATTTGTGCGCACTATCGCGGTGTGCAAAATAACTTATCGTTATTATTGAGATCACGAGATAATAGTGTGCACTATGGCGTTGTGTACAAAAACGCTGTGCATAATCTGCACAATCGAATTGTGCAGAATAAAAATGCTGTGCACAACAACGGTGTACACTATCCAGTAGTCGGATACTAGGGCGAAAAATTCTGCGCATTAACGCTGTGTACCATTGTGTTACCAACCATTCGACAATTCATTATTTAAGTTGTGCACAGTAACGTTGTGTACTAATGATCAGAGCACTATAAAATTATGTTCAACTTTTTTTATATATGTAATGATTAGATGTCTTTTAATGTAATTGTTGTCTTTATTAGTCTTAGCCGGGAGAGTGCACAATAAATATGTTGTCGAGTAGAGGTGAGATTTAGAACTATGGTCCTCGGGCGTCTCGCGGGCCCTCGGACTCTCGCGGAAGCTTATGCGATAAGGGTATTCGTGGGACTGCTGAGGTAAGCATAATCCCACGAATTACGGTGACGGCATCACTAAGCTGCCGTTACACGCCCTCTTTTACTGTGCGGTGCTCCATATCGTATATTAATTGTTTTACAAAAGAAATATAATTTTGTTGATAACGGTATAACGGTTACTTGTCGAATTGCCGGTCGTGCTGTAAGTCGTTACGTGTAAATACACTCAGAAACCGAGTTTAAAGTGCGGGAGTAGTAGTAAAAAGTAATGTGGCGTCTACAGTGAAGTTCCGTGTTCTTTTTGACATATTAATTTCAGGTGAGTCTGCTCGAACTACTTTGAGTCTAGTGAAATGAATTTCTGACAGGTTTTCGACAAAGTGTGTTGTGGAGGCGGCCATTGTGGCTTCCTCGGCAGTGACAAGCAAACCGCGGCTCCTTGTACCCTACAGTGACAATCAATCGTAGACTCTAAGTACTAGCAGTCATATGACCGACAACTTTGGTCATGTGACCACTCCGGGCAACTCAAATGACCGTAAATGGCAGGTAATTTTGCCAGAAGTTGCCGAAAGTGATCAAACCTGACCGATTTTAATCCGAATGCGGCTATCGGTAAAAGACACTCAGCGGACCCGATTACCTCCTGTAGGTCACTTACCAGGACGCGTATTATCAGAGTTATTGGCAAATTACCGTGCTGTGACCGAAGTAGACATTTTTGTTGTTTTGAAGGTGGACTACGCTGGAGAGCCCCCAATCTCCATTCTTTCTTCCTCGGGGTCACTTTCGAGGACCCTAAGTTTGGAATTCACAGGTAAATTACCGGAAGTTTACCGACCTTGTCTCACTTTAATTCAGACTCGATATTCGGACTCACGACCTCGAAGGGTGCATGTCCTAACGGCTCCCCTACAACTCCCCGGAGACAGAAGGTACAGCCCTCAAATTGGAGGAATTTAGAGTCAGATTAGACGGCGATGAGTCTACCTGTTCACCTAGACTCAAGCAAAGACGATAGTAGCTCCCGGTAGTGGGGGCTACGTGTTGACACCCAAATTGACAGCAAACGCCCTAATAAGAGGCCAGCATCGGCCTCGCCAGATGTAGCTACCGAGGATGACGGCTCCTTCATTACCATAGCTGAACCGATGACGATAGCAGCGGACATGGCATCAGCCATTGAGGCAATAAGCACCGGAATCATCCGAATGTCGGAAGAGAAGCGTAAGGGCATTCTCGGGGAACCTGGAAAATTGTTTATCATCGAGCCATCGGAATCGGCCAAAGAGAAATTGCGTAACTCCGACGACACAAGAACAGCGGCGAATAAGACCATAGACCCCAGTAACTTTAACCTCCAGGTAGCCAAAGTCAACCGCCCTCCTGGTAGTGGAATACGCATTGTGGCGAAATCGGTTGATCTGGACAAACTCCGCAATGCCTCCAATCTTCGGAAAGCGAGCCTAGTTCTCAAGGAGGACAAGAAGCTCTACCCTCGTATCGCAATCCATGGTGTCCCGATCAATCTTAGTGGAGAGGAACTCGTCCAAACGCTGATAAAATGCAACGGACTTAGAGGCACCACCAGGACGAAAGCCATTTACCAGTATAAGCTTGGTAATCGTCGAGCGACAACGTGGGTGGTAGAGTTATCAGTGGATGATAGAGCAAGTCTGCTGGAGCAGGGCAGTGCCTACGTAGGTTGGCTGTCGTGCCACTTCGATGATCATATCCACATAGTACAAGTTTCGATACCTGGCGTTTGGTCACCTGTCGAGCGAATGTCAAAACCAAGAAATCTGCGCGCAATGTGCGGGGGGACATGAGCGAGGAAAGTGTAAGAAATCGAGAGACCCACCAAAGTGTTACAACTGTTGGGAGAATGGTCGTGAAAACTACCAGCATGTAGCCACGGACTCCAAGGCATGTCCGTCAATTAAGTGACGTATTGAAAGGCTCCGGAACATTGACTATGGCAAATAACGAGATCATTGATTTATTGGAACAAGAAGAAGCTGTTACGCACTGCTGCACATTTGAGAAAGTCGGACTTCTAGCAGCCAACTTTGATGTTCTCAGTCTGATACATCTAAATATAAGAAGCATAAACAAAAACTTTGATGCGCTTACAGCTTTCTTGGAAGAGCACGACTACCGGTATGACGTCATAGTCCTTATGGAAACATGGAAAGTCGAGTATTTGCGATACTACAAGATACAACTTTACAACGTATATTACAACGAAAGCAACAAAAATCAGAATCTCGGATTGATCATGTACGTGAAAAGCAATATTCGGCATACCATAAAGAAGTACGACATCGGAAACATTACAGCAACGACATTGGACCTGAACATACACCACAGGTAAACTCTCAGGCTGACAGCGTTATACAGGCTACACAACGAAGATGAGTACGATTTTATAGGGAACTTCAGCAACTTTCTGGATCAACAGCAAAACAATAGCAGTCACGTGATAACCGGGGACTTCAATATCGATATACTCAAGAGTAACGCAATAACAGAGGAATAGGTAAACTGCATATACGAGCATGGGTACAAATCCGTCCTCGTAATCCGTTATTGTTTATCAAGTATAAACCAGCCGACGCGAGTCACCGTAACATCAGAGAGTTGTCTGGACCATATATTCATGAAGGCGACCAACAGAAGGGAAGACGTCGCGGCAATAGTCATCCAAGCAATTACAGATCATTACCCCGTAGTAATGTCAATAAATATAGGTGGGAAAGAAAGAGAAGAAGAGGGAAAACAAACACAGACGTTGGACCTTAATGCGCTACAACGACATGTGAAAACCGAAAAATGGAACCTAGTCTACGAAGCGGAGAATGTAGAAGAGGCAGTGACTCACTTCGTGAAGACAAATATAAGGGTACATGGAAGTGGCGAAAATGAGGTCGCTAGACAAGCGACGAAAGGAACAAAAGAGACGAAAGCTATGCATGACTAGAAAAATTATTTCTCTAATCGAAATCAGAGACGATCTACACAATGCTGTGATTAGGACGCCGGAGAATCATGGACTTCGGGAAGCTTTCAATCGTTTTAGGAACTGGGTTCATTCGCAAATAAAAAAACGAAAGAAAACCACTGCCGGAACAGGATAGAAGCAGAGGCAGGAAGACCAAAAAATCTGTGGACAGCAATCTACGAATGTATAGGTCAAGAAACAAAAAAGAAAATCGATGTCGATAAAATTAGTGCTAATAGCAGGATTTGGATAACCCGAATATCCGGATATCCGAATTATCCGAATTCGACCGAACCGAGGCTTCAGATTCGGATATCCGAATACTCGCGAGTACCTGGATATCTGGATAACCGCAAGTATTGGGATATCCGAATATCCGGATCCGGATTCTCATTTTATACGTTATAAAAATTTAAACGATCCGGTGAAAGCAATCCTTTGCAAAGAAATATAGAGCTTTTTGTTCTCCTCTCTCCGTCTAATGATCTATATGAACCATTCTCTGTCCGTTCAGCCACCTTTTTTCAACTTTCTCAGATCTACCTAATAATTGGTCCTGTTTTACTTCCACTTGAGAACATTCTTTGTAATTATTTTTCATATTTTTATTCCATGCTTTTAGGAGATACAGTTTTTTTACATCATATATCTTAAAAGCGATCAGGTGGAGGAAAAATAATTAAATTTTTTATAAGCTATTTAATGCAAAATGTCTTTTCTCTTTACTCCTATTGCAAAACCTATTTTAACCCGATAAAAAATTATATTAATTTTTTTTCATTTAATTAAGCACCTTTGATTTTGCTGCCAATTTTTTATACAAAACTCAATTTTACTTTCAATTTTTCAAGATTCTCGAAGATTTGTGCAGAACCTAAACAAAAATTGGCAACGTGGAACTAGACGTATGTTCCAAGAAAAAAAAAAGATTACATCAATTATTTATCAGTATAATTTTTGGCTTGGCGATTATGTCGAGTCCCACTCAGCCAATTATTGTTTTTAAGTTTTTCACAAATCACCGAAAACCCGAAAAAAATTGAACGAATAACAAATAAATTTATTTAATTTTCTTCTCCGTAAAATAGCCTTTGCAATAGGCGTAAAAATATAACACATATGGTATGAAATATTTCATGAAACATAACTATTTTGTTTGTAAATGTTTTTTTCTCCGAGTTATCACTTTCAAAATGGTCGAATTATGAAAGAAATGCATCTCCTAATATAATTTATTTAAAAAGTTCGAAAACAGTCACAAAATGTGCATTCAAATGGTACTAAAATGTAGCCAAAGACAGTTCGATCTGAAAAAGGGACCACATGGTAATTGCATATACTTTTGAATACTTATCGCACGCGAAGCTCAGAGCTCGAATAACAATATCCCAAAGCAGTTCGATGCGACTCTGAAAAAATCACGAGAAAATCGACTGCGAATTTCCCCGAGCGAGTTAAATACACGAAACATCGAACAAAAATTCGATGAGTCTCATAGCTGACCCAGTAACGTTATAACCGCGGGATTGCTGGTTCGAGTCTCGCATAGGACATTTTTTTTCCTATCTATCTACTGATAGTTTTTTTAATGAAAAACGTATAACTTTTTACTAATAATTTCTCACTTGAAAAATCGTGCTATTCATTATAAATATTGTTTTTTAATTCACAATTTTCATAATAATTTTTTTAGGGCGAAAATAAAAAACGATGATTAGGAATTTAAATACTTTTTTATTTCGACTCATTTCTTTTTCTTTTTTTTTTGTTCACACGTCAGGTGAACGTGACACAAGTGAAGATTATCAGAATGATAATCGTCGTGAAAGCAAGAAACACAATCATTTTCACGATACCTAGCACGCCGTACATATGCTGCATTTTTACAATAGCTATTTTTTTTTCAATACATTGAATGGAAAAAAATTCAATGGATAAATAAAAAAATAATATTTATAATGAAAAGCGTAACTTTTTGTGCCAAAGATAATTAGTAAAATGATATGCGTTTTTCATAAAGAACGATCCGTGATGAAACGTATATTTAAACGACATAGATATTCGAAATGAATGAAAAAATAAAAGAAAAAATCCTTACTCGAGACTTGAACCAGTGAATTCGCGATGATCAGGCTAGAGCGTAACTGATTAAGCTACGAGACTCATCGTCTTTATTGTTTCGTTTAGTCTATATATCTCGCTCGGCAAAGGTCGCAGTCGATTTTCTCTAAGATTGAGTGTCTCATCGAACTGCTTTGGGATATAGCCCGCACGTACATTTGTTTTTTTTACCTGTAGTGGATATTTCAAGGTGGCCCCGCATGTACGATGATATTTCGCGTGGAATGTGTTTCTGTTCCGCCCCCCCGAACTCTCGCTAATGAAACTCTTTGTCTACAATCCTAGCACGGCTTATTGTTTACTTACTTACTTATCCTACTTACTTATCCTAGCATGGCTTTCTCACCTATTACTATTATCTACTGAGGGCAAAGCTGTGCTTCAGTGCTTAGCATACTGCGGCGAGATCGAGACGTTCTTTGCAATGCCGTCTCGGTACCCAACTTGGGTTTGGAATCACTGCGTAAAATCTGCGAATGGTTATGAACTTGTACGATCTGCGACGATCGTACAAGTTCACTGCAGACAAGTGGATCAACTTCTCAATCCAGAATATACACGGTTTAGGAAATCAAGGAAGTGACGGCTCCGGTCGGAAACGCAGGTAAGATAAATGTTTAATATTTTTTCTTCTTTATAACGGAACTCCTTTTTTCGCGAAAAAAAAAACAAGATGTCAAGATTTTCATGTCAGATAATCCAAAACGATGTGTCTTTGTATATGCGTGATGTTCGGATGCTCGAATCTTTTTCTACACGTTGCCATTCTCATAATTTTTCAAAAGAGCATCGAGTCATTCAATCGCCGTATTATTTTATTAAAAGTCAATTTTATCATTTTTCTATTTCCGTTCATGCAGCGGTGCAGTAAATAATAGTAACTCCATTGTTTATAAGTATTTTGAAATGGAAAAAATAAAAAATTGTTAATGAACGAATTGAACTCATTGTGAGTAAAGGCTCGGACTGTGTCATTCCATTATTGGCGTTATTTATTCATTTATTTATTTTTTATTTTTTCGAGAACCTTCCTTTTTTTGGGGCCAAACTTATGCATCCCCAGACAACTTTCCGAAGTGAAGATAAGATAAATATACGTGTGATACCCTTTTGCCCAGGTGCATTGATACGGATTACGACGGTAATAGCATGGACGTTGAAGTTGCGGACGAAGAAAACGTCTCGATTGCCCATAACCGACAATCGTCATCAACTATGGCTGAATCGAATGCTCACGGTTCTATTGATATAGATGTCACCGGATCGAAAGAATCGACAGTGCGTACTCGAAGCTCGACTTCTCGCGATCGGATTCAGTCCAATTCATGAGCGGATATGGATATCGCACCCGATGAATCTGACAACTCCGGAGCTCGTTACCAGATGGCAAGACCGTCATCTTCTCGCGCTCGTGTTCGGTCGGCAGCCCAAGGCGCTAGACTCAATCGTCCGTGCAATCGGGATCGAAGCGAGTTTTTATGCCAGGCTCTTGCAAAATTAACGTTGGTGAATAAAATGTTGGCAAAATTTCACTGTTTTTTCAAAAATGTTTTAAAAATTCACTTTTTAATGGTATTTTCACTTTTTTTTTTTATTCGTCGAAATTCACTTTAACTTTTTTTATGTAGTGCGCGTGGTTTGCGTATTTGCGACACTTCTGACACGAATGTAAAGATTGGATGTCTTTTAATGTAATTGTTGTCTTTATCAGTCTTAGTCGGGAAAGCGCACGCTGAGTATGTTGTCGAGTAGAGGTGAGATTTAGAACTAAGGTCCTCGGGCGTCTCGCGGGCCCTCGGACTCTCTCGTAAGCTTATGCGATAAGGGTATTCGTGGGACTGCTGAGATAAGCATAATCCCACGAATTACGGTGACAGCATCACTAAGCTAACGTTACATATATATGATGTAATGAAAATTTAGCCCAACGCAGGTAATTTGTCCTTTGCGTCTCTTCCTTCTTCTTTGTTCAAAGATCTGGGCGCCAGGAGTTTTCGCGCCGGAAGTGAAACGATATTTCCAAAATGACAATTAACAGCCCAGGCTTGGCGTCAGCTGCAATAGAGTAGTGGGGCAAGACCTACTGAGAGTTCGAGAAATAAATAACCACGATACCGAAAAAATACGGGACATACAATAATTTAATTCATTCGAAAGATAAATAAATTATTTCAGATAGCAAGACAAAATAATTTAAGAGACAACTAATAAAGAAAACGTCCAAGTAAAATATCCCTTTTTAGCGGCCACACTTTGGCCACTAAATAAAACATAATTCGTCACATCAATCTATATTTTTCCCGACGCAAATAACGACAGTTCGCTCACGCACGCAAGCACGCACGCACGCACAGACAGACACAGACAGACACAGACAGACACAGACAGACACGGACAGACACAGACAGACACAGACAGACACAGACAGACACAGACAGACACAGACAGACACAGACAGACACAGACAGACACAGACAGACACAGACAGACACAGACAGACACAGACAGACACAGACAGACACAGACAGACACAGACAGACACAGACAGACACAGACAGACACAGACAGACACAGACAGACACAGACAGACACAGACAGACACAGACAGACACAGACAGACACAGACAGACACAGACAGACACAGACAGACACAGACAGACACAGACAGACACAGACAGACACAGACAGACACAGACAGACACAGACAGACACAGACAGACACAGACAGACACAGACAGACACAGACAGACACAGACAGACACGGGGTGAGGCTGTAACACCTACGTGGCGCGTCCCCAGGTGGCGGATAGGGGAACGCTCTCCATATCTTGAGGGCAGGGTCGATAACGTAGGCCCCGCGGACCAAAAGCAGGGGTGGGACCCAAAAGAAACCCATTTTCTTACACGGCCACATCAGAAAGAAAATATGTTTACGGTGCAGGGATTCGGAAGCCCAGTACCGGCGTCCATCAGGGGTATGTATGTGGGCCCCGGGACGTCGTCATCAAACGACCGCAGCGCAGAAAACATTGACCGTGGCGGACATGAAACCGACAAGGGTACTCAACAGCTGGACGTGCTCGAGAAAGAAGAGAAGGAGACACTGGAAAACCTTGGGAAAAACATCTCGGTCATAAATGAGATTGTTAAGGATGCGAGAAACATCCACAAAGCGATAAGGGATGCTATTACCGAAGCGGTAGTTCACTACGGGAACCTGAAAGACTGTCGGGAAGCATTAGTGAAGGCCAGAGAGTTTCAAAGCAGAGAGCTCACGCATACCTGCAGCGAACCATCCTTCGCCACGAACCAAGAGAGCAACCGTGGAGAAAAGTGGACCTTCGAACAGGGCAGGGGCAGAGGTGTCAGACCAAGAAGCTGTAACGCAAAGTCTGCAGAACCGACAGGAACACCGACCGGATGTTCGCCGAGCTAGAAGGCTACTAAGCACGCCCGCCTCGGAGCGTAAGAAGAGGGAAGCAAAGTCATCACCGGAGGAGAACACGCAAGATCGAAAAAGACGAGGCCCAATGAACACAAGGGCCCCGGCGGCAAATAGCCCTCCTCAACATGCGACAAAACGGACGGTTACTTCTGGAGAAAATCCATCCGTAGTAGGAGATCTCACGCACCAAGCATGGAAAACTGTCGAGCGCCGGAAGGGGAAGAAAGTGGAAGGAAAACGGGACAGCGGAAGCGAGAGAAAAAGAAAAAAGGGGCGAGTTCGTGGACGAAGATTTCCGGAAGCCTTAAAGGTGACAGTCGAGGGCGAACAGTCGTACGCTGAGGTTCTGCGTCATCTCAAAAAGAAAGTCGACCCAGAAAACTACGGAGTAAATGTCTCGAAAATCCGGCAGACACGGGGAGGGGACCTCCTGGTGGAGATCAGAAAGGGAAGTGGCAAAGCCGAGGACCTTAGAGGGGCCATAGTCGAAGCACTCGAAGGAATGGCGATCGTACAGACCATGGCAAAAGATATTACCATCAAAATCTTAGACATGGACGAAGCTACAGAAGAGAAGGAAGTATTGGAGGCAATCGAAGCTGCTACTGGGGATACAAACTCGTAGTCGATAAATATAAGGGCGCGTAGATCAGTGTTCGTGCAGACGCAGAAGGCGGTGATAACCATGCCTGAAATAACAGCGGATAAGCTGCTAAAGGCGGGACGATTAAAGGTGGGCTAGGTTAGGTGCCGGGTCAGAGAAAAGATCCAGGTCACAAGATGCTTCCGATGTCTAGGCTTCGGCCACGTCGCGGCGGACTGTAAGGGTGTAGACAGAACCCAGCTGTGCCGACTGTGCGGATCGGAAAATCATCGTGCCAAGGAATGCAAGAATCCCCCCCCATTGTGAGATATGCGAGGAGGGGAAAGAAAGATGCGGAACACAGCACATACTTGGCAGTGCGAAATGCGAATCCTTTCAGAGGGAGCTAAGAAAGGCCCGAAGATGACTCGCTATCTGCAGATTAAACTGGGACACGGCTGCGAAGCGCAAGATCTTCTAATACAAACGGCGACAGAGAAGAAGGCAGATGTACTGCTTATCAGCTAGCAGTATCGTAAGCCGGAAACGGGGTGCTGGTACGAAGACAAAACGACTAGAGCAGCAATCGCGATTGTCAATCGTAACCTGAAAATAAAGGCGGTCTGTGAAACAACGGACAATTATGTATGGGCCGACATTGCGGGAGTAAGAGTGTATAGCTGTTACTTTTCTCCCAATTTACCGTACGACGACTTGGTCGTTCAGCTCGATGAACTGGAGGACAGTCTTAGAACAACAAGCAGTGGTGTCCTGGTAACCGGGGACTTCAATAGCAAGTCGCCAGAATGGGGCTCTAGCCGGCTGGACAAAAGAGGGGAAGCTGTTTCAGAAATGATAGCGAGAATGGGCCTAGTAGTACTCAACGAAGAAAACGCGCATACCTTCAGGCGGGGAAATACTGGATCGGTAATCGACTTAACGCTAACCTCAGTAGAAACTGCAGGTAAAGCGATAGCATGAAAGCTGTTGGAAGATCTTACACTCAGTGACCATCAGTATATTGAGTTCGTAATCAATTCGACACAAGTAAAAAGGATCCAGGAAGGCCCTGCACGGACAAGACCTGTGAAGGACGGCGGATGGGTATTGGCAAAGCTAAATAGGGAAAAATTCGTTAGCTTTTTGGAAAAGACGAAACAGCAGGGGGATCTGCAAGGTTGTATTGAGACAGGAGACCTTGACACAGTGGTGAGCTACGTCATGGATACCATAACAGCAACGTGCGACGCAACAATGCCTAAGCGCAAAAGAGCTCCCTTGGGGCGTAAGTCGCTCCACTGGTGGACTACGAAGATAGCTGAGCTGAAAGCAAATTGCCTGAAGGCGCGTAGGCCTTCTGGTTTGCAAGCGCAGCGTGCAAACCAGATGAAAACACAGTCTCTCCAGGCATACAAGGATGCCAGAAAGGAACTACGGGGCGCAATCAAGTGTAGCAAAAGAAGATGTTGGAAGGAACTATGTCAATCTGTAGACGACGACCCGTGGGGATTACCTTAAAAGATTGTTATGAAAAAGCTGGCAGGCAGGCAACTGATTCCAGGGCTAGGGGTAGGCCAGGATTCGATGCCCTGGGCGTATGAGACAGATAGTAGAAACACTATTTTCACTACACGAGAGCAGAAGTAAAACCTTTAGGCAGAATGGCGAAAGGGCTACAACACCCTTCAGTATCAAGGAGCTGCAGGAAGCCGCAAAACGGCTCCAAGCGGGTAAGGCGCCCGGTCCGAATGGTATTCCGAACGAGGTTGTGAGAGTGGTCGTGGAAATATGGCCTGAAGCTTTGTTGGAGATCTTCAACAATAGCCTCCAGAAGGGAATATTCCATGCAAGGTGGAAGCAACAAAATTTGGTGCTGCTAAGAAAAGGAGAAAAGCCACTGGAAAATCCGTCATCGTATCGGCCAATAAATCTTAGCGACACAACTGGAAAGCTCTTCGAGAGACTTTTGCTCCGACGACTGGAACAGCACATGAATGAAAACGTACGTTGTCACCAAGACAATACGGTTTCCAACGGGGGCGCTCGACAGTGGATGCTATAGCAAAAGTGACTGAGCTAGCAGCAAAAGTGAAAACTGGCCCGCCGTAGAGCAAAGGCTACTGTGCACTAATTACGTTAGACATCCGTAATGCCTTCAACATGGCGAGGTTGGATAAAATCATGGCGGCCCTAACAGAAAGAAAGACACCAATATATCTGCTACAATTGACGGAAAGCTATCTCAGTGACAGAAAACTCACATACGACACGGAGGAAGGACCAGTGGAGTACGAGGTGACGGTGGGCGTTCCTCAGGGATCAGTGTTCGATGTTTTTATGGGAACGCACAATTTTGCATGCATGTGCACAATAATGGCGATGCACAAAACAATGTGCACAATCGTACTGTGTTTAATAAGTTTGCGTACTACACAAATGTGCACAAAAAATGTGCCTTTTATAACCGTGCACAAAAAATTCACGGCCATTTTCTACTCTCTCCCTCAGAGGCAGCTGGTGACCAAAGGCCCGAATCGAACAATATCGGTAATATAATCGGTCAGCTTACTAAACTGACCGAAAAAGTTACCTAATTGTGAATTTTTGCAAAAACAAGGGTCGGATGATCTGAGATTACCTCAAATCGATGTTTGTAGAATAATTTGGGTCACTCTATAAGGAGTATTAAATAGGATAATAGTATTAAATAGGATAGATAAGAATGTCGGTAAACACAGAAACCCATCTTATCATAATTGTAAGGTGAAAGACTGCCAGGAAGGCTATAGGAAAATCATATATTAAGAGAGAAATCTTTATATGTCGTTGAATAAAGACTTTTTTTACAATCATAGAAGCCTCTATTAATTTACCCTAGCTCGAGTTTCCGACGATAAGTAAATATTAATGTCGGGAATTTAAGGTACCGTTATATTGTATTTAAAAATTGTTTTTTTTTTTAATTCGAAAAATCACTTAGAACAAATTTGAAAAAATTGTCCGAAGTCCTAACATATATAGAAATGTTCAAGTAACAGTATGCAGTGAAATTATTTTTACGTATCGGATTTTTTTCTATTTTCTTTTTGACAAAAAAATCGTAAAAAAAATACAAGCGCGATCCGACTGACTTTAGCATAAAAAGACCGACCAAGCATAAAAAGATTGATATGTGATATAGGACTTTTGAGAATTCTTTCAGGATTTCAAATTCGGACTAACAATATGTTGGTTTTAAATAATCATAAGTATATCAAATATTTTTTTTAAATCTTATGAAAAATTCTGGTTGCTTCTTAGAGTTGGAGCAGTAACACAAAAAATGTGGATAAAATCCAATAGGTTGGGGGTCAGACACAGGTCAAATCGATATGAAATGCCCCATATTTATTTATTATATTGAATTGTACATTAAATTCAACCCCATGGATATAACTTGTCAGTAAAATACCAGTACTCTGTGCAACAGATTTCTATATTTCAACAATTAAATCACAAACGTTACGTGGCAATTATAACTAACTAATATTTGTAGCTTATATACTATTGTTTAATTACTTTTTTCAATTAATTTCCAGTTTATATGTATGGATCAATGACATTATATCTCATGTTACCGGTTACACCGAGTATTCTCGATATCTTAATACCGTTGAATGAGTCAAGGCCAAAGAAGGCTCTCTACGAAGCTGAGTACGGTGTCGACCCTGACGATTATTTCATCGAGATACTTATTCATTCGTACATAACGACGATAGTAACGATTGCTATTCTTGTTACTGTCGACACCATGTTCTTTGTAAATGTCCAACACGCGTGTGCTCTTTTCAAGATCGTTGGGTACGTAAGCACATTATGCTGGTTTCATCTTCGTGTGTCACTTTAGATGTACAGAGTGAGATTTTGAAATAGGACAAATTTGAAGTTGTCATTCGAAGCCAAGCAGTCAAATAAAGATCAACATTTCAAGACAATTTGTTATTGCATTAATCTTCACAAGAATGCATTAAGGTCAGTGGATTCTCATATTTCGAGACATACGTCTTCGTGGAGTATATTCAGACGGAGAAGTACATACGAGATTCTGAACTGCAGCTTTGCTGAACTTCTGGAATCGAATTACTCAACCTCCTTTGCAGGAATTATATTCTCCTACTTGGTGGTTATGAGTCTAACGGCTGTATTGGTAATTTTTATAACTAATTATGGTTGAAATGACGTAATTTTTCTACTTTACTACATGGTTAATCGTAGCATTGTACTTTGTAGATGGTTATTAAAATTGGTGAGACAGAAGACATGCTTAGATTTGGATGTCTAACATTTGCTCAAGTGTTTAGCTTGTACTTGAATACTCTGCCTGGGCAGAATTTGATGGATCATAGCTTACACATTCATAGTATTGCGTAAGTGGGAATTAGTGAATGTAAGTAAAAGAAATGAAATTAATTCATTCGACTTTATTGTTGTAAATGTATAGCTATGAATTTCAATGGTACGAGATGTCAACCGAAAATCAAAGGCTTATATTGCTGATAATGCTCAAGAGTAGAAAACCGAGTGTACTCACTGCAGGCAAAATATACGTTATATCTATGGAAAGTTACAGTTCGGTAAGGACTCGTCTATTAATTAACTATATGAGGTCCTCTGTGTGTCATTGATTACTGATTGATTGTGATACTTAAAGGTGATGCAGTCGGCTATATCTTATTTCACTGTTTTTTCATCGATGCGTCAATAGTTGATGTCGTGATTCGCAGACATCTGACCTGGACGTGAAAGTCATTAATTTGATTGACTCCGATCGAAGTTATTTTACTTTCGTATATAGTTATAAATTTTGTCCGAGCTACTTACTGATTTCTTAACAAATTTTAATAGTTTCTTTTTAATCCACTAAAATGCTTGTTGATAAATTCGATTTTGATGCGAGATTAGAAAGAAGGAATGTTAGGCATTTGATTTTGGAGTGAATTCATCAATACCTTGTGTGTGCCATATAGAAGTCTCCACAGTAATCGGGAGAACGCTTGTTGTATTGTATTCACTAACTTCGGTAAAAGAAAATAGCCGCCAGCACTTCAGGTAATAATTCCGTTCGGGAACATCGTACTTGGCGTGTCAGTACTCGACATTAAGTACATGCACAATGCTCACCCGGTCATTTGGTGCAGTAGTATATGTCTATACGCTGCCAATCGTAATTAGAAATAGGTATATTTCTTGTTCTCTCCGAATTGATCTCGACAACGATTGTCAAGATCCATTGTAGAGAAGCATGGGACAAAGTATGCACGTTTTACTTTATGTGGAATGTTCCATTCCTGTTATGAAGTTTCATAGTTTTTTCACCATTGATATATATGTCAAATTTTACCCGGGACAAAATGATCATGTATTACACTGTAACAGTGTTAATTTTAACACCGCAATAGTGTCTACATAAGTCCATCAATATTGTGTAAATCTAGTAAATTGTCATGGTATAAACGAAGGGTGTAAATATTTTGCTGTAGATATTTCGCTTCAACACCGTAGAATAAACACCAATTTATATTTACTCTATTTGGTTTACGATGAGATATCGAAAGGGATTGAAGAATAGCTCAAAATACTGTAACTGTTTACACATGTGTGAGTCAATATAAATCTTATAAGATTATTAACATACGAGCAAATTGTTAAACTCTAATATTGTAGGACGCATAACAACTCCGGAGTGTTAAAAATATTAACACAAATTAGTGCAATTTTTTACCTATCTTTTTTACCTATCCTTATCTATACGTGTTAATATTAAATTCCATAATAATCTTAATAATTAAACGTTACAAGTAATATTTGGAAATCAATATCTGATCACTGAGATACAGCAGAAGGAACACGGATGGTTTTACAGTCTTCTGTAGTAAGCAGCACGAAATGCTCCTTGTACCGGGATGGGTAACTTTCCTGATTGTGAGTTTCTGGAATTCTTACAGCAGTTTTACGTAGTTGGAATGCTTCATGATTGACTTCTTTTTCACCCCGGGTTCATTGCCAATGTGGTCACAATTTTTCGGATCCATGAGTACGTCACTGTTCGTCGAACGGACGTGCTACCATGCTGTGCATGGTGTGAGGGTATTTCCTTGCGGAAAGACTCGCAACCCTCGCTGTTCAACCTCGACATCAATCCAGCAAATATGTCTAATTTCCAAACATGTCTAAATTTCCAAATTAACAAACAATTAGGAAAGTTACATCGCCGTAATGATAGCCTAACCAAATCGCCTGAAAGATAGCTTTCTATAAAATATAGCAATCCCTAAAGATAGCGTAACCGAATCATCTAATTGATAGCTTGCTTCAGAACATAGCAGTTCCTAAAGAGAGCTTAAATTATACTCATTTGAAAGATTGCGGTCCCCAAAGTTAGCTTAATCGGATTATTTGGAAGACAGCGTTACTACAGAAGATAGCCAAGATAACGAAGGCGCTTAATAAATTCAGCAAGAAAGACATTAATCAAATAGCAGAGTCAAATATGCATCATAAGAGAGGTTGAGTGCCAGGTACCTCAGTACGATCGTTCTAAAGGATCGACTGTAATCGATCTCTTCATGCATCAAATTCTCTACTGCTGGACAGAGCGAGGATGTGGTGAAAAGCCCTAAGCCACACGACTAAGATTGAGTGGTAACAACGTAAAGCTTCGGGAATCAAAGCTATTTATTAGCATATTCCCGGACTGCACTCGATTTTGACAAGCGAGGCGCACGGTGGATCGTTTCAGTTTGGGTGGTACAAATTAGGTAATAGTTAGCGACTCGATATAAAAAAAAATAGAATAAAATAAAGGTAAAACACCAGAACATTCCAGTTTAACATAAGAAAATAAAATAACATATATATTGAAACTGCAAGTTGAAGGAGTGAACGTTACAAGAACGGGGTCCAAAAGATGAGAGAGTTTGAAGTGACGCTGGGTCCATTGTCATGGGCCCTTGGGCCTGACGTGTATTCCTACGCCAGCGATGAAACAGCTGTCGCGCGCCCTGGTGCTGCGCGGCGGTTGACCCCGAGCGTAGGACCGTTGACGCAGCTTTAGATAAGTTCTTTAAACCAGGGTTGCCAGATTGGGCGATTTATCGCCATTTGGGCTATCCCGATAACGAAATGGCTCCATGATTTACCAGCGAAGTCGCCTATCGCCCAATTGGGCTATCTGCACTTTTACCTTGGCGATTTTGGGCTACAAAAGCATTTTTTTTAATCCTCTTACGCTTGCACCGGCACAGTCGTCGATTATGCTAGTTATATATATTTTCGTACTATTGGCAACAATTCCAAATACCGCGATATCGAAACTGTCGATAATCAAAAGTCGAAATATCGTAGATTGCAGTCTTTTACGAGGAAGGAGGAAATGAGGAACACAGGGCGCGTTCCGAAACTCACTCGAGTAAGCTCGAAGTATTTTGCGTCTTGCGTCTCTATCCGACGCGTCGGTGATGCCGCAACCTGTCTCTCTCATTTTCTTCTTTCACTAGACCCCGAGTGTTTCGGAATATCGGAATTCGGAATTCGGAATACGCCCCTGGTATCTATTTCTCGCGTTTCGCGCTATCCGCACGCGGCCATCTTTGATTATTGGAATGGGAACATCGGAAGTTGTCAGTTGTCGCCAAGTCGCCATTGTTACATTTCTTACACGGTTGACGGTTAAGACAGTTAAGACTCTTTCAAATTTCAAATCGCAGATCGCAGAATATTCATTTATTTGAAATTAAATAAACCAAGTGTTCTTGGAGAATGAGGAAATATGGAAAATATAAAAAATAAAATAAAAAAATAAAAGATCATGGGAAGATATGGCCCAGTTCAAAGGTATAGTTAATAGCGAGGTTAATATGTCAATTTTGACACAGATGCTGTGACTCGATAATTGACACTGAAATTATTATGTGTATACAGTGAGGACAACGTGAAACTGGACAGTCCAACGCGGCTGCGCGAGAATTTAGGTAGCCTGATTGGCTACTGCCTACAGCCGGCAGTGCATCTCATCCAAGCGGCGACAGTGTCCCTACCCGATGTTATATCCGTACAAGGATATTGTGAAAAATAAATTCTTTTTGGCGCATCGACCTTTGCGATGCCGAAGCCTTTGCCTGGCGCTGAGCAACGAGCCACGCGCTCTTGCGAAATTACGCAACAGCAATTTCGAGTGCATCGCCCCATACACGGGGAATCGAAAAATAATTTAGGCAGTCTCTCCGCTAATCTACACCCGACAGGAACTCGATTCGAGAGTTCCGGTCGAAGTCATCGGTCTTGTCCCGGCCCTCGCAAAGTACTTTACGCGCCTTCAGCTCTTTCGCGACCAAGCCTTCCCACCCGTGGGAACGGGAAGTCACCTAGGTGAGCGTAAATTGTAATTCTTCGAGTTCAAGTTGCGACAATCACCGGAGTGTAGGGAGAACTCACCATATCCAAATTCAACCAATATAATAAAGGAATAGCGTAATAAAGGAAATAGAGCAAACCACAACTTAATGAATACTATCTCCGGACCAACGTAAGTTAAGAAATATTATTATCACTATAATCATTGTATTTAACCGAGTTTGTAATTGTAGTACTCTGTATATTATTTATTTTGTTGAAAGTAAAGTAAAACCAGAAAGTTATCTTAATTATCAATCTCTAACTACTATAACCTTCTCTTCATCCACACAAATTCCTGTCAGTCAAAACAGATGCACCAAGCGCTTTAGATAGTACCCCTTAAATATTAAAATCTTAAAAATCGCCCTCACGGCTTCCCTGTGTCGGGCTTAACACCGGCAGTCGAAGGGGCCAGTGAGGGTAGTGCTAGAGGCAAGGGAAGCTACCCAAGCTGGTAGGGGAGATGCCAGAAGCCACGAGGGCTATGTGTAACAAGTTAGCTTATGGCACTTGGCGAAAACCTAAAGCCAGGAGGATAAAAGATGAAGAAGAACAAGTTGCAAATACTTCGCGATGGTATAAAAATCTGAAAAAAATACATGCACATTAAATGTACTGAAAAGTTTAATTCTGTATAATAATAATTCCAAAATTTTATTAACAAATCAATGAAAAAAAATGGTTCATCAAATTTCCCGATAAAACAATTTTTTTTTTATGAGAATCATTCGTTAATTTTTTTGAATACGTATGGATGTTTTCAGATTTTAAAGTTCACTTTGAATTTCGAGTTTTTCCACACATTTGTTCCATATTAAAAAAAATCTAAGTTAACTTTAAAATGCGAAAAAAATCATACGTCCCTTTGCGTTACAGCGTTTCGCTGAACGACCCACTTGTTACAGCTCAGATTTAAATGCTGTCAACTAATTTTTGACAAAAATTAATGAGTTCTTTTATTTTGGGAATTTAAAATGTATGGCTCAAAGAGTTAAGTTAAGGGTTAAGCTCTCCTTTCTCCATAAAAATTTCGATGGTTTATTCAGAAAATCCTTTTTTTTACGATTGTTAAAACATTTAAATATTATTCTATAGAAAATGTAAATTATTGTTGCTAATCATACCTTTTACAAAATTATACGGTGTATATTTACGAAATAAAATAATGGAGATTTACAACCCAGCTCTTTACTGATACGCACAGAGCACGACGATTTTGCAAAAGCAAGTAAGCTATTACAAAGAAAAAGATTGATTTTCTGCAGGTCATAACAAACTACCTTTTCGTAGGCTAAAGTTGACGAAAACCAACAAGGTACTCCAATTAATTATGGTTAAAATGGACAATTTCAGTAAAAGTAGTAAATTTTAGAAGAAAATAGTAAATTTGAGTAAAAGGTCTGTATTTTAGTAAAAAAAAAATCTCAATCTCAAAATAACTTGAAATCTATAGCAAAAATTCTGTATGCTAGAAATGAAAATTGACGCGGCTGTTAGTGCAGAAGATCCATTTTTGTCTGTGAGGCTTTTCCTGAAACGGAGGTCTACAGTTGTTCATTCATTCTCGAATCCTTTAAGTGTATGCTCTCAGTTTTTCATAGAAATGCCGATGGTTCGTTATGAAAATCCTTTTTTTTTTTGGCGATTATTTAAACGTTCCAATATAATTTTATAGAAACAGCAAATTATTATTGCAAAATAATACCTTTTAAGGGAATCATACTTGCAATTGTAATATGCAAAAACGAGTAAGCTATAACAATGAAAAGGATTAATTTTCTCCAGGTCATAATGAACTACCCTTTCGTATGTGAATCAATTGACTAACTGTAATTTGTATTTGATATGCAAAGTCCACGACGGTCTGCGAAAAATGATGTTATTTAAAATGCTAACGATATTTTTTAAACAAATCCGTAATGATCCGTTCACCCTACAACCCGCTAGAAAGGAAATTTTCAATTTATCGTAATACGTACGCAAAATGTGTCGTACAAATCAAAAGGCGTCATAAGTCATTGTTGTTGAAAGAAAGCAACAAATTGCTGTTTAAATAATGAAATTAACAAGTTAATAACTTTTTACTTGCTTGTCTTCATTCCTTGAATTTTTTCTGTACAAAAGTTCCTGTTCAACTTTTTTGTAGGGACAATACTTTCAGAGTAATCTACTTGAAAGCTGTGTTACCGCCGATTTCAGCATGTTTTATTACAAAACTCTTGCTTCTAGCAGAAAATATCTAAGGACGTTTTCCTCTCAAAACTATAAAAAGAATGCAGTAAAATTAGTGGGACACCGATAAAATGATTGATCCTGATTATTGTTGCACCTGCTAATTTGATAGTGAATGACATCCATATTGTTGTAATCCGGCATTAAAGTAATTTATTTTTAAAACAGTTTTTGTCATTTTTAAATAGTATTTATAGTTTTTTTTCAATGATTCTGAAAAATTAGTAGTTATTTATATTTTTTGCTTATTGTCAGCTATGCCTTCTCACCTGTTTGCATAATTAATTATTCTTTGGGGTACATTTTTTCGTTTTTTCATTTATCCAGTGGCGACAACTTTTATTGTATTTGTTTATTTTTTAAAATGTTTTCATTTCTGGAAAATTCTTGCTGACTGCAAAGGTTTTGCAGCATAAACGGTAGCAATAATAGAATCGCAAAAAAAGCGTATTTGACCCGTAAACCGTAAAAAGAGCTCATTACGCAAACATGTAGAGAGATACAGCTGACGATAATTTTTAAAAAATATACAGAAATGACTGCTGTCTTTTTTAGGACTATTGAAAAAATCAAAAGCAAAAATAATCGCCATTAGATAATTTAAAAAATTGAAAACAGCCTTAGAGAATCATTAATAACGCGAACATGTGAAACAAATTACAGACATGACAGTTAATTTGTTCACAATCATTGATAAAAAACTAAATCAGTCGCCACCAGATAATTAAAAGATTAAAAGATCTGCTTTAAAGATTAATTAATTAAACACCGGGTTAGAAAATCATGGCTGTGGAAGAATGCCATGAATATCGATCGAGATGGAGGTTTAAAAATTGCGGGAGAAAAATATGAAAAACAAATCTAAAAAAATAATAATCGGCATACATATTTTCTACATTTAAAACATGAACAAAAATTTCAATACAAAATGGGTCGAAAAAACAAAATGGGTTTGTATACATATCATGAACAACTTTTTACTCATTTTTATGTGAAAAAATATATTCCGATAACTTTCTTTTTTTCTTAAATGTGTTTTCATATTTAATTCCTACAATTTTGAAACTTCCATCTCGGTCGATAGCTCAAAAGTGTTTTTATATTTTTTTAGATTCTTGTTTTTTTTTCAGATTTTACAAATCGGAGGATTTTTAAATTTTGCAAAAAATCATATCTCAGAAAAGCATTATTTAAAAAAACCCCAAAAAATGTACTAGGTGTTTTTCGACAAGTACTTTCGTATACTAAATTACGGAGGAAATCCCAATCCCAATCGACATTAGAAATATTAGTATTTCGTAATCTAGTGGTCATGTAATTACGTCGACCTTGAGTTATAATAAATAATAATAGATGTTTTTAGTACCGATCAGCATTTGAATTCCTTGTCCGTCTCCTTATTTGCACTTTTAGGCTGGCTGCAGAAAAATAACGACCCCAATGAAGCGAATCAAGAAGTATACTGTGGAATTTACCAAACGGGTTTGCGAGCGCAGAAAAATAACCTCGAGAAACACTGCAAAACAAAAATGCATCGAGATAATGCCTCGAAATTCGTGAAATAGAAACCGCTGGAAGTCTGTCGCATTAATGTCGTGTCTAATGAAAATAAAATGATCGACTGAAAACTCGCGGTGTACGTAGCAACGCACGCTGCTGTACAGAGCATCGATCACTTGAGTAATCTTCTCGTGCAACTCGGCAAGAAAAACTTCCTCGAGAAATTGCGCAAGCATCGTACTAAATGTTCGAAATTAATTTCGAACGTAATTTCGCCGTCTTTGCTGCAAGAACTAATTCAAGATATAGGAGAGGAATCGTACTTATTACTCATCGATGAATCCACTGATGTATCGGTACAAAAATATATGGCCGTATGCATCTGCTATTTTAGCAAAAGCCAGATGGATGTAGTTACGTAATTTCTGGGGATTATACAAATTACGGAAACTACTGCTGTGTACAACAGTCTGACTAGCTACCTAGAAGAGAACAACTTGCCCTTACGAAATTTGATCGGGTTGGGGACGGATGGTGCAAGTAACTTGTGTGGAAATAATCACTCGTTCTACACCCTCCTGAAAGAACAGGACCCGCAACTTCAAATCGTAAGATGCGTTTGCGGTGACACGTCTAAATGCCACGTAGGCATGTTGACATTTTCTTTTCGGCCACATGAAGCCAACACGAGCAAAGTCAACACACTGAAAAATTGCCAAACTCCATTTCACTATTTGTAGAAATTACCAAACTCCATTTCAACGTATGTTTATTTCAACATTTAAAGAATTAACATTGGAAAATTATACATCTGAAATTCTAACAAAAAAAAATAAATCGTATGTGTGGTTTAATGTTTATACGTGTACGTTGTGTGCTACACCGCTTAGGCACTCTAATAGGTCGCCGTCGGCATGAAAACTTTCGACAACTGTCTTGAGCCTTCTGTCGTAGTCGCGGTATTTCTTCCGTTTTTGTGGTGCCATCTCTCTACCGGTAATATGCTGTTCCATCGTTGCTTCCGTGGTGCTTTGTTCCGCTTTTAGAGCATCTATAAATGTTCCGATCGAGACGTGTGTAGCTTGGATTCGATTATTAAATCCGTAATCCCACCCTTCGACAGCATTATTGGTCCGCGGTTTGTCGTTAAGCACGGCAGTGTAGCAATTCCAAATCGCTATCGGGAATAGAGGGGTGCGTCTTCCTCTGCGCTGTTTTGTTCTGACCCATGACCTTTGAAAATACTGTTGTATTTGTTCAAGGTCATCGCTATTCTTTTGATAATATTCCGATGCGATGAGTTGTTCGAACGCTGCTTCCACGTGTACGCATGGAACGAAAGCCAAAGCTATCAGCATTTTTATGTTGAGGACGAATTTTTCATCGGTTCCGTATCAGTTGTGAATTCTGTATGCTTGAATGTGGCGATAGATGCATTGACCGAAGTGAAAGTGGCATCCGTGAATTGACGCCTCTGGGAATGCTTTTTCCGATGCGTTAATGAATGCTTCTTCAAACTCAGTAATAATCATTTCTAAATTATTCGGTGCTTCCATGCCTTCTTTTAACGTTTGGAGGATATTTTCGTACATCCTCTTTGACTTGCTTGGTGACAAGATGTAGACAAATTGCAATACTTTACCATCTAAGATTCCATGGATAGTGTACAGTTGCAGAAATATTGATGGTACGGAACGGAATGTTCCATCGCAGAGCCAGAACTTGCATGACGCGAGGCATTCCAGGTTTTTTTGGGTAGCGAAAATGAGAAATCTTTTTTGTCACCGCCGTTATCGTAGTACAAAAAATTATCTCCGTTAATCGTCTTGGTATACGATACCGGTAGTACGAGTTCCTCTAGCGTTGCCGGCGTCATTAACACCGGATTTTCTCGATTCCGTATGCGTTGAATTGTACGCGATAGCAGTGTTACTGTCGGAAGCTCCGCGACTGTACTTGTCGACGTCGTGGCAAGTGTCCGGTTTTCGATTGTGCTCGTTGTTTCCTTCGAGCGTGTGGCAGTTTTCTTTAGCTTCGCCACGGCTTTTTTTACGCCAACCGCCGTTGCATCCGGGTCATGAGTGTGCTCGCTCGTTGTAAGCAATGTACCTGCAATATGTCAGGTAAAATTAATAGTCCATCTCTTCGAGTGTGTAAAAAAGCATGTATTAAAAGTAGGATTTAAGTACACACATACATTGCCGCACTGAGAAAAAAAAATTCGTTGGATCCTTTTCACGTACCTTACCAATCAAATTGTTACGTTTACGCATGGAGTGTGCAATGTTTCTATGAAAACTTTCCCTAAATTTGTGATTTTATATTCAATTTACACGATTTCGAAAAAAAAAAATGTCAGAAAATTTTGACAAAATTTGTATGGTTTCTAAAAAATCAATAAATTTATTTTAAATGTTAAAAACTATTCACTTCACTTGTAACTGACTACTTTTTGAATAATGTATTTATTTCTTATTTGTTGATAACTATTTTATATTATTATTAATAACCAACCAATATTTGAAGCAACGAAATTTTTTATGTTAATGCATTAACATTTTTTTCTCGATATATGTGTGTACTCGAATCCGACGCGTGTACGAGTTTTCTTAATCGAAGTATGTATTATGTTGGCCACTGACCTGTTTTTTTTACCGACGTTGTTGTGGCCAATGCTTTGCACTTTTCTGTTGCGTGATATTTAATACACCTCCACGTTACTTTGTGTTCCGTTTCACGCTGTTTGGTATAAATAAATCCATTATCCGTTAGTTGACGATTGCCTCTCTGGCTTGTTATAAAATGCAACGGCATTGTAACGGACGCGTATATCCTGCTCGGTTGATTGACTTCGTGACACTGGATTTCTTGAGATATCGCTTACTTTGTCTGATTCTATATTAGTGCGTTACTTCGATTCTAACTCGTAGTGCGAAGGATTGATGAACATATCGATCGACCGCGAAGACACCAAGTGTTTACGTTATGTTGTGTGTGTTGATTTGTTGGTATGGTGATATTGTGTGTGTTAATTTGTCGGTATGGTGATATTGTGTGTGTTGATTGTGAAAATTGGTGATGTTGTATGTGTTGGCTTGTCGGTGTGGTGATACTGTCTGTGTTGAGTGTGCGGTATGTTGAGTTTGCCCGTGGTAAATTGACGTGTTGAATTGACGTTGTGGCATTTAGATGTGTAACCGCGTTTACCATTCTCTTCATTTGAGCAATTCCAAAGCGTCAGAAGTCCTTCCCTCGTCGCTAGAATTTCTGGTTCGCGAAAGCAAGAATTGTTTTTCGAACAGTCCATTGCGAAGCGTACACTACGCCGAACTGTTCAATTTAATTAACGATGACAACAAAACGTTCCTGAATCTCGTTCAGTTATCTGTGACACGCTGGCTTGCATGGAAATGAGCTGTGAGGAGGATATTGTACCAATGGTTGGAACTTAAAACACATTTCGAGGCAGTTGCTGTTAGTAACGAAAAATGTTACACTGCAAGAACTTTGAGCAGAATGTTTAAGGATCCTGTGAATCATCTCTATTTGATATTCCTCAAGCCCACCTTGGGTGACGTGAACGAAGCGAATATCATCTTTCAAAGCACTCATAAAGACGTGACAAAATTGTACAAAGTATTGTCGACTCTCGTGATGACGATTGCAAGCCAAATAATCAAGGCGGTTTTCATCGATGAAGCGCGTAAAATGGAGAATCGATTCGAGTACATAGAAAAAACGTTGCGAAATGAGCTAGCTCTGCAACCGATAATCTTCGTCAACTACTGGATCGAGTTCAAGAATACGGCATGTGCATACAACTTGAGAGCCGAAGACTTAAACGAAGTCAAATCGAGGTGCCGTCAATATTTAATTGTGTTTTTGACTGAACTTCTCAAACGTATGCCAAGTAACATAGCTACTCTGAAATCTTCAGCCAAGTTGTCACCAAAGACAGTGCTGAGCACTACAACGAAGCTTGCGGTTGAAGATTTGCCTCTATCCTTAATGCGTCGGAAATTTCAGACATTGAGAGGCAACTGCGCAAACTTCCGTTCGTCGATTGGTCGAATCTCTTTCCAGAAAAAGTGATGGCGAGCACTTCTGCCTTCTGGGGTCACGTGTATATGAATAAGAACCTCGGGGGATCTCAACCGTTTAAAGAACTCGCCAGACTCTCATTGAAAATTTTGTCGCTGCCGCTTAGCAATGCTGTGGTTGTACGTGTATTCTCGGTAATGAATGCCACAAAAACTAAGCCGCGAAATAAGATTAGTTTCGCTACTCCAGATGCGATCTTACGGATTCGAACTTACTTCCACACGAGACTGATTTGCTGTAAGTCGTTCACTCCATCGGATTTGATGTACGCGAAATTTACTTCTATAATGTACGACATCAAGGTGCCGAGCGCTGCAGATGAATCAAATTCATCTACCGAAACAGATTCCGAAGCGAATTTATTTGATACGCTGACGTTGTTTGCTGAAGAGGGTGGGGTGTAACAGTTCTCTGACTGAAGCGCCGAATTTACCATGATAATTTTTTTTTATTGATTAACTAGATAGGTATGGATAAAATACAATATTTGGGTTTGTAGAATATGTTAGTTATTTCAGATATTTATGAAATATTTTTATACGTTATTATAATGTAAAAAGTGTAGAAATATTCGGATTAAAATAGGTAATTTACATCAAAGAGCTTTTGGGTACTCATCTCAGCTATTTTAACTATGAAATGTGAATCACCTCTAAAAATGACAATGCTGGATTATATTTCCGTACTCAATGTTTCCAACAAATCGTACTAGAGATATAGAGAGTAATGACTCTCATGGCTCTGATTGGCTGATGAGACAGTTTTGGACTACTTCACGCTGACTGGTTGAACAGGCGATTTTGGGCTACTTCGCGCAGCAATTCTGGCTCCCGTTCTTCGCGGATATCTGGCAACCCTGTTCAATAATGGAAACGTTCTATTTTTTCTTTTTAAGTGTCATTGTTATTGTTCATTTAGGTTATGTAGGTGTAAAATTTCATATGTGTGATTACATCACAATTTCAGTTTCACGGTTTTTAATTTAAAAACTCAACAATCATATTTTCTCCATATTATGAAGCTACATTTACGCCGATGAGAACAACCGAGTAAAACTTTTTTCATGTAATGTACTAATAGTTTCCAATTACTTTATGTGTTTACGTATCACTTACCTGGATGTGTTTTTTGAGATTAGAGGCAGACTTGACTGAACCGTTTACAGTTTTATTGGGTAAACAAAGCTGACAGGCAACAGCGCAGTTCTTTGAATCTTTTGAGTAAGATAACAACTTGAAAAAGATTGAATATCGTGGCCATGAGAGTTTTTTTTGTTGCATTGTCTTTGTTCTTCTCGACAACCTCTACCGGTGCTTCGTCTTTGTCCATTTCTTTCACCAAAAACGGCCCGCGAAGTCAAGGAACGTAGAACGGAACTGTTGTCAAGCCGAAACTTCTCGAATAAGACATTCCCTATAGTGCGACGGGACGGTGCTGCAGTGCCAGTCTATTGCTCCGCGGCGAGTATTTACGTTGGCACTGTACCCTTCAAAAGTTTATGTTATATACCAATAAGATGTCACTTTATAGGTATATAACAACGAAAATTCGGAAATGAACGAAAGCTACTTGTCCTCAATCATTTTGTATCTCAAAAAGTAACGAAAAAGTAACGGCGATTCCATTGCTCGTTACAAACATTCTGTAACGAACGTTACCTTGGCGTTATTCGAATAAAAAAGTAACGCCGTTACCGATCGTTATCACCAAAAAGTAATGAATTCAGTAACGACGTTACTTGTAACGCGTTTCTGCCGAACCCTCGATAGTATCGTGCGAGTGCAAGAAATTGTTTGATGTTCTTCTTGTCAGTTGGTACCGGGAAATTTTCCACGGCCAGCACTTTTTCTGGATTCGGTTCGACCCCTTTGTCCGAAATCACATGTTCCAAATAGCCTACTTATTTGTTGAAAAGATGACATTTATCCGTTTGCAGAGTTAGTTCGGCTGTGGTTAGTTTTGTTGCTAAATTCTGGAACTTTTTCTCATGTTCTTTCAGAGTGTTCGCATAGATAACAATGTTATCGACTTTCCTGTATAGGAATGTCGATAACATTAGAATCTTCGACACCGATATCTCAGACCCGAGTACGCGTGTCAAAAATTCCATCTATAAAAAAATTAGGTCTACACGACGAAGCTTAACAACAGTAATGTTATAAACGACATAAGCCAAACAAATTATAAAAAGCATATTATCGACGTGCCTATACAGGAAAGTCGATAACATCAGAATCTTCGACACCGATATCTCAGACCCGAGTACGTGTGTCAAAAATTCCATCTATAAAAAGATTAGGTCGATACGACGAAGCTTAACAACAATAATGTTATAAACGACCAAAGCCAAACAAATTCTTAAGAAGATTGTTATGTCCTGGCTATTTCTCACATCCATTATTATTTTCTCACGATTTCATTTTAACTTCATTTATAAATCTTATTTCTTTTCTATATCAAATGCATCCAGACGCTGACCATTCGTTCGCGCCGGATGCAAATATCCAATGACTGCTCAGTCATATCCGCTCGCGCTAAGACGCGAGCGCCCAAATCACCACCGCACGCTTTCCACTTTTCTGGCCACACGTGCCACGCACTGTCAGCAAATTCGGGCCGTCTCACGGTCCCACTAAACCCCACCACTTCCGTCTTCTTCCCTGCCTCATTAATTATTTCATTCAGTCTTAGTTTTGTCTTCGTTTGGGAAAGTCTTGAATCTGTCTGCTGTTCTGAGTGAGCCTTATTATAATTTGTTTGGCCTAACGGCATTCATTCCTAATTCTTGAGATCTTGTCACAGCGGTGACCATTGTTTGTCGGTTATTAAATACAACGTTAAGTAAATAATTGTTCTTTGCCGGTTAAACTGAAATAATATCAAAACATAATAAACTACGAGTTTTTCTGTATCATTTTGAGTTAACGAATAAATAAAGTGTAATAAGAGTGGTGAAGGTTATCGGCTATTGGCGACCAAAGAACGAAACTCAATTGTTTCTTTAGACGTTTCGGCCCAGATTTGGGTCCTCTTCAGTTTTTTAATCACCAAAATCATGATGCTAATTTCTTTTACAATGATATCTTAATTCTACTTAATTTATTGCCTGAGTTTTTGGTGTTGTCTATTTTTAATTGTTATTTATAATCGATGCAAGTTGTTGTATTGAGTAATTTGTTATGATGTAATTTTAGTTTTAATTAGATGAACTTCATATTAATAATATCATAACTTACTTTAAGTGGTGTTCATTGTTAATCATACTAAATATTGTGTTTTGTGGTTGTCGGATTTCCTAGCCATGTGCTGTCAATATTGTAGGTTAATATCGAGTGATATATATTGAGTTTTTCTGAAATATCCAATGTTGTAAAGTCTGTAAGAGTAATTAATTTATTATATTGTTGACCGTGAAATATTGTGTGTGTTTTTGTTACCTGATTATTTAATTTATGTTGATTCTCAGTTATTGAAATCGGAACTACATTTTGTGAACTTCGCCGGGAAACCCGGCAATCAGTGTGCTAACGGCTTTGCTAGTTACTTAGTCATGTATTATTATTTCGTGTGGTAAGTTAGTGAGTGTGTGTATTGTACTGTGGCGGGAGGTCCAAGGAAATTTAAAAATTAGTTTTCAACTTTGAAGAGGGAGAAACTCTGAAAATATGTGTCAATGTGACTATTTGTAGTTTAATGAATTTATTAAAATTAATCTTTTTAGTGCGTCAATGAGTTAAATTATGTTTACTGAATTTTTAAATTATTGAGTTGTAAATATTGCTCAATTTATCAATGTCGTGGTTAAAATTGATTACGTTGTTGTTTCTTTTGATATGGATCATTTCCATTAGAAGTCTTTTTTTGTAAAATGGTTCTAGTTTCCGAATTTTTGACTTTTCAAAATCGAATTCGTGTGTGTTGGGACGATTTAAGATATTTTTGTGTTCGGTGATCCTGGTTTTTAAATACCTTTTTGTTTGCCCAATATATATACTATCACAGTCTATGCAGGGAATCTGGTAGACTAATTTTGATTTTTTTAGTGGTGGAATTTTATCTTTTGTTGAACCAATTATTTGTTGTATATTATGTTTATTATTGTTGACCAGGTTTATGTCTTGTGATTTTAATAATCTGTGTAATGGGCGGTGAATCTGTCTGATGTATAATACTGAGGTTTAATAATCTTTTGGTGTCAAAATCATTATTCACATTGTTACTTACTGTTGAATTATTAATATCTCTAAGTCTTCTTTTTGTGTGTTTTTCAATGAGGTAGTCTGGGTAACAGTTTTGTTTTAGTGTTTCTTTTATGAGCATTAGCTTATCGATCCAAAATCTTTTGTCAGATAATTTTATTCCTCGATCTATTAGCATTAGTATTATACCTATTTTTTGTTGTGTGGGATGTTCCGAAAAAAAAATGCATATATCTACCTGACCAAGTAGGCTTTCTGTACCAGTTTGTAATGATGTAATTGTTTTCTCTTATTAGTAAAAGATCTAAAAATGGAATGGATTTTTGTTCGTTCTCTTTTTCTATTGTGAATTGTAATTTTGGGTTATAAGAATTGAAGATTTCTAGTGTGTCGTTGATTTCATTTTCTGGTAAGGCTAATGTTATGTCGTCTACATATCTTTTGTAAAGTGGTGGTTTCAATTTGAGTTTGTTTAAGCAAGATTCTTCAAGATCTGTCATCACTATGTTAGATAATATTGGAGCTAGGGGGGAACCCATTGGTAGGCCGGTGATTTGTTTATATATGGTGTTGTTGAAAGTGAAAACTGTGGAATACATGATTAATTCTATTGCTTTTTTTATTTCATTAGTATTTAAACTATCGTTGAATAAATTCTTTCTTTTGTCTAGGCTTTTGAGTACTAATTGCAGCGGGATGTTTGTGTATAGTGAAGTCACATCGAGGGATACTAGTATGTAATTGTCAGGAAGTCTTATTTCGTGTATTAGTTTTTTAAATTCAATACTGTCTTTGATGTGTGATGTGGGCGGAGGAAGTTTTCTAGAGAGGAATTTATTAAGGAAATCGGCAATGTTGTAAGTGGGGAAGTTTATGGAGGATACTATGATTGTGAATTTTTGGTAATGTGTAGAGTCTTGCTAAATTACAGTTTTCAGGTTTTAGTGTGTAGTATGTAGGTTCTGCTATTAGTTTTTGGTTTTTCCATCTGAGTAATAGATCTTTTTTTATTATTTGCTATGTTGTTTTATCTTCAAGTAAAGCTTTTGTTTTCTCTAAGTAATCAGTTCTATTTAGTATTACTGTTGTGTTACCTTTGTCTGCTATTGTTATAATAATATCTTGGTGATTGATTATGAATTTTTTGGTATCGGAGATGATCTTTTTTGTATCTTTTTTGTTATTATTGTCTGTGAATTTGCTTATGATGTTAGTAAGTTGACCTCTAAGCGTATCTATGTTATCTGGGGGAATTAAATGTGTTTTTGATTCGAATTCCGTAATAATATCATAAGTAGCATCTTTCATTTAATTATTATTTATATAGGGAACACAGAATTTCGGTCCTAGAGATAAAAATATCTGTATGTGATTTGGAATATCTACATCCGACAGATTCACTAGCCATTTATTTTTATTGTTATTCATTAGGTTTGAGTTGTTTTTATTAGTGATGAATTTGAGTGGATCTGAGATTGGATTTATTTTGGGTTGATTGTTTATTGTGTTTGTGTTTTGGTGGTATTCAATATTGGTAATTGTGTGATTATTGTTATTGTTCAAATAATTATTGTTGTTATTGATGCTATTTCTGTGTGTGGAAGTTGCGTGAATGTCATTGTTGTCGAAGGGATTCGTGATGTTTTGGTTGTGACGTTGTGAATATATCGTGAGTAGAAAATCTTTGGTGTTGTGATTGTATCTATGGATATTGTTGTTTCTTTGATATCTTAGATTGTTTAATTTGTTTCTGTGTGTTTCATGTAGTTTTTCATTAATTTTTTTGAATTTCGATGATTCGAATTCAAAGAATTTGTTATGAATGTGATCTGGAGATTTTTCTAATTCTATTTTAAGTAAGTGGAGTTCTTTGTTGATATTTTTCAGTCTTGCATTTAGATCGATGATTTCTAAGTTTATTATTTTTCTGAAAGTTAAGTTGAGAATTTTATCTAATTTGTTTATGTTTTTTTGTGAAGAGAAATGAATATTATTAATTTTCGTTGTATCTAAGTGTTTGGGAATAAGACCTTCTTGTCTGCATCTAAGTAAAAATTTTAGTTTTTGTGAATTTATAGTTTTTAGTAAGGTCTTTAGTAAGTTTCACCGACCATTACACAGATTATTAAAATCACAAGACATAAACCTGGTCAACAATAACAAACATAATATACAACAAATAATTGGTTCAACAAAAGATAAAATTCTACCACTAAAAAAATCAAAATTAGTCTACCAGATTCCCTGCAAAGACTGTGATAGTATATATATTGGGCAAACAAAAAGGTATTTAAAAACCAGGATCACCGAACACAAAAATATCGTAAATCGTCCCAACACTACTCACACAGCGCTTGCACTCCACTCCGCAAACAATAAACACGAATTCGATTTTGAAAAGTAAAAAATTCTGAAAATAGAACCATTTTACAAAAAAAGACTTCTAATGGAAATGATCCATATCAAAAGAAACAACAACGCAATCCATTTTAACCACGACATTGACAAATTGGGCAATATTTACAACTCAATAATTTAAAAATTCAGTAAACATAATTTAACTCATTGACGCACTAAAAAGATTAATTTTAACAAATTCATTAAACTACAAATACTCACACTGAAAGCTAATTAAATACCAAAGTTGAAAGCTAATTTTTAAATTTCCTTGGACCTCCCGCCACAGCACAATACACACACTCAAGCACTAACTTACCACACGAAATAATAATACATGACCAAGTAACTAGCAAAGCCGTTAGCACACTGATTGCCGGATTTCCTGGCGAAGTTCACAAAATGTAGTTCCGATTTCAGTAACTGAGAATCAACGTAAATTAAATAATCAGGTGACAAAAACACACACAATATTTCACGGTCAACAATATAATAAACTAATTACTCTTACAGATTTTACAACATTTGATATTTCAGAAAAACTCAATATATATCACTCGGTATTAACCTACAATATTGACAGCACATGGCTAGGAAATCCGACAACCACAAAACACAATATTTAGTATGATTAACAATGAACACCACTTAAAGTAAGTTATGTTATTATTAATATGAAGTTTATCTAACTAAAACTAAAATTACATCATAACAAATTACTCAATACAACAACAACTTGAATCGATTATAAATAACAATTAAAAATAGACAACACCAAAAACTCAGGCAATAGATTAAGTAGAATTAAGATATCATTGTAAATAAATTAGCATCATGATTTTAGTGATTAAAAAACTGAAGAGGACCCAAATCTGGGCCGAAACGTCTAAAGAAACAATTTAGTTTCGTTCTTTGGTCGCCAATAGCCGATAACCTTCACCACTCTTCATACTTGCGACCACAGCAAAAACAACAACTGCAAAGTGTAATAATTCTGAATTTACGTTTCTACGTTTAATCGGACAAGTTCCCAAATAAAATCATTTAATCTTTAATAAATGTGTGTCGTCGATGCGTGACGTAACAAAGATGTACATTTAAAATTTCTTCTTCTTAAAAGAAAAGATAAATTAAATATGTTTTGGAACCCTTAGGAGAGATTTAACTTTTGCGAATACGATAGAAATATGGCTAAAACATCTGAAAAGATTGCGATTTCCGACCTTTTTTTTCAAAGAAAATGTATGAAAACCTTTAAAAATTGAAAAAAATTTTTTTTTTGAGAAACGTGTTGTTTTTTTTTTTAGTAGAAAAAATGAATTACTTTGGCTTTCTGGAAAAATTTGCAGAAACTTTTTTAAAATTGTAAAAAAAAAAAAATTGGTTTTGGAAAAAAGTGATAGTGTTCAATTATCATTGAATATAACTCGGCTGCAACCTCGCGCTGACCACGGCAAACTATCGCGTCGTGAATTATGCCCATCTTGAGACGGTACTGGCGCGAGGAGCTCTCCGGAACCCCTTCGCGACACGGCTATGTTCTTCTCGCTCGACCACGCGGCGACGCTTGGTCGCGGCCATTACTCCTGTGTAACTCGTGTCACGCGCACAAGCAACAAGTGTAAACTGTATTCTTTCTTTTTCTCAGCGGTGTCATCTCAATCGGGGAAAACTTAAATTCATGTCGCTCTGTATCGACTCAATATACAATTGGTATCATCTCAAAAGTCAGAAGCAGTGAATTATACTCAAATCTGATAAATTCACGACTACTCGCGACTACTCATTATTCTCGGTGCCATCTCTATCACGATTTGCGACGTATAATCTAGCGCGCCATAATTGATTCGTGGATAATAATCCATCGTGTAAATATTATAGAAATAAACCAGCTCATATTTCGTGTGATTTTATTGAGCTTATTTTCACCAGCTACGATCCTCAAAAAACAATTTTCAAGGTTAGACTGTTACGTCCGGGTTTATTTTTGATTATGACCATTTTTTATTAAAAATTATTAAAAAATTATTTAAAGAAAAAAAAAAATGCATATATCTACCTGACCAAGTAGGCTTTCTGTACCAGTTTGTAATGATGTAATTGTTTTCTCTTATTAGTAAAAGATCTAAAAATGGAATGGATTTTTGTTCGTTCTCTTTTTCTATTGTGAATTGTAATTTTGGGTTATAAGAATTGAAGATTTCTAGTGTGTCGTTGATTTCATTTTCTGGTAAGGCTAATGTTATGTCGTCTACATATCTTTTGTAAAGTGGTGGTTTCAATTTGAGTTTGTTTAAGCAAGATTCTTCAAGATCTGTCATCACTATGTTAGATAATATTGGAGCTAGGGGGGAACCCATTGGTAGGCCGGTGATTTGTTTATATATGGTGTTGTTGAAAGTGAAAACTGTGGAATACATGATTAATTCTATTGCTTTTTTTATTTCATTAGTATTTAAACTATCGTTGAATAAATTCTTTCTTTTGTCTAGGCTTTTGAGTACTAATTGCAGCGGGATGTTTGTGTATAGTGAAGTCACATCGAGGGATACTAGTATGTAATTGTCAGGAAGTCTTATTTCGTGTATTAGTTTTTTAAATTCAATACTGTCTTTGATGTGTGATGTGGGCGGAGGAAGTTTTCTAGAGAGGAATTTATTAAGGAAATCGGCAATGTTGTAAGTGGGGAAGTTTATGGAGGATACTATGATTGTGAATTTTTGGTAATGTGTAGAGTCTTGCTAAATTACAGTTTTCAGGTTTTAGTGTGTAGTATGTAGGTTCTGCTATTAGTTTTTGGTTTTTCCATCTGAGTAATAGATCTTTTTTTATTATTTGCTATGTTGTTTTATCTTCAAGTAAAGCTTTTGTTTTCTCTAAGTAATCAGTTCTATTTAGTATTACTGTTGTGTTACCTTTGTCTGCTATTGTTATAATAATATCTTGGTGATTGATTATGAATTTTTTGGTATCGGAGATGATCTTTTTTGTATCTTTTTTGTTATTATTGTCTGTGAATTTGCTTATGATGTTAGTAAGTTGACCTCTAAGCGTATCTATGTTATCTGGGGGAATTAAATGTGTTTTTGATTCGAATTCCGTAATAATATCATAAGTAGCATCTTTCATTTAATTATTATTTATATAGGGAACACAGAATTTCGGTCCTAGAGATAAAAATATCTGTATGTGATTTGGAATATCTACATCCGACAGATTCACTAGCCATTTATTTTTATTGTTATTCATTAGGTTTGAGTTGTTTTTATTAGTGATGAATTTGAGTGGATCTGAGATTGGATTTATTTTGGGTTGATTGTTTATTGTGTTTGTGTTTTGGTGGTATTCAATATTGGTAATTGTGTGATTATTGTTATTGTTCAAATAATTATTGTTGTTATTGATGCTATTTCTGTGTGTGGAAGTTGCGTGAATGTCATTGTTGTCGAAGGGATTCGTGATGTTTTGGTTGTGACGTTGTGAATATATCGTGAGTAGAAAATCTTTGGTGTTGTGATTGTATCTATGGATATTGTTGTTTCTTTGATATCTTAGATTGTTTAATTTGTTTCTGTGTGTTTCATGTAGTTTTTCATTAATTTTTTTGAATTTCGATGATTCGAATTCAAAGAATTTGTTATGAATGTGATCTGGAGATTTTTCTAATTCTATTTTAAGTAAGTGGAGTTCTTTGTTGATATTTTTCAGTCTTGCATTTAGATCGATGATTTCTAAGTTTATTATTTTTCTGAAAGTTAAGTTGAGAATTTTATCTAATTTGTTTATGTTTTTTTGTGAAGAGAAATGAATATTATTAATTTTCGTTGTATCTAAGTGTTTGGGAATAAGACCTTCTTGTCTGCATCTAAGTAAAAATTTTAGTTTTTGTGAATTTATAGTTTTTAGTAAGGTCTTTAGTAAGTTTCACCGACCATTACACAGATTATTAAAATCACAAGACATAAACCTGGTCAACAATAACAAACATAATATACAACAAATAATTGGTTCAACAAAAGATAAAATTCTACCACTAAAAAAATCAAAATTAGTCTACCAGATTCCCTGCAAAGACTGTGATAGTATATATATTGGGCAAACAAAAAGGTATTTAAAAACCAGGATCACCGAACACAAAAATATCGTAAATCGTCCCAACACTACTCACACAGCGCTTGCACTCCACTCCGCAAACAATAAACACGAATTCGATTTTGAAAAGTAAAAAATTCTGAAAATAGAACCATTTTACAAAAAAAGACTTCTAATGGAAATGATCCATATCAAAAGAAACAACAACGCAATCCATTTTAACCACGACATTGACAAATTGGGCAATATTTACAACTCAATAATTTAAAAATTCAGTAAACATAATTTAACTCATTGACGCACTAAAAAGATTAATTTTAACAAATTCATTAAACTACAAATACTCACACTGAAAGCTAATTAAATACCAAAGTTGAAAGCTAATTTTTAAATTTCCTTGGACCTCCCGCCACAGCACAATACACACACTCAAGCACTAACTTACCACACGAAATAATAATACATGACCAAGTAACTAGCAAAGCCGTTAGCACACTGATTGCCGGATTTCCTGGCGAAGTTCACAAAATGTAGTTCCGATTTCAGTAACTGAGAATCAACGTAAATTAAATAATCAGGTGACAAAAACACACACAATATTTCACGGTCAACAATATAATAAACTAATTACTCTTACAGATTTTACAACATTTGATATTTCAGAAAAACTCAATATATATCACTCGGTATTAACCTACAATATTGACAGCACATGGCTAGGAAATCCGACAACCACAAAACACAATATTTAGTATGATTAACAATGAACACCACTTAAAGTAAGTTATGTTATTATTAATATGAAGTTTATCTAACTAAAACTAAAATTACATCATAACAAATTACTCAATACAACAACAACTTGAATCGATTATAAATAACAATTAAAAATAGACAACACCAAAAACTCAGGCAATAGATTAAGTAGAATTAAGATATCATTGTAAATAAATTAGCATCATGATTTTAGTGATTAAAAAACTGAAGAGGACCCAAATCTGGGCCGAAACGTCTAAAGAAACAATTTAGTTTCGTTCTTTGGTCGCCAATAGCCGATAACCTTCACCACTCTTCATACTTGCGACCACAGCAAAAACAACAACTGCAAAGTGTAATAATTCTGAATTTACGTTTCTACGTTTAATCGGACAAGTTCCCAAATAAAATCATTTAATCTTTAATAAATGTGTGTCGTCGATGCGTGACGTAACAAAGATGTACATTTAAAATTTCTTCTTCTTAAAAGAAAAGATAAATTAAATATGTTTTGGAACCCTTAGGAGAGATTTAACTTTTGCGAATACGATAGAAATATGGCTAAAACATCTGAAAAGATTGCGATTTCCGACCTTTTTTTTCAAAGAAAATGTATGAAAACCTTTAAAAATTGAAAAAAATTTTTTTTTTGAGAAACGTGTTGTTTTTTTTTTTAGTAGAAAAAATGAATTACTTTGGCTTTCTGGAAAAATTTGCAGAAACTTTTTTAAAATTGTAAAAAAAAAAAAATTGGTTTTGGAAAAAAGTGATAGTGTTCAATTATCATTGAATATAACTCGGCTGCAACCTCGCGCTGACCACGGCAAACTATCGCGTCGTGAATTATGCCCATCTTGAGACGGTACTGGCGCGAGGAGCTCTCCGGAACCCCTTCGCGACACGGCTATGTTCTTCTCGCTCGACCACGCGGCGACGCTTGGTCGCGGCCATTACTCCTGTGTAACTCGTGTCACGCGCACAAGCAACAAGTGTAAACTGTATTCTTTCTTTTTCTCAGCGGTGTCATCTCAATCGGGGAAAACTTAAATTCATGTCGCTCTGTATCGACTCAATATACAATTGGTATCATCTCAAAAGTCAGAAGCAGTGAATTATACTCAAATCTGATAAATTCACGACTACTCGCGACTACTCATTATTCTCGGTGCCATCTCTATCACGATTTGCGACGTATAATCTAGCGCGCCATAATTGATTCGTGGATAATAATCCATCGTGTAAATATTATAGAAATAAACCAGCTCATATTTCGTGTGATTTTATTGAGCTTATTTTCACCAGCTACGATCCTCAAAAAACAATTTTCAAGGTTAGACTGTTACGTCCGGGTTTATTTTTGATTATGACCATTTTTTATTAAAAATTATTAAAAAATTATTTAAAGAAAAAAAACTTTTTGATACACCCCGTAGCGATTCTCGCTACTGGATACAAATTTTTTACTTTCATCAGCAGTCTCACGCTGCTTTAAGAAAAATAATTTCTCGCGCAGTAATTGCGCCTCAAACCGGAGCACTGCTTTCGCTGTCCTTATCAGCGCAGCATCAGCGGTTCCACAGTGATGAGCAGGGCGTCGCACACCTAAGAGATGCGCGATGCCCTACATCTCAAACTTTTGTGTTAATATGCTGTGTCCTCGGCACCCCTTGAAATTTTCGAACCAATAGTTTCACTCCGGGGACCGATCCTGACGGCCCGTCCTCGAAATTAATAGTATTTTCACGGTGACTCGACCAGCGCGGTCGAGTCGCCAGCAAGAGAATGGGAGAGTGCACAATACAAGAGTGGATGTTAATGAGTTGAGATGAGATTTTGAACTAACTAAGGTCCTTGAGCGTCTCGCGGGCCCCCGGACTCTCGCGTAAGCTTATGTGATAAGGTATTCGTGGGATTGCTGAGGTAAGTATAGTCTCACGAATTATGGTGACGGCATCACTAAGCTGCCGTTACACTCCCCCTTTTTCTGACCAATGCTCTTAAACTGTTTCTGTGTTTCTGTTGTGTGTTTCTGGTAAGCAAAATTGACATACGGTGTTTTTTAATGTTTTTTTATGTTTGCGTGGTTGTGTCTATAGTGTTGAGCAACAATTTGCTGTGTATTAATTTTGTAAGTCGTTTTTTTTTGTGGTATTTCATTTGTCGTTGTCGTATAGTATTCCGAAAGCTTATAACATTTGTGAAGAACATTGCTAATAATATAGTCGAATGTTGATGAATATCGTGGAGTCTCATATGTAGATGAAGAGATGAATGGATGGAGATGAGACATTGTATCTTTGACAATTCACAAAAAATGCGGTGATTATTTTAAATGCTTTATGAAAAAGTTCTCCGACTTATGATATATCAAGGGATGTTAGTGGTGCCCGGGAATTTGGCGTTATTGATGACTGCATCATGTTACCACTGCAATGAATGATCAACGCCATTGTATATGTTCTTTTTTTAAATTTTTATTTCCCATGTTCCTGCACACACCCTCTCGGATCCTCCTATCACTCCCTACCCGCACTTCAGTAAGCTAACCTAACTTCCGATGCGTCTGCAGCCGACACTGTACCGCATTCGTCGTCCCGAATTCGCCGGGCCCGGGAAACTGCGGAAAACCCGTGGCGGTACAGACGGCACTATATTTCTTTGATTCTTCGGTGTATACACGAAAGTAACAATGTTACTTAAGTGTAAACACCAAAGACTCAGATAAAATGCCTCCCGCTCACTTGTTGATGTGCCAGTCGATATAGGGCTAAGCGTTCACCCATCTAAGTGTTAGCAGCACGAAATGCTGCTTAACTCGGGGGACCGCCGAAGCCGCACGCCGACCGCACTACCATCAGTGTCGGCTCAATGCCAATGTAGTAACAACTGTGGGTGACCTGAAGTTGGGTTGAATTGTTGGAAGCCCAGTATTTTTGTCCGTATTTCTTCTGCTGGTATGGGCAGGAGGTGACCGAAAATTTGGTTCAACCTTTGACGGTGCCAAATGGTCTTCATAGGACTCCACGGTTAGAAGTTTATCAGGTATGGTTGGTGATCTGAATGTTGGTTTAACCGGTGGTTGGCCAATGTCCTTGTCAAAGCTTGGTGGAAATGATCTAAGATGAGAATTTACTGATGGTTGTGTAGCGTTTAGATCGTTGATTTTCGAATCCGTAAGCCTTGACGGTGATCTGAAAGTTGGGCGTATCGGTGGTTCGTTTGTATGTCGATCATCAGGCGGTTCTCCGATTAATGTTGGTAACGGTGTGCTTCCAGGTTTGGCGGATCCTCCATCCTCGGTTCCGTTTTTTTTAGCCTGAGTGTCGTCATCTTGTTTTGGAGTCAATTGTTTGCGGGCTAGTTTCGTTGCGTTTGGTGTACCTTCTTGACTTTGCTTGGTAATTTTCCTTCGTATGACTGGGTTTTGAGAGTATTCCTTTTTCGTTCGCTTGGTCGTTACCCTTTTTGATGTGAGTCTTTCTTCATGTTGTTGGTGGTGATTCGTAGTTGTCGTCATTTATCGATGAATTATTTTTTATATGTGCACTCTCCTCGTTTTTATTGTTAGTATTGTTAGTTTTTCGTTTGATGCTTCGTTCGGTGTTTCATGTTTCGTTAAGCTGGTTGTTGATTATGTACGCGATGTTTCTGGTACTTCTTCCGTTTCCTTGTCCATTTGTTCTTGTTCGGTGTCGACCTCCAATTCAGAAATTCGTTCGTTCACATGTTGTTTTTTCTTTGGTGTTAAATTCCATGAAACATCGTCTGTTGTTGAGTGACTGCGAACTACTGATGACGGTTGTTGATATTTTTTTGTTTCTTTGCTTCGTGTTCTGCTGAATCGCTTGATGATGTTTTGCATGGTCTTATCGGAAGCACCGACACAGAGTTTCTGGAGAGTGCATCAGCGACGACATTTAACTTTCCTGGCTTGTGGTAGATTTCGTAGCTGTAGTTGGATTGTTCAATATTGCTTCCCATCGCTGCAATTGTTGTGGCAGCTTGGGTTTTTTATCCAGGTAGGTGAGTGCTCCGTGGTCAATGGCGTAGTCTGATGCGTTGCTTGTAAGTTTAAATCGTTTCGTGAAGTCTGGATAACGCAAAATGGGGTAACATGTGATTTTTCTTTAACGACAGTCGAAGGCATTCTGGAATTCGTCTGTCCATTCGAATTTCGCTTCTTTTTTCAATTGCTTAGTTAATGGAAGAGCTATTGCCGCAAAATTGCAAATAAAACGTCTGTAAACATTGACAAGAGCGTGAAACTGTACACTATATTTCTTGCTTGTTGGAACTGGAAAATGTTCTATTGACTCGACTAAATCTGGTTTAGGTTTTACGCCATGCCACGTTATTGGATATCATAGATATGCTACTTGTTTGCGGAGAAATTTACATTTTTCTGTTTGAAGTGTAAACCCAGCGTTGATCGATCTTTGTGCCAACATGACAAATTTTCTTTCGTGATCGGCAAGAGTAGCGGCATAAAATACTATATCGTTTGAATAGACGAATAAGTCAATACCTTGAAGACCAGTCAACGCGATATCTATTAGGCGCTGAAAGGTTGCCGGATTATTCTTTAAACCAAACCGCATTCGATTAAACTCATAATGACCGTTGGGTGTGGAGAATGCTGTTTTCTCCTTAATGCCCGGGTGCATTTGGATTTGGTGAAAACTTAACGCTAAGTCTAACATCGTAAAATAACGAGAGTTGCTCAGTTGGTCAAGGATTTCTGCGATGTTGGGTATTGGATAAGCATCCGGAGTAGTTTTGTCGTTTAATTTGCGAAAGTCTATGACCATTCGCCATCTCTTGTTACTTTGACTGTCTGGTTTCTTAGACACAATCCAAACCGGGGAGTTGAATGGTGATATTAATGATTGGGTGATCCCGTTGTTTAAAAGGTCATTGACTTGTCTGTGGATTTCGTCTTTGTGTACTGGAGGAAATCGATATTGTTTGATATTGATCGGTTTATCATCCGTTGTATAAATTTCATGTTTAACCAAAGTTGTGTGGCTCAGCAGTTCTGCAGGCAGGGCAAACGAGTGCGACTGTTTCTTGACGAGGTCGAGTGCGTGATCCTTCTCCTTATCATCTAGATTATCTAGTTGCAAGAGCGGTTTTATGGCTTCGAACCTGTCTTTCTTTACTGCCATAGTACGGATTTCTGCATGATATTCGGACTGAATTTCATGAGAATCGTTTGCCTCCAGGTTTGCTGATCACTCCCAATTTTGTTCTATTGGCTCTATTTCGGACGTTGGGATTTCTCATATTTGTATGATTGGTTCTAACTCCACGGTCGGGACTGTGAGATGAATGTTGAAAATCGTTGTCATTGACTGTAGCCAAGTCTACAATGCCATTGTTATTTTTAACGATTGCGTTGCCGATATATAGGCGATCGCCAACGTTCAGTCGGGGGATATATCCTTCGGACAGCGTGGTGTTCACGCGAACGTGGAATACGCATTTTGTTCGTGCTGGGATGGTGATCTTTTCGCAACTTTCGACAGGGATGTTGTGATTGCCGTATAAAATGCATGATTTCGTGTATAGAATATCAGCTGGGGTTTCTTTGAAGAAAGCATCTTCCAGAACGGCTCCTTGCGAAATTGGAAGATCATTGTCGCCTACGTGGAATTCTACGAAAAGACTTTTGATGGTGATTATGACCATACCTAATGTGAGAATTGTACCGTCTGTAATGCCTGATAATTCGTAAATGATGCGCTTTTTTAATTTTACATGGTCTGAAATTATTTCTTTTTTTGAAGAGATTTATTTGTGCTCTTGTATCTACGAGAAATGTTGCGCCGTTGTGATGGTATCTGTCTTGTGAGTTGTTGCGAAACATGTAACGTATATCATCGCGATATCGATCGCGCGAGTTGTTTGGATTGTTGTTTTGATACCGATGGCTAGAGTTGTTTCGGTAGTTATCGCGTGGATCGTTGCATTATGAATCGCGTGAATCATTGCAGTATCGATCTCGTGAACCATTGCGGTATCGATCTCGTGAATCGTTGCGGTATCGATCTCGTGGATCATTGCGGTATCGATCTCGTGGATCATTGCGGTATCGATCTCGTGAATCATTGCAGTAGCTGTTGCGGTAGTTGTCACGGAACCGGTCGCGCGAGTTATTACTGTATCGATCGCGTGAATTGTTGCGGTACCCATTGAAGGTACTACCATGCGAGTTCGACCAGCTGTTGTATTCTTGGAAGCTTTGCAGAGTTATGCAATCCGCGGTTGTATGTGAGCGGCTTTTATGGTAGTCACAAATGATGTTACTACGTTGGTCGTTTCTTGTTTCGGTGAGTTGCACTGTAACTGTTTCTCTGTCGACCGGGCTTGTTTGCGAGGTATGCTGCTTGAGCTACGGGTTTCAGCCGATTGATGACACGTTTTTCTATTGTCCTAGCACGAGACGCGTAGTCGCTTATGGATTCGCCACGCTTTTGAACAATTTATTTTAATTCTAACTCGAGATCCAGAAGTTCTATTTGTTTTCCGAAATTTTCTTCAAGATCCTGCAAAAGTGCGGCTATTGTTGCATATGGTTTTGAAACTACAAGATCACGCGCGTTTCCCGATAATTTAAATTGTACCTGTAGTGTTTACGTTGCGTCTATTGCAAATTTGGCAAATCGTAACTCGGGTCTGAGTCAACGTTGCCGAAGATTCCGACGTTATCGACTTTCCTATATAAGATAATCTCTAACTATTTGGAATACTAAAATTTTTATCCACTCTAATTGCTTCACCAATTCGTAAATTGATGAAGCAATGAGAATGGACGATTTTTTAACAATTAAAAATAATCGTGAAAAAATATCATCACAGCCCGGGATCGAACCGGGAACTCCAGAATTCTAGCCTGGTGCGTTACCACTTTCGCCACCGTGGCTCTGGAGATATTAGTTCACGATTTCTCTACTTTATAGACATATATATGAAACTTCTTTATTTTAGGGTTTCGGTCGATTTTATTAACTGTAGTGTTTACGCTGCGTCTATTAGCGACCTTTGTATTATAATGAAAATTTGGCAAATCGTAACTCGGGTCTGAGCCAACGTTGCCGAAGATTCCGACGTTATCGACTTTCCTATATAGGATAATCTCTAACTGTTCGGAATACTAAATTTTTTATCAACTCTAATTGCTTCACCAATTCGTAAATTGATGAAGCTCAGAATGGACGATTTTTTAACAATTAAAAATAATCGTGAAAAAAATATCGCCATAGCCCGAAATCGAACCGGTAACTCCAGAATTCTAGCCTGGTGTGTTACCACTATCGCCACCGAAAGTATAAAATGTTGATATACGATGTATAAAAATGCGTTTGGGACATGCATCGATTTTTAGCCAGTCCTCGAAATCGAAGATTTTAGTTTTCAAAAATATGTAGTACTAGCGGTTATAGTGGCTCGCGCGCTCGCACGTGTGTATCGCAAGCAAATATTTAAACTAAAAATTTTAAGGTAACGAACCCCAAGAGGATTAAAATCTGATCCCACCCTTGTGAAAGGTTTTTCACGATTAGAACAGCGAGACTTTTATGTAATATCGAGTATTAACTACCTAAAAAAAATTATAAAATACTTTTAAAAACTTCCTCCAATATCCAGGTTACGAAAATATTTTTAATTGAATTTATTTCCATATCATGATGGGAAATCGATTTGAAATAATTATGTACTATTCATTAGAATACGTTCATAGAGAAACTATTTTATGCATCATTATTCTGAAGGTATTTTAATTTTAACACCAATTCTGTTCAGAATGTTTATATTATGGTTTCCACACCACAATGAAGTCGATAAAACGGCACGTTTTTTTTTGTCCGATTATTTTGACAACTAATTGGATTTTAAGTTCAAGTTACAATTTTCAGATGTGTTTATAAAGATCACCTAAGAACCTAAAACAACCATAGAAAACAGTAACTTGAATTCAAATGGCAATTAAATTTACAATTAATCGGACGCAAGTTGTATCCCCGGTGGACCTAGTCAACTAGTCAGTTCATTTGACTATCCACTACAAATATAGTCATTAACCGTCAGCACACAACAACTTTCGCGCACAGCAACTGTTGGCGTACAATAAATAGTGGCGCATAACGGGCAGTGGGGCACAAAAATAGTTGGCACACGATGGGCAGTGGCGCTCAATAACTGTTCATGCACAACAAACAGTTGACGTACGACAACCGTCAGCGCATAGTAGTTGTTGGCACAACGGTCGTTGACGTACAACAATACAATGCAAACAAAAAAGGCTTGGCTGCTACATTAAATTTATTGATCAGACCAACCATTTATTCTCAACAGTAGATGACTTAGTCTAATGCTATTGGATAAACAATATTTTTTGTTTTTCCTTCTGGTGTTAAGATATACAAATTTTTTCCATTTGCTACTCTGGAACATCCAACATAAAGTTGCGCATGAGCAAAACATGAATTCGTCAAATTTAGACCAACGACTTTGAATGATTGTCCTTAAGACTCATTAATTGACATTGCAAACGCTCATTTTACCGGGAATTGTAGTCTTGTAAATTCAAATGGCATATCATTCGGGATAAGAGGAATTCTCGGTATGAAGATGGTATCTTTTTTTTCACACCCTGTTAATATCATCGCTTCAATTACATTCGGTAGGAGACGTTTTACGATTAGTCGAGTTCCATTGCACAATCTCGGGGCATCTAAATTCCGAAGAAGTATAATAAGTGAACCGACTTTAAGTATCAAATTATGACGTGGCATTCCGTTCTAATGAGTTTAAAAATTATATGGAATAATGAACGATTTCATTCTCATTGACCACTGTATCGAACGATTTATACGTTTTCATTTATCCTGGTAATTTTTGGATAATTTTTGTATTAATTTCATTGGCGGAGTCATTTCTTGGAGCGAGTATTAACCGTTGTCTTAGCCACTCACTATCTTCAAAATTAATACGGATATTCCGGAAAACTTTTTCCTCTAAAGTGTCTAAATCGTCAACAACATTGTAATACTGTTCTGGGAATTGGATGAGTCCTTGATAAACTGGAATCTTTCCTTCACCAAGGTCGAGTAATTGTTGACCATATCTTTTCACAGAATCGTCCGCTTGTAAGGGAACGCGCATGTTTGTCGATAGTTTAGATTTTTTAACATTTCGCCAAGTGTAAGAATTCTTCAAACACGCGAGTAACTCGTCAGTCATAGTACCTCTTGATACTATTGGTAGAGTTTGACGAAAATCACCCGCCAAGACAAGGACAACACCACCCATCACATTTTGATTATTTCGATGGTCTTGTAATGTGCGATCTAGAGCTTCTACGGCATGTTTATGAGACATGTTAGCTTCATCCCAAACGATAAGTGCAGCACCTTTGGAGAAGCTGTGCAGACCCCAAGCTCTTGCTGATATTGCAAACTGGATATTCTGTAAGGCCAAGATCGACGTGCAGTTTAAAAGTTGAACGTGCAAGGCCTCCTCCAAAAAGTAATGTTGCGGCTATTCCTGATGAAGCTACAGCTAATGCAGTTCGTTCTTCACTCCGGATTTTTGTTGAAATTAAGTTCAGGAGGAAAGTTTTTCCCTTTTCCACCTGGAGCATCGATGAAAACAAGACATCTGTCGTTGTTATGGACTTTATTGATAATCGTATCATATACCTGTCTTTGGTCTTCCACTAACGAAGGTATATTGATTCGCACATAATCTCGCAGTTGATGAAGATCGTAACCCGCTTCTCTTAATAATTCTTTTGGATGTTTTGAACATTTACTTCGAAATGGAGTAGCCATTCCAAATTTAGTTAGATTTTTTCCTATCATGGAAAAGACTTTGTTTTCAACAATAATCAAAGCCTCATTGAATATCTGCGCGGTATAATTTATATTAGGTTTATGACTTTGTCTTCGCTCTGCGAAAGGGACATCTTCAGTGAAATCTTCTTTATACGACTCCCAGAGCGAATACGGATCCGATGGAGCACAGGTTGTCAAGATAATTGCAACCAAATCGCATAACTTTGATGGTGTGTTGCACGTCGCAGTCTCCTCTATCGTGGAGTTTATATAGTCGTCGTGTTTGACCAACAATCTTCTCTGACACGCTTCCCGAAACGTAACACATAATTGATTGTCAAGAGTTTTAAGATTTTGAAACGATGTTGGGGCTCTTACATTATGAAGTAAAAAACGCAAGAAAACCCATTCAAGATTATTCGGGTGAATAGTATAAACTCAACCGAGAGCCTCAGACTTTTATGTCAGGATACCCTTCGACGGCTAAACCTTGGATGCGTCGCTTGAATTTGTTTGGCGTTATGTTCCAAACATAATATTTCGGCACTTCGCAATATAAAAACGTTTTTGCGAATTCATCTTGCTCACACAATTCAAAAAAGGCCGTCAATGTCGTTTTTCGTGGTTGTTGAATACGTTCGAGAAGGTTATTTTCCGAGAAGTAGACCCGCTGTCCATTCTTCACATGAACACTTAAATTTACCACAGGTGGATGTCTTTCATAAATCGAAAAATTGAGAATACGCCATACTGCTTCGTTATTGTTGATGTATCTACCTGTTTGATAAATATGTATTTCATCAATAATGCCAAATGTTACAGTAAAAATTGCACCATCAGGGCCTTTATTGATATAGTTAGTGATGTATTTGATGGTTCTAACGGTATTGCAAAATTCAACATTAATATGAGCGTTGAAGATACGGGAAAGTAGAGGATTACACGGTACAACCCAACTATTATTGATCTCGACGTTTTCATAAGAGTTCTTGATGGCGATACGTATTGACGTTTTAGCACCACCATCTTCAGGCTTTCTTCGTCTATAAAGAGGATATCCACCGTTTCCAGTTTGGGTTTCTTGTACGAAATCTCGAGGATATCTCTTTATACATTTCTTGTCCTTCATACACGGTGAATTTCGATTCATACAACCACACGGACCATGAATCATGTTCTTAACAATAACATTGTAAAGTTCGGGATCTTTTCGTGCATCCGGTAGCTCTGCGCTAATTCCTTTTAAATTCCAAAACTACGAATATTTAGAATGTTTACAATTTCCAATTTATTAATACAAGAGACTGAAAAATCGGATGGTTCAAATAGCGAATGACCAAAGTATTGAACGGTGAAAATAGCGAACGACCAAAATATTGAACGGTCAAAATAGCGAATAGAGTTTACGCAACTTTAGACGTTATATAGACGTACTTAATTAAATAAAATATAACCCTAAAAAAAAGTAATTGTGCTTAAAAAATTGTGACGATTGATTTAACTTCCTTCTGTTTGGTATATGCAGGTTCATTAAAAAAAAACCTGCAAATGTAGATATGGGTCATCTAAAAAATTATTATTCTTTATAAACTGCTGATATATCACGTAATGTGAAACCATTACCATAAAATATAATTATTCTTCCAATAGTGGTGTGGAAACGATAATATTCGAAACTTAATTTTGACATTCTGGTTTTAAAATTAAAATACCTTCATAGCGACGTATAAAACAGCTTCTGTGTGAACGTATTCTAATGAATAATCAATAAATATTCCAAATCAGTTTATCATCATGTTTTGGAAATAAATTAAACTCTAAGATATATTTGTAACCTTAAAATTAGAGGAAGTTTGTTTTAAATATCTTATAATTTTTTTGGATAGTTATTATTCAATATTGCACGACAGTCCCGATGTTCTGGTTGTGAAAAACAATTGCCAAGAGTGGGCCAAATGTTATTCCTCTTGGAGTCCCTCAGCTTGAAATCTTTTTTTCAAATATTGACTTATAAATAGATATAATAGTAGAATATAAATAGATCTACCACTATAACCGCTAGTAGATTTAATCGCAAGGCCGATTTTCAAGATTGAATCGATTTTTGGGAACACTGCCCAGGAGTCCCTCGGGAAGACTCAAGCAGTCCCTTGAATTTTTGAATTTTTGAATTTTTTTAAACCCATGTTAGCACTATCCATTAACCACAATTACAAAATTATTATAGTTTCTTTTTTTTTAGGTTTTTGGTTGGTTTATGCTGCTCCTTTCGTTTGTTGTACAAGTTTTTGCCGTAAAAATAAGCACTTTCAGCACAAACCGAAATCATCACCCCGGTAAGTAAATTTTGGTACATTTGGACAATCTCCATTCGAAAACTTATTACTTTTCCCAATGGATGCTTGGGTTGTCGGCCTTAGTTGAAAATTGTTTTTAATTCAATTTTTCCTTTTTTTGTTTGAAGAAGTTTCTGCTCTAATCAGAGCTCTCTTCAGTTACTTTATTGTATCATAATGTGACACTTCATCTTATTTTTCCTTTATTTTTATTGAGTGTGATATTTTTGAGAAACCTATAACTATCGTCGGCCGTTAATATCGGTTCCGATATTCTCGGTCGCTGAGTTACAGGCAGATGAAGGCCCACCACCTTGCGCGCCACTATATAAATCGCGGTGGATTTATTCCCACTCTTTTGCTATCGTACCGATTTCTTTCGTATCGATTTCTATCACGTAGGTCATCGCTCGCTCGCACATAGGTGCTGCCTACGTGACTTTTTGGCGATGCCATTGGTCTTGCCGTTGGCCAGATCAACTTTTCCTTGTTTCACCTACTCTGCATTTCAGCGTTCTCATATCGCTAGCCGTTGTTTTTAAATGTAACGCTACATTCAAAAACAAGCCCCCCAGTTTGTTTCTAGATCGGTACTGGATATCGATAGAGGAACAAACTCAAGCCCATTCCCAGATCCGCCTTGTACCTTTATTTATTTATTCATTACATTTCTATGTATCTATATATCTGTACATCTGTATGTAAATTTTTTTTTGTTTTTTTACGTGTCTAAATATATTATTCATTCTAATTCTAATCGCCGCCAGGATAAGAAAAGGGTGGATACGTTAATAAATTCTTTTTATGCATTGCTTTATACAGACACTTCCAGTTTCATCTTCCTCGTCGCTCTCTACTTGGTCTATCGTACAGCTCTCGATCACCCCCGCACTCTTCGAGGAACTACTGGGTCACCTGATCCATCGGATTCTCCTCGATGTCGTTCTCTTCTTCAACCAGTGGGACATACTCCCATTCTTCCATTGCCTATAGGGTTTCCGTATCATAGGATTAGTCGGCGTCGTCGCTCTCGCTGTTATCGGCGGCCGTACTGGCACCATTATCTGCGTCCCCTGTGTTGATGGCTCCTCGAGCCACCGTCAAATACTCCTGGCGCTTTTGAGTTAGACTCTTACTGCCGCGCCGCTGTTCCCCTTCCAAGTCGAATCTTCGGAACTGCTCGATTCGACGTGCCTCTTTGTACCGCCGTAGCACTTCCCCCATTTCATATCCCCTTCCTTATTGGGTGGCATGAATCTCCACCCAGAGGCGGTTGATCTCTGCATTCTTCCGATCAATATAAATATGAGCCGGTCCCACATGTTGGTGGATGACGAGTGATTCAAACAACTTACTTGCTTTCTGGATCCATTTCCCTCCCGTCAATGGCAGATTCCCTCCAATCCGCACAGAATTCCATAGTAGGGCTCCCCCAGGATCCATTTTGGCACTGTGAATAGATCATGGAGGCAGACTTCTTCCGGATGACCATAATCCCCACACCAGATATTGTAGATGCGTGGCCTCAGCATCTCTCTAACGGTTCCTCGAAAAAAACCACCCTCTATCCACTACAGGACGGGGCTTCCGGGATAAGCCTCTTCCTCCAAGAGATGGTGTACTCCTGGACTGGATTTTTCGATCGCCCAAATCTCCTTCATCAACGCATTTCGGTGTCTGTCTTCCTTCACCAAATGGATGTAAAAACATCCGAACGACTCCTCTTCTATCACCCGTGCCTCCAGGGGCTCATCCTCCTCCAGCTACGTAGTGGAATGATTGAAAAAGCCGCTCATCTTACCACCAAAGTAATAACTTTTCTTTTATCTATACGTTTCTTTACTGCTCACTCGATAATCGCTATTAAATCTTCCGTACCCCTTCTTTTCCTTATATCCCGGGGAAAAAAATTTATATCTGATCATGTATGATCAGATATAAATGTGTAATGTGTAGCCAATATCTTGCTATAAATTGATTTAAATGATGGGGTTTTTGCTTACAATCACTGTTCCGTCATTGAAAAAAAAAAATCCGGCAACGGGAATTGAACCCAAACCGACTGCGTAGAAACCGGGAATGGATCCACCCTAACCATTCAGCCATACGGGCTTTGATGTCAAATGATAAAGTTGAATATCACATAACTTATCGTCGTCACTTATTTTTTTTAAGTGTTTGTTCGGAAATGAAGACGAGATGAGTGCCAGCACTTAGTTCTGTTTCACTAGCAGACATGTTGCATGTCTACTTTGATTGAAAATTTAACTATTATAACATTAATTTTTTTTCAAAGTGAACAAAAATGGTCTAAGTCCGTAGATGCATATATGACTATATATTTTTATATCTGTATCAGATATGAACATATATGAGTTCATGTCTGATGTCTGTGTCCCATATCTCCTCAAATATGAACCCACATGATCAGATATGATCTCACATTAGCAAATCGCCGTCATGTATTCTCTGATAAGAAACCATATCTGAACATCTCTGCTCATGTGGAATCATATCTGACCAGATATGGAACAATACCTGACAATGCATATATGCATGAACTCATATATATTCATATATGATCATACATGATCCGATCTGATTTATATCTGATACAGATATGAACATATATGATATCGTATATGGTTAGATTCGGTCCCGCATATGCAACCCATGGATATATATATAATCAGGGATTAAGATATTGTAATAAATTTTATTCATTTACGAATAATTCAATTTATTTATTTATTTGTTTATTTTATTTAACATAAATAAATAAAACTCCGTTCTTCTTTATGATTCAATAACAAAATATTTCTTTATTGGGTCTTGGAACGAGTGAAGTCAGACGTCAGATGACTCAGATTTCATATTAATTAGCTATTCATTTTATTTCACACATATTCTATAAATCAATTCAATTTCAGGGCGATTAACACTTGAGATCATTTTGTAAATATTCATTAATCAATTCCATTATCATTTCATAATCAATTTATAATTACTTTATTATCGTTCCGTAATCATTCCATTATCATTTCAATATCATTTTATTATCATTCCATTATCATAAATCATTAAATGCAGTAAATATGCAATTTCACTTCAATTTCAATTTGGTATCAATTAACAACTTATTCAATTTAATAAATATTCAAAATCAATGAACTTTTTGAATAAATTATCCACCTATTTAATTTCATAAATATTCAAACACTCATTCGTTTGAGATTCAACCTCCGTCTCCTCACACGCATTATTCTCGTCGAATAAATATACACCAACGACGACAATATCCAAAAAAAAAGGTACTTATCCTAATCCGACGGTCCGAACCAAAACATCGTTTAGTCGTTACAGGGGATTCTCGGTACTCCGAGTTTGTAGGCTGAAGCACAGAAGATCGCTTATGACGTCACGGCTGCGCGCTCGCAAAGAAGCTACTATCCCTTGGGGCAATTGCAATTTCTCTTGCAATTTCTCTGGACGGACGTGGCCGTTGGCCCGTAAATTTGGAGAATGAATGACACGCTGGCCATGCGCCCAGCCGTCCTGTTTGCGAAAACTCTCACACTTTGCACGTTGAGCGATACTTTTTAGATTTATACCGATTAGATTTGCCGATAAATGGAGCACGAAATTTGCAAGATCGGGACGCACGTGCACAGAGAGTTCGCGAACGACTGGGGAGAGGCAACGGTAGCGCTCACCCAGCTCGTCGACCTATACTTACGGGTTCACATAGATGGGTGAACTCAGTACTCTAATTGCGCTAGTTTTGGGAACGCAAGGTGATCTACGAGGCGCGGTCGATATTGGCTCGGCCGGTCTCTTACCGTCGCGTCGTAGAGCATCTCTCACAATATATGAGTCCATATATGGTCAGGTACGGTCAGATATTTGATAAGATATGATCTTATAAGAACAGTTGTGATTGCAGATATGAACCTACATGATACCGGACATAATCAGATATGAATGTATCTGATACATATATCGACATATGTAATCAGACCTGAAAATTTTTTTCCGGGATACCCTACCTACTATCCTTATTCCCTATATCTGTATTTATCATCTATTTTACCAGATCCTCAGTGACTTGCGTCTTTTTCGGGGAAATCGTCGCATAATTCCACGTAATAGACTCATTTCTGGGCTTTTTTTAAATTTCCGCGAATCGGGTGAAGTTTTACGACTCCTCTTTTAATTTATGCAGCCCCAACACGCTCTTTTCTCACGCCGATCCACGATCGATACGCCCCTATCGCTCCGACATCTTATTACTAGGTACTTATACTACTTATTCTATTGAGACCAAACCTTATTACCACGATATTTCTTTTGTCTATTTTGCTGTTTTATTTGTTTTATACGCGGTGAGGTTTTAACTTGACGCGGCCCGGGTCAATACTGTCAAGGCTCAGTGTATTTTATCACAAGTTTAATTGATCGCTGAACATCAAACGGTTTATCAAACCGATAAATCTAATAATTCACGTTTAAAACCCCGACATTGTAATAAAGAAGGAAGATGGATTCGATCTAAGAGATCCGTGAATTGCGGAAGCAAATAGATATTCGAATATTGTGGGTTTACTTACACTATTCGTTTATTTCTCTCAATTGACCTTTTCTTTTGAACACAATAAATAGTTGGTCTGGAGCAGTTTGCACTGCTCGCCGACGCTTTTCTTCGGACAGTAGTTCGGTCACGTCTCTGACTGTTGAGTGAGTTGGTAGCTGTACGACCGATATCGCGATTGTCTTTGAAGAGAATCCACGGGAGTCGTAAATTCCCGTTTCGCTGTTGCGACGATATCAAGCTGTACTTGTTGTAGTGAAAATTAGTTAACCACAACTAGTTTCGTATAGAGGAATGACTGAATGAGGATCCAGTATTTTAACAACGATAACATTTAATGAACAATAAAAAACTTCAAGGTTCTACAAGTGATTTTTGTGTGTGTCGAAAGATTTGACTCTCAAATGTTGACTCGGCAACAAGTCGCTGAAGACTGATTAAAAAATGTAAAGTCGACTGACGCTTGAATTTTACTCCCTTCTTTTGAGAATTGGAGGGAGAAATCTTTAAGGGTTCTGAGTCGCAGTTATTCATTGGTTGTCTTTCGCATTAACTAAATGTAATGTGCCTTGACTGGCTTTAAGGGTTGGCGCCCCCGCAGGTAGGTAATAGGCGTCTCGATGCGAAGGCGTCGCGTCCAGCGGAAAAAACCCTCGCGGTCAACTTGCAGTAAAACATCTGCGTGCCAGACTACCAACGAGTTTTCCGATCATAAACCCACAGTACCTTGCGTTTTACCGTTGAATATACTAACGATTGGAAATCCCCAAAAAACCTTTGAACATCTGCGAGAATGAACGTTAATGATTTTTTAATGTGTTTATATAGCGTGTATATGTTTATGTATAAGTGTGAATGTATGTCTTAATTTTTAATTGATTATCTTAAATAATTTCACACATTGTAGCTATCGACGATCCGGAAGCGCTGACTGCACAACATTATCTCTGACAAGGAAAGCGCGCAGTTGATTCGGTCGATTGTGCGGGTTTTTGAACTTGGCCTTGACTCTTTTGTTCAAAATTCCTTCACCCTCGTTTACCATGTGACGATGGTCACTTGGAATCATCCAGGTTGGCCAGGTGGCGTTATTGAGGCGCAGCCAATCGACAAGGCCCTCGTACCGAATGTTACAGTCCGGACATTCTGGGCCCTTGCACTCCCCGGGCATCGACCAAGAGCCATCTCGTGCACGATTCCATGAGGATAGATACGATCCTCCTGATCAATTCCTGAGGCACCGCAGATTTTGCAAAATCCTGGCCTATATAGTAGCTTGCAGGACTTGAAGCTATGTTCCCTTGCAGTTGACACATCTAGCAGAGTGTTGTTTGCTGACATGTGTAATGAAGGTTTGCGTCCCCTGGTCGACCTTATTGGACTCGGTCTTCTTTATTAGATGCTCCGCTCTCTTGGTGACGATGTCTTTGAACAGCTCCTGCAAGATTATGCGGCAGTCGGCGAAATAACGTGCGGTTTTACCTCTTGCAGCATCCGTCAACGATCGGACGCCGAGTTCTTCGAAAACTGCGTCAAACGGCGGCGTCTTGCTCAATGGAAGTGGACCAACCTTGATCGATGGACCAAGCATAGCTTCACTTAGATCAAGACTCCTGCTGTCTTGCCCTTGAGGTGACTAAGTTGGAAGCGACGTTGATTCTCTCTGTTGACCTTCGCCGAAGTAGCAAGACTGTATGTTGTAGGTAGCAGTTCGGGTGGTGGCAGGTCCGAGATTTCTTTTAGAATCTTAGTAAATTCTGGATTGACCTAAGCTTTTTGATTTTTGGTTTCTAGCTCGGTCAATAGTTTATCGAAGAGCGTAGCCAGAAGCTCTTCTTCGGAATCGACAGTAGCAACGCTCTGTGTGTCGTGCGTTTCGTTGGTCAAACTCTCTCTGGATGTGTGGAGACTGTACTGTCGCTCTAGCTGGTTTTCCAGTTCTTTGATTCTGGCCAGAAGGTCAAGTTTTTCTCGTTCGAGGTCCTTCAGCTGGTCTTACATCGCTGCGGGTGTCTTGATCTCCGTTGTCGGTGCAGGCGATCGATGCTGTGGAACGTAGACTACGTGTCGGTATTTTTGGGTCAGTTAAATAATACTTTCCTACGATCGTACCGTCCTTGTTGGCTAACTCGATAACCATAGGCCCTAATTTACGTTTGAAAAAAGTCAGTCCCACATATCGACGAGCAAACTTCGACGAATAGCCGTCGGATTTATTACTGAGCTTTTTGTTTGGATACCAGACCTCGGTTCCAACGTTAACGTCGACTGACAATGTTCTATCTGAATTAGCTTTGGCAAGACGTTGTTCGGAATATTTCGTTAATTGCATTTCGAGCTTGTACCGGAATTCATCGCTTTTCTTTAACCTTTCGACCCATTGACTTGGCGAGTTGTCTAGATGTTCTTCGTTATTATTTAACAGTATCGTAGACACGATACTGTTATCTCGGGATCTTCAATCGGCATCTGTTAATCGGCATCTTCACGCCCGTGATTAAGAAAAAACGGTGGGACTCTCGTACCTGTGTGCGGTACCGTGTTGTAAGCGAACCGGAATTTAGATAGATTTTCGTCCCACTCGTTATGTTTATCTGTGATAAACACGGCTATCATTGGCTTGATTGTTCTATTAACTCGTTCGACAGGGTTCGCCTGAGGATGTGCCAAGAGTGTCGTAATGTGTTCTACACCTCGAGCCCGAAGAAACGATTTTACGTCCTTGCTAATATATTCCAGCCCGTTATCAGTGATAATTCATTTTGGAGTTCTCCAACGGTCGAAAACTTCATCTAAAGTTTTGACTACCTGCTTACCTGTTTTTTTTTGTCGAATTGGGAATAGTTCTATACATTTCGTGTTTAAGTCCTGGACTACGATAATGTTTGAATTACCCCTTTTTGACCGTATTTGTGATATTACTGTGTCGACCTTAATTTGTGCCCATGGCTGTTGCAGCGGCCTGGTAGTTAACGGGCCTTTGACCGCATTCTGATTGTACTTGACCTTGAGATAAACGTCGCAGTCTTCGACGTAAGATTTAATATCTAAAGTCATTCCTGGCACTTGTCTTCCTTGACATTTTGTCTTTGCCGAGGTGGCATGCCTGAGGGGCGCCGTGGTTGTCGCGTATTACGGTCAACATATCGTCTGACTTCACAACTTTTTCCAGGGGTTATTGTCGTCTATCAGAGCTTTTTCGTAATCAAGTCGATAATAAAACAATTCATCGTTGTCGATTTTCCATTCCGGGAAGCGACTTGGTTGTTGTGTTACGAGTTTAAATTTTGTATCATACCAATCCTGGTCATATATTGTTGTCAACTGTGTTCTGTTACGTACCGTTTCCTCGACTACTTTTTCCCATCCCAATTGACCTACGTCAACGTCATGCATGCGCGAGAGTGCTTCATTCAACGTTCCCCGTTTATGTTCTACGGTCATGTCGTGTTGATATAAATAAATAGCCCATCTCGCTAATCGACTTACAGGATTTTATAGATGGTGAAGGCACAGTAATGCCTGGTGGTCAGTAACGACTTTGAACGGAACACCTTCGAGATAACACTGTAGTTTCATAACCGACCAAACTACGGCGAGACACTCTTTTTCGGTTGTCGTATAGCGGAGTTCCGCTCCTCGCAACGGTCGACTTAAGACTTCGATCAAATTTTCAGTTCCCGTCTCTGGATTCGGCTGGATGAAAATTGCGCCTAAGCCGACATCGCTCGCATCTGTATACAAAACAAATGGCTGCCCGGGTATCGGGACGTATAATCCCGGTGCGTTAGCAAGAGCTTCCTTGACTTCATCGAAAGCCTTTTGCTCCACATCTGTCCACTTCCATGGGACCTTGGGAATGGTCAATATGTTTAACGGCCCTTGGTTTCGCGCGATGTTTTTCAAATGCCTATGATACCAATTCAGTAAGCCGTTGAATTGACGTAACTGAGTTCGATCTTTCGGTTCGGGAAAGTCAATTATCGGTTGAATTTTTTCAGGGTTAGGTCACATATCGGATTCGTCTATTATGTAATCAAGAAATTTGACCTCTCTGCAAGCGAAGCTACTATTTTCCCGGTTAACAATTTGTTTTGCTTTCCTAAAAACTTCGAAAACTAATCCGAGCAAGGCGATATGCTCATCTAGATTTTGGCTCGTAACGATCCAATAGTCCAGATAGGTGAATACCTGATCTACCCATTTATGTGGCAAGTTTTGCTCTATAATTATGTCTTTTAATCGTCGCTTTAGGACGTCCATTAAGCGTTGAAAGGTGGATGGCGCGCCTGTTAAGCCGTATGGCATACGCAGCCATTCTAATAGACCATTACCTTCAACCACGAAGGCAGTGTATTTCTAACTAGCTGTCTCCATCGGTATCTGGTGAAAAGCTTCGCTCATATCCAGAGTGGAAATAATTTTTGCATGATGGAGTTGCGATAAAAAAGAGCGCATATTGTGAAGTGGATAAGCGGGCTGTTTGGTTTGCCGATTTACCGGTTAGTGATTAATGCAAAACCTAAGTCCACCGTTCGCTTTTGGAGGAATCACTGGAAAACAAGCCCACTCGCTGTTGCTCCAGGTAATGTATCCCTTCTCTAGAAGCCTATCTGTTTCTTCATCGATAAATTTTCGAACTACCTCACTTCGTCGGTACGCTTCTTGCCGATGACGGGTTGTATCATCTAGTTCGATTTCGTGTTCTATAACGTCTGTTTTGCCGGTTGACTCCAGATCAAATTTCTTAAATTCTTCGTCCAGGAACTGGGCGAGTTTATTACTTTGGTCGAGGTCGAGTATTTGTAATTCAGTCGGAATAATGAATCGGTGTGAACGTGGATACGTGAGTTACTGTCAGCTAACGTCCACTTCCTCTCGAACGGGTCTACGTGGACTTTAAATGCTAACCAAAAGTCCATTCCAAGTATTAGATTTCCGGATAGACCTGGCATTACGCTTAGCTATTGTGGACCGTAAACATCGCCGACGTCGATTACAAAGCTGGATCCTCCTTTTGTATTGGCTAGCGACTTATTTTCTAGTCGTATGCCGTGCATCGTTGTGTCGAGTCGGGTGTTAGATCTTGGAGTTGAAAACTTTTCACGCGCTCGTAGACTGTTTCATACAAATACGACCGTTCGCTGCCGCTATCAATTATTCCTTTTATTTTTTCGCCACAATTTGAGATTTCTACTGGAATTCGCATAACCATGCTCGGTTCCCTGATGTTTCTGTCGCGATAAATTCGTCGTTTTACTAGCCTATGTATTACGAAGACTTTTCCTTGCAAAAAAGGCTTACAACCCTCGCTCTTCACCCTCGACATCGATCCAGGTAATTTCATTATTCTTGAAGCTATTATCATAAAACCATTAAAACGCCAAATAAAACCATTTTTTCCTATTCTAGAATTACCAAATTAAAAGTATAGATTCATACACCAGAGAGGTTGGGCGCCAGGTACCGAAGTACCACCGGTTTAAAAGATCGGCTTTAATCGATCTCTCTAAGTGAAAAATTCTCTGCAGCTGGACGATGCGAAGATGCGGTGAAAAGCCCTAAGACACACGGCTAACTCAGGCTCCGCGAGCTGGATGATAGACGGGCTGTGGATAACTAAATAAGTGACACGACGCGGAGCTTCGGGATCAAAAAAGGTTTATTAACCTTTTCCCGGACTGCACACGGTTATGAATACGAGGCGCATGAATGATCACATGTTTACAATTTGTGGGAGTTCTCCCCTTTTTAATATAGACAAATATAATACTCGCAACTAACTAAACATAATAATTAACGACAAAATATAAAATAATGACAAAAGGATGTAATAACCTGATTTCAATAACAAAACCAAAAGAATAAAGTAAATTAATCGCAATAGTGAACAATGAAATAAAGCGATGAAACAAGATTGTTCGACCATTAACAGGGAGAGAGACACAGATAATCCTCGAGCATTACTCAAATAAGCGCAATAATTAAACATGAAATCTAAAAAGAATAACAAAATGCAAACTAAAGGAAATAATAATAATAATACTAACCGACGATGGCTAAACGAAAGGTAGCCAGCCCGCAATTAAATAACAAGGATCGTAATCGCAACATAGCAATCAAACGACAGATAATTTAAATTATGCGCGATAGGTAGTCTGGATAAAGAGAGCTGAAAAATACCGAGATTAGACAGAGAACGATAGGTAAACGAAAACAAAGAACAATAGGCGTGAGATGTAAACATCTCTACGGACCCCGCGTTGTCCTTACGCGGCAGACTCGACGGCAGGAAGGTATTCGAAAGCTTAACTGAAGATTATTACGCGAAATATTTCGCATACTAAGTCATTCTATAATTGTTAGCGGAGACGTAATTTATACAATAATTATTTAATAAAGAAAACAACGAAATAACAAAAGAACTCAAATGAAGCCATTTATGAATTATAAGCCGGAATCGAAAGAAACAATAACTCAATAAAATAATCCAATAATCATAACTTCGAAAAATCATAAATAAATCATAATTTAAATAAAATTTACGCGAAAAGATCGACCAATAAATAATGGACAATTCTTCACTGGCTTTACTACTCTACTAAAACTCAAATGAAAATTAACACAATCAGAAACTAAACAAAACCAAATAAATAAAATAATAGTGAACAGATTATCCAATAAACAATTAACCATTTTACAGAGATAAAGGGAGGATTGAGTCACACCGGATTCCTGCAGCAGTTGGCACGTGGCGTAGTGACTGCCTAGTCACTCACGGTGTCACTGACGGTGGTCAACGTGGAAGCGAATTTCCGTGGATCTTTCTTGAAGTCGATCGATGGCGTTCCCCCACTCCGCCCACTTACCGGGTACCCCACTCGCATGCTCTATATTTCGTGGTTCGCTCCTGCGAATTCGGTGGTCCTCGCGTTCCGTTGATTATCGATGTAGGGTGCTCGCCGGTGGCGTGGCGCGCTATTTAAATTCGAATGCGGCCAGCATAGTCCTATGGGTCGAGTCTTTCCTTCGGAAGTTGAGAGAACGCAATTCTCCTGTATGCAGTCTAAATCCATGTTTCTTCTCCATTCTCTCAACTGCAGCAAAATTTTCCTGAAGCACGAAAAGTCTTCCCCTCGGATCCGGTGACAACAACAAAAGGGGATGGGGTTCCTCTCACCGGAAATCGTGGCCGCGATGCTTCAGCGATTGAACCCACAACAAAAGGCGCAAGACTGCAATTTCACTGCTTTCGTGTTGTTCCTAGACCCTTTCTTCTTGGGGCGCCGGGTTGGCCGGACCGCGACAGATCGGACGCCAGCGGATGGTCTAGAACCAGGCTAGGAAGTCGTGAGGAGGCGGATAACTCGGTAATATTTTGGTCCTAATCCAGCGCGCTCCTCTGGCATCCATTTTCCGCGAACACGGATGATCAGTGTCCGCCTACGGCACTGATTAACAGGCCAAAAATCCAAGACTGGAGTGTCAATGGTAATAATAGTAAAACACAATCTTAACTTCAAATAAGTCGACTTCTCTCGATGTAGAGAGCGATGAAACTGTTTAGACAGCGATTGTAGATAGTAGACATGGGTGATGGGACGTAGTGCGGTGAGTACCGGCTCGTAGACGGAGGGAAAATCTCAAGGTGGAAGGTGATTGATGGGGTGAGACTCCATAGAAAAAGGAGACGGGGCGGTCGCAAAATAATAATATAAAATTCTACTAATTAAAATTATAACGATAGAAATTCGAACAATAGAAAAGGTAAAAAAACGATAAATTTCGCATGAAAGAAAATTAGAGCGGTAAATCGAAATAACATAAAAAAATGCTAATCATCCTACCCTTCCTGCCGTGGTCCGCGAGCGAACGTGCACCACTCCAGTGTCGTTAATCCGACACTCCTCGCCGCTTACACTTCGCGCAGGTGGCGTGGCCAAAAATCACGTCACAGTATAGTCGACGGTAATGGCAATAAAGATTTCGAGGATTTTTGTTCACCTAACTCTTTTGACTCATTCATGCATATCGTGTTTGATTTTCTGATTTCCCGACAGTTTCGTCTTCGCTATCCGATATTCCCGATTCTAATAATTCCGATATTAGGTGTAAATTCGGGCTATTTATGGTTGCAATTTGTATATCGAAATTTTTGCTTTGATCTATTTTAACGCCTGTCCGCGAATTCACTGGAGCCGGATCAGTTTTTACTTTATACTCCGTATTTTCGCCCTTTGATTCAGTCCTTGGAGATTGAGTGGCTGAAGCCGTTACTCGTTTCCCTGAGCAGTCGAACAGTCTTTACTCTGATGACCTATTTTACGGCAAGATGAGCAATCGATTTGACGTTTGGCAGTACAAGAGCATGTCAGATCCCTGTATTGACCGCAATTGTAACAAAATGCCCTCGCGATATCAAACGACCAAGTTTGGGCGATTTTCGGTTTAGAGTTTTGGGGGAACGATTTCCGAGTCTTGTATGAATTTGTTTGGAGAGCTTTTAAGTCCGCGACTTGCTCGCTCTCTTCATCTACGGTCGAACTCGCTTTTGTTTCGTCTTCACTGCCTGACGACTCCAACTTATCGTATACTTGTTTAAGGTCTTACCTTTAGCGAATTTTGAAGTGAATTCAGCTGACCTTCGGTACTTATATTGACGCTCGTTTAGAAAGCTGAAAAGTTCATGATAATCCCGGTGATGGAGGTTCAAGACCACGCTTGAAAAGCGCGACCCAAATTTGGTCAAAATCTGCTTTAATTGCGTGCGAAAATCGGGAGGCTGTTGCATTCTTTCGTAGATAAAACGAACGCGACAAGCATATTCGATCAAAGTCTCGTCTTTTTCTAACTTCATGTTCTGTACCTCTGCGAAGAGATCGTAATCTGTTATTCTACCCCCCACCCCCTCTAATCGCAACGAAAAGCCGCCGTAAAATCCTTCCAGGTATGCCAGTATGCTTTGTTTTCTAAATATCACGTTCTATGAAGACCCTCGAAGATCTTTGAGAGGAACGGGACAAGTAGATCTTTTTTTGTTCCGCTCTGCCCTAAATAATCATGTAGCAACAGCAAAAACTGATCAGGATCTCTCTCAGTGTTCGGAAACCTGATTATCCACGAGTTTATTATTCGACCTATTTGAATCGACTCACGCTCCGTGTTGTTCATGCCGAAACTTTCTCCTGCAACGACGGCAGTATTTGCCCTGTCGTCGACGCTGAAATCGTTCTCATGATACGACAAGGTGCCGGGTGTTATTAATCCAATTGATTGACCACAAAATGATAAAACCGCTTCAGGCAAGAGGTTAGAAGTGTTATTGTTTATTAACGGGGTTGTTACCGCGTGTTGACTGGCTAACTGGCTAACTCTCTAACTCTCTAACTCTCTAACTCTCTAACTCTAACTGTGATAATTCAGAGGTCCCGCGGCTTCGGTGCTATCGAGCAACTCTAAGAACTCCTTGATATTGACCATTGATCGCACTATTACTGCACTTCTCATCTCGCCATCAAAATGTTTCGCCCGTTTTCTTATTATCTCGCCATCTGTCAGCTTATCAGTCAAATTACGCGCATTCCTGGCCACACGCGTCGCATATTCTGCTCTTGATAACTGCTGTTCCTCATTACGATAACACCTAAACTCGCGGTTAAATTGAACCGCACTTTCCACTAAATTCGACCAATCCTTTGTGGAACCTTTAAGGACCATCGTGATCACACACTTTATTTCTAAACCGTCTATGCCCCCCGCTCTGCAGAAATCGCATAGATCTTTAATAAATTTCATAGGACGTTTTCTTTTCTTGTGTAGCGTTTAGAGGTGCAACCATGGTGTAACCGTGAACATCAGGTCCGTTTCTTTGGGCTTGTTCTTCGAGTCTCTTTATTCGTTGCTCATGAGCTTCTCCAATTCATCTCTGTAGTTTGATTGCGGCCATAGTTTGCTGCATTTTTCTATCCAATTATTACTTAAATATGTGTTTGTGATCCCTTGGCGATCTTTCACCTCTTGTAGTACCGCCCAACTTTTTCTATCAGTCTACGCTTCAACGTCAGAGATTTCCCCCGCGAGTTTCTTATGGAGGCTTTCTTTCAACACCACCATCCGTCCTTTTATCTCTTCTTTAAGGCTATTCTGAGCCTTTACAATTTCTTCAAATTTTTTTTCTTGTCCTTTATCCATTGTGGATAAAAATGCCATGACCTCTGTTATTCTGCAGGGGTCAGGTGACACCTCAACCGTATTATTCTTCGGCCTACTCTCCTCTTTTTCCTCCTCGGAATCCGAAATGTGCGTCGGATCGGGATAGTGTGTCGTATTAATTTCTGGATGGATTCCCGAAAATCGACTAATTCTTTCCCAGTCTGCTTTTCTTTTATGGCTCAATAAACGGTCAGCCGTCGTGGAGTCCCATGCTAGGGTAATACCCTCCGCTCCATTTTCACTTCTGCCTACTGGTTCCTATCGTTGCCTACAATCTCTTTCCTCACTATGCATATATTGAATCTGTTCGTGCATTTCTAATTCCTTCAATTCTCTATCTATTGATTCACATCGGGTACCTGTAGCCATGCTACCCACCTTGCGCTAAGGTAATCGCTGTAGCGCGATACCTTTCGCCTATTACCGGCCTTTCTCTATTTTGTTCGAGTCTCTGTTCGGGCGCCAAATGTAACGGTATTTCTCCGTTAACATTAATTTTTAAGTTAGATAAAATCAGGTGTCGGGCTCGGGCATGGAATAGATTAATTATAGACGTACTTAATAGGTAAAAGTATGGTTTATTCAGAACTCTCAAATATTCAAAATAAAAAATTATACTTAAATGCTGACTATTCTGGCATCAACACTTGCTGGATTCCCGAATATAAAAATGACTATAATCGTTTGCCGCTTAATCTAGAAGAACCCTATTTTATCCGTGTTACGTCACGCCTGGACAACCCCATATAGCATCAGATATTCATTATATATCCATTTTAGGTCCATGATGTGAAAAATATATCGTGTATATTTTATGGATATTCATTCTGCATACATGCCGGTATATACATGCATGAATGTCAAAAAGACATTTTATGCACATACTTGAATGATTCGAATGTCAACGCCCGGTACTGACATATTCGTAAGACATTCTATGTATATACATGTATAATTATGAGTATATATTTTTCGACAATATTTGTTTACCGTTGACAAGAAAAAAAGCATTTAGTTAATCGATTTTCAGTGCTATTGAAGTTTTGTTGATTGATGTTACAAAATTAGGCGTTAAGCTGTAAGCTCGGATGTCTTAAAAGGTACTCGCCTCGGTACAGTCCGGCTAAACATTCTAAGAGAATTTCGAACAATTCTCAATGGCAAAAATCTGAAAAAAATTCGGCATTTTGAAGTTGCTACAAAGATTGATTTAGCAATAATAATAATAGCAAAATGTTATTAACGAATTAATTAAAAAACTAATTGTTCAACAAATTACCCGGCAATCCGACTTTTTTTTTTATGAAAATGATTAATTTTTTTTTTTTTTTAATACATATGAATTTTGTCAGAATTTTGTCTATTTTTTTTTGTAATTGCGGTTTTCAGCCTTGATTTTGTGTAAATAAACGCAATTTTTAAAAATTAAACAAAATTCTGAAAAAATTCATACGTATTCAGAAAAATAAATTAATCATTTTGATAAAAAGAAAAAGTTGGGTTGCCGGGTAATTTGTTGAACAATTTATTGTTTCATTCATTTGTTAAAAACATTTTGATATTACAATTATACAAAATCAATCTTTGCAGCACCTCTTATATGGCTAATTTTTTTTGTCATTAAGAAGAGTTTGAAATTCTATTAGAATCCCGCATTTAGCCGGACTGTACTGAGAGGACTACTTTAAGTAACACGATTTCTACAGGGACAACAACATATAGATCGTTGCTTTGTTTACTACATTGTACGGACGCTGCGCGATCGCCGCCGCTTACTCGCAGTGGCATTTAATATATTATTGGCCGGCAAGCCGGACCAACGCTACCGCACCCGTAAGGGTATACGCGAAAAAGGCTACCTATGCGGCACTACCAGCGAAACCATTGACTGCCGAGACAACGGACGATAGAAAAATCCGTTGACTTCCACTGGCGTGCTTAGTGGAGAGAGCAGTTTGGCTACGTCGAGGGACCAGGGCCCGACCCCTCCGGAGCGCACGCACATTGTACATGCGCCCCAGGAGGGCCAAACCGTTGACCCCTCGACGCACTCACAGGGAACCTCGGGAAGGCCTGCTCCCTGTGTCCCGCCCGGACACAAGCCCAGAATTGTGTTTATTTAAGTGTGACTCTACGTTTTCGTTTGCGGGTGTTGTATTTGTGTGTGTGTGTTGTTATGAATGTTTGGGGTTTTGTTTGCGTATTGAGTTTTTGTTTGTTGTTCCAACGGTGACCTAAGCTATTCGCCGGGTAGGCGGTTTCCCGAAGAGTCGGGCTCCTCCCTACCCATCACCAGGGCTCCGACAGCACCTGGCTTGGCGAATGTTGAACTAACACTACCTTATATAACTAGTGGTTATCGCGGCGCGGTTGGTTTTCGTAAATTTTCGGCGTATCCCTCGATGTCCCTCGATGTCCCTCGTTGATGCTGGAAACCTGAAACGTCGTCTTAAGAAAGCTACCTAACTAAAATGTCCCCGGTTCCGTACCCTCCGAGAAACGCTCAGCAAGTCGGGCCCGGTTGGACGATGCTTCTGTCCTCCTTGTTTCAGCCAATCCTTAAAAGGACAGGCTGACCCAAGGTGCACCAAGTTCCTTCCTAATCGCGGTACTATGTTTAATCTACCTTTTCCCCTCTTATGTCCTGCTGGTTCTCTTGACTCTTGAGCCAGAGAACCTCCCTACAGTAGTCCCTAAGTACGGTGAAAGCCGATTCTGAATTGACCATAGAGCTCGTCGCCTCCGGCCAAGCTCTATTGCCGATAACTTCCCTCAGAGCGACTCTTTGGGGTTCGAAGTTTGGGCAATCAAGGAGGAAGTGCTCAACTGTCTCCGGCACCTTACATTGCTGGCAGTCCTCCCCGTCCAAAAGACCAAGCGACGCTAAGCGCCAGCGAAAATCTCCATGTCCGGTGAGGGTCTGCGTAACGTAGTGGTCTGCTCGGATCCACTTTGTCTCTAGCCTAGCCTTGATGTCGCTGAAGAACTGGAAGATCGTGCGACTCCTCTCGGAGTCTCGCCGCGCCTGTTGCCACATATTGACTACCTCATCCCTGATTTTTCTAATTGCATTCTCGTCGTCACGAGGAATGCCCACCCCGTTGATATTTACATCTGTTCCGATTCTATGTTGGTATCTAGCTATCCTCTCTTCTATAACGAATGAAACTGGGGTCACGCCTGCAACCGCATAGAGCGCCTCACTCGACGACGTCCTGTAACCGGACGCCACCGTGATCAGCGCCCGCCGCTACACCGACTGAAGTACGTCCAAGTCCTTGACCGTGCACAGATCGGCCCATCCTGCCGCGGCATACATTACCGTCGGCAGGAATACTCCTCTGTACACAGTCGCCAGAGCCTCGAAGCGTAGACCCCAATCGCATCCTGCCACCGTCGCGAGATTATCAAACAACGCGCTTATTTTCTCGCCCAGATATCGACAGTGCCTATCTACTTTCAAGCCTTTCCCGAAGTATACCCCGAGGTATTTAACGCTGTCTTTGAATGTTATACTAGTCTGTCCTATCCTGATCACCGGTGGCCTTCTCGCCAAGTCAGGTTTCCTAGCTGCTTTGCGCTTACGATCCGGTCGATCCCCCCTTCCCACTGGGCGCTTCCATTCGCTCTTTAGCACTATACCCTCTGTTTTCCTCTCCGATAGCTGGAGCTTCGCCGATGAGCACCAGCTAACGATTCGATCTACAATTACCTGACCTCTATCTTCTATTTCTCTACGTGAATTGCCCGTCACGACGACGAGCAAGTCATCGGCGTAGGCAACAAATTTGTTGTCGGCAACCGTTTCTAAAATCGCGAGTAAATTGTCGAACATAATGTTCCAACAGGTTGGCCCCAGGACCGATCCCTGAGGACAACCCCTAGTGGCCCGCTTCGGCACGTTTGTGTCCCCTATCGTAATTCTAACCTCTCTATCCTCCAAGTAGCTCTTTAGCACCTCAAACACGTTCTTCGGGCATTCCCTATCGCGGAGACTCTTAAGGACCAAGGGCCACCACACGTTGTCAAAAGCCCCAGATATGTCGAAGAGCAGCGCCACAGCGTAAGTTTCCTCGCAGTCACTCACGATGCGACGCATTTCCACGATCGCGTCCTCCGCCGACTTGCCCGGTGTGAAGCCGAACGGTCGGCTATAGATCCTCTCCGGAGCCATTGCCGTCGACATGAGACGACCCTTCAGAAGTTTCTCGAAGACCTTTCCCTGCACGGACAGGAGACAAATAGGCCTATATGATTTCGGGTCCTCCTCGTCCTTCTCCTCACCCTTTAGGAGCACTCTAAGCGAGCCCTCCTTCCAGGTAGAGGGAAAGACGCCCCAGTGAAGGCATCCGTTGTAAAGTCGAAGCAGTTGGTCCCCAATGATTGGGAAGGCCGTCTTCAGAACCTCGACCTCAATGAGATCGTGTCCCGGGGCCTTTCCGTTCTTGAGGGTGCGAAGAGCCTTGACCATTTCTAGCCGAGCGAACTCGGGTGCATCAGGAGTCTCTGGCACCACACGGGCACCATCTCTGATCTCCCTCTGCTCTTCCGAGTCCTCCTCCTCGCGGTCGTCCGGCACGTGCGTGTTCAGGAGGGAGCTGGCTGATTCTTCCATGCTCATCGTGAAACCCTCATTACACCGGATCGTGCTAAGCACTTTCTCAACGCGGAGTTTATTCGCTTGGAGCTTATAAACGATACCCCAAGGCTCCGCGTTCCCGTTCGATGTAACGAAGTTCCTCCAGCTCTCCCGCTTAGCCGCTTTAATCTCCCTGCGATATTCCCTCAACGAATCTCGGTATTCTCGCAGTTTGTATGGTCGATCAGGGCTATCAAGATTTTCCGCCTGGAACGCACGTCTCTTACGATATGTATCTCTCTTGAGATTAGTCAACTTTACTGTCCACCACGGATTGGACTTTCTAAAACGTCTCCTTCTCGGCATCGACCCAGCACGGGCGTCCGTGAGGACTCCCGTAAGGGTGTTTGCCAAGATTTCTACATCGTCCTCAGAGTTCAATTCCAGGACCTCGAGCCTAGTCCTCGTAAGGTCAGTGAGGATCGCATTGAATCGGTCCCAATCAGCCTTAACAACGTTACAGCGATTCTTCCCGAGACTCTGCTCATTTCCTTTGGCTCTCGGCATCCTGAGACTGATCTCCAAGGCATTATGATCGCTGCTCGTCCAGTCCTCGCGCACCGTCCAGTCCCCTGTAAGTCCTGCCATGGAAGGAGAACCCAAGGTTACATCGATGTAAGACGATCCGTTCGTCGAACAGAAGGTAGGAGGCTGCCTCGCGTCGTTCATCACATGTAGGCCAAACTCTCGAATCAGCTCCTCCAGTTTCTCACCACGCTGATCGGTGGTATCCGATCCCCAGAGAGCCGAACGAGCGTTGGCATCTAACGCTATCAACACTTTTTTTCCAAGAAGACTACGGAGTACCCTATCCACATGCCTCAAATGAAGCTCGATGTCATCACTATATTGAAAATAGTGCGAGATGACAAATCGATATTCCCAGAGCACGAATCTCCGCACACACGCAGTGCGTTGTGCTAAGTTGGGAAATAAACGACATTTGGAAGTTGGGGTTGCAGAGGGCCACCGCCGCCCACGGTTTTTCCGACCTCACTGCCGCCACCTTCATTCCAATACCTTCCATAACCCGTAGAAAGTGTGACTCTGGTTTTGCTTTCAAGCGTACGGCTCTTGTAGGAGCAGCACGTCCAGTCACTTCTCCTTTGCGAGTTCCCTAATTTCGCTTGAAACATCCACCGAGCGGCGCATGTTAAGCTGCAAGACCCTAATTTCCGTGGTATTGGCCGTTCCGCGCGTGGCCAATCTAGTGGGGATTTGGGGTGGGGGAATTATTACATTCGCGGTGCTATCCTGTTCCGGTACGTCATTGAGCTCGACCCCGGTAGGTCGGGCTACAACGACCCTATCGCATCTGTCCAGAACGATTTGGACTTCACGCTGGCCCGGTGCCACTTTATCTATCGCGGATCCATCTTCTTGTTCTCTTATGTCATTGTGCTCCACCACGGTAGGCCGAGCCACAACGACCCTTTCCAATACGATTTCGATCGTACGTTGGCCCGGCGCCATTCTACTTATGGCGGGTCTCTCCTGCTCCGGTTCGTCATTGGGCTCGACCCCGGTAGGCCGAGCTGCAACAACCCTATCGCATCTGTCCAGCACGATTTGGACCTCACGCTGGCCCGGTGCCATTCTATCTATCGCGGTTCTTCCTGCTTCCCTAGTCCTAACACGCTCAGCCACGGTAGGCTGAGACGCGTTTCCTATCGCAACCCTATCACACCGATCTACGACTATACGGACGGCACGAATCCTAGAGGGATCGTTCGAGACTGCGCTATTTTACATAATCGCAGCCATGCAGCCCTCGGCTCGATGCCTTCCACCTTAGATTCAGATGTTGTGTGCTCTTAGTCTGTCTGCTCACCTCAGGCCTGTCCGGCATGGTTGAACCTGCCAGGGGACGAAGCCCCCGCCGGCATAACCCCAAGGTTCATCGCAGCACGCAAGCCCCCCCACCACGTCAAGGTGGCACACTTGGGGGGGTACTCGCAGTGGCAGCCATCAGTGTATATTAGGGTGGTCCTTATGTGGGGTCAAAATTTATTTTTTCCCCCAACGGTCAAAAATTGCTTCTATGTGGTGAAAAAATAATTTCTGTAGAAGAGTTTTTCTTAATTTTAATATTAACCAGTGCCGGTAACCGCTTCAACTTATAAATGCGATGAATTTGTTTTTCGATCATAACAAGTATAACTCTGAATTCTCGGAAAAAATGAAAGAGAGCTTTTTTGTAGAAAATTAAATTAACTGTAAAAAAGTTCTCATATATTTTTTCCGAAAAACACGTATTTTAGTCATAAAACATCAATTTGTTTAAAAAAATGAATTTTTCCTCAAAAGATCAATTTCCTCAAGATCAACATTGTTTAGTTGTAACAAAATTATCTGATTTAAACTTATTGAACTGATAAAAAAAATCACTGTTTCATAAATAAACTGGTTATTAAAAAAAATGAATGAAAGAGTTCTCGTAAAGAGTTTGTTTTTCTAAAAAAAAATTTATTGCGCCTTTTCCGATAATCTTGTATTTTACTAGATATTAGGAGGAAATTGATTTAATTAATAGCATTAAGACGGGGCTTAATTCGCGGCTGAAAATCTGAATCAACTCAAATTTCTTGAAAATATATGTAGGAAATAGAGCTTTTAACAATATTTCTACATGAACAAAATTCAATTTTTCTAAATATATTTAAAAAAAAAAAATTAATTTTCCAACCATTTGATATTATTTGACTGAAATATACGGATTCGGGGAGTAATGATGATGATAATAATGTTTTCTCAAAAATATCTGTGAGGGAAAATAATTTTTACAAAAATATTTCTGAGAAAAATTTAGTTTTTTCATCAAATTGTTGTTTTGTGTCTAAAATACGCGTTTTACGGAAAAAATATAAGAAAACTTTCTTATAGCGAATTCGATTTTCTACAAAAAAGCTCTCTTACATTTTTTTCGAGAATTCAGTGTTTTAGTAGTTATGAAAGAAAAACCAATTGAATTCATCGCATTTATAAGTTAAAGCGGTTACCGGCACGGGTTAATATTAAAATTAAGGAAAACTCTTCAACAGGAATTTTTTTTTACCATATAGGAGCAATTTTTGACCGTTGGGGAAAAAAATAAATTTTGACCCCATATAAGGACCACCCTAGTGTATATACATGTAGTAAACGCGCACACTCTGCTGTGTCTTCCACGAGCGAATAAAAGAAACAAGCGAGACGGGAGGCCGATCGCCCGCGCGCTGTTCACCGTAGCAGCAATCATTGAGTTCACGAGGCAAACGAAATAAACATCGCGCAAGAGTTTACGATATTTTACTGTTGCCGTAAATGTTATACAATAGTGTGTCTACCGGGTTTTTTTCGAACGCTTGTACGGATTTGTTTCTCGTCGCGTAGTGATGGTGCCGCGCGATCGCGCGCGCACCTTCGTCTTCCACGAGCATATTAACAAAGCAAGAGAGTCAAAAATCGCATACGATTGTTACAATTACATGGATTATTGTCGTACATTTCGGTTGCTCGTATCGTGTTCTTTTGTCATTCGCGGCCCTATTTCCGTAATACAGTAAAGGCGCCGAACGTACACGGCGCTCTGTGAGGATGATCTCGGGCGTGCTACGCGATATGATTTCCGACAGTTAGTGGACGAGGTAAACACAACGAGATCGCAACATTTCCGGCACTGAGCGAGTTCGAGCACGTTACGTTCTGAGACACCCGTCATTCACTCCTGTTATCATCGAAAAAGTGAAGGTAAGCGAATATAGTGTAAAGTCGACCAGTGCGTAAATAGATCCACCGTATTATTGTTGTGACGGAGTTCTCTCTCTGACGCCCGGCTGGTTTACCGCCATCTTGGCTAAACGACGCAACCACATACGAGCTTTACTACCACGCGGAGTGTTGTTGATGCCGGTTATTATATTATATCGTATATTCTTGAATCACATCGTACATTTCGGATACTCGCATCGGGTCTTTGTCATACGTGGACATATTTCCATTATAGAGTAAAGACGCAAACGACCGAAGAGCTGCGCGATCTCGGGCGTGCTACGCAATGTGATTTCCGGCAGTCATTGGACGAGGCAAGACAACGAGATCGCAACGTTCCCAACGCTGAGCGAGTTCGAGGACATTACGTTCTGAGCCACCCGTCATTGACGTCTGTTATCATCGAAAAAGTGAAGATAAACGAATATAGTGTAAAGTCCACCAGTGCGTAAATAGATCGACCGTATTATTGTTGCTTCGGTGTCCTCTCTCTCACGCTCGGCTGGTCTACGGCCATCTTGGATATTTTTTGGTTTGTCGCCGGTTGATACACCGCACAGCGTCATACTTATTAGTGTACATACAAAGGTATTATTTTTTGTAATAACTGACAAGGTATTTGTTTATCTATTTATCAATGAGACATAATTTAATGCATTTAAAAGTTGAATAAGATTTACATGCACGGTACATGACCGTATATTTTCCTCCTATATCAAACTTTTGAAACGTACATTTTGCAATTCACATGAGAAAAATTGTAAAACCTAATTTAGCGAGTATCAAGATAGTTGCCTCGGTACAGTCCGGCTAAACGTGGGATTTTAAGAGAATTTCGGACACTTCTTAATAACATAAAAATCTTTAAAAATGAAGTATATTGAAGGTGCTGTAAAGATTGATTTTGCATAATAATAATATCAAAATGTTATTAAAAAATTAATGAAAAAATTAATTGTTCAACCTAGTACCCGGAAAACCAACTTTAAAAAAAATGAAATTATTCATTTATTTATCTGAGAAAATTCTTACGGATTCAGAAAAATAAATGCATCATTTTCATAAAAGGAAGTTGGTTTGCCGGGTAATTGGTTGAACAATTAATTTTTTCATTAATTTTTTAACGATACTTTTATATTATTTTTATGCAAAATCTATCTTTGCAGCACCTTCAATATGGCCCATTATGTTCAGATTTTTGTAAATGAGAAGTGTTGGAATTTCACTTAGAAATCCACGTTTAGTCAGACTGTACCGAGTCGACTACCTTAAATGGTCACATTCAAATTTATTCATTTTGTGAATTATCTTCAACGCACAAAAACGTTTCTTGTTATTCAATATTTAATAATTGGTTATAATAAATAAATTTTAGCATACATTAATAAAAACTATTCAAAATAAGAAAAAGTGCTTATCTCTGATACGAAACGTTCGTCCGAATGATAACTTTTTTTGTTGTTTTAAGGATGTCTAAACATAACATAAAAATGCTGTATTTCAGTTAATCGTTTGGTATAATTCTAGCCTAGTAAACGCATGAATTTTTGACAATCGTTATCTTGTGCTACTCGGGAATTCTAGCCTTCCTGATCACGCAAAGGTGGGCTGCCAAAAATTTAAAAAAACCTCCACAATATTGGTAATTTCCCTGCTTTTTTTTTAGATTGCTCCACATAACCTTCATCGGTTCACGGCTTGCGCGTGCAACTAGAGGTCAAACTTATTGCTGTGCCACAGTCAAGGGCTCCGCCCGCTATCTAGAGTTTTTGGGAGTTTTTGCCGTTGCCGTCGGTTGATGCAAGGTACTCTCAGTTTATCAGCGTTAAAAGAGAGTTATTAACAATAATTTTTTTAATAATATACATTGTAGTTGAGTGACCTATTTCTAGTAGTGGTCATTTTTGCTTTCTCGAGTTTTATTCGCCGTTCGATTGGGAGATCGTCGTAACCCATAGCACTAATGCTTCAAGACAATCTGTGTGATTTTTGTTAGCATTTGTTTAGCTTCGGTATCTTTGCAAAATGTCTTACTTCGTATCCTCTCAAAATTGCAAGGTCAAAAGACTAACTTACATTATTTTTACCCCTTACAAAAACATTCATAGTCACCAAATTTTATATTCCGTTTGTCTTTAACTTCATAGTAGAGTTCAGAGAAAAAAAACCATAGAACTTAGTGATCAACGATGGGCAAAACACTGCGACAAAAAAAAAACTTCGCCAAGCGATTAAAAAAAAGATTCAATCAATCACTTCAACGAGCTGAACCGATCGCCACAACAAGCAATCAGATTATTTCGAATTTGCAATATTCATCTAATGATGACGATAGTATTGAACGCGTTTTTGATAACATAAGTAACTCCAGTAACAATCACAGTGGCAACGAAGCCGCAGAACCTTTGAGAATTCGTGAACAGAGTCCTTGCAGAGATAGTGTAATGTTATGTCAAAATCGTGGTTGATTTCTCAACCTTGATTTTACACATATTAGTGCGGTTAAATCTGTCGAGACGTTGATGAAGAGAAATTAATTCCTCTTAAACACAACTAAATGGCAGATATAAAACGCGCAAACCCCCTTTTGAGCCTAACCTTTCGGAAAATTGCTCGGGACAGGGTTGAGAATGCTATTGCTGACTTAAAACAATAATCTGTCGAAACAAAAATGATGTCGAAAAGGAAAAGAGAAGAAGAAAGAGAAAAAAAATAATAATAATTTTTTTAACATGCAACAAAATTTAGACAGGAAAAGAAAAGTACTTACTTGTTTGGTGTCTTCGGAATCGATGTTTGTTTAGGGCGAGGGAAAAGTTACGAACTTTCACTAGTTGAATATTTTTTTACTTTGCTTATATTTATTTAAAGAAAGGAAAACAAAAATTTAACCAAATGTTACAGTGAAAATTACTCTGCCGCGAAAACCGTACTATTCACTCCGGGAAAAACCGATTATTTGAAAATAAAATTTTATCAATTAATATTTCTAATTTAATTAAAATGAACAGATAAAAACAATACCTAAATTTCTCCGGAGATGAAGTCGTTGGTTTTCACGGCGGGTTAGCGACAACTACCTGTCAACTAACTTTTCGATGCCCGAAACGTAATTGCCGTAATAATAATGCTCTATTAGCGTATCGGACGCCGCCTTATATACTAAAGTCCCTACCTCTTTTTTTCGTCATCCGCGCGTGGATGACCTGTTTCTTAAGGGATTATTATTCATGCACGTGGTACATACACAGCGAGAGACATGGAAACGCGTGATCAATTGCAATCTATTTTTAAATTTTGTTTTACCGTAATACATTTCCATGTTTCTTGCTTTACAAATATGTGTATGTACCCTAGGACGATTACCTGACAGGGTGTCTATTTATTAATGTTTCTGTTCCCTAAGTTGCATTGGATTTTCTTTTGATATGTAAAGATTCGACTTTGAATTGTATTTTGGTTCGTATTCTTGAATAGTTAAAAGGGATAATAATTAATAATATCGTCATATTATTTATTTTAAGTTTAATAATTTCCCCTTTTTTTTCGTTTATTAATTAATTCCACTCTTTCTGTTTCTTTGGGGGAAGGGATCGAAAGAAGAGTATTTATGTTTTTTTTTTTCAGAAACATCCCTATTGAACATATTCGGATACCGAATTATATATATATATTTTTTCTAAATAATTGAGACCGGGTTAATTATGCTACATTGCTACTACTGTCTTAGAGCAAGCGGTATCGAGGCAGTCGTCACAGATGTGTTGCATCATAGTGCTACACATCCGCGCGTGGTTTTTAAGCTGACCGCTGAGGGTCCGCTAAGCCTCGATACACACTGCAGACAGTGTGCCGCCAGGCGTTTTATTAAATCCCTGGAAGTAGCGTCATTATACCTGTGGTCATATGATTTTCTGATGGGTGCTATCGCACCGCAGAACAGAAAAAAAAGAAAAGAATAAAATTTTTGCTTCTCTTTTTTTTATAAAGTTACGTCAGGACGTAACACCTCCCCCCTTAAAACGATTATTAGGGAAACTAATAATCGAAAAAGAGTGGTTGTAGTGGAGTTCCAAAGGTTGTATATATGTATTTTCTAATATTGATTTCTATTAGTGACGATATTTATAATTATTTTTCCTTTACCATGTTAGCTGGGGTATCTGTGCTATATTAAGTTTATTAATTATTGAGTCTAAGATTTGTATTCAATTGGAGCATACTGTTGCTTATTTCTCGTAATTAATGTATGCTCCTTTTGCCTATGGTTATATATGTATATCTGTTTTTTTTTTTTTTTTTTTTACTTTCTTAGTCTTAATTTCTCCTAAAACCGCAAATTTTTGCTAATTTCCTTAGGTTGTACGTTTATTATTCTATTATAAAAATTATCGGAGGATAGCTTCAGTCTTACTAATGTAATAAAATTTGTCATGATTATATAAAAAAGAAATGTTCTTTTGACCTTTTCTTTTTCTAAAATGGAGTACTGAAACTATCCTTATTTCTTTTCCCTTTTTTTTTCACACTAATAATTTTTACTTATAATAAAATTTATCCTTTTTCCTGGATAAATGTCCTGTCTCATGAAAGAGTGGTATACATTTATGCAGGAATAAGGAAAAGAAAAGAAATTTATCATTATAGGAATATATATATATATATATAGTTCATACATTTTCTTCGGTGATGGTTTGGTGATAGAATTACTGCCGTTTTTCTTCCTTCTGGTGGAAATTTTTGATGGGGCGATGGTTTGAGTTTAATTAAGTCCATAGGTGGCACTGAGTTTACTTCACACTGTCTCTTTTTTTTTTGTTTTGTTTTTTCCACTAAGTCCTTTTCACGCTATGTCTCTTTTGGCACTGAATTTGTTATACCTTTTTCTTTCACTGAAGTCCCTTTTTTTTGTCTTTTCCACACAATAAAAAATTAATTTCACACCCCTTTTTTTTTTGTCTTTTCCACACTATTAAAAATTAATTTCGCACACTTTAAACTAAGTTTTTTTTTTTTTTTTTTTTTTTTTGAGTCTTTTTTGCACTATTTAAAACTAGTTTCACACACTTTAAACTAAGTTTTTTTTCTTTTTTTTTTTTTTGAGTCTTTTTTTGCACTATTTAAAACTAGTTTCACACACTTTAAACTAAGTTTTTTTTTTTTTTTTTTTTCTGAGTCTTTTTCGTACTGTCCTTTTACACCGTTTTTTTCCTTTTTATTACCATTCCTCACTGTGGTAATCGCTGGTATTGTCCTCATTTATGTCGTTGTCTGTAGAATCGGAGTCGTTGCTATCTTCATTATTCATTGGTTCTTCGTTATATAATCCGACGATGGGTCTCTGTCCGGGTGGTTCTCGTTCAGGCAGGTATATTCGGATGCTGATAGTTTCTTGATATTGTTGTACAATCACATTCCGGAGCTTTTTTGGTATTTCGGGTGACTCCACTTCGATCATGTGGCTTAACATGATTTTGAAAGAATGACCCATTTCCTTCAGGATTGTCTTGAGGGGTTTTAGTCTGGCGAAAAGCGGCGTTCTTATTTTTCTTTGCTCCTCTAATATCATGCGTTTAAGGTTTCGCCGATAATACCTTAGCGCTGCTCTTACAGTGTTCTTGGTTCTAGCGTAATACCGAATTTGCTTGATCACGGATTGGTCCAAGGTCGATCCAATGATCATCGTCATTGACCTCGCATCGTACGTCTCAATTTCTAATGGGACTTCCTCTCTTTGGTGATATTGTGCCATTTTTACGATTATTCTTTTCGTTCCGGTATGTTACACAGAAACAGAATTGTTTTAAATGCCAAGTTGTGTTCACGACGAGAAGGAAATTTGAACTAAACTTGCGTCAAAATTCATAGCAATTTTTTCTTTTGATATCCGCTGTTCCTCTTTGGTCGGTAGTAGGGTTAATCTTCCTTCGTCTAGGTGCTAATTGAAGTTCGAAGAAGAATTTTATGTAGATCCTCATTGCGATCGGTAATCCGGTGACGAGCGGTGTTCGTTGTAGGTATGCCTTCTTCTTTTTGTTTCTTGAGGGGTCCTCGTTTTTCCAGGTCCATGGGGGGGAAACTGTTTTCCTTAAGTATGAATGTCGGAGTAGCCTCTGTTACGTCCGGTTTGATTCAATTAGCTTCTCCTGTGAGGGTAAAAACTTTATGACTATATCGTTGTTGATTATATTTTTATTCATCTCTATATACGTATATATTATTTACTTATTTTCTTAGTTATGGATACATGTATATTTTTTCTTTACATACTTACGTTCGATTTGGTCTCCTCTTTTTTTTTATTTACTTACGCCATCATCTTTACGATCTTTTGACTCTGTCGGAATATCGTAAGAGACGTGTATCTTTGGATAAAGATTTGATGGTTCTCCTGAGATTGATGTTGTCTGTGACATGGATTCGTCTATATTCGGGGTCTTAGATCTGTAATTACTGTTGCATTCTTTGGAAGTCCAAATAAAAGATAATGGTCGTGTCGATCCTTGGGGAATTTTTGGGTAGTGTAAGAGGGGAATTTGATTTTCGGGACAGCTATCTGGGCTGGATGGGTGACGATTGTCAGCGGACTTGTTTTGAGATTCTATGAATTTCTTTTGAGCAGGGTCGAACTCAAAAGTTACATTTCCATAGGGATATCCTACTGAACCTTCTTGTGGAGGTTCGAGGTTCTTATAATCTGTAGGTTGTGTAACCTTAGGATTGTTGGTATGAGTTGTCTCGGTACTCGGGCATTCTCCGGGAGGGGTTTTGGGTAATTTGTTTAGATGTAAGAGAACGAAAGTTACTGAATCCCATATAGCTCCTATCAAGTAGAGAGACCATCCGTATATGGTATGTAGAGCATACCCGTGTATAATTGTATCGAAAATAAATTTTATTAACCGGCAGATTAACAATATGCCTATTATTCCGGCACTAAAATTGCCAAATGTAGACATATATCCCCAGGTTTTGTTTCCTTGAATCATACACAAGCAATAAGCGTCGGGAATAGATTTGGAGATGATTAAAATATTTACTAGGAGAGTGAGAGAGAAAAGAAAAATGGACTTATTAAACTGTGTATTAAATTAGTTTGTTATGGTTTAGTTTAATTTAGTTTATGCTCGTTTATTATTTAATATGTGCGTATTATATATTTTGTTAAAGTGTTACATGCTAGGTTATTTCTGGGTGAGATTAATTTTTATTTCTTTTCCCGTTCTGTTCAGATTAAGAATAGTGTTTACCAAGATAAGGTGTGCGGGGTGAAGGCATGTGTATCGCTGGTGTAGGTGTGCAGGTAGTTTAAAAGGTAGACATTGATGGGATTAAAGACCTGTTCCCTTTTATCTTTTCGTTAGTGTGGTTTGAAGGGCTTCGAGTTCTCTTGCGACTGTAAGTGTTTACAATCTTTGGATCTGGGAGGGGGACTTCTGGTTTACTGCTTAAGGTAGAGGGATTATCGACTATATGGATACCCTGGTTAGCACTAGTAATATCGGTAGTCATGTTTAAGAATCGGCAGCTTGGATTCCGCTGGGCGTGTTCTATCCAAGGATTTGGTGCATTCATTACTCCGGCAGTACCGCACATAAAACATATTACTGCTTCTCCGTTATAAAAGTATCCCGCTCTAGCCAAGCGTGTTTCTTTGTAGAAGGGAATTGAATTACAATGTATGAAACTTTTCATACGTTTGAAAAAGTCTTCGTAATAAGGGTATCGGGTGTTACTGTAGCTGTCTTGAAGGAGCCTATTCCTGAATCGCTCTGGAGTCCTGTCTGTCTCGTTTTGTGGGTAGCTAGTGTCTATGCAATCTTTGAAACGATAAACACTTAGTTCGAGAGGGTTGGCTCCAATAGGTACATTACCGCATTTTTTTCCTAGTATAAATTTACAGTGATTTGACCATAATTGATGTTTTAGTGAAGGATTGTCTCCCTTTAGCCAATATGTGAAAGTTACCATACATTGAAAACAAGATACTTCATTATTGTTACCGGTGTGAAAGAATCCGGCCCTAGCAAGTTTATGAGGATCCATGTAAAGAATTATTTTATTGCGAAAACTAGCGAGCCTGACTTGCTCAAAGCGAAAGCGTTCGTGAATTGATTTTATAGGCATATTTATTCTCCCTTTTTATTATTAGGATTGAATAGGAATTCTTGATTTTTTTAAACGATTTGAATGGACGACAACGTCTCGCCTAGGAAGTTTGATTCGTACGTTACCGTTAGTTAATATCGCTGATACCTCGTGTGGGCCTGTGTAGTGATCGCCGAGTTTTCATGGTTTAGATCCTTTAAGCAAAAACACCGGTTCTCCTATTTTAAATGTTAATGGGTTTATTTTCCTATCTTGATATTCTTTAGATTTTTCTTTACATTCCATAAGATTTTTGCGTCCAGTTTCTTGAATTTCGTGTATCTGTGTGGCCAGTTGAATTAGATAATCATCGTATGTAGCAAGTTTTTCTATTTCTGCCATGGGTATATTGGATGGTATGCGGGCTATCTTACCGAATACCATTTCGTACGGGGTGTGTTTAGTACCTTCATGTACGTTCGTATTATAGTTGTAAATTGCCAATTCGACCCATTCGTCCCAATTACTTCGTTTCGTCGTATATTGTTTAAGATATTCACCGAGTGCATGATGTGATCTTTCCAAGGAACCATTAGATTGTGGATGGAAAGCTGTGGTTCTAATTTTTCGGATTTTAAATAATTTTGCTATTTGTGTCAGAAATTTACTCAAAAAGTTACTGCCTTGGTCAGTAAGAACTGCTTTTGGAGATCCAAAATAACAAATAAAACGTTTGACAAATGCCTCGGCTATAGTTACAGCTCTTGCGTTTGGTAAAGGGATTGCGACTGAATATTTTGTTAGTTGGTCTTGCATAGTGAGAATATATTCGTTATCATCTTCAGTTTTAGGTAAGGGACCTACTATATCCATAGCGATTTTATCGAATGCAATTGCTGGGGTATCGGTTATTATCATTGGCTGTTTTGTTTTTACTCTTACCAATTTCTTTAATTGACATTGTAAGCATCTTTGAATGTATAATTGAACATCTGATTTTAGATTTTTCCAATAATATTCATGGCGAATTCTATTATAAGTTTTGCTCACTCCTCTATGTCCGCCTATGGGTGAACAATGCATTTCTTCAATAATCTTTTGCTGATCTTCAATATGAGGTTGTCTCACTGACCCATTGCAAATTATAATTTTTATTTCACTTTGTGCGAATATTCTATGAATCTTTGGTAAGATTTCTGTCCATGGTATATTTAATATAGTTTCGGATTTTGCGATGCTGACTGTTTGAATTGACAATTTTTCAATTAAATGACGAGAACTTTTTAATGCTTCTGTAATATTTTCCAAAATCAAAGTGGGACCTTCGCCTGAATTATCAGTGATAGGTAGGGCTAGGTTAAACTTGTTGCTTCTCTTCCTGATAGATTGGGCTTTGTTCAATGTTAAACCTTTTATACTTGGGAAGTCTTGATTGTTTTGTAGTGAGAGAGCTCCGCTATCTATAGGTTCACAATTAGTGGAAACGAAATAAAGAAGGCTGTCTCTTCGTGTGTGAAATAAGTCTCGAGATTGTATAACATTTGGCGCGATAATCCTTCCCTTGATAGCTTTATGAAAAGTAGGCGTGGATAATAATTTAGGTTCTCGTTCTTCGTCGCTGGAAGACTCGGTGTCACTGGTCTCGATGGGCTTAATGATGCGTTTTTTCGTTCCCGCTCGAGTTTTATTGACACGAGGATTTTCTTCGGATAAATTTTCGTGAGTGTATTTTTCGTCTTGAGTTAGTGTACTGCTGTGAGGTGTTTCTGCTAACGTCATGTGCTCTTCATGTTTGTCTGTATTTGGAAGGTAGAGTTGTAACAGGGAGTAGTCGTTCGGAAACCTTTCATCGCTCGTAATTTTTATTTTTTCCTTTACACGTGCTTCTAGTGGTGTTCGTGAACTTGTGTTTGATGAATAATTTTCTCCAGTCATATCGTTTTTTACTGCGGTCTGTAATGTTTCGTTGTCTGATGTAAGGGCAGGCATATCTATTGTAAGGCTAGGTTTTATCTGTGGTTCGCAAGGGTCCGGTGGTTCCCGGTCCCACTCGCACTCTTCTATTTCGTTATTGCAATCTATATCTTCCTGTATATTTTCATTACCTTGTTCATCGTCGTTATCATCAGAATCTTCCTCTAATAATTTAGAAATTTCGGCATCGGATAATTTATTCGGTCGCTTCGTATGATTATTAGTTATCGATTTTAATTGAGTGATAAAGATATTGTTAATTCCGATAGGATTTCTAGAAAGAGCATCTGCATTAACGTTAGTTTTTCCCGCTTTGTAGATTATATTGTATTCATACTCAGCGAGTTTTAATCTCCATCGTAAAATTTTTGGGTTTCCATCTGTTGCGCGGCGGAACCATAACAAAGGTTTATGATCGGTCACTACAATGAACGGGTGTCCATATAAATACGGTCGAAAGTGTAATATTGAATATACAATTGCCAATGCCTCTTTTTCGTAAGTATCGTATCGTTCCTCAATGAGGCTTAGTGCTCTGGAGGCGTAAGCACACGGATGATCGTTGTTAATCGATCCTTGTGAAAGGATACTTCCAATGGCATAACCTGATGCGTCTGTTGTCAAAATAAATGGTTTAGAGAAGTCTGGGTATCGTAAAACGGGCGCGCTACAAAGTTTATCCTTTAATATTTGAAAAGCTTCTTGTTGTTCTTCCCCCCATTCGAATGTACTTTCCTTGCGCAGCAGTGTGGTGAGAGGTTTTGTTATTTTTGCGTAACCGTCAATGAATCTTCTGTAATAACCTGTTAATCCCAAGAACTGTCTGATATTTTTAACATTTTTAAGCCTTGGGTATTCCCGAACAGCTTCTAATTTTTTTGGATCTGGCCGAACTCCATTATTTCCGATTATATGACCTAAATATGCTACCTCTTTTTTCAAAAATTCACATTTGTCGGGTTGTAGTTTTAGATTCGCGGCTTCTAAACGCTTGATTAATTCGCGGTATATATCTTCATGTTGTTCAAGACTTCTAGCATATATCACAATGTCGTCTAAATAAACGAACACGCCGTTTCCAAGAAGCCCGCTTAATGTTAGATCCATAGCTCTTTGAAAAGTCGGAGGAGCGTTTCTTAGACCGAATGGCATCCTCACGAATTCGTAATGACCGCGTGGGGTAGTAAAAGCAGTTTTATGCCGGTCTTCTGGGGCGACTTCTATTTGATGAAATCCCGACGCTAGATCGAAAACAGAAAAATATCGAGCGCCTCCTAATTGATCTAATATATCGTTAATATTAGGTATTGGGTACGCATCTGCAATTGTTTTTTCATTCAAGGCTCGATAGTCAAATACTACTCGCCACTTTTTATTACCCTGGGAATCGGCTTTCTTGGGCACGACCCATACAGGACAGTTGTAAGGAGAGGTAGATGGTATAATTATACCCTTGCTAAGCATGTCTTCTACTTGTTTTCCTATTTCCCCTTTTGTACACTCAGGCCACCGATAGCCCCGTGTATTGATAGGAAAATCGTCTGTTGTGGGAATTCTATGTTGCAAAATTGTAGTACACGTCAACAAATCTCCGGGGATTTGATATAAATGTGCACTGTCTACCAAAAGATTTTCTATGCTCGATTTTTCTTCCTCGTCTAACTCATTAAGTCTCAATAATTCCTTGATTTGATCCACTCGATCGATGTTTGCAATTTCTGTCACCATGCAGCATGAGTCTTCAACTTTATTAATTTCTATTTTTCCCTTATTATTTCCTTCTTCTGCTATTGATTCCTTTGATGATTCAAGAATACAAACTGGTTGTGAACAATTTAAACTTTCATTTTCAATTATGTTATTTGTAGATATAGAGGTTTCGATGGGTGTTGCAGGTTTAATTATTTCTTCAACTGAATTTACATCTTCAAAAATTTCTTCCGTAATCGGTTTTTTATGACAATCTTTTTCGTTTCCCTTGGTAATTTCCTTTTCCACTGACTTCGGTGTTAGATACAACTTTGAGCAATTGACTTTTAATTTTTTTGATTCACCTTCTTTACCTTCTATATTTTTTTCGAACATTTTGTTTTCTTTTTCACAAATTTTAAACTTTTTCAGGTGTGCTGTGCCTACCACAGGTACAGTCGCCCCTAATAAACAAGAATTGGGTCCCTTTAAATCTTCCACAGGCCCTGTCCCTTCCGAAGGTTCAGTGAACTCTGTTGGTTTCGGGCTACCCTTTTTTACATAATTTACTTTGCCGCTGCTTGTGAATTTTTCCGCTAAATCTAATTCAACAACACTTTTTTCCTGAATACAATTATTAAAATGTTCAAAGGATTCTACCATTTCACTAGGTTCAGACATCCCCGAAAAACATAAACTAGGCTCCATCAATTCTCTAACAGTTCCTGTCCCTACTGCGGGTACATTCTCCTCTGCTGAGCTTTGGAAACCTTTAAAATTAAAACCAACATCGGACCTCTCCATAGGTACCGTTACCTTAATTGCTTCTTCATAAGTGTTATTTTCCTTAAGATTTTCTGTGCTTAATTCTTCAAATCCTTGCGAACTAGTAGGCAAATTATCGATTTGTGTTTCGACTTTTAATTCATTATTTTCTTTATTATCGTTTTCTTTTGAACCTAATTCCTTTTTGAAAGACATGATTTCACAATTAATTATTTCTGAACAATTTTCAATTTCCTTTTTTACCTTTTTCAAATACTCAAAAATATTATCTGATGTGCTCTCTGTATCTCCGCGATTTTTATTTCCTCTAGTCTGAATAAACTTTTCATAAACATTTTCATGAACTGAATTTATTGAATAGTCTGATTCAACTTTAGATTCTTTTGATTCGATTTTTCTGTTTGCTTCTACCCAAGATTCTTCTTGGTTTCTTATTCTTTTCGTCTGTTCTATACTTTTCTTTGACTCATCGCTGGAATCTACAGCTGCTCGGTTAGTAGGTAATTCCTCCGATGATTTTAATTCTACTACCGGCACGTGTATTTCTACTGGGTATGGATGACAATTAGTGATGTAAATATAGGCTTTACCATTTTTATTAGTGATAAACCCGCTCTGTATATTAATCCCTTCACCTCCATTTAAGGCAGGCAAATATCCGTCTTGTAAGTCTAAATTTTTAATTCTCACAAAACATAATTTGGTGGATTCTGCAGGTATTATAATAGTCTCCTGGGTGGCAAATGTAATGCTCATATTCTGCATTTCTAACTGTCTCTTTTCGTAATCAATTGTAACGCGATTTCCGTCAAGATACTCGGATCCCAATATTCCCGCTTGATTGATGGGAAAATCGTTATCAACAATGTGGAAAGTAGCAAAGCGTCCGAAAGCCCGTATTATGATATATCCCAAAGTGGATATTGAATTTTTCGTGATGCCATTTAGTCTCAATATTTCACCTTTATTTATTTGATTTACTGAATTTACATATCTCCTTTTTAAAATGTTTGGACCTGCTCCGGTATCTACCATCAAAGTAATATGTGCTGTTAATTCTGTTCCCGTTAGAATTACAGAGGGGACGCTACTTTCCATTTGTAAATTTATATTCAAAATTCGGTCTACTCGCGGTTGAGGTTCGACAAGTCTTCCCTGACAATGTGGATTGGGCGCGTACTTTGTTGAGCCTCCCTGGGCGCACCCGTATTCGGGAGGCCACTGCCGTTTCCCGAATTATCGTATCTTTCTTCATTGTTTCGTCGAGCGGGGCAATCACGAATAAAGTGACCTGGTTCTTTGCAGTAAAAGCATGGATTTCCTGGGTTATTAGGCCCGTTATTAAAATTTCCCTGTTTTTCGAAACGCGCATTAGGCAGTGGTTGTGAGTGGTTATTTCTGAAAGGACAAATATGAGCCCCGTGGCCATCTTTTTTGCAGATTTGACATTGAATGTTGATCGGATTTTCGAAGCGAAGATTTTGGGGAACTTGAGCCCTGGGTAGAAATTTTTGAACATTCGATGGTATACGAGGACACATATCGGCCGTGTGTCCGCGATTTTTACAGAATTGACAGTATTTAGAAACATTTTCTATCTCTTTTCTTTCAGGAGGAAAAATTTTGAAACATCTTTCAGCAGTATGCCCCCGCTTGTTACATACTTGGCATATGGTAATTTGAGGTGCGTCAATGGTTGGCTGGTTAGTGTTGGCCGGAGGATAAACCTTAAAACATCTGTCTGCCGAATGTCCAGGCTTTTGACAAACCTGACATACGAGCGTGCTTCTTCCGTTGTTTCCCTGGTTTTGTGATTCTACAACCGGAGCGTAGACTTTATCCAAACATTGTTTTGCGGTGTGCCCTTTTTTATTACACAATTGACAGCTCATTTCTTCCGTTGCCACTACGTGGACTCCTCGCTTAGTTTCAGGTTTACTATCTTTAGTAACAGAAGTTTCGCGGCGGCCAATACGTAGGGCTGCTTGTGCTACCAGTGTTTTCTCAATTTGAATAGCTAGTTAATCGCTGTTCGAGTTCTGGCTTAAGACCATGCAAGAAACATACAGGCAAACTGTCCTTAGTATTTTTAATAAATGCAGCTGTTGTATCGTTATTCTCGCAATCATCATAACTCTCAAGAATTAAATTTCCCAAATCCCTTACACGATTAGCATACGTAATTACTGATTCATTTTCACGCTGGTAAATAGAACCTAATTCCCCCTGGAGTTGATAGACGTTACGAGATGGTGTATATATTTCTTTAAGGAATTTTTCTAATTCTTTAATTGTTTCAAATTCTAGCCCCTGAATAGTACGTCGAGGTTCACCTATTATTTTTATGCGAACGGCTTTAACTAAATTGCCTTCAGCTCTGGATCCCATCATAGTTAATGCCTCCTTACATCCCTGGATAAACATTCCAAGTGACATAGTTTGACCGTCATAATTAGGGATCACCGCTAAAGCATCCCGAAGCGATAGAGTTTGGTTATTATTAGCCATTTCGCGCGGCTGGACTACTGGTTTTTTATTTTCGTTATCTTTTTTAATGATGTTACTAATAAGGGGTTTTTTATCGTCTTTTTGTTTAATAAATTTATAAGAACACTCTTCGATGGCAGGGTCTTGATTGGAGGTGGAATCTATCTTCTCTAATAATTTAATTGGGATAAATTGAGAGTTTTTGGGTGGTGTCGTTTTTTTGCCGAGAATTTTAATTGCTTTCTTGGGTGTAGATGTAATATCTTTTAAGTCAGTCGGATTATCTTTCTGAATAGATTGGATAAAAGGTGTTGATCCTCCTAGAGGGGTCTCGAAAGTATCACAGGTGTTGGAGGAGATTATCCCGGGTGGGGTATCCGTAACAGATGTTGTTGCTAAGCTTGATGATTCTATACTTGTCGTGGCGTGTGTCACGCGTGGCAACTCGAGTTTTTCGGATGTGTATGGCAGAGTAGCCACCGTACTTTCGTCACCTTGATATTGTACTACCGGCCAATGTTCCCGAGTCTCGTTATTTACTAAGATGCCTATTAATACCCAGAATCTGTTTGGAACTTCCGCACGTAATATTTCTTTAATTAAATTCTCGTATTGTTTAAACCCTCCTTCGGCCGAGGAAAGTTGTTCTAATCTTCCAAAATCTTCGAGGTCTAAATTTTCACTGTTAAATGCCTCAGTACCGTCGTTTTCTTTGTCTAAATTACTGTTTCAAATGATTTCTACTAATTGTGTATCGTTATTTGGCTCGATTTCTATGATTTTTTGTTGCTCTTTATTGTCTTTTTCTATACTATCTTCTTCTTTTTCGATGATAGTTTCTGTCAAGACATCTGATTCTACACCACTATGTTTTTCAATGGGGTCTTGATTTTTACGCGAGACAGATATTTCGTTATTTTTTCCTATATTTTGGAGTGTTGAGTTATTTGATTTTTTAAATACATTCTCATTGACATAATCATGAACTATTGCATCATCGACTTTGCACTTTGACCGGGTTGCCCTATTCATTTATAATAATCGTTGTGATTTATTTTTATTTAACACGCGCAACTCTTTTTTTTTCTGTTTAACTGTAATTATTACGTCTTTTCTTGATTTTTGGTGTTTATAATGACGATAGCTGTGGGAAAAATACCTAATATTTGTAATTAATGTTGGGGCGGTTTAACTTTCTTATAGATCTCCGTAACCACTGTGTTTTACGCTGTTCTTTTCTAGTTTGTATTCTTTCCAAACCTAATTTTCTTAAAAATCGTAATTTTCTAATTACTTGTTCGGTCTCTAAAACACTGATTTCTAATAGCCTCATTAAAAAGTTTATTCTGTTTCCGTATTTTATTTAGGGAATTTTTGAGTTAATTTTGTTTTATTTTTATTTCTTGCATTGACTTGAATCACTATACCTTTTTATATGTTTATTCGGGTTTTTAAATGGGTTTATAATTTATTATATGTTTTCTTTTTACCATTACAATTTTTTTTCAAAAACGTGACAAATTACTATTGTTAAATCAACAGAAAGCATTCATTAGGATCCCAGACGAGCCCCCAATTTTTGTTATGTCAAAATCGTGGTTGATTTCTCAACCTTGATTTTACACATATTAGTGCGGTTAAATCTGTCGAGACGTTGATGAAGAGAAATTAATTCCTCTTAAACACAACTGAATGGCAGATATAAAACGCGCAAACCCCCTTTTGAGCCTAACCTTTCGGAAAATTGCTCGGGACAGGGTTGAGAATGCTATTGCTGACTTAAAACAATAATCTGTCGAAACAAAAATGATGTCGAAAAGGAAAAGAGAAGAAGAAAGAGAAAAAAAATAATAATAATTTTTTTAACATGCAACAAAATTTAGACAGGAAAAGAAAAGTACTTACTTGTTTGGTGTCTTCGGAATCGATGTTTGTTTAGGGCGAGGGAAAAGTTACGAACTTTCACTAGTTGAATATTTTTTTACTTTGCTTATATTTATTTAAAGAAAGGAAAACAAAAATTTAACCAAATGTTACAGTGAAAATTACTCTGCCGCGAAAACCGTACTATTCACTCCGGGAAAAACCGATTATTTGAAAATAAAATTTTATCAATTAATATTTCTAATTTAATTAAAATGAACAGATAAAAACAATACCTAAATTTCTCCGGAGATGAAGTCGTTGGTTTTCACGGCGGGTTAGCGACAACTACCTGTCAACTAACTTTTCGATGCCCGAAACGTAATTGCCGTAATAATAATGCTCTATTAGCGTATCGGACGCCGCCTTATATACTAAAGTCCCTACCTCTTTTTTTCGTCATCCGCGCGTGGATGACCTGTTTCTTAAGGGATTATTATTCATGCACGTGGTACATACACAGCGAGAGACATGGAAACGCGTGATCAATTGCAATCTATTTTTAAATTTTGTTTTACCGTAATACATTTCCATGTTTCTTGCTTTACAAATATGTGTATGTACCCTAGGACGATTACCTGACAGGGTGTCTATTTATTAATGTTTCTGTTCCCTAAGTTGCATTGGATTTTCTTTTGATATGTAAAGATTCGACTTTGAATTGTATTTTGGTTCGTATTCTTGAATAGTTAAAAGGGATAATAATTAATAATATCGTCATATTATTTATTTTAAGTTTAATAATTTCCCCTTTTTTTTCGTTTATTAATTAATTCCACTCTTTCTGTTTCTTTGGGGGAAGGGATCGAAAGAAGAGTATTTATGTTTTTTTTTTTCAGAAACATCCCTATTGAACATATTCGGATACCGAATTATATATATATATTTTTTCTAAATAATTGAGACCGGGTTAATTATGCTACATTGCTACTACTGTCTTAGAGCAAGCGGTATCGAGGCAGTCGTCACAGATGTGTTGCATCATAGTGCTACACATCCGCGCGTGGTTTTTAAGCTGACCGCTGAGGGTCCGCTAAGCCTCGATACACACTGCAGACAGTGTGCCGCCAGGCGTTTTATTAAATCCCTGGAAGTAGCGTCATTATACCTGTGGTCATATGATTTTCTGATGGGTGCTATCGCACCGCAGAACAGAAAAAAAAAAAAAGAATAAAATTTTTGCTTCTCTTTTTTTTATAAAGTTACGTCAGGACGTAACAGTAAGCATTACTTCTACTGCACCGAGAATCGGTGACGTACTAAGAGATGAATCGTGTCATAGTATCGGTGTGGAAAATAATATCGAGCCAACTTTTCCCGAACACATAGAGAACATTGGTGCGAAACTAGCAAAATGGGCAGTAACGGAGAATATTCCGCAGTCCTCACTCGGAAAACTGCTTACAATTTTACGGGAGGAGCCAATTTATCAAGACGTTTTACCAAAAGATCCAAGGACGCTTTTGAAAACCCCTAGTGCCAAATGCCATCAACCGATGGGTCTAGGCCTCTATCATTATTTTCGATTAGCAGAGTTTTTGAACAATTTATGCATAAAATACGATATAAAAGTGATCCAGAATCAAGTATTTTCACTAGCCATCAATATTGACGGGTTACCCATCTTCAAAAGTACTAATTCTTCATTTTGGCCCATTTTATGCTCGGTAAAATCAGTGCCAAACTTGGAAGGCAAAGTGTTTCCAATAGCATTGTATTGTGGAGATTCAAAGCCGGATGCGAATGAGTTTTTACTTGACTTCGTTAACGAGTGCAATGATCTTGCGAGCAATGGGCTCATGATAAATTCCATTAAATGTGATTTTTTAATATCTATGTTAATTTGTGATACCCCGGCTAAGTCTTACATTCTGTCTATAAAAGGTCACTCGGGCTATTATTCGTGTACTAAATGTACTGAAGAAGGAGAAATGATGAATAATGTTCTTTGTTTTTTGGAAACCGAAAATTATACACTGCGAACTGATAGCTCATTTCGTAATCGGGACAACCATGAGCATCACACTGGCGATACTCTCATTTCAGATCTACTGAATATTTATATGATAAAAAATGTATCGATAGACTACATACATAACTTGTTGTTGGAGGGATCTAAGAGATTTTTGTGTAATAAGCGATATGGCTGGATTTTTGAGAAACCACCCCATAAGTTGCGTGCGCGAGATGTCACGAAGATATCAGATTATTTGGCTATGTTGAAAAAATATATTCCTTGTGAGTTCGGAAGAAAGACGAGACCGTTTAACGAATGCAAGCGCTATAAGGCTATCGAGTTCCGGTTACTTTTACTGTACACCGGGATGCTTGTTTTTAAAGATGTGTTGTCGACCAGAGTGTACAATAACTTCATGACATTCAGCTTAGCGAGTATCATTCGCATTAGTGACTATTATTATCAGCACGAAAAGTATATTTCTTACGCCCATAACCTAATGAAGCATTTCATTCTTAATTCAATCCGAATATATGCGCCGGACTTTATCTCTCACAATATTCATAACTGCTTGCACTTGAGTGACTGTGTACGATTATTCGGTTCTCTCGATAACTGTACTGCATTTGAGTTCGAAAATTACTTGAAAGACCTAAAGGGAATGCTCCGTAAACAGGCTCAACCTTTGCCACAGATTGTACGCCGAATCGTGGAAAAACGTAACATTTTGGAGACCTGTTCTCCACGTTCTCATAGCGCGTGGCCGAAGCTTATGAAGCAGCACAATCGAGGCCCTCTAACGATTTGTTGCACATCTCCTCAATACAAAAAAGCTCAATGCCGTGACTACTGTCTGAATGTCACGAAAATTGCAGATAGGTCTGTGAAACTGAAAGACGATACTATACTAGAAATAAAGAATATTGCCACTCATCTAAATTCGACAGTTTTATTAGAGTATAGGTACAGAAGACAACAAGATTTTTTTCTCGAAACCATGCGCTTCGAGCTTACTTGAAATACAATATATTGATAAGTGTGACTATGAATTGGGAATGTACAGTTTTGATAGTATTAGCAATAAGTTAGTAGTGCTACCATATAAGGGACGTCTTGTTTCCATGCCACTGTGGCATTTATAATGGTGTTAAATAATTGAACGTTTTTATTCACTAACTAATCTATAATAAAACATCGCTTGATTATTAAAAATGAAGCCTCTGAAAGCTTTGAGATGACCTGGATCGTTGTCAAATTTGAAGAAGAAAATACCGTTGAAGCTGTTCCGAAATCGTGGTACGACTCCGAGTCGACAAAATGTTACTGGCCGCCGACGAACACCGTCCACGCAAAGATATGCGATTACATCAGCAATAAAAACAAGCCTGACAAGAAATGGAGAACGTATTCTGCAACAATTCTGGGCCTATACGGTACATTAAAGATTCAGAAGTAAACATGAAATAGATCTAACACAAATTAATATACTTTAGATGACTTAATTAAATGCATTACATTTTTTTATCTCTGGGCACGGCTTTCTCGCTAATTTTCATTTATCATAACTTCCTCTGAGAGGAAGCGAAAGCTGTTCAACAATCTTCCTCTCGGAGTTGACTTTATGAAAAATAAGGAATAACGAGAAAGTGATGTGTAAAGATCTACTTTGATTTTTTTTTATTTTTATTTTATTTATTTCCATTGAACCAACGTTCTCTTTAGGTTTTCTTCGAACAAAAATGCCTCGCGATTATTCTCGATTCATTTCTATCTTCGATTTTATAAAACTCACCATATAAGATGCCAACATATCGAGAAGCACCAACAATAATTATTTTTTGCGCACGGTTTTCTGGCTAATTTTCATTGTCTCAACTTCCTCTGAAAGGAAGTAAAAGCTAATCAACAATCCTCCATTCGTAGTCGACTTTATGAAAAATGAGGAATAACGAGAAAGTAATGTGTAAAGATATAATTCAATCTTTTTTTTTATTTTATTTTTATTTATTTTCATTGAACCAATGTCTTCTTTAGGTTTTCTTTGGTCAAAAATGCCTCGCGAGTATTCTTGGTACATTTGTAACTTCGGTTTTATAAAACTCACCAGATAAGACGCCGAGATTTTAAGAAGCACTAACCTCCTTTGGGAATCCGCTTTATGAAAAATGAGAAATAACGAAAAAGTAGTTTGTGAAGATCAACTTTGAATCTTTTTTTTTAATTTAATTTTTGTTTATTTTCATTGAACCAACGTTCTCTTTAGGTTTTCTTCGAACCAATGTGCCTCGCGAGTATTCCCGGTTCAACTGTAATGTTGGTTTTATAAAACTCACCAAATAAGGCGCTGACATATTAATAAGCTGCAAGAATAATTTTTTTTCATTGTTGAAATTTTTTTCCGTTTAAGTGAATGTCCATTCTAGGACAACATGCAATTTTGTTTGTCAGTCTTTATAGAAGAATTACGAAAATCTATGTGGCACGATCCCTGCATGTCTGTGTAAAGATCTACTTTGAAATTTTTTTATATTTTTTTAAATTTTCATTAAACCAATGTATTCTTTAGGTTTTCTTCGAACAAAAATGCCTCGCTAGTATTCCCGGTTAATTTGTAACTTCGGTTTTATAAAACTCTCAAAGGAAGTTGTGATAAATTAAAATTAGCGAGAAAGCTGTGCGCAAAAAGAAATGACTGTTGGTGCTTATTAATATCTTGGCATCTTATCTGGTGAGTTTTATAAAACTGAAGTTACAAATGAACTGCGAATCTCACGCGGCATTTTTGATAGAAGAAAACCTAAACAAAACATTGGTTTATTGAACAGAAATTAAAATAAATTTAAAAAAAGATGCAAAGTAAATCTTTGGGCACGGCTTTCTCGCTAATTTTCATTTATCACAACTTCTTCTGAGAGGAAACGAAAGTTATTCAACAAACCTCCTCTCGGAGTTGGCTTTATGAAAAATGAAAAATAACGAAAAAGTAATGTGTAAAGATCTATTCTGAATTTTTTTTTATTTTAATTTTTCTTTTACTTTCATTGAACCAAGGTCCTCTTTAGGTTTTCTTCGAACAAAAATGCCTCGCGAGTACTCCCGGTTCAATTGTAATATTGGTTTTATAAAACTCACCAAATAAGACACATAAGTGTAAAGATCTACTTTGAATATTTTTGAAAATGAAAAAAAAAAAATTATTTTCACTGAACCAAGGTCCTCTTTAGGTTTTCTTCGAACAAAAATGCCTCGTGAGTATTCCCGGTTTAATTGTAATGTTGGTTTTATAAAACTCACGAAGTAAGACGCCGAGATTTTAATAAGCAAGAAGAATATTTTTTTTTTATTGTTAAAATTTGTTTTTCGTTCAAGAGAACCGTGGTGTCTATTCTAGGATACCACGCAGTTGCCAGTTTTTATACTTTTATTAGGATGTAAAATAAATCTTTGGGCACGGCTTTCTCGCTAATTTTGATTTATGATAACTTCCTCTGAGAAGAAACGAAAGCTGGTCAATAATCCTCCTCTCGGAGTTGGTTTTGTGAAAAATAAGAAGTAACGAGAAAGTAATGTGTAAGGATCTACTTTGAATATTTTTTAAATTTTATTTTTATTTATTTTCATTGAACCAACGTTCTCTTTAGGTTTTCTTCGATCAAAAATGCTACACGAGTATTTTCGGTTAATTTGCAACTTCGGTTTTACAAAACTCACCAGATAAGATGCCAAGATATTAATAAGCACCAACAGTAATTTTTTTTGCGCTCGGCTTTCTCGTTAATTTTAAGTTATCACAACTTCCTCTGAGAGTTTTAAAAAACCGAAGTTACAAATGAACCGGACATACTCGCGAGGCATTTTTGTTCGAAGAAAACCTAAAGAGAATGTTGGTTCAATGGAAATAAATAAAATAAAAATAAAAAAAAATCGAAGTAGATCTTTACACATCACTTTCTCGTTATTCCTTATTTTCCATAAAGTCAACTCAGAGAGGAAGATTGTTGAACAGCTTTCGCTTCCACTCAGAGGAAGTTTTGATAAATGAAAATTGGCGAGAAAGCCGTGCCCAGAGATAAAAAAATGTAATGTATTTAATTTACGTCGCTGTAAGATGCAAGGTTAGCTAATTAGTATCGTTGATTTTGCCGCGCGCGTAGTGGAGCAAAGCTGTGCGTCAATATGGATTGCCATTCAAATTGACACACAGCAGCTGGCCGGCCTAACCACGTTTGGTGACAGACGGGCATTTAGCCCGCTGTCAGCCGGGTTTCGAGGCTCGCGGCGCCACCTCGCTCGAAGCGCCGTTTCAAGTCTACCGTTCCTTGTTCAGATCGCACATCGGCTGCCGAATACAAGATATTTGAAAAATAATTTCTCCATCAAGACGCGATCAAATTATTCGGCCCACGAGTGCTCTGGATTCAGCTTTTAATCAACTTTATAAATATAATGTGAGAAACAATTTTCCAAAAAATTTCATTTAAAAATATTTTGCACCTTAAAAACTGATCATCTCAGCAAAAAATCGTTTCAGCCATCAAAGAGGGCATGAAAAATCCTTCAAGAACCACCCTTTACTTGATCTTTATTGACGGCGCAAATGCCTGTAAAAACAGGTGGCCACCCCTAAATTGTCACCCTGTATATCTCCATCCAAAATAAGAGATCTGAACTTACAGATATTAAAGATACTATGAATATTCATTAAATTATAAATAAATTCGTTAACAATATCGTTTACAATTTGTTATAAAATTTTTTTTTGTCTTATGAATCGTTTTTGCTGACTTTTTTTTTGGTGCGCATGAGTACAATTAAAATGTTCTCGTAATCCCCGGTATTAAAAATGGTATCAGACTGTCCTATAAAAATGTTTTTGATGTAGTATGCGTAAAATTCGCACCCGCAAAAAAAATACTACAAAAAATGACGTTTATTATGCGGACATGTAATGGAAGTTGTTGGGCGGACGGAGCGGGTCCAGGGCCGCAGGCCTTGGTGGGGGGTCCAGGGGGCGAAGCCCCCGGTGGGGGGTTGGGGGGGCGGAGCCCCCCCTACTCCACAAAAAAAAAATTGATGTTATATTATTATTATTCAGTTACAAAAATTCATCATTACCTTGGTAGATAAATACTTGATGTTTGGAGCGGTCTCGATAAATTTATTGATATCTTCCGGTGACAAAGTTTTCGATTTTTTGGCTGTATAGCCGGTGTGGCTTTGTTTCAAGTAATTACGCAAATTACCGTAACTATCAATGTCGATGTTTTTCTCCAACTTCAACATACTTTTAATCATCGAAAACTTTGACCACATGGTTGCCGAGCTCAACGTGGTAGATAGATGATGAAAATATGCTAGAAGCACTTTTTCATCGCAAGATTTTGTTTTTTTTAATTCTTGCCACTCGACAAATTCACTGTAAACTTTTTTATATATCCCTTTAGATTTAGCTGGAAGCGTAGATTTCGTTGCTTCTTCAGCGGCTTTTAAAATATCGTCAGGAATGTATTCATCGTCAGTTACATTTTCACCCATTGTTATTTATCATTCCACTCTACTATACACTACAGAATACAGAGACACGTGTTTACACTGCGATTAGTAAGGCCGTACTGAGTGTAAATCGAAATATAAATCGAGTTCGCACATCATGGATTAAGTAGATATACTTGGCGTCGAGACGCTGCCGTGTCTATTGATAGTGCTCCTGACGACGTATTATAGAGTCCCCCCTCAAATTCGATTTTCAAGTTTTTTTATTTTACGCATACTGTGTGCAAAAATTAATTTTACGCATCGAAAACAGTGCGTAAAAACGAATTTTACGCATACTACATCAAAAAATATCGTATGCGACACGTGCGTACGTTCTACACACTCGTAGCGATCGTGTACACTCGTACTTCCGATCGCTACTCGTGCGTAAAATCGCATTTTACGCACTTGTGGCATAATATACTATTGTACAATGATTCTGAAACATTTCATGTATAATACGAAACTATCAAAATTTATAACTTCTCGAAAAAAATTATCTACAAAAAGTAAGAAAATTCTTTCAATCACATGCATTCGAAGAGAATTCAATTCATACGAAAAGAGGCTTATGAAAGTTTGATAAACTCTTTTGAACTGATTTATCAATAACATTTTGATGTTATTGTTTTACAATTTAATTTTCATGGTATCATTAATGAAAATAATATTTCTCAGATTTTTCTCTTACTGTATAGTACTCAAACTCTAATCGACCTGAATTTTTAGTTCAGAATAGTAACGTATTCTTAATGTTAACAGATTCAGATAAGCATCGATGGAAACCAGCAACGGCACATCCGTCGACCAGGATAAGCTTATCACCTAATAAGCACAAAGAGGACAATGAAAGCACACCGAAACATAAAGCAGCTGCATCATCCTCCATATCAAATTCTGAGACTGTCGGTGAGAGTGAATTTGACCCAATCCAATGTAAAGCCGATCTGCTCCAGGAACGCAATCACGAAACCGCCTGCGATAATAAATCTTTTTGCAGTGGATGAAATGTCACTGAAGGAATTGGAGTCGTGGTTGACCGAGGACGGCAACAAGGATTTATTGGTATGGAAAATGATTCATATAATGGCACACAATTAGTTGAGAAGGGACTTATTCAGTAAATGTTATATTTCAGGTTCAAGAACTCATTCGCGTTGGCGGATCGGATCACGTGGAAGTTGTGAAAAAACTTATGTATAAAATATTCACAAACGAAGTCGGAATGCTATATTCGCGGGAAGGAGCAAAGAAAAATATATGATCGCATACGCGATCAATTTAAAGTTGATTTCAATTTTATTGATCGTCGTACGCAACAGTGAGAGAACGAAGCAGTGCTCTGAAACAGAGACGGTCAATGTTATTAAAGCTTGACTGGTCCGCAGCACAAAAAGATATAAAAACGAGACGAACGCTCTGCGTAAAAACGACGTTGAACATAAATAATCAGTAAGAATTACCATTACTTTTTGTATTTCAGTGACAGTAATTTCGAAAAATATAAAAATATAAAAAGAAATCATTATGCATTACTGCGTCAATTATTAAAATAATTTTCCTTGTATTTATTTAGACGTACATAGGATATACTCCTATGTATAAATACGACATACATAGGGTATACTCCTATGAATCATACGACGTACATAGGATATATTCCTATGTATACATAGGACATACAAAGGACATATATAGGATATACTTCTATGTATACATAGGGCATACATAGGACATACATTGAATATACTCGTACATGACACACATACATTGCACATACATTGAATATACTCATGGATATCCGATGTATGTTCGTTGGACATAAGAAAGTGTTTCCTTTACATATCCATTTTATATACATGGGATATGATATAATGTACATGTGTATATCCATTGGACATTGTATATCCGCCAATGTATATGCAATGTATATGAAATGTATGTGCAAATGCTATATGGGACACACATTTATTTAAAATTAAATTATTTTACTCGAGATCTTGTCCGATTAAACGTATAAACGAAGATTCTGAATAATTACACTTTTAGTTTACTATTTGCTAATTCAAAATGACACATAAAACTCGCAGAATATTGTTATTATTATTATTTTGGTATTATTTAAGTTTAACCGACAAAGAACAATTATTTATTATAATATTATATTTAACAACCGACAAACAATGGTCACCGCCGTGACAGAATCTCAAAGTGTTAACAATAAGTGCCGTTAGGCCAAACAAATTAGAAAAGTGCTCACTCAAAGCAGCAGACAGATTTAAGACATTTCTGAACAAAGACCAAATTAAGACTAAATGAAATAATTAATGAGGCAGCGAAGAAGACTGACAGTGGTGGGTATTTAGTGGAACCGTGAGACGGCCCGAATTTACTAACAGTACGTGGCACGTGTGGCCAGCAAAAGTGCAGAAAAGTGGAAAGCGTGCGGCGGTGATTCGGGCGCTCGTGTCTTAGCGCGATCGGATATGACTGAGCAGTCATCGGATATTTGCATCCGGCACAAACGAATGGTCAGCGTCTGGATGCATTTGATATAGAAAAGAAATAAGATTTATAAATGAGGATGGAAATGAAATCGTGACAAAATAATAATGGATGAGAAAAATAGCCAGGACGTAACACCTCCCCTTCTGGTAATCAGACAAGACTACGCAATGCCTCGTCTGACTCAAAGGATAAGAGAAGCGCAGCTTCGTCATGGCGATTTTTCCCCCCCTTTTTTGTAAGAAAAAATGAAAAAATAGATATATATATATGACATTAAAGCGAATAAAAGTAAAGGGTGGAAAAAGAAGAGGGAAGATAGCTCCCATGTGTACTTACTTGTAGCTTGGCTATCTTTTATTTGGTGTTATTGCAAATATGTGCGTGTGTAAGTGTAAGAATTTACGATGGATGGGTATGGGCTCTTCGTGATGATCATAAAGTTCGAATTGTCGGTGGTGTTGACGAAGTCGATTCTTGTGGGTTTGATGTTGTCCTTTTACGATTTGGTGGAGCGGCGTTGGCTTAACAGGATGGAGCGAGATGAGAGGCAATCTGTAACTTAAAAAAGCAGCTATAAAATTTGTTTGGGAGGGAGAGGGAGAGGGAGAGGGATAAAAATAGATATAATACATAAAGAGTAGCCGCTAGGTATAATATAATAGATAAACGCAGCAGCTATGACAGCAATAATGGTAAGTAATGCAAAAAATGAAAAGAAAAAAGAAAGGGTATAAATGGTAAGTAGTTGGAAAGATCGGAATAATTAGAGTAAATCGGAGGTCCTGATGAAAATATGGTAAAGACTGAATTATCTACACTGTACTAGCAGTTTCAAGGGAATATAGATGTGCAAAGAGTTTAGCTTTGAACGTAGCTAATGTTGTTTCTTGGGCGACCGATGGCGGTAAAGAGTGCCAAAAGTAGATGGCAGATAATTGGAAAGAGTTCCGAAATGTGGTAGTGCGGTAGAGGGGGATAGAGAAATGTCGACGACGTGCGTACAGAGGAGCGAGTATTTAGATTTTTCACAGTGAATAGCTCTTGTAGATAAGAGCTGACCTCATGACGGACACGGAATGCGTAAGAGCCTAAGAAATAGAGCCGACGATTTACTACTGAGAGCCATCCTAGCTGGTGTCGATACGGCGTGATTTGAACATCGCGTCTGAGGTCGAAGATAAATCGAATCGCAGAATTAACTAACCTTTGCAGTTTGACGTTAAGTTCGTTGGTGAGATTGTGATAGACCAGACAACAGTAATCGATTAATGGAAATATCAGCGTGGTGACTAGTTTGGTTCTCAGCTGTATCGAAAGTGAATGTCTATGAAACTTTAGTTTGTGTAAAGTAAAGTGAACTCTTTGAGAAACAGAAGCAATATGGCTATTCCAGGTGAAATTGGCACTTAAGATGACACCGAGATTACGCACCTCCTTTACATATGGGAGAGGGATGGAGTTTATGTCAATGGTGGGGATATTAGAAAAATCAATCGTACGGACATAAGCGTCACTGCCAAGGATCATGACCGTAGATTTGGCTAGATTGAGCTTGAGACCATTTGAATTTGCATAATCGAAGATTGCTGATGCGTCAGCGGCAATTTTACTTAGGCCGAGCTGAAGTTGCTGCAGTGGACAACTCAGATATATTTGGGTATCGTCCGCAAAGATTATGTGACTGGAATGATTGAGTGACGTTCCAATATCGTTTATAAAAAGCGAGAAGAGAAGAGGGCCGAGTACAAACCCTTGGGGAACGCCAGAAGTTACTGGTTGCCATCGAGAATGATTATTATGCTCGTCAATCACAGCTTGAGACCGCCGTGTGAGATACGAGAAGAACCAGTCTAGAGTTGAAGCGGAGAAACCAAAAGTTTTAAGCTTAGACGATAACAAAACGTGAGAGACCGTGTCAAAGGCGAGAATGAGTATGGTGACATTTTCATTTTCAATGGCTTTCCTTATGTCATCGCCTACACGTAGTAAGGCAGTCTGGGTGCTGAATCCTGGGCGATAATCTGACTGTCTCGGATCTAATAAATTGTTGTCAGAGATGAACTTCACGACTTGATTGTGTACGATTCCCTCAAAGACTTTAGAAAGTTCAGAAAGATTCGCGATTGGACGGGTGTTAGGGGAGACAATGGAGTAGGGATCTTGGATAGAGGTCTGATGTAAGCTTTCTTCCAAATCGAGGGAAAATGAGAGAGGCTATTGGAGCTGTTGAAAAGCAATAATAGATAGGAAGAAATGGTGGAAAAAGCATGCTTGATGCAGAACAAAGAAATGTAGTCGGGACCAGAAGAAAGAGAGCAGCTCTGAGAGAGACGATTTGAAGATCATTCAGTGAGATCTCGCTTAGAGTCAAAGAATATGGAGCCTCAGGAATGAGAGACAAAGCAGCACAGAATTGAGAATAAGTGCAAGGGGATAGAGTATTCACTACGGAAGCATAGAAAGTGTTTAGTTTATCGATAGAGAAAAACCGAAGCGGTGAGGTAAGAGTCGATTTTACGAGACCCAACCGAGCTAGTTCTTTCCACATCTTGTTGGGCTCATCGATAACACTCAAAAACTCAAATTGATAGTTGCATTTGGCTTGCTTTATGTCATTAAAAAGTTCATTCCTGACGTGTCTATAGATATTATAGCCGAGGAGTGAGTTCGCACGCTTTGCCTGTTTGTACAGAGCATTACGCTTACGGATGCGATTTTTAAGTTCAACAGTCAGCCATGGAGCTAGTGGTTTCTTGGCTGTGAATGAGCACAAAGGTGCATGAGTGGTGCACTATGGCGACCCCCACCCCTACCTCCACTCCTCGGTTCGCCAGAAACCGAGGTGTGGGTGGGAGAGTGGGTGTAGGGATGGAGAGCGATGGGTCGTCACACTGCACCACCTTTCTTTTTTTTTACATTTATTGAAAATATACATTTTTTTAAAACGATAATACAATATATATATATATATAAACAACAAAACGTTTCGCTTTTTCGCTTATTTATTTAATTTAATTAAATAAAAGTTTATTTGAAGATTTTGTTGTACGTGACTAAATTATAGCCAAATTCGATAATCCAAGAGGTTTTCGCGAATAGCTTGTTTTTATTGAATCGCGGAGGAAGGAACTTGGGTTCCTTTTGGGTTCTGCTTAGGTTCTTCCGTGAATCAAGGATTCGTGCTCGGGGCTGGGAATGAAGCTATTTCGAGTGGATTTTTTTTCTTTTTTTTTTTTTTTTGGAGGGGCTTCAGAAAGTTTATTTACCTCATATGCCCGCGGGCGAGGTCGACCTTCCTCATCATCGGCTCTCAGAAAGGAGGTATTTGAGAAGGTTCTTGAAGCGATGATAAAAGAATTTATTCCGGCCCTCGGCGAGTAGATTCGGCCCTTTTATTCCGCGGGATTTAATTGACGCGAGTAATACTCGAAAATTCAATTGAACTAATTTGACTCTAAGGTTATACGACGGACGGGTGCCGCCGTATGGAGCTTTACACTCAACTCACTAATTTGTTTAAAGTGAAAGGATATATCGCATGCACGTGTGGCAATTCTGCATATGTGCGGATCCTACCCACTGGGAGGTTTTCCTATTGGAAAGCCACAGCGAAACGGGCGTTTAAACGCTTCGCGAGATATGATTGACGCGAGTTATACTCGAAAGTTTGAATGAGCAAAATTGACTCTAAGGTCATACGACGGACGGATGCCGCCGTATGGAGCTTTACACTCAACTCACTAATTTTACTACTTCGCTTGTTATGGCAGTGCGATTCTGCTAATTCTCTACCGGGACGTCCTCATCCGCAATCTCGAGTGGAACCAATCGTGAGATTATTCCCGAGACGGTTGTGTAATCACTTGACTGTTTTTCGTAATTAATTAATTGATTACAACCATGTCGCGCTGATTACTCTCCGGATGAGAGTGACATGATCGGAGGTCGCACAAGGAAGATTTTAGGTGGCTGTTTGAGGTGGAAAAGCCGCCGGCGTTTATTCCGCGCAGAAGGCGCGATGCGTCATTCGTCGAGTCGGGTCTGTCTGGTGAGTAGGCCTACTCGACGTCTCTGTCGCTCTCCTGCGCTACCAGCTATATATCGCACCGTAGCAGACGGGGTTCGCAGAGACACCTCTATAGCGATACTGTTCGCCTGATCACTCGCTCGGATCGCGGCTCGGTTGGAGCAACAATTAATCGCCCTAAAAAAGGCAATAATTGCTTTTCTGATCCGGGAGAGTGTTCTCAAGACCCAGTACATTAGCGAGGGATATCTCTGGTCCTTTCGTGGACTTCTACGTCACACGTCAGGTATACCACCGTATGCTGGGTGTGGTGGCACGCAAGACGAAGCGCAATGCTCGGGGTGCTAAATTCACCAATTTTCTTTTTCGTTGCAGATAGGCACGTCGCTATGCGTGGGGACCCGAACGAAAAAGATGCCCTAACTCCTCAATCGTAGGGTAGGCACGCGCCATGCGTGGGGACCTTTCCGATTGAGGAAAGTTTCCTAGTTTGTACAATTCGACGAAGCTCTGATGGGCACGACGCCATGTGTGGGAACCAGAGTTCGCCGTCTCGCACACTAACCCTTTGATAAGAATACAAAATATAAACGTTTACAGATAATGTAGGGTTAAAGTGCCCTAATTGCTCTCGTGAAGTAAATTTGATCGAAAGATAAATAGTCGTGTCCACATCTCCTTTGTATACCCTCTCGATGTTTAGTTGGAAGGAGATTCGGAGGGGTAATGGCGTGATGTCACAGACGTCCACTAATTGGTGAAAACAGGGTGGCGTGATGTCACGTGAGTTTCCAGAATCGCGTGATTTTCAGGGGAAAAGTGGCGTGATTCTGTGCGCCTAATAACCCGAGGAGGTTGCATTGATGTTTAGGAGGTTAAAGTGGAGTCTGGAGTTCGCTTTGCGTGTTCTTGGATAGGTTTAGAGGAGGGTCTAACTTCTTTTTTGTCGGAAAAGTTATTAATTGGTAGTTTTTTCTGGGATTTCTGGGTTAGGTATTGATGCAAATTAATTTGTTGATAACTATTTCCCGTTGTTCGAGTTTCTTTTGTGTAATTGATCGTTGTTTTGTTGATTTTGAAGTTTTTCCCCTTTTCCTGTGATCTCCTGCTATTTTCCGCGTCTTGAGCCGTCTTCTTTCGTTTTGCTGAATAATTGTTACTAGTGTGGTGCAGAGAAATGTAGGTTTTGTTAATTAATTCGTATGTTTTAGTTGTTTATTGTGGCATCTTGGAGGTCTTAGTTGTTTTGCTGCCTGATTGCGTTTTGGCGTCATCCTGGAGTTCGTTGCTCCCATTGTTAATTTAATGATTATTTGTTTATGCAAATTTGAGATAAATTTGCATAGTGATCTTGCGTTGTTTTTAATTGGAGTGTGAATTTTGGGTGTCGATGAATACTCCAGGTTTTATTATTCAGAATGGCTTATTTTTCACGCATGTTATTTGTTAATTGTTAGGGTTATTAATTTTCCAATTGTCGAGTGGGCCGGGCACAGTGGGCCAGGCCGTGCGGACATTGTCGCGCGTGGCTCGCGGCCTCTGCTGGGGGTCGTCACTCGCGGGTAGGTTGCGGTCCGCGTAGTAGGCTTCGCCCACTGGCCTATTAGATTGATCGCGATTGCGGCGATTTTCGGTGGTTCTCTGCCGTGATGTAGAGGCGCGCGCTCGGCACCTCTCTCTATCTTATTTTGCCCTGCTATCTCTCGGGCTTTCTTGGTTCGTTGATTGTCTTTATTTATTGGTCTAAATAGCAGCATATGAATTTTATTCATATGGTGGAGTATCTTTTAATGTTCCAAGCGGGTTCGGCCGGTTTATTGATTAAAAGTTTTTATTTTATTTTATTTCTTTGGCAATTCCTGATTGCCGGCCGTGCTCGCTTGGTCTTGTGACGTCACGTCGACAGACGTTCCGTCACAACATATATATATATATATGTTGTAACGGAACGTCTCGCGACTGCACCGCTACAAGCACACGAGAATTTTTTGCGACAATTAAACGTTATAAATTCTAATTTTTTTTTCGTTTAAATAATATTCTTTAAATAATAACATTACAACATCAACGTCAATTGTCATGCAACAAATTTTCGAGTGCAAGAGAACCTGAAAATTAGAAAATCCTGAAATAGAATGTAAAATATTCCTTCAATAAGTAAAATAAATCGCCACTATTGAAGGAATATCGTACCAAAATATCACCGCGCCCGCTTCGAAACAAGGCAGAGGACAAGCGAGAGAGATAGCCGCTCCGACGAAGAGCGAGATAGCCCGCTTACCGAGGACAGCTGCGTAGCAAACCGCCAACGCGCTATAGTACGAACATCATAGGCACGCGCTTCTGGACCTCCCAATGAACACTATAACGGCGTACCTGAACGCCGGTAGTATAAGCGGGCAGCGTAATGCTCTACTCGCGGATCGCCACCTTAGGCGACCATCACAGACCATCCTTGCTATAGTGAGAGTCAACGAACTATAGCACATGCCGAGCGATATCGGTACCGTTCACTCTCACTACAATATCTCATGCGCTCTCACTCTCAAAAAGCATATTGCAATTTGTAGTCAAAATAAAGCCCTTAAAAATAAGTGGGACTATTTAAAAAAATAGGTGGATAGCGAAACGACAAAACACAGAAACACCAACAACGGAGAGATATTCAACAATTATGGAATAAATTATCGATTGTTGAATATCTCTTAAATAATAAAACATAACGATAAACATCCACCATGAAACATCTGTAGGGCCGCGACCACCCTATTACTCGTACTTGTCGACATCACAGCACAATTATTTAAACATTCTTAATTTTGAACCTAAAAAGAGAGTGGAAAATAATATTGGTGCATGAGTTAAAACCTTCTTTCAACCTCCTCGGGACCTGCAAATTCGGAAACGTGGTGACAATCGTGACGCAACAACCATCGTTCGATGGTCACGTGGTCGCCACGTACCCCGAATGTGCTGCCATGGGGGGTCTCGCAACTATACCGTTGCACCCCCCCGTCTATCTGAACGAGCCCAGGGTATATAAGCACTGGCGCCGGACGGCTCGAGACTCTTCTTTTCGGCAACTCTTTACGGTTGAGTCACGTACTGCTGCTTCTCAGCACAGTCTAATTTTTGTCTTGTTTTGTGAATAACTGTAACGTAGCGTCCAGAAAGGAGTTCGCTCGAAAGACTCGGTCCCCTGACATTGCGTTCTTGCTATCGAGTCTGAGAGTGTATTATAGGATATCCAGTATATAATTGTCTCCCACGCACAGCGCGCTGGCCGGTATTATATGTCTGCATTAGGGGCACATTTCAAGCTTGGGTCTCCACGCACAGCGTCGTGGCTATCTGTCTTGTAAGTGTGTAACACAAGACTTATTGTACCCAGAGCACTGCGCTTCGGCTGACAATAGCTCTCGCAGACAATTTTGGTAATCTGCTTTGCATACTTGGCAGATTACGCGTACACAGGTGTGCGTTAAGAAAAATCCACCCTTGGGAGAGGGAGACTGTAATCGGTCCTTCTCTTACGTATTAGTGGACCAAACGCACACTTGAAACCCTGCCCGAATTATTGTGATTTTTCACAATACTTCGGATGGTTAGGTGTGCGCGCGTGACCTGTGAATTGTGGGAAGAATAGTGTGCTTCGCCAGTTGCTGTCTCTCTCTAACTCGTTACACTCACGTCGCACTCTTCTCAGAGCACTGGCAAATATTAACGTCATTCTTTTTCGGAAATTAGCCTCGTTCCCTCAGAAGAAGGACAAATAATCGAAAGAATAATTTATTCTATTTTTGGAATTGCTGCGTGCCCTTCTCAGAGCGGGAGGCAGTTCTTGTAAATCGAGTATTTATCCATCCAAAACGAGATAACGAGATGGCGGCAGACGACGAAATAAACTTCGAGGCTAATTTTTGTTTTGTGAAAAGAAAGCGTCGTACAGGCAACGCGATACATACAAACGACAACTGAGTAGGCCTACTCAAAACGTACTTGACGGACGGACAACAGGCTTATTGGGTTTATCTCGTATGCTCAAAACGCAATTTAAGCGAAATTCATGTAACATCGTACGAATTTTGCGCACAATAAATCAATGTGCGGATTTATTGTTATTATATTATTATATTATTATTATATAATTATATTTTTCCTTTACCGTCCTATGATTTCGACAACAGATTACAATAAAAATCTTATGATTTTTCAAGGTTTATCTGTGGATGAGGACATATTCAGCGGAAAACGATCACAGGTGGTGCGAAACACCTGTGATTGTGACAGTCGCGAGCGGTCTGTAGCATATCCGAATATCAGGATATTTTTCATCTATTATCTTTTCATCAAGCCTGACGCTTTATTGCGTTACATAATAATTTCATCTTTTTGCGATTTGAGTGTAAAGCTCCCCACAGCTAAATTCCAATTGCTGTGAGAATTTAGAGTCAGTAAATTAAAATATTTTTTCAGGATATTTTCCTGTGTGCGTAGGTTTAGGTCGCGTTGCGAAAAGCACGAACATCTTATTTTCTCCTTGCAAGTTGAGTGTAAAGCTCCCCACGGCTAAATCTCCACAGCCATGGGAATTTCAATTCATTAAATTGTGAACTAAAATCAGGATCTGCTCCTGCGTACGTAGGATTAAGTCGCGTTGCGAATACGCGAGTATTTTTCGACAAATAGCGAGTTGAATGTAAAGCTCCGTACGGAAGCACTTCCGACCGTACGAATTCAGAGGCATCATATTAAATTTATTTCTCTGGAATTTTTCCGCTTAACGACACTTCGGTTAGGACTCAGGAAGGTGGCGGGTAACCCCATTGTATCCCGGTTGACCTCGTGCTTGGTCAATCCCCCACATCTTTGGCCAAACCGCCTTCCAAAAATCGCTGTTTTTAGAGCGCCGATGATGATGAAGGCAACCTCTCGTCGATAGACCCATGGGAGAGAGAATTAAACCTAATCTGAGGACTAACAAAAATAAATAAACAATAAAAAAATCCCATCCTCTCGCCCCATAGATCGTCCCGGTCCAGTACACGAATCTTGAAATCTGCCACCCACGCGTCGCGGATATTAACATCTAACTAAAACGTCGCTCCGTTTCAGCATAGAATAGAAAAATTTAGATTTTATTGATATTCGCATAAGATTCGCGACATAAAGACGGCATCTGTTAGCTGATCACCGCTGAATGCATAACGCCCGTGCTTTTGCGCAGTGGACTATTGCAAGTAAAATATATATCCAATGAATTCAAGGTAAAATATCTCCTTAAGGTGATGTGCTACACGATCTGAGTCGCCGTGAGTGCCAGAGAGACAGCTGAATCTTCCCGAAGCGTTGTTATCGGCCTCGGTTGATTTTTCAAATAAAAGACGAGAACAATTCTCTGCAAAATTCTAAATCGCAGTGAACCGGTCTCACTTTTTGTTAAAAAAATCAAATAGGAACGAGAACAACGCTTTACAGTTTTCGTTACCGACCGAGCAGTAGCACATCATCTTAAAGCTCTTAAAATAATCTGCCCTTCATACATATAAGTATATATGTTGTGACGTGGCTTTCGTAACGGCTCAGGACAGTCCGTACAACCTCCACCGTCCAAATGTAACGACGCCCGCACTGCCAATCCTACCTTTCGTTGGGCGCCAGGTAATCTATTCTTTTCCCGATTACCAGGGAAACCAGTCCACTTTTCCTGTCTATCGTCCAGCTAGCTGAAAAGGGTGCAGTTCTGGGGGTGGATGCAAAAATAAAATCGAGGCAACACAACCATTCTCTTAGTCAAGAACAACAAGGTACTCTGGAATTTATTGCAGAAAATTGGATCCAAAGAAATCCGATCTCGCGTCAGGATAAATTGACCAACGATCCCTATTTCACAGAATTCGACTCGTGTTCGACACTATCGCGGACTCTAATCGAGAGCGCGTGTACAAGCAAGACTCGAGTCCGACAACTTCACGTGGAAACCGGGAACAGTCGATGAACGAACGCGTCACGCAGTTACTTGGCATTATGTCACGGTCACTAGTACCGAAAAGTGCAGCTCGTGCGCCTACCTTTTTAGCATCATTCCGTAGCCCCGTGCCGGAAAACTCGTCGCCGAACGCCTCGTAGCCTGTCTCGCGTCGGCTTCTCGTCCGAGCGTCGCTCTATCGATCTGGCTCTCGATCGTCGTCTCGATCTATCTCTCGCTCGAGTCCTTTGACTCGGTCCTGGCCTTGATCCCTGCGTTAACTAACTAATTTTCGCGTGACGCTCACTCACCCGCGCGATCCTCGGTGGGGGCATTGACCACGTGTTCGATGGGTCGATTTCTCGATTTCGATTTCGTCGATTTCGAGACTGTACAAAGAAAAATCATAATCCGGCAATATCTCGCTCTGGAATCTCGCGACTTTGGCAGCGAGGAACGACTCGGCGTTCGAAGGATTCTCGGCTCACGCAGCTGCGAGCGTGTATCAGCGCCTCGTCACAATGTATGCCTATGTATATGTATGTATTCGGGGACTTCAATAGAAAAAACGACCGAACACAGCAAAGTGAACGCAATAGAATTCTGAGATCTCTCAAAAATGGGTTTTCAAGGGTTTCTTAATTCCCTTGAGAACCTATTTTTGAGAGATCTTAGAATTCTATTGTGTTCACTTTGTTTTGTTTATATGTATAAAGAGGCAGATTTCTTTAAGAGCTTTTTTTGCATAACGCTGATTGCATAACACACGTGTTTTTGCACAGTCGGCTATCGCGAGTAAAAAATATTGTTAGTTTTATAGTAATAAAGCAACATAATTATAGAATGAACGATATAATTATTGAGACCGAACCGAAAAGGAAACCAAACAAACATCTGACATCCACCATAATGACGAGGAGTTACAGAGTGGCCTTTATACACATAACTACCATGAACAACGATTTGATTACTCTGTACTCCCATTCTTTGATAATGGTAGCAAACAATCGAAAGCAAGTTTCGGTTCGTGACAAACTTATCATGTGACATTGCTTTTGTTAGAAAATCTGCAAGCTGTGCTTCCGACCAAACGTAGATAATTTCGATCAAACCATCTTCGGTACGTTCCCGGATGAAGTGGTACGTTATATCGATATGTTTCGTTTTCTTGTGGTGTTCTGTGTTGTGAACAAGACGAATGGCACTTTGATTGTCGACGTAAAGTGGTGTTGGACTTTTCAAGGTAATATGCAATTCGTGAAACAACATTCGCAGCCAGGATACTTCTTGAGCAGCATCCGATGCAACTATATATTCTGCCTCTGTTGTTGATCGCATGACACATTTCTGTCGGTACAAAGACCAGGTGACTAGACCTTCCGCCACTGTGGTAACATGCCCAGTTGTAGATCGTCTAGTGTCTAGGTCGCCCACAAAATCAGCATCAGAGTATGCAGCGAGATCAGTTTCAGTTCCTTCGTAACGAATTTCAAATTCTCGAGTGTCTTGCAAATATCGTAGTATACATTTTACCGCAGTCCAGTCTACCTTGCCAGGGTTGCTCAGGAAACGACTTGCTCGATTTGTTGCATACATTATGTCTGGCTGTGTCAATATTGCGGCGAACATTAGGCACCCAATAGCTTCTATGTAAGGTATGCTTTTCATTCTTTCCCGATCTTCATCATTGGATGGACTTTGACCTTTGTACAAAGTAGTATTTGGATCTGAAGGAATAGAGCTCGGCTTACAATCTGACATGTTAAATTTATCGAGAACCCGGGAAATATATCCTGATTGGCTGATAGAGATGCTCTTCCTTTCTCGATCGCGTGCTGTTTCGAAACCTACGAAATAATTAGAGCCTCCCACTGTGATGTCGAAACAAGCTTGGAGCTTACTTATAATCAGATCGAGTATTCTCACTTCTTCACACAAGATCAGTCCATCATCCACATAGAGTGCTAAGATCACATTGTGTTCATCAATTCTCGTATGGAACATACATTTGTCCGCACTGAGCTGCTTGAAATCGAATGTTTTCAAAACGGATACAAATTTCTTGTTCCATCAGCGTAGTGACTGTTTGAGGCCGTACAGGCTTTTCTCCAGCTTACATATAAGACTCGAATCATCGTTTATAAATCCTTCAGGTTGTATCATGTATATTTCTTCTTCTAAATCGCTATTTAGAAAGGCAGTCTTTACGTCAAATTGACGAATTTTCAAATCCTTTATTGCGGCTAAAGCAAGCAGTACTCGAATTGTGTCGTATCGTACGACTGGTGAAAACGTTTCGTGATAATCGATTCCATCCTCCTGCGAATATCCCTTCGCGACGAGTCTTGCCTTAAGACGACTAATTGTTCCATCGGGTTTGCTTTTAATTTTGTAGACCCATTTACAGCCAATTTTCTTGCGATTCGAAGGTAGTGGTTGTAGAGTTCATGTTTCATTTTTCATCAACGATTCCATCTCCTCATTCATGGCTTCTTGCCACTGAGCAGCATTCACGTTCTTCAAAGCTTCTTCGTAATTCAGTGGCTCGATGATGGTAGGGGCACATGCTGAATGTGGAACGTATATTTCTGGTGGATGTATCTGGGAACGGTCATGAAGTTTTCGCTTTCCTGATTCTGTGGGGACTAGTATTCTCGGTTCGTTAGTGCTTAATTCTTCGGGTTCTTTAGGGTTTCTTCGTAATTACGAAATGTAATTATGAAATTACATTTCATAATTTGCTGGTCCCTGAACTATTTTACCGTCGTAAAAAATAATCAGATCTTCTTCATCATCTTCTTGCGCTTCATTTGCATCTTCAAGTTCTTCTAGGGGTGGAGCTAATGGTACTTCAATTTCTTCATTTCTCTCTCTTTGGATTTGGACAGTTGTAAAATTTGTTTCTGGAAGATTCAAGTTGCGTTCTGAGTCTTTATCGTATGCTCATTGAAGACTACGTCCTTGGCCACGGTGACCTTCTTACTACGCTCGTCGTACAATTTATAGTTTTTGGTGTAGCCTTCGTATCCAACTACTCGCAATTTTATCGCTTTTGGATCGCATTTTGGCCGAAATTGCTTTGGAACATGAGTATATGCTTTGCTCCAAACTTTCTCATGTGTCCCACAGTGGCTGGTTTTCCAATCCATTTTTTGTATGGAGTCGCTTCGTTGTTAGGCTTGCATGGTCGTCGATTTAGAGTATAAGCAGCGGTATTAACAGCTTCAGTCCAGAGAGAACGTGGAAGATTTGTATCGTTCAAGATCGTGCGTGCGCTCTCGACAATTGACCTGTTATCACGTTCGGCTCTTCCGTTCTGTTACGGGGTGTATGGTGTGCTCGTCTTATGGATGATTCCGGCCTTTCTGAAATGATCCTGAAAGTGAATGTTCACGTACTCACGCCCATTGTCACTTCGGAAGATTTTAATTTTATTGCCCGTTCGTTTTTGTATTATTTTTTCAAACTCGAGATATTTTGAGAAAACATCACTCTTGTTTTTAGTAAAGAACACAAACCGATATGACGTACAATCGTCTTTTAACAAGATAAAATAATTTGCATCTTCAAGAGACGTGGTTGGCATTTTTCTGCAGACATCTGAATGAATATGCTCTTCGGGCTTATTAGCTCGGTCGTTGTTACCTTTGTACAGTTTACGATGAAAATTCCCGTATTAGCACGCCTCACAAAAAAGTCCGTCGAGACTTTTGATTTTTAAACCGGGGATTTTTCCATCAACAGCCATTTTTTTAAAGTCTTGAAAGTTCAGATGCCCCAATCTTGCATGCCATAAAATCGCAGGACTTGTTGTTGCGTCATTAGCTTGTTCTGTTTCTGTCATCTAGAAAATCATTTTATAGCAGGCATTCGGTAGTTCGATTCCAGTGGCGATTTGTTTCTCATTTCGTACTTCGATTTTTGCATAATCGAAAATAACGCGCAGTTTCTTGCTCGTTGCTGCTCCCACTAAAAATAAATTCTTGCCGAGTTTTGTGATGTACAGAGTGTCTTCCAAAGTACGAGGCTCGCAGTGACCATCAACCAACTCCAGAATTCGAACAGAACCGATGCATTCAGCGTACACAATCGAGTTGTCACTGATCTGAATCTTCGTTTCCTTTTCTGTTTGTCTTAAATTGAGGAACCATTCACGGTGAAACGTCATATGTTTCGACGCGGCACTGTCAGCCAGCCATATATCTTCACATTCAGGGGCAGAAATGATCGGCACTCATAGCTTGATTTCTTTTACTGCAGATCGCTGCTCGTGTATCAATTTCAGTCTGGTCCACATTGCAGCTGCACTTTGACACGACATATCTGCTTAAAGATGTTCAAACTCCATTGCCGTAGAAATTATGAGCATTGCTCTTGCATTTTCAGCATTCCAAGTTGTCCTCTCAACTGCATCCTCTAGAGCTTCTGGACGAACTCTCGTTCCGTTGACTATGAAAACCAGACCCTCTGCTTGAAAAACTATTTCTAGTTGATATTTCCACAACTGAAAATTCTTTCCATCGAATTTTTGAATATAAATATTCTTCATTTTTTCCATCGTTCTGCTTCCTCGCTATCTCCTTTAATTTTTTTTTTTTTTTTTTTTAATGTAGCAAACCGTATGTAGCGAACTGTATGTAGAATAAACGATATATTTATTGAGACCAAACCGTTCGTGACAATAAATATATCCAATGAATTCAATGTAAAATATCTCCTTAAAGTGATGTCCTATACCGACTGAGTCGCCGTGAGTGTGAGAGATACAGCTGAATCTTCCCGAAGCGTTGTTCTCGGCCACGGTTGATTTTTCACATAAAAGACGAGAACGATTCACTGCAAAATTCTAAGACGCAGTGAACCTGGGAGTACAATTTTATTGATATACACAAATAAGAACTTTTGTTATTGTTAAAATAATATGTCGTATTTTTACATAAGAGGTCTCAAAAAGTAGCTCTGTGGTTTTACACAGAGCCACTTATTGAGATTATCTGTATAAAAAATGTACCTGACATATTATTTTAATAATTAGTAAAGTGCTAATTATTTATAATCAATTCTTTAAATTGCTCTTAACACAGTTTCACCAGAAATGCATAAATGAATGAAAACACTGCAAAGCGTCCCTAGCAAGTCGTGTATTTGAATCAAAAAATGATTCGTCAATAGCAGGAGTCGAACCCGCTACCTACAGCCTACTTGCCGAGTGCGCTACGTTCTCGGTCACTTGACTCATTGTCAGTCATTAAACATATATTCTTCATAAGCTATCATAAGCTACTGTAGATTTCTTATGAGGAATATATGTGTAATGTTGATAACTAGCCAAGTGACTAAGACCGCAACCCACTCTGCTGATAACTCGTAGGTTGCAGGTTCGAGACCTGCCGTTGACCTTTTTTTTCGACCGCAAAAAAAACGACGTAGGTCGTTTATCAGTGGCACAACATGCTAGGGGTAAAGTTTAATCATGAAAGAAATGTGCTTTAATTGCTCCAACACACGAATTTTCCGAGCTTTTTCGATTATTTTGACCAAAATCTCAGTGGTTTGAACGTTCGAAAAGCCCTCAGTGCTTTTTCGGTAATTTCGTCGGTGTTTGGAATTGCTAGGGATAAATAATATAGCGAACGAATTTAACGTTAAGAATTCTAAGAACGTTTTACAACGTGTTATAGAGAAAGCTTTTAAGACAAATCGTTTACGTTCACCTCGCTTTGTTCGGTCATTTTTTCTATATAAGTCCCTTAAGTCCCAAATTTATACTATTTCCATTTTTCATATGTGTATGGGTAGCTTTGCGGACTGTCCGGAATACAACTGATACACATACGAAGGCAGTTTTGGGGACAGTCCTTGAAACAACCGATACATATAAGTCATGAATCCATGTATGGGTAGCTTTCGGGACAGGTCCCTAAAATTGCCTTTATATAAATAAAAATATTGAAAAATTGTAAATTGGTTTGCAATTTTAACATATAACTATGGGTAGTTTTGGGGACAGACTCGAAAACTACCGATACGCATACGAAGGCAGTTTTGGGGACAGTCCCTGAAACGACCGATACATATAAGTCATAAATCTACGTATGGGTAGCTTTCGGGACAGGTCCCCAAAACTGCCCTTTAAACGTTTTTATTTATATATATGACAATTTTTTTTTTTTTTTTCATGTCCTTTGAAGAGGTCACTCAGAACGGTTTTCCAGACATTTCTGTAACATGAAAATGGGATTTGAAAATGTCCCCAAAACTGCCCCGCTACAAATATATATATATATATTCTGACGAGGCGCTACAGCGCGCCCGCCGCGACGAGCTCCGAATTTTGCACAAGCATACGCTTGCCGTGCCGAGAAATAAAATATAGTGCGACGCTTCGGTTCGCTGCTCGAGCCAACGGTCACACATAGGAAATTAGAGCGGATATACTATAGATTGCGACTCACGAGAACCCACGTGGGGTACCACGCGAAGATACTGGAGAGTCAGCGAGAGAGAACACAACGAATATCGAACAATCACGTAGACGCTCGATATTCGGACGAACTCTCTCCCCCCACTAGGTACCGCGAGAGACCCGGGAAACGTCAGAGCGTTAATCGATAGGAGAGTTACCCTCGGACAATCGAGAGATTTGGTCATGGACACTTGTACAAGATAGACACGGACAGGGAGAAGAGAAGAGTTAGCGAGTGATAGTAGAAAGGAGGACCGGATCGCGTAAAGACAGTAGATAGGAGAAATGGAAGAGAAGGAAAGAATAAAACTCTAACCTAGCGAATTCGACATTCGTTTCGCGCGTGCAGCAGTGTCCATTTGTTACAGCAGGATAGAGTGAAGCAGTGCACGAGCACTGCGAGTGAACTAACAAAGGCTCGAGCGCAAACGCGTGTAGCCGCGAGAGAGAGAGACAGCGAGAGAAAGTCCGGCCACGAGGCACCGGGCGAGACAAAGAAGAAGAACCGCGTGTTAGCGTATCTCGCGAGAAAGCGAGAAGGTAAGCTCACGCGGCACACGCCGTTTAGTTAAAAGTTATGATAATTAATGTCTGGATTGTCGTGTCGTGCCCTCTTGGTTATACCAGCTGTATCGGGGAAAAAGAGGTAAATGCGCGCGTCTAGTTTCCGCGAAACCTGTCGGACTAATGTTAAATGTGAAATTGTTTGCTGTAGATGTTGTGAGAAAAAAGAGTGTCATATTTTTAAAGCGTCGGATTGTTAACTGCTACACCGAGTAATAAACTACGCGTGCGGGAATACCCCGAATTTCATCGTGATTATTGTATTTCTTTATTTTTGTACTGCGTCCCCCGAACTACACCCCCTTTTAGCTAGCCGGAGATGATCGGATATGGTAAGGATTAGACAATAAATTCCCTGGCGATCGGGTGAAATAATTGATCGCCTGGCGCCCATCAGCACGATAGCAGGGAAGTGTGGGAAAGACGATCGGGCGTCGTGATATTTGGGACGAGTGGCTCGACGCTTATTTTCCGAAATTTTAAGTGTACGAGCCCGTCACAATATATATACAGTATGTATCTCGAATATTGGCAAATCTGGATACCGGGTATAGATCTCAACGAGCTGAACAAGACATATTTTTTGGATTTTGGAATTTTTTTTTTTTTTTAGCCGAAATATTAACATTCAAAGTTGGCCAATGAGAAACGAGCTTTAGACAAACAACGGACGTCGCTCCAATAATCGGTCTACTGTGCATAGACTCACACCCAGAAGGATTCCGATATACGGGTGACACCGATTTAAGGAGTAAAGAAAATTCGGCTAATCAAATTAATAAACGATAAATTATTCAGTAGACTGGAGTTACAAACGGTATCCACGCAAACCTTGTAGGGTAACCAATTGGGGTGTTCCTCGTGCACGTCATAGTGTCAGTAGTCCACGTACATCGCCGCATAGTCTCAGGAGTCCAGGTCGATCGAACCGTAATTTCGGTAATCGAGGTTGATCGCTCGATAGTTACAGCCGTCTAGGTTCATCGCTTCATAGTTTTTGTTGTCCAGGTCAATTACTCTGTAATTTTTGTTGTCCAGCTCAATTTCTCTGTAGTTTTAGCGGTCCAGGTTCATCGCCTCATAATTTCAGGAGTCTAGGTTCATTGCTCCATAGTTTCGGTAGTCCAGGTCGATCGCTCCATAGTTTCGGCGGTCTAGGTTCATCGCTTCACAGTTTTTGTTGTTCAGGTCAATTACTCCGTAAGTTTTGTTATCCAGCTCGATTTCTCCGTAGTTTTGGTAGTCTCGGTGAATTTCTCCGTAGTTTAGGTAGTCTAGGTGAATTCGCTCTGTAGTTTTAGCTTCTTGGCCAGATCGAGAAGGCCCGGCAGCTCAAGTTCGCCGCCTTCAAAACCTGCGAAGAGGGCCTGAGGAACGGCATCGCCACGCTATTCAAGACCGTCGACAAGGTCGGCGAGGCCACGTCTAGCTCGACCATCGTTGGGAATCTGCTGGATCTTCTCGTCATCATCCAGGTTTTCCAAATTCGTCGGAATCTCCAGAATCTTTCACCACCCGAGGAGAATTGGATACCGGTCACGGGGCCGCAAGGGACCGTGCTAAACGCCGCCGCTGTCGGAGGGTCAGCAGTCGCAGGCGGTGTGGTATCGCAAGGTCGGTCCGTGCCGTCCAACCAGTGAGTTGTACTTTTCATTTTTTCTTCAAACGCAAAAGAGAAGAGGAAAAATGGGGAAACGACCGTTCAAACGGTAAAGTTTTCCCCGATCCGCGAAGATCGAACTGATTTCCTTTTTTCCTTTAAGGCGGAGATGAAATAAAATTGAAATATTTGCTTTCGATGTCCTTTGACAAAGGACCGACAGACAAGCTTTCGATTATTCGATAAAACGGCCATATTTTCTTATACTGTAAATAGGAAATTGCAAAGAGACGGATTTTACGATGTTTTGCCACCTCGGAAGAGCGGAGGTTGATTTAAAATCGCCGTGCGTACTTTCTGAAGGCACGTCGTACGATTATCGGGTTTTTGGGTTTTTCGGTGCTAATCAGGATGCTCTTTTCTCGTGAACTAGTATTTTTTTGTCTTTTTATTTTTTGAATTAAAAGACCCGATAATACCTCACATTTTCATAATTATGATTTTTGGCCCAAACAAGATGCAACATTTTATTATGTTATTCTTCAAGAGAAAAAAAACAATTCATAAAAAGCCAAGAGAAACCCTCTTGACATGAATTTCAAGAGGGTTTCCGCGACAAAAAAAAAGTTGTTACGTAGGCTTTGTCCACTGATTTGTCCACTATCATCGGGTTAGCATCCGGACTGAAGAAATGACAAATGCACCAATGAACTTCCTTTCCGAAAAAAGAAACCAGGATTCGTACCTGAAGCTTTATCATTATAATTTTTTTTAGTCCCAACGTGTTTCCAAAGGACTTTGGCCGCGCTCGCAATTTACACACTACCGGGGTCGGAAGCTGGTTCAAGAAATACCAAACACACCATTGAATTTGCTGTCCGCCCCAAACACTAAAGTTGATACCTAAGACTACTATCACCATCATTTTTTTTGTATCCCCTACACGTTGCCAGGTGAATTCTGCCACGATCGTAATTAATGCACCATCGTGGCCATAACTCGTTACCAAAAAGAGAAACTGCACCATTGAATTTGCTTTCCGCATTGAAAAAACAAAGTATTTGCCTAAGACGTTATAATTTTTTTTTTTTCATTCTCGACACGTTGCCAGGTGTATTCAGCCATGTTCGTGATTTATCCTCCATCGCGGTCATACCTCGTTGCCAAAATTATCAACTACACCATTGAATTTGCCTTCCGAATTGAAAAAACAAAGTTGGTGCCTAAGACTTGATAATTATAATTTTTTTCATTCCCGACACGTTGCTAGGTGAATTCAACCGAGCTCGTGATTTATCCTTCATCGGGGTCATAAATCGTTGTCAAAATTAGCAACTGCACCATTGAATTTACTTTCCGTATTGAAAAAACTTTAAAAAAAGCAAAGTTGGTGCCTAAGACTTTATAATTATATTTTTTTTTCTCCTTGCACGTTTCCTGATGAATTCAGCCGCCCTCTCTATTTATTCACCATCGAAGTCGTAACTCGTTATCAAAAATTATTTAAATACATTGAGTGAACTTGAAAATTTTATTATGAATTTCATTTCAATTGTTCACATATCGACAAAAAATAAACCGCCCCCGCTTCAGTAGTAGCGGATTGTCCATTCTTCTTTAAAGAAAAAGGCTATGAGCGTCGATAGATACGAACTAAAGTACCGTTCCTTGAGGATTAGGTCATATCCGCTCACGTTTCTTCGGCCGTTCTGCATCACTACCTGAACATAATAACAATTTCACATTATACCATTCTGCGCCGTATTCCCTAACTTTATAAGGATTACTCTCGAAAAAGAACGAAGTACATACCTCTACTATTTTGGCCATCTCTGTCCATTTCTCTTCACAGTCTAACGCTGAGAATCCTTATTATGAGCATCAGTATAACATTATACAAGACATAAAAAAATAAAATATTTATCCTGGTCTTGATAAATTACAAATATAAAATATATTTCCTACCGCCTGTAGACCCTTGCCTGTCGATCGCCGTCCCGAGGTATGGAAACCTATCGTCACTCTCGATCCTCAAACTGATCAGCCTCCGTTCCCAAGTGGTGGTCCCTGATTATACAAATTTAATGATAACAAATATTAGTATAAACATTATTTATATGTATATTTATTTATATTATAATTGCTCACACATTGCTTGACTACTTTCCATGACGTGACCGTACTTCAACGTGAAGTAATCTGAAAAATATCACCTGTGCGTGCCGTCAAACTGAAATCCATACAATTTACGATCATTCACTATCGTAGCTCGATTCTTTTTAACAACGTTGATCCTCTGGTAATCAAATTCTTTAATCATTCTGTCTCAACGAGACTTCGCGATGGACTATACTGTTCAAGAGTATCACGACCTGGTGGCATGTTACGGTTGGGCCAACGGAAATGGACTTCTTGCTGCTCACCGTTATCGGGAGCTTTATCAAAACCGGGATCGTTTCTCAAGCGGAAGAGTAATTGCAAATGCATATAGACGGGCGCATGAAGGCAACATAATACCTCACCGCGGCGAGATGGTGGGCCAGCTGTGATACAGCGAAATGCAGACCGAGAGGAAAACGTCCTACAGTTGTTCGAAGATGAACCACATACGAGCTCGCGCGTGGTGGTTCGACGACTTGGCATGTCGCATTCGTATACGGTGCCAGAATCACCAGGAGTAACGAACTCAACCCGTACCACCTTAATCCGGTACAGGTACTGCGCAAAGGAGATTCTCAGCGTCGCTTAGCGTTCTGACGATGGCTCGTGAAGCGTCACGAAAGAGACCCTCACTTCCTGGAACAAATTTTATTTACGGACGAATCGAAATTCGATCAAACCGGCGTGCGGAATTGTCACAATGAACATTATTATTCGTATGATAATCCCCATGCTGAGAGTGTGCGCACTCATCAAATTCGGTATTCCATAAACCTCTGGGGGGGGGGATACTCGGAATACAACTCGTAAGTAATCGTTCTTGCACTTTTCTACTTTCTAGTAGTAATAGTTTTAAACAATATCCGTTACGTATTGACGCGGCAGATTGGGCTCTGCGAACTTCCAGCTCGCGTAACAGGAGACGATTATCTGGAATTGCTACGAAATGATCTTCCCATTTTGCTGGAGGATGTACCCTTGGAAGTCAGGCGTTATATGTGACTTCAACATGACGGGGCGCCGGCGCACTACCACATCATGGTCCACCATTATCTGGACGAATATTTTCCGGATCGTTGGATTGGTCGAGGTGGCGCGGTCAACTGGCCAGCTCGCCCTCCGGATTTTAATCCATTGGATTTTTTCCTCTGGGGACATTATAAAGCCGTGATTTACGGTCGAACGCTTCCTGAGAATCAGGAAGATTTGATACAGCGAATCCAAGATGCCTCGACTTCAGTCTCGGTGGAAATCCTGAGTCGTTGCCAAGAAAACATGATTAAGCGCGCACAAACGTGCATAGATGCCGAAGGAGGCCACTTCGAACAGCTATTGTAAACAACGGTGCGTCTGGCAGTCACAACAGATTTTCATTACATTAAAAACATTCGTGATAAATAAACGTTATATCCTCATCAATGCATTTAAAAAGCGTTTTATTTCAGTCTTCAAGTAAACAGTTCTTATTCTTTCTTTTCTTCTTCTTACTTATAAGTAAAGATTCAAAAATTTCGCGCGATGTAGTTCGCCAAACAATGGGGCAAAGAGCCGCATCGTTTGACTCGTTATAACCGTAGCCTAAATAAATTGAGGAATCGTTTCTGTTATAGACCTCGTGCTAGTTGCGCAGATAATGCGCGCTCATAACTACTTTGGTTTTTCAATACAGAATTCAATAGTGCATTTGCTATTTCTTGAAACAGGTTGCTACACCGATAGTGGAAAAATAGCGAGCGCGGCTGAATTCACATGGTAACGTGTCGAGAATGAAAAAAAATATTATAATTATAAAGTCTTAGGTACCAACTTTGAATTTTAATGTATTTTTCAATGCGGAAAGCAAATGCAATGGTGAAGTTGCTAATTTCGGCAACGATTTATGATTCCGATGGAGGACAAATCACGAACGCGGTTGGATTCACCTGGCAACGTGTCGGAAATGAAAAGAAATTATAATTATAAAGTCTTAGGCACCAACTTTGTTTTTTCAATGCGGAAAGCAAATTCAATGGTGCAGTTGCTCTTTTTGGCAACGAGTTATGACCCCGATGGTGGATAAATCACGATCGCTGTTGAATTCACCTGGAAACGTGGAGGAATGAAAAGAATTATAATTATAAAGTCTTAGGCACCAACTTTGTTTTTTCAATGCAGAAAGCAAATTCAAAGGTGCAGTTGCTCTTTTTGGCAACGAGTTACGACCACGATGGTGCATTAATTACGAGCGCGGCAGAATTCACCTGGCAACGTATCGGGAATGAAAAAAAAATTATAATTATAAAGTGTTAGGCACCAACTTTGAATTTTCAAGTATGGAGCAATTAGAGCGAACTAAATAAAAACCAGGAAATCGAAATATGTTTGAAACTTTCCTGTATAGGAATGTCGATAACATCAGAATCTTCGACACCGATGTCTCAGACCCCGAGCACGCGTGTCAAAAATTTCATCTATAAGAATTAGGTCGATACAAAGAAGCTTAACAACAATAATGTTATAATGTTAAAGTCTTAAGTACCAATTTCAATTTCCTTTTATGCTGAAAGCAAGTTCAATGGTGTGGAAATGGCAAGTGCACCTTGAATTAACTTTACGCATCGAATAGTCAAAATTAATACTTTATCATTATAATTTTTTTTATTCACTACACGTCGCCAATTGAATGCAGCCGTTCTCGCAATTTATCCACTACTGGGGTCGTAATCTGTAGCCTACATTAGCAAATGCACCAATGAATTTGCTCTGATTTATTTTATTTTATAAAATTGACTGCTGTCTGTAAGCGACTGAACCGCGACTCACTACTTGAGTTGACTGTACATCAAGCGTCGGGCCGAACGCCATTCGGACATCTTCGTGCGCTCTCGGGAACGAGGCTACCTGCGCGGTGCCGAGCACTGAATAAAAGTATGAGCGCGCATTATCTGCGCGACAAACACGAGGTCGAGAACAGCAACGATTCTTGAATTTATATAGACTTGTCTCTCTTCCGTATACCGTTTTACTCGTAACCGTGTTCCTCCAACATAAAGAAGCAAAACTTTAAATATCATGAAAACAAACAGATTTCATTACATAAATAGATGGGAGTCCCCTGCACGCTGTGTTTGCCACATAAAAAATGCATGCGCACGCACCTGGTCCACATCAAACTATGCGGAGCGAACTACAACGCGCGAAATATTTGAACTTTCACTTATGAGTAAGAAGAAGAAAAGAAAGATTAAGAACTGTTTACTTGAACACTGAAATAAGGCCTTTTTTAAATGCAAAATCACATTCGTGAGGATATGACTAGAGATGTGAAAATACCTGTATTTTTATTTTCGGTAAAATGACCGTGAAAATACGGTATATTTACCGTCTTTTACCGTCATTTTTTTCTACAAACTTTGTGTTGTGAAAAGACGGTCACGACAATTGTTCGTAAATTTGACCGGTCACACTTTTCTTTTTGTAAATTTACCGTAAAAAATGGTAAACTTCGTCTATATAGTTGGGAAAAGACCAGTAACAAATTTTTTGGTAAAATTACCGCAACACTTTTTCGTAAATTCACCGTATCTTGAGATCTTAAATCACCGTCAGACTACATGATTTTATTGCCAATGTAGTAATTTTAAAAGCGGTCACGTACCGTTTTTACGGTAAAAATACGGTAAAATTACCGGTCATATTTACCGATTACATCTCTAGATATGACATTTATTTGTCACTAACGTTTGCAACGTTCAGGCAATGAAACAATCTCAGAATGTTCCATATCTCAGAATGGAACATTCTGAAAAAATTCATACGTATAGATATTTATTAGAGATATATTTATTTTTCGCTAATTCACCAACGATCAGCACCAATCGGATTATGACCCGGCCAAGAATTTCAGGAGTTCGAAATAAATCGGAATGCCAATGAGCAATTCTGTTTTTCAATTCGATAACGATACGTCTGCGAATTTTTCATTGCGAAAATTTCTTTCCGTCTTTGACCTCTGTGGACAGTCTTTATTATTCGTCTGCGCCCACATTCAAATTTGCCGCCAACGCCGCTGTCATTGCGTTCGAAGGTTGGCAGCGCCACCTGCGGGTCACAATATATATCGTCGTGCATTTGTTGTAGTTCTCGTTAAATGACTCCCTCGAGTCACCCTTCCGTTAAGTTACCGTATAGCTGAAGATAAATTTGTATCAGAGATGAGTAGGGAGATGCACAACGCTCGGGTTTTAGGCGATACCATTTCGATGGCGCTAAATCGTAGCGGCGAGCTCGGAAGCTCGATTTTGTGATCATCGCCTCTGGCGATATTACAGATTCCCGTGTACCCGGGGCGAACGTGATCACCGTTCCGGCTGGTATTACAGGCTGGATAATCACGAACGTCCGGCCTGGTGGGGAGGACTTCTTCTCCGCCGCTCGCTTCTTGTAAAGTCAGAGGCCGGGCTCCTTTGGGCTCCCTTGCCGCGGATGGATGTTATTTTTGATTTTCCTTTTTATCTAGCAGCCTACCAGCAAATCTGTGCGCACTGCGACGTGCACCTCATACCAGATTAATCGCCAAGGTATAGCGTAAATGCGAGAAAAATTAAAATTCTTGATCGGCAAGCGAGCGCGTAACTTTTGTACGACTTTCGTATCATCTGTCTAAGAGCGAACGTTTGGCCGTGAGCCTTTAGGCACTTCCTTTTGCCAGAAGGGTCCAAGGTTCGAGAGCGAATAATATTTTTTTTTGTTTTTGTTTTTTTTTTACGTACAAGTCTAAGCTAATTATGCACACCGACTATCCCTACATTAGTTTTTATGGGAATTCGCAGTTTTTTTGTAACATAGAAATATATTGCTCAAATCCGGGGCAGTCCTATAACAACAAAGATTATACATATGCTTATCGTATATGAATAGTGACGACAAAAAAACGCCGATACGATCGAGAAAGGCTAAAAGAGAAAACTTGAACCTTTCTTGATCGTTTCGGCGTTTTTTTTTTGCTTTCAAAAAAAAAAAAAAAAAAAAAAATTAACCCTCCTCGGAATCGAAACCCGTACCGTCCGAATGTGAATCTGACATGCTACCGACTCAGCCAAACCACTCTAATCTACGATACATTCAGTCGAAATCGTACGCACTGTAACGCGGCAATTTTACCGCGTTGCAATAAGGGCATCGTCCTCGCACCTCGAAGGCTCGGCGGCGATCACGTAGGGTTGTTAGAGGAAAATTAAGACTATTATTAATTATTTGGTATGTTATTTTTTTTTATGTAAAATATTCCCGAGGAAAGAGAGAGAGATAAGAGTCAGCCAACCGGAAGGAAAGAGGGAACAAACGTCCCGCGAGTAAATCAGCTCGCTTGCCATATGGACGAGAAGCTCCAACCACCTACATCGCCGGTCAACGCATGGGAAATCAGCGCACTCTTTAATACACCAGAATAATCCGAGCAGAGTTGCTCGGAAAAAGGACTTCGCGTGTGGTCGGTAGCGCACCGTACTGCCGAACCTTGACACGCAATAGAAAATACGAATTTGATATCTTAATTCGCCAAGCGAGGCGCCAGGTCCCGTCTCAGGTAAAGAGAGCGCGTAAGCGATTCCCCCGATTAGGCAAAATTTGAATATCTACGGGTGGGGAGCAAAGTCCGAGAGAGCGAGAGCACGCTAATGCTCGAGGCTTTTTCTTGGGATTGTTCGAGGTGCGAGGACGTCCCGTGTCTGTTGTGGAGATCTTCCCCGATAAAGACCGCCTTTTGTCCCGTGGACATATTCTGGATTTTTGGTTGAGGGAGGAAAAGGATTGGCTTCTTGTTCGGTAAGACTTTAATACTTTCTCTGGTCTCGGTAAATATTATGTTCAGATTTTGTGCGTGAAAAATTTTAAAATATTGATATATAGTAGAGTTTGGCCGTGCCGGAATCGTCGTTTCGTCCGCGTGGAGATCTAGTCGCGAGAGTTTGTACCGTTAAGCGCTGTTCGTCCCGCGTCTCGTTCGTGATTTCGGGCTTCGAGTCATTATTAAAGAATTGTTTTATTCGAAATAAGTAATTTTCTTTTGCCATTAAAATAAACCGTGATTTTCATTAGTCGAATTTTGTGAACGTGAATCGCCCTTGAGCCCGTGTCCTTGGAAAAGCCATAGGTTAAGCCGTGTCGTTGTATGTGAGTGAGTTGTCTTCGTCCCGTAAGTGTTTTGGTAGGGAGAGTGAGGCAATAGCCACATTACAGGGCATCGGAAATATTTCTTTATTGGTTATTTTTTTGGAATTATATTTTTTATTACGAACTGACCGAAATATAAAAAAAATGTAATACGGATCGAGTGCCGTGAATTGGATTTAGCGCGGCCGTCCCGAAACATTTTTTTTATCTTTTTTTCTTGTTGTTATTGAATTTATTGATAATCATAAAAGGGTGTATTAGGGATTGATTGTCGCGAGTATAGTATGTTTGAGAAATTCGCGGCCGTCCCGAGGCATTACTTTTGTCGAAGGAATTTAGAATTATATTGTTATTTGCTACTTTATTGTTGGAGTACTAGCGAGCGAGTAATTGTGGAAATATTGTGACCACGAACAAGAGGTATTTTTACGGGATATTTTAAGTTAAATATTGTCGAGCTTTGAAGTGGAGATTTTAATAAACTATTAGATTTTGTGAGTCCCGTACACCGTGTTAATTTTGATTTTGTGTTTTGTCCTTTTTGTTATTTGAAAGTATCTCAGGAGCCTTACCCCCCCACTCTACGTAAAAAATAGCTGCAGTTAGCCTGGGCTGGCAATTGTCACGTTACATCGTTGCTTCTCTCCCGGCGCGAAAGCGCCTGGCGCCCTGTTCTTCGGAACGAAACAAAAGGGAGAGAGGTAACTGACAATTTAGATTGTGGCGTTTGGGATTTTTCATCGCGTTGGGAAAAATAGCGTTACAGCACTTATCCGCTATGAATGTCAATTAAAAAAAAATGCCGAAACGATCAAGAAAAGCTCAAAGTGAAACTTTGAAATTTTCTTGATCGTTTCGGCATTTTTTTTCAACGCGTTTTTTTTTTTATTAATATCTTTTTACACATATATTTGGGATATCAGGATACTGTACGAAGAAAATAATTACGTAATTTTTGTTTTTAGCATTTTTATTGTTTAAACATAAAATAGTATATAGTAAAGTATGTATATATATATATATAATATTTTTTCTCTCTTAATAACTCTCTGCAAGTGCTTTTCTAGCATAATAAATCAAATTGCTCGTGTTCTTGTGTGATGCTGATCTGTTATGTTAAAAGAACACTTGCAGGGAGTTATGAAGCGGACGAAAAGAAAAATTGGTCAAAACAATTGTTAAGAAGAGGAACTGAACTCGTATCGGTCGAACCGTAATCCAAGAGGCCAGTCACCCGACCACGTCACTCTCACTCGAGATATAATGCTTTTACGCTATAAATATTTTTTTATAGGGTGTCGGAAAAAAAGCCGAATCGATTGAGAAAGGCTCAAACAGGAAGTTTGAGTCGTTCTCAATCGCCGAAACAAACAATTCGGAAAGACTCAAACTTCCTGTTTGAGCCTTTCTCAATCGTCTCGACGTTCCTTTTTCATTCATTTTTTATTATTAGCGATTTTATATAATAACCCTCGAAAGGCAATACTGTTGATTATTTGGCCGAGTGCACTATCTGAATGCACTCGTTTTCAGGGGACACCACGAGAAGGCAATCAACTTTACCCCCCGTTAGCTCCAAAAGCCTCCGTCGCGAAGACGGGACGTTGTTGAGGATATGTGATCCACAACAGCGCAGCTCATGGAACGATTATTCGAAGCGCAGCTTGAAAAGCCTCTGCTTACGCACGGGAACACATGAGACAATTCAAAATGATTTGTAACAGTGCAGCTCCAAGAGCCTCCGATTGCAGACAGGCGCGACTTCAATAACCATTGGTTGAACAATTTCAACACTCTGAGTTTGTAACGAATTATCCATATTGAGATGCAGCTCAGTGAGCCTCTGTAAACAATCGGGAACAGCTTTGAAGACACAAAAGATCGATCAAAGTGCAGCTCGAAAAGCCTCCGATTGCGCACAAGCGCGAGCTCAACACTTATCGTTAAAACAAACTCACAAACCTTGCAGCTTTTTTAACTTCTGGTTCGGCTTGCGTTGCGATGCAGCGTAGCGAGCTACTTGCTTCGCGCGATTATTGTATTTTGTCTGAGCAAATACTTTGACTGTGACCAAAAAGTGCAAATGCTGCATTCGATGATCTTTGCAGGGATGATTTTTATCGTACCACTGAGGATACGATGAAGCTGTGGCCAACACGACATCACTCGTAATTTTTTGTACGAGTTTTTCACAGTGCCAGTGTTTTTCCCAAAGTTTGGAGTAAGCCTGCAGCTGGGCTTCTACAATTTGTGTAAATTGCTCCGTTGGATGCTTCAATTTTGTCGCCTTTGGCGCATCGACATCGAGGTTTTCGTACTCTCGAAACTCGATATACATTTCTTCTGGTGAAGCATCATCCATGGGGATTTTCAGGATGTCTGCGGTACAAGAGTCACATGGTTTTTTTTTTCAAATTGCGATGCGCAATATAGCCAGCGAAAAACGCGATTGCATTCTTCTCGTAGAAGCTGAGATCGTTGGCAGTGGTAGCTTCACTTTGCTGTTCCTCAGTAAACCACTCAATAATTTCCGAATCAGTGGAAATATCGACATTTGAGTCATCTTCGTCGTGCTCAACGGGATTGACCCTCAAATCGTCCGCATCCTCAAATGCTCTTGTAACGGCACTAGACGGATTCAGAAGTGCATTTCCTTCGGGACACTGGGTATTGCCGAGGTCTGTCGTACCAATATATCCAGTTGACAGGATATGCCTAATGGTCAATCGGACCATCCTCGCCGTTGGGTTGGGATTGAATCCCCCGCGTCCTCGTAATTTCGAAAAAAAATGTTCGACCGAATCTTGATTGCAAAGCGCCGCTGCGAGTTCAAACTCGGGATACTCTTCCTTGATTGAGTGATACGTCATTAAAATCGACTTCACTGTCAACGGCAACCCTATCAGGCAAGGAATTTTACATGAGCGTGCGGTGGGTTTGGCCACTACACTCCAGCTAGAAGCCCAATCGATGAATTCGACCAAAGTTTCTTCGATCCTGGGATTTCGATCTGAGAGAGGTCGTTTCGCGGGATTGTAGAAAAACAATCGATATGCATTGCACGCATCGATGACGATGTTCATTCTCTCAGCAAATGCAGCAGATGCTCTCCAAGTCTGGCTGCTCAAGCTTTTGAAAAGCTCGCTTCACATTCATAGCCTCGAAACTTGATGGCTCTATATGAGACGATGTGATATGCGAAAGCAATCTGGACGTAGTTTTTGTGCTGTCGTAAGTCCACGTATCTACAAAGTCCGCGTATGCAGCAACGACTTGCCCATGACTATAGAGCACCTTGTGTGTTCTGAGCGTGCTCAGTAAACGCTTTATCAAATGCGGGAAATCATATGAGGCGAAGTACTCTCGACCTGCACAATGGAAGGAAGGAGTTGCCGTGTCGTGTACGCCAAGTGCAGATGAATAAAGCGATTGGTTGGACGGTCCTTGATCATACGTAGTCAGCACAACGTTCGCTCCGACTTCCCTAAGTTTCATCAAACATTGCTCCAAAAGCTCATGCATCTCTGTCGTGCTCATTCCATTTCCTGTCAGGAAATAGGCGATGTGTTGGCGCCACGGATTTTTTGCGTTCAAAGAATCCAAACAAAAAACGAACACGTAGCGAGCTCGTTCGTTGCGGCGACCGAGCGATCCAAGATCTACAAGTCCTTCGATGCAATCAAACTTCACGGAATATTCTTCGAAGTTCTTCACGGTCATCTCGTCCCATTTCAGACAGCAGATCCTTTCAACAGGTGGTAACTGTTCCAGCTTCGTTCTCAATTTGTCGAAGATTTCCGAAATTAAGGCAGGTCTAATATCAATTTCAGATATCCACGACCTTACAGTGCTTACCGATGGAAAGCGGCACCCAGCTTTTTGTAATCGTTTATACGCTGTTGCTGAATAATAAAAGAGCTGCTTCGCCAAATCTTTTTCATCTTCTGCAAACGGAGCGTTCTTACGGTGCACCTGCAATTTCACCATCGCTCTCGCTGCTGGTTCGATACAATTCCTTTCATCGAGGAATTCATCAACAGTTTTCTTGCATTTTCTCTGCAAATTCTCATTTTGCTTTACAGCGCGTTTCAGTCGTATCTTTAGTTGCCTGATCCGTTTGGAATATTCCTCAACCTTCGCTACCAGTTGAGCTCGACTCAAATTCCGACTACGCTGCTTTCGTTCGACTGATGTCTTTATATTATGATTTCTCGAGGTCTTTGTGAGCTCTGGCTCGATAGCGGTCCATGACATCTCTTCATCATCCGAAGCTTCAAACGAAAGCTCAGCAGGCTTTTTATACCGGCGTATCGTTAAAGTCGGGTCAAAGACCACGTCCATTTCCCTTGTATCCATCAAATTTTCCGGCTGTGCAGGAGCCATTGCGACCTCAATGGCGGACACCTTGTCCCTTTGAGCCTCTTGAAGTGGCTCTGCCTGCATGTTAGAAGATACAATACTTGGACTTGTACTTACCAAACTGCTCGGACCTGTCTCGTGATTGTTGTCCATATCCTCCCGTACGAAAAATGGGACGCGAACAGCATCGCGTTTCAATTTGCCATTTGCATTAATGCAGCTTGGATCAAAATGTGCAGCGCATAAACCTGCATTACGAAGAGTGGCAGTAGTCCAAGTCTTCAAATGGGGATTTCCTGTTATCAAATAGTTTAAAAGTTATTCTATCCTGAAAATTACCTCCAATACAGTGCTCTACATAACGATACCCCCTTAAGTATGAAAAGAAGGTGTAATTTGAAATTCAATTCTAACGTATCAGACGTGCCAATGGTGTTTGGGCTTTGGTTTATGATCTTTAATATATTTAAAATACTGATATTTAATATTTGTTACGCTAAGCTCAATACATAGAAAGTTGACGCGTTTCTTAAAGACAATACCATAGGGAGAGGGATAGAGTAAGATGAGAATACAAGTAAGATACGCCAAGAATTTTTAACATTTTGCAATGAGATCAAAGACTGACAAATTGCAGCTAAAAAAAAAAAATTGGAACAAAGACATTGTCAGATTGCTTCCTCAAGAAGCTTTGTTTTGTCATTAGTTAATTCAATTTTTACTTCAAATGTTAATAATAGTCACGTTCGCAAACTGAGCCCAGCCCAGTTTGGAGGTTATGGTACCCAGGGTACAATAATAGTTACGTTCACAAAAACTAGAAAATTAGTACTAAATTCAACACCAAAACATGGCCTCGACCCTTGCATGTTCAAGCTGCAAGCAACCAGGTACTAGCGGAAAGCCTCTCGCTGTGTTATGTGACGGGTGCCAAAAACCGTTTCATGCAGCGTGCACCAAACTCACAGCATCTGAAATTAAAGTTATAGAGCTAAAAAAGAGGTTCATGATATTCTACTGCGAAAGGTGTAGTGGTATCATGGAATGTGTCCCTGCGTTATACAGGACCGTACGATCCATAGCGAGTGAGCACCAAGAGCTGAAAATTACTGTCGGTGACCTAGAGGAGAACCAGCCACGCTACGAGGAGGTTGCAAAGGACTTAGAGAACTTGAAACAAGAAGTAGAAATAGTCAAAGCAAATTATATAACAAAGGAGAATTTTGACACTGCGGTAAGTGACATACACTCCGACATAGCTGCTATAAAGGAAACTGTTTCAGATTTCAAGGCAGCGATCGAGGCAAATACGAAGTCAATAAACTTCCTTGGGAAAATAAAAGCTGACATAAATCGTATCTCGGAATCAGTGGAGGCAATTAATAATCCAAATAAAATAGCTCTCGAGATGGAGAAATACCACGAGGAGCAAGAAGAGAGGAAACGGCGAGCCAGAAACATAATTCTATTTGGTATCGCAGAGCAGTCCGAAGGGCCAATATCTGGAAGAGCAGCGAAGGACCACGCAGTGGTCCTGGAAATATTGAGCCAAATCACGGACAAGGACCTCACAAACATAACATCACGCCGTCTTGGAAAATACCGAGAAAACAATTGTCGTCCGATTGTAATTGTTTTGGACTCCGAAGCTGAAGTCCAAAAAATACTGCAAAACAAACGTAAGTACGGCGGAGCCGGAGTGTTAAGCGCCGACCGTACAGAGGAGCAAAGGAATCGCTATGCGGAAGCAAAACGGAAATTGGCAAAGGAATCCAGGGAAAATCCAGCGACGGACAAAAGAATAATATACAGGAATGGAAATCCAACGATAATCGAGAACAAGCGCCCAACACGTGTACCAAAAAACTAACTCATGGGAAAAACGCGAATCTCACGTTCTACTATCAAAATGTCCGAGGCCTTCGAACAAAATTAAAATCCCTACGGGAGGCCATTCCAACGGCCACAACAAATTACGATATCTTGATCTTGACAGAAACATGGCTGCACGAAGGAGTACTCGACGCGGAACTGGGGCTCAAAAATTACATGATTTTCCGGAAAGACAGGTCTCCCAACTACGGCCTTGGGAGCAGAGGAGGGGGCGTCTTAATCGCAGTAAAAAACACAATACAATGCGCGAGATACGTGATCGAAGATGAGTCGACTGAGCAGATATTCGTTAGTGTAAAAATCGGAGCCTTGCGATGCATAGTTTCTGCGGGATACTTTCCTCCATCTTCAAGCACAATACCATACGAAAAGCATGTCGAGACAATAAATAATCTAGCTGAGGCGCATCCGGACCACACAATAATCCTGGCGGGGGACTATAATCTTGTAAAAACTCTCTGGATTGACACTGGAAACGAAGTCATCTGCGATGCATCACAGGCGGATGCTGGAACCCGAGAAAAATCAGAAGTGCTCGCCGACGGGCTTGCTTTCCACGGACTGGACCAAAGATCTAAAACCGGAAACTCATACGGGAACGTGTTGGATCTCGTGTTCACGCAAAATCCAGTGGAAGTCTCGCCAGTACAGGACCCCATTATAGAGGAGGATGCTCTCTTCCACAGGGCCATATCGTTTGAAATGCAATACGAAAGCCTGAATTCCGTAGATTACGTGGACTGCAACTTCGATTTCAGGAACGCCGACACGGACGCCATAAGCGCGAAAATGTTGTCGTACGACTGGCCCTCCCTGCTTAAAGGCTTGTCACCAGATCAGGCGACCACCGTGTTCTACGGATTGCTATACGAGTCAATGGAAACGTCAATACCGGTGAAAATACAAGTAAACTCGGATAAACCTCCCTGGATTACGAAAGAGCTAAGCCACCTGGTAGTAAGAAAAAAGATAGCACACAAAGCGTTTAAATCTGCACGAACTCAAAATAATTACAATGTTTTCAGTCGTCTAAGAGCACAATGCAAACGCCTTACGGAAAACTGCTACACCAACTACGTATCCTCGATTGAAAACCAAATACCATCAAACATCAAAGCCTTCTGGCGATTTATAAACGCACGTCGAACCGATCGTGGCCTTCCTTCAATTATGACACACGAGAACAAAGAAGCGTCGAGTGGACAAGAAATAGTGGACATCTTAGCGGATTTCTTCGAGTCAGTATATGCACCAGTGCCAATGGTAACTCCGGTGGTCCCACCAGCAGCGGCGACGGTAAACCTGTCCTCGGTGAGCTTTACGTTGGACGAAATAAGGAAGAAATTATTGGATTTGGACCCAGCCAAAGGACCAGGACCGGACAGAGTCCCACCGTCTATACTAAAAAACTGCGCAAACGCTCTAGTCGTACCCATTCATCTGCTTTTCGAGCAGAGGTCACTACAAACTGGTCAGTTCCCGGACATTTGGAAGCAAAGTTTCGTAACGCCAATACATAAGAGTGGCCAAAAAACTGACGTAAAAAATTATCGTCCAATATCGATAATAAGTGCGATACCGAAGATACTAGACAACTTAGTTGCGAGTTTCCTATCCTTCCACCTCAGGAAAACGATTATCGACGAGCAACATGGATTCGTCCCAGGTAGATCAACAGTGACGAACTTATTATCGTATGAAAACTACCTCTCCGCTAAACTCGACGACAAGCTTCAAGTAGATGCCATTTACACGGATTTCTCGAAAGCCTTCGATTCCGTGTGTCACAAGATACTCCTGGAAAAACTAACAGCAGTTGGCGTTCACGGCATCCTACTACGATGGATTGGGAGCTACTTGATAGGCCGCACGAAAAGAGTCAGGTACAAAAACCACATTTCGAGAGCTATCCATACCACATCTGGAGTTCCGCAAGGATCGCATCTTGGCCCATTACTCTTTCTCATCTTCATAAACGACATGTGCTCATGTTTCGTGTATACAAGGTTCCTCATGTTTGCTGACGACCTGAAGATTTTCTGGGCCGTAAATTCGGATGGAGACTACGCCAAAGTCCAATCTGATCTCGATAATCTGTGGTCCTGGTGTAGCCGAAATCACCTTCATCTTAATTTATCCAAATGCAAGTCAATTACCTTCACAAGAAGTAGAGCAGCAAACAACCGGACATACACCCTGGGAGGTTACCAACTTGAAAAAGTGAATATTATTAAAGACCTGGGAATACTCTTCGACACCAAGCTAAGCTTTAGAACCCATACTGAAGCCATATCACGCCGGGCACTTCGGGCACTGGGGTTCATATCTCGATCGAGCGTGGACTTTCGGAGGGTAAAAACACTAAGAAGTCTCTACCTAACACTGGTGCGACCCACTTTAACGTACGCATCAGAGGTATGGAACCCACAATATGCAGTACACAGCCGAAAACTTGAGAGAGTCCAGCATAAATTCCTGAGACAGGCAGCGTACAAAAATGGCCAAACCATGGCACGCGATAATCACGATTACAGCGAAATTGCTGTGAGCCTACGGATTCCCAATCTGGCCTCTTTGCGGGATCTCACGGATGCATGTCTGCTGCACAAAATAATATCAGGAGAAATTGACTGTCCATATTTGCTTGAGGGGATATCTCTACTGGCACCAAATTGGGCATCTCGAAGACCACAAACTTTTCGGATAACGGCGGCTCGGAGTAATCTGGCAGCAAGATCAATACTGCGCAGAATCCAGGACCTTGCGAACAATGTCAACACAGATAGACTCTTCGGTTTTTCTTTGCAAATGTTTAAATCCAGTATTAGCGAGTCATTGCTAAAATATGATTAACCAAGTGACAACAAAAAGACTGACAGATAGATATATATATAAATTTATAAAGATGTTCTTCCCATTTTATAGTATACTATTGTTAAATCCACTTAAAGCGGAATGGAAAATGTACACCAACTACAGAAGAAATCGTATTTAGACTAGCGAAACTATATTTTTGTAAAAAGGGCATGTCCCGTAAAATAAATAAATAAAAATAAATAAATAAAATAATTTTGAACAATTCAATCATAACTAAATCACAAAAACATTATAGGACCTATAACCGTAGACACAGGGCCGTAGACATTTTTTGTAAAAATTCAAATTTTTGTAAGAATTGAAGGACTGCATTGTTTTTGCATAAATTTAATATGGATAATCGCTTTGTAATTGTTCAACTTTGTACCAATTTTTAAACAGGTATCTCAAAAATTGTGGATCTGAAAGACTAAACGAATTTTGCCCAAATTCAACAATGATCGTCGGAATGTAATAATCCAACTTTGTACTAATTGTTAGCCGGATATCTCCAAAAATGTGGGAGCTAGAGCGCATACAGACCCTTTTTAAAAAATTAAAATTGTTATAAAAATTACAGAACTGCATAGATTTTTCCAAAAATTCAGTCGAGTAGGGGGAATTGACCCCTCAACATATCTGATGAATTTCAGCTTAATAGCTGAAATAGCTGGTTTCTTGTTGATTATCAATTTAATAAACAATAGAACATTTGATTCAATTATTTATCAATTAGTTTAACGTTAACTCAGTATATTTATTTATTTGTCGATTTATTCAACGATGAGTTGATTTTTCTCAATTTTTAAATTTATTTGTTAGAATTTTTCTCGAGTTTTTGATAATATTTTTTAGTTTCATTAGAAATAATTCCATGGCAATTGCTGCAGGTAATTGTAATGATTTAGCCTCGATTGAGCTAAAATAATATTATAATAATTGTAGATAATAGGGTTGTTTGTGGACCAAGATAGGAAAACTGAGGAATCTTCATAACAAATTTCAATATTTACAGATTTCGTAAATTATAAATTAAAATTTGAATTGTTTATGAAAATTTGAATTATTCAGAAAAAAGTTACTCATTCAAATTATGTGAACATTCAATTCAAATTATGAAATGAATAATTCAGATTCAATTCATAATGAATTATTACAAACTTTAATTATGCACACATCCCTAGAATTTATTGATATCTTTTTATAATTGTTATTATGCAAAATGAATGTTCCTAGAATATTCAATACGATTGATTTTTTTCAGATTTTTGTCGTATCCTAAAGTACTTAAATTCTGTTCGACTTTTACCTTTAGTTCGGAAATTTCAATGTGTAAAGATGAAGTATCCTTCACACTACGCCAGACGGCAAATAATAATCTTAGCTAATTATCTCATAGATATAAATTTACCTGTATATTGGATCCAGACATCATGTCGAGGATCATCAGCCTGAGGAAAGCGGAAAAGGTGGGATTGCGTGGCGATTCGTCCGTTCGTACAATTTTTGTACGCACAACGATCATAAACTCGTTCCTTCTTACTTACTTCTGACATAATCAAATTTTTATTATTAATAATCTATTTTATTTGTTAAAATAATCTCTTTCGATCGCGGTGATTGTTAGCTTCAAGCATTCGCACGGCCGAGATCTGCGAGACTAATCCTAAAAAGAATACGAGAACAAAACAAAACCAACGACTGCAACAATGTTGCAAGTAAACATGAATTTCCGAGATATCTCTTGTGCGCAAGGAGAGGAACGTTTGGTATCCGCGAGGTTCATTTTCTCGACGAACGCCGAACGAAACAGACATGGTAAGCTGCTCTTCGATTATTGTAACAAAAAAAAACACGTTATTTATTAATTAAAAATTAATTTTTATTTTCAGACCAGTACATTGCAAGAAGAAATTAACGCTCTGCAAATTGTCGTCACTGAAACTTCGTAAGTACTGATAGGGTCTGCAAAAAAAATATTATTAATATAAAATATTTAATATAGTAATTTTTTTTACTCAATGCAGTGCAATGGAACAGCAACAGCAACAGCAACAGCAACAGCAACAGCAACAGCAACAGCAACAGCAACAGCAACAGCAACAGCAACAGCAACAGCAACAGCAACAGCAACAGCAACAGCAACAGCAACAGCAACAGCAACAGCAACAGCAACAGCAACAGCAACAGCAACAGCAACAGCAACAGCAACAGCAACAGCAACAGCAACAGCAACAGCAACAGCAACAGCAACAGCAACAGCAACAGCAACAGCAACAGCAACAGCAACAGCAACAGCAACAGCAACAGCAACAGCAACAGCAACAGCAACAGCAACAGCAACAGCAACAGCAACAGCAACAGCAACAGCAACAGCAACAGCAACAGCAACAGCAACAGCAACAGCAACAGCAACAGCAACAGCAACAGCAACAGCAACAGCAACAGCAACAGCAACAGCAACAGCAACAGCAACAGCAACAGCAACAGCAACAGCAACAGCAACAGCAACAGCAACAGCAACAGCAACAGCAACAGCAACAGCAACAGCAACAGCCACAGCAGCCAAACAAAGGAGCCAAATCAGGTACGTGTTGTTGTTCACAATTTTTAACGTTGCAATTGCAATTTTTGTAATTTCATTGTTTTTCTTTGTTGGTTTACAGATAATAAAAAGAAAAATTGGCGGTGGCAAAAAAATAAAAAGAATCGAGGCCGGAGGGGCAATGAAGAAAGACAGCGAAGCCGATCACCTCGGTCGCGCGCAGAGGCGCCGAGGGGAGCTGCCCCCGCCGATCGGGCATTAAAAAGTATTATCCATGCTGTGCTCGATCGTATGAAAAATAATAATAAATAAATAAAATAAAAATGCTGAACACAAAAATTACGTAATTATTTTCTTCGTACAGTATCCTGATATCCCAAATATATGTGTAAAAAGATATTAATAAAAAAAAAAACGCGTTGAAAAAAAATGCCGAAACGATCAAGAAAATCTCAAAGTTTCACTTTGAGCTTTTCTTGATCGTTTCGGCATTTTTTTAAATTGACATTCATAGCGGATCAGTGGGTACGATTTCGACTGAATGTATCATAGATTAGAGTGGTTTGGCTGAGTCGGTAGCATGTCAGATTCACATTCGGACGGTACGGGTTTCGATTCCGAGGAGGGTTAATTTTATTTTTTTTTTTAATTTTTTTCTTGAAAGCAAAAAAAAACGCCGAAACGATCAAGAAAGGTTCGAGTTTTCTCTTTTAGCCTTTCTCGATCGTATCGGCGTTTTTTTGTCGTCACTATTCATATACGATAAGCATATGTATAATCTTTGTTGTTATAGGACTGCCCCAGATTTGAGCAATATATTTCTATGTTACAAAAAAACTGCGAATTCCCATAAAAACTAATGTAGAGATAGTCGGTGTGCATAATTAGCTTAGACTTGTACGTAAAAAAAAAAGAAAAACAAAAAAAAATATTATTCGCTCTCGAACCTTGGACCCGTCTGGCAAAAGGAAGTGCCTAAAGGCTCACGGCCAAACGTTCGCTCTTAGACAGATGATACGAAAGTCGTACAAAAGTTACGCGCTCGCTTGCCGATCAAAAATTTTTATTTTTCTCGCATTTACGGTATACCTTGGCGATTAATCTGGTATGAGGTGCACGTCGCAGTGCGCACAGATTTGCCGGTAGGCTGCTAGATAAAAAGGAAAATCAAAAATAACATCCATCCACGGCAAGGGAGCACAAAGGAGCCCGGCCTCTGACTTTACAAGAAGCGAGCGGCGGAGAAGAAGTCCTCCCCACCAGGCCGGACGTTCGTGAATATCCAGCCTGTAATACCAGCCGGAACGGTGATCACGTTCGCCCCGGGTACACGGGAATCTGTAATATCGCCAGAGGCGATGATCACAAAATCGAGCTTCCGAGCTCGCCGCTACGATTTAGCGCCATCGAAATGGTATCGCCTAAAACCCGAGCGTTGTGCATCTCCCTACTCATCTCTGTTTGCATCGTTTAGGTCTGGAGATTAAGTTAAGGTCGGAGTGCTCAAATCTGTCGAGAGGAGAAAGTCTTGACGAAACGAGTTGCCCGACAGAGGAGAGCACCCGAAGAGACTCCTCCACGAAATCGGCAATAGTACGGCTGAAATACCGGCGCCCTCAGAGGAGATGTAGAGGGCTGGAGAACGAGCAAAAGTAGAGTTTGCGTTGCAATCAAGGGAGAAACTCCTTCGATATGTCATTGTGTTGTGTATGCTCTGTTCTTGCCCGATGCACTAGGGAAACGATTGTGGAGGTTCTCACAGTTAGATGCTACCGATTTACGTGTGTTCGTTCCCGTTAGAGTTCGGAGGTGGCTCGAGTCAGAGGGCAGTAGCTATCGGATCGAGTAATTTCGGATTTCGGAGATAATCATAATGTTTCGCTATCGAGAATTACGTGTAATAATCAGTCTGTCTCGAGACGTCGCCGATACGTCTCGAGCTCAATCAGAGCTCGCGTATTGACAGTTTTTCTGTCCGTTCCCGTTAGCGCGTATGGTGCGGTTCTCGCGATGTCGTGCTCGCGCGCCTCGCGTGTTTCGCGTGAGTTTTGTTTCTCGTGCTTCCGGATTTAAATTTAACAAAATTCGTGTGTTCTCGTACCGCTAATTTGTGCAGTTTAGTGCACAGTGTCTTTTACTGACAACCGATCTCGACCCCTCTACCACAGCCTACAGCCTGAGCGGCCGTGCATTTCCGCCACGGTCGCTTTCATTGATGCACTCAGGACATACCGGTTTACTAATTCCGGTGAAACAAAAATTGGTAAGTTTCTTTTTTTGTGTTGCGGAGTTCGAGAGTAGTTCCACTCGAACTCCAGGGCATACCGGTTCGTTAATACCGGTAAAGCAAAAATTAACTGGCTCTCACCGGGTTTTGCGAGTGCATTAGCGAGGGTGGACGGCCGAAGGTGACGTCATACCGATATGTTCTCGTTTATTAATTATTTTTGTGTTCTCGTTCGTGGTCTGAGTGTTACCGAGCTGGTAGAATAATTAATTATTCTACGTTACCGAAAAATACGTCACAAAACAATTTCCGAAATGAGGCCGCATCGCTATCAAAAAACTTCGTACTCCCAAATTCTCGGCCGGCTTATTGTCGGATTGGTGCTGTTAGTTGGGTATTTGGAGGATGAGAAATATCTCGCCGCAGAGAAGCTGCGAAAAGTCATCGCCGAGATGTACCACAAGCCGGTGCCGACGAAGCGAAGAAATTTTATCCGCGGCTTCGTCATGCGGCATGCGGTCTTCCTCCGGGGATTTATCGAGGGCCACCAGCTCCCGTACCGAACGACGGACGAAGGCGAGTTGTAAGTATAAATTTTCAGTTCTTTTTAAAACGACAGTATTTGTCATGCCAATTCAACACAGACTCCACTTCTGTAGTGCCTGTGTAGAAAGTTACTGCCCAACGTATGACTGAAATTAGAAAACAGTTTTCTACTTTCTGTCACCCGTGGAGGAGTAACTTACGGGATACAAGTCCGAACAGTCAAAAGACCGAACGGTTAAAAGACCGAAAGGACACAGTTCCGACTAAACGTTCATAAGAGCGGACGGGCACAAGACTGAACAAGCATAAGTCCGAACGGTCAAAAGACCGAACGGATCGTTCTTTTCGAACGAAAGCAAGTAGACCGTTGAATCGCCGATCGTTGCACACTGCATGTCCCGCTTATAATTAAGCGGGAAGCACCATTCGTGCGATCGCAAGATTTTATTCTTCTAATGGATGCACAAAAATGATAACATTAGATAATAGATAGTAAAAACAAACGATGATCTTTAAATTTTATTCTTTACACTGCATCACAGTAGTAAGTTATACTTTCTTCTATCCTTTAAAATGTAAAAATCTTCATTTGTTATTAATATATATTATCTATCGTTATCATTTTTTTGCATCCATCAGAAGAAAAAAAAATCTTGCGATCACACGAATGGTGCTTCCCGATTAATTATTATCGGCACTTGTAGTATGCATCGATCGGCGATTCAACGGTCTACTTCATTCCGTTCGAAAAGAACAATCCGCTCGGTCTTTTGACCGTTCGGACTTATGACCATACGGTCTTGTAACCATACCGTCTTGTATTCATTCCAAGAGTTGTACTCGTGCTTATCTGTGTTGTGCTAAATTGGTCCTGCCCAGTCGACAAAGTGCTCGGCTTTGCAGTGCTCATTGAAATACCACCCCGTGTACCTCTTTATTTATAAATTCATTTTGTTTTTTGCTGCAGCCAATGGTAATGGGCCGAAGGCGATAGAGCCATTCTAGAACGGCAGCTGGTGAGCAATGGGTAAGAGATTTATTTAATACATTACTATTCGATGACGAAATACTTTTTCTCACGAGTGTGAGTTTGCAGCACGAGCCAAAGGCGAGCATTGCAATCGCACGAGTCGAGAAAAAGAAAAGAAACTCATACAAAAATTTAACAATTTTTTGTCAAAGCCGAGAACGGCCCGAGGACGCGCGCGTAACCGCGCACTGTACACTAGGGCTAATAGAGGAGGCCCGACGCCTCGGCTACGTCGCAACCGAGACGAGCGACGAACACACGAGCTACGAGGAGGCGCGCGAAGAAGAGGCGGGTGAGGGGGAGGCGAGTGTGGTGGAACCGAGAAATGAAACGATGTGGGAGAAGGAAGAAGAGGAAACAGTGGCAGTGGAGAAGGAAGCGGAGGAAAAGGCGGCGATGGAGAAGAAAGGGAAGGAAGGCAAGGCAATAGGAGGAAGAAAGAGGAAGAGAATGACGGAGATAAAGAGGCTGTTGCGATGGAGTGTTAACAAATAAACGAAAATTTATGTCGACACGTGTTTATTTTTTATTCACGCTTCGCGCACTTACCCAATTGATGAAAAAAATAGAATAGAAAATCGAAAATAATCGTTTTGAATTTTACATAAAAGCAAACTTTTATATTTTTTTTATTTCGACACCACTAATTACTATTTTTTATCGATCGAACCTGGATTTACTTCCTTCATTCAAGAGAAAACTCAGTATCAAGGACAATACCATAAAGCAAAACATTATATCTTGATCGCTAAATTTTTCACAGAATATTAAATCGGACGGATTTTTTCGAATCAGAACCGAAAATTTGAAAACCCTATCCGATGGGAATTTACCCGCTGATTTGGAAATGCACCGTTCATTGCCCGAAAAACAGAAAATTCGACGAGAAGAACTTGAAAAATATTTTTTTTCCTTTGCACATATAATAATTTTAGCCCGTACGCGCGCACAAATACCATTCTCGAAATAACCCTATCAAACCTTCAAACCTTGCATACCCAAGAATTGTCAAAATACTCAGGTGCCAACTTTGGTTTTTTATTGAGGAAAGCAAATTCAATGGTGCAGTTGGTAATTTTGGCAACGTGTTATGACCCCGATCGTGAATAAATCATTAACGCGGTTGAATTCACCTGGCAACGTGTCAGGAATGAAAAAAAAAATTATTATTATAAAGTCTTAGGCACCAACTTTATTTTTTCAATGCGGAAAGCAAATTCAATGGTGCATTTGCTCTTTTTGGCAACGAGTTACGACCACGATGGTGCATTAATTACGAGCGCGGCAGAATTCACCTGGCAACGTGTCGGAAATGAAAAAAAAATTATAATTATAAAATCTTAGGCACCAACTTTGAATTTTCAAATGTTACGTCCGGGGACGCACAAAAGGCTCTAATTGTTCCTTTTTCGAGCGGAATGCGCCGCTTAGGGATAGAAACTGCGCTCGGATGATTGTCATGTGACGCGCTCTCTGGGGCTCTCAGATTAAATGACATGAATCTAACCCAAATTTATGTGAATGGTGAATTTACCTTGTTGCAATTTTACTTGTCTAAATATACGAGTTCCACAGAGTCAGGGGTGGCTGGATGAGTCGACGCGTCGCTGGTACTGTCGCTGTCTGTATCTTCGGGCAGATTTTGTGTTGGCTCCGGGTTTCGGGTAACCGTCCGCGCGCGAATTAGGACCAACAATCGTTGGGATGGCCCGATCCCGTGAGTCTCCTCTAGCGCAGGGTCAATAGCAGGCCCCTTGTACCAATTGGGTCTCTCTGTCGTTAGAACCAAGGGGCGCAGTGTTTGCAATGGACGTACTGGGACCGTCGGCACCCCTTGGCAGGTGCGTGAAAGACCAAATGCTGGGCTGGTATCCGGCAAATTGGTCCCGCGGTTTGTATCGACAGAAGGAACGGGTGGAGTGTTTGCCGCGGATGAAACAGCCGACGTTTGTTCGCCCACGTTCTCCACAGAGTGCATTGTGGTTAACCTGTGTAGACGAGCTCTGTGCTTGTTGTCCGATCGGTGGTTAGGCATCTATTTAAACAAGTTGATTTTTACAGAAATGGTAGGGTAAGTAGGCAACGGTCCTGCGTGGAAATCCAAAAGAGTGTCCTCGCAACACAGTTGGCCGAAAAGAGAAAGAAGCCCGGGTGTAGGACCCTTAAGTACCACCCGGTCTTGTGAAAAAAAGAATCTCGAAACTTCCAGGGCGCCAACCAGAAGGCGGCACTCGAGGTTGTTCCGTGTGCGGCGAGTATGAAAATGTATGAAAATGAGGGTTCGCCCGCAGTTATAGCTAGCTCACCAAGTATTTAGACTCTCCCCCCGGAGTTTCAGATACCGCGTAGAGAAGAGCAACGGAAAACAGAACAGATGACTCGTGGCAAATAATGCCTATGAGACGGAAGGATGGTGGGTGCCTGGGTAAAGAGAAAGATAGGGATAGGCGCGTTAGAAATTTAAATTTTTTCGCACGCCTTTAAACTTCACGACAACCAGCACAGAGCAGCCCCACAAATCCACGGAAATCACTCACGCCGAATGGAAAGTCAGAGTTCAAAATACACACCGGTTGAACGAAGTAATAAATTCTGGATGGTCTTGAATAATTGTATTTCAAACCACACAAGTATATCAGACCGCGTAATACAATGTTTTTTGATAACTGATACACAAAAACTATATAATAAAGAAGATATTCCTCGCAAATTGAGAGCAAACCGTTCTACCAATTCTATATAACTGATACACAAAAATATAAGGAAGCTATTCCTCGCGAATTGAGATTAAATCGTTCTACCAATTCTATATAACTGATACACAAAAATATAAGGAAGATATTCCTCGCGAATTGAGAGCAAATCTTACGGCTCGGTCCAAAGCCGAGTCCCGGATCAGACTGACGACCAGAGTGTCGAGAATAAGTACCTAATCTGTCGAAGACCCTCCCCTCCAGTGACTTTCTTTGTGAAGCAGAGGGCTGTTGTACTCAACGGGCCTTATCTCTATTCTTGGTACTTCACACGGCGGGTGGACAGTTGGTCCAACCGCCGTATTCTTGTGTTTCGTCTCCCGGCTTATCACCCCCGCCCGACGTGCTCTCGGAGCTTGGCGTCTCGCGTTGACGCGTGAGACTGCCTAGCTCAGCTAATCACATCTACATAAGCCTTACAAAGTATAGGTAACGATTAGTCGCCACGAATAATGAAACTCTTTATGGGAGCACTGCATCGGCCGCCCGCTCGATCCTGGATCAACGGTTTTCCGTTCCACGAAGGGGGCAAGAGCCGAGTACGTACCCTCGGTATCGTCGTGGGACTGCTTAAGTCGCCTCTGTCGCGGGGTGTAACAATATATTTGTAATCGTATGGTTTGAGAATGAAGGTTCCTTTGGAAGCTTTAATCTTCAACCATACATTAAAAAAAAAGGAATAAATGCCTAATGTGGACGATATTCTACATTAAAGAAAGAGAAAGAAGAGAGAAATATATATATAAAAACTGTTAAAAAAAAAAAATTAATTTCACATGCCCGCGCAGAAAACAACTATCTTGGAAAGAGTCTGCCGAATCTCGGTAAGAGTCTTTCATATCTTAGAAAGAGTCTCAGAAAAAGTAACGGATACGATCGGGAGCAGTACTTTTTCTCAGACTATGACCGAAACTCTTTAGTCTTAGTGATAGTCTGAGAAAAAGTACTGTTCCGGATCTTATCCGGTACTCTTTCTGAGACTCTTTCCAAGATTTGAGCGATACTTTCCACGACCCTTATGAAGACTTCTTCTAACAACACAACACAAGTTTTTTTTCAATGCGGAAAGCAAATTCAATAGTGCAGTTGCTAATTTTGGCAGCGAGTTAAGACCCCGATGGAGGATAAATCACGAGCGCGGCTGAATCCCCCTGGCAACGTGTCGAGAATGAAAAAAAAAATTATAAAGTCTTAGGCACGTACTTTGATTTTTCAATGCAGAAAGCAAATTCAATGGTGCAGTTGCTAATTTTGGCAACGTGTTATGACCCCGATGGTGGATAAATCACGAGCGCGGTTGAATTCACCTGACAACGTGTAGGGGATAAAAAAAATGTTGGTGATAGTAGTCTTAGGTATCAACTTTGGTTTTTGGGGCGAACAGCAAATTCAATGGTGTGTTTGGTATTTTTTGAACCACCTTCCGACCCCGGTGGTGCGTAAATTGCGAGCTCGGCCAAAGTCCTTTGGCAACACGTTGGGAGTAAACAAAAATTATAATGATAAAGTTTCAGGTACGAATCCTGATTTCTTTTTGTGCGGAAAGTAAGTTCATTGGTGCGTTTGTCATTTCTTTAGTCGGGTTGCTAAACCCGATAGTGGACAAATCAGTGGATAAAGTCGCAGGTACCCATTTTTTTTTTGCCGAAGCAAATTCATGTCAAGCGGGTTTCTCTTGACTTCTTTTGGATTGTTTTTTTTCTATTGAAGAATAATGTAATAAAATATTGCATCTTGTTTCGACCAAAAATCATAATTATGAAGATGTGAGGTTTTATCGGGCCTTTTTATTCAGAAAATGAAAAGACAAAAAAATACCAGTTCACGACAAAAAGCATCGTGATTAGCACCGTAATTCCGTAACAGTGCATTGAAAGACCCAAAAAACCGATAATCGTAGTGCGCGCCTTCAGAAAGTACGCACGGCGATTTTAAATCAACCTCCGCTCTTCCGAGGGTCAAAACATCGTAAAATCCCTCTCTTTGCAATTTCCTATTTACAGTATAAGAAAATATGGCCGTTTTGTCGAATAATCGAAAGCTTGTCTGTTGGTCCTTTGTCAAAGGACGTCGAAAGCAAATAATTCAATTTTATTCCAGTTCCGCCTAAAATAAAAAAAGGAAATCGGTTCGATCTTCTCGGGTCGGGGAAAACTTGACTGTTTGAACGGTCGTTTCCCTATTTTTCCTCTTCTCTTTTGCGTTTGAAGAAAAAATGAAAAGAACAACTCACCGGTTGGACGGCACGGACCGATATTGCGATACCAGACCCAGCGGGACCGCCTGCGACTGCTGACCCTCCGACAGCGGCGGCGTTTAGCACGGTCCCTTGCGGTCCCGTGACCGGTGTCCAATTCTCTTCGAGTGGCGGAAGATTCTGGTGATTCCGACGAATCTGTAAAAGCTGGGTGATGACAAGAAGATCCAGCAGATTCCCGACGATGGTCGAGCTATACGTGGCCTCGCTGACCTTGTCGACGGTCTTGAATAGCGTGGCGATGCCGTTCCTCAGGCCCTCGTCGCAGGTCTTGAAGACGGCGAACTTGAGCTGCCGGGCCTTCTCGATCTGGCCGAGAAGCTAAAAGTACGGAGCAAATTCACCTAGACTACCTAAATTACGGAGAAATTCACCGAGACCACCAAAAGTACGGAGAAATCGAGCTACACAACAAAAATTACAGAGTAATTGACCTGGACTACAAAAACTATAAAGCGATGAACCTGGACGGCCGAAACTATGGAGCGATCGACCTGGACTACCGAAACTATGGAACTACCGAAACTATAAACTCCTGGAACTATGAGGCGATCAACCTGGACCACTAAAACTACGGAGAAATCGACCTGGACAACAAAAATTACGGAGAGATTGACCTGGGCAACAACAAATATGAAGCAATGAACCTAGACGACCGAAACTATGGAGCGATCAATCTGAACTACTGAAACTATGGTTCCATCGACCTGGACTCCCGAGACTATGCGGCGATGTACGTGAACTACTGACACTATGGCGTACACGAGGAACACCCCAATTGGTTTCCCTACAAGGTTTGCGTGGATACCGTCTGTAACTCTAGTTTACCGAATAATGTATCATTTATTAATTTAATTCGCCGAATTTTTTTACTCCTTAAATCGGAGTCACCCGTATATCGGAATCCTTCTGTGTATAAAGTCTATGCACAGTAGACCGATTATTAGCGCGACGCCCATTGTTTGTCTAATGGTCGTCTCTCATTGGCCAACTTTGAACGTTAATAACTCGGCTAAAAAAAAAAATTCCAAAATCTAAAAAATACGTCTTGTTCAGCTCGTTGAGATCCATACCCAGTATCCAGATTTGCCAATAGTCGAGATACACCCTGTATATGTATATTGTGACGAGGCGTTGTTCCCCTCTTAGCCTCACGCTACACAGAGAGTCGGAAAAGAGCGCGCACTATACAATACCGTTCCCTTCGCACGCGGGCCTTCTTCCCGAAAAGCTGCAGCGCGCGCGATCTATCGGTTAGAGCGTTGCCTGGGACTCTCGAGAGTGGCGACGCGGGGGACCGCACGGTGCGGGCAGAAGCCCGTACAACGAAAATCGACCACCAGCGGCGTCGATCGATGCGCACGCGGACCCTCACCCGAAAGAGCCGGAAACTAGCGGGTAGCGAAGGACCCGGAAGACAAGGAGTCGCGTTGCGGTAATGAGTGCGAAAGGGACTGCGTTAAATCGATAAAGAAAAATAGAGAAAGGCCGAGCCCGATAAATTGCTTGTGAATCATTGACACTGAACTCGAGGTAAGAGCACTGAGTGCTTTACATTATTATTGTAATAATCCACGTAGTTAGATCGTATTGTTCGACGCCCGGAAAACGGCCATTAATTGTGATTTCTAATCGATTCGTTCAGCTCGAGCTATTAATCATTACCGCACGTTAAGACTCGCGTAGACTGAGAGACAAGCCATTTTTGGTCGACAAGTAGAGCACGTTGCCGTGCTCGAGAGAGACCCCTCTGGTTTCCACCATTATTCTTTTTGTTTTTCACTTTAATAAATATTGTAAATTCGGAATAATATCGAAAGATTGTCAACAATTAAATTTTCAGTTTGTTAGTCGCTCGAGTCGTTATTTTGGAATAATTAGACGAACTTTTATTGAATTTTCTTTTGTTATTAATATTAACGCCCCCCCTTCTTTTCGCTTTTCGACCAGTCTAGCCTGTCACGACCGTACGTAGCTAATCTCTGGTTATCGGGATAGATAGATTACCTGGCGCCCAAATAAATGATAAGAAAGGAACGTCAGGAATTAATTGAGAGAATTAATATTTTTTTCGGGTGTCATCATATTTGGTCGACGCCGTTGTCGGCCAGTCCGTGCCGTGCAGTGGCTCGTCACAATATATAATTAGTACCTTGGCATATACAGGGGCAGTCCTCAAAACTACCCTTCCATATAAAATTCTTTTAAAAAAATGTTCAGAACTGCCAAATGTCCCCGAAACAGCCTTTGGATAGGAGAAAATTTCCTCAAAACAGTCCCGCTACATATATATATATTGTAACGGGACGTCCGTTACCTTATAAAAAACCAATTGAAAGATTAATTAATAAACAAACAACATTTAATTAATAAATAAAACACATTTAGCAGCGTTGCGAAGTCCCCGAGATAACAGGGGATCAGGACAGGTAAGTTGGTCACAGGAGGGGGCGAGAATTCGGCAGGCTACCAGCCTCCGATGCGGGCCACTGGTCAGTGGGCGGAGCCTACTACGCGACGCTCGGACCACCCGCAGACACCCGCGGCGCGACCATTACTAATTGGGCCGGTCGCTAGCGCGAGAGCTTAGCCTCAGGGAGACCTGTCGTCTCCCTAAGACGAGCCCTCCCGCGTGCGCCGAAATGGAGATCGCGAGCGAGCTGAGTTAGGACCGCCCGCGCTCTACTACTCAACGTAATTACAATAATACAATTACAACAACAAAAAACAATTGTTACTACCATCAACAGAAAAGTCAACACAACAAAAATAACCACCTAACAACAAAAAAAAATGCCAAAAACACCCAACAACGATAATAAATTCCTAACAAAATTAAATTAGTAATTAATAACAAAAACAACAATATTCCCGAGTTAGAAATAACGACACGGGAACCAATTCTCAACTAAATATGTGATAGACTTCGGGCACTACTTGGCCGAAACCTCGTAATCACACGTATTAAAGCGGAACAACCATTTGAGAAGCAAGTCAACGCTCCGAGCAAAACGAAGACGATGCGCGGTCGTTCAAAAAACTTTGCCGATCCAAAGATGACCCAAATCAATTAAAATCCAACATCCGATTGATTTTCAAGTAAAATACCTTTTTTTAAACAGATATTGACCGAAATTCACCAAAACTTAATACGCGGGAATTTTGATAAAACTAGGCGACCGCTTCCGAATATTAGGAGAGCATCACGCTACATTTCTCCTCAAAATCATTCGATCGCGTGACGTCACGTGATGTCACGCCACACGGCGACCTGCGAATCGCAAGGATCCCCTTGAATCACGCGATACCACGCGATCACTCCTACATTTCTCTCTCCAGGAACACGCAGCAGCATTATAAATTGGCGAAGCCACCCCGACAGGGCACTCTCTCTCTTGTCACCAACATAGACGGGAGCACGTACCGCTGAAGATCAGCAATATAATTATTATAATATAATTATTTTATTTAAATCATCGATCACACCTCAGAATTTCAACTTCGGTTACTGGTTCCCACGCATCGCGCAGTGGCCGTCAGAACCCGAGATACGAAATTAATGGGAGACTTTTCTCAAGTACGGCGATCCCCACGCACCGCGCCGTGGCTATCTAGCGGTTGAGAAGTTAGGACATTCTTTTTTTTTGGATCCCCACGTACAGCGTCGTGGCTATCCGGAATTAAAGAGAGTGAAAATTAGCGAGATTTCGTACCCCGAGCACAACGCATCGGCTTGCGGACTCGCCTCACGCATTGTGCGGCCAATCTCTCTAACGTTTTATCAAACAAGGAGAAGCAATACCACCCCAGCCCATGAACTTCCTCCTACGATTACTCTCTTGGGTCATAACGACAATTATTGCTATTTTTCGAGCAATTAATTGTTCTGGCCACGCGTCAGCCCGAGAGAGAGATCAGGATGACAGTGAGGCCGTAGAGGTATCGTTATCCGCGCCGTACAATGGAGTGCGACAGCTAGCTTCTAGCGTAGGAGCGAGCGAGAGCGCCCGACACCTCGAGTAGGTGAGCGTCGACGAAAACAAACTCTGCTCGATTTGTGAGAATAATGTAACGGGCATTCCTCGCGTAATAGCTACCTGTGAATAAATTTCGGGGTATCCAAGGGAAATAATTTAAATCCAGTAATTTAATACTCCTTACGAGAATTACAATAACACGAATGAATTCCGATAATTAAAACTCCATATTTCGCTGTCCAATGATTATCCCACCGACTCGGAAATAAGCACACGATTATTTCTTATAGAGATCGCGGATGAGGACAACCCTTCGGGGGTATTACAGGGCCGCGCTGTATATAATCGCGAGGAGTAAAATCATTTTTTCCAAAAAGAGTATCACACAGTGACACCAGATCACTGGGTAACCTCGTAGAGTCAACCCATTTAATTTTCACAAATTAATCGCACGGAGTTCATCTCCATTATATGAACCTATCTTTTCATTCGTTGCCCGTTTTCTAACGAGGAAAGCTCCCAGCGGGTTGGACCCGTAATACCATACGTTTCACGAGCGCGAAAAGCGACACTTTCGCAGTAGAATAAAATTTGCAAATTGAGTGTAAAGCTCCTTACGGCGGCATCCGTCCGTCGTTTGAATTTAGCCATTTTTTTCTATTTTGTAGTAAATTCACCGAGGCAACTCGTATAAAATAACTCTCGCGGGATAAAGGGAGGTCGAGTTTCTTTGAGGAAGGCCCAAATAAATCCCTTTACCACCGCAACCTAACCTTCACCTTAAAATCCTCGTTTTACCAAGAGCCTATGATGAGGAAGGTAAATCTCGTCTGCGAACATTTGAGATAAAAGCAAAAATACTCCACTGAGGCCTACTAAACAAAAAAAATTGTAACAATCCACAAGTTCCAACTATAACTCATCCCGGTCCAGAGCAAGATCCCGTCTAAAATAGTCTTTTCGCGTAGCCGCGGGGAGCAAAAAGGTTGTCGGGAACGAATTAATTATTTATAATTAATCCAACGAATTCCGAAACGTTTCAATATATATACTATGGGGGCTCCGTCCCCAACCGCCCGTTTCCATCAGTATAGTTAGTCACAGTATAATTGTAAATTTTTATTTTCAATTATCGTGACTTTCAATAACCTTCAAAAAATATATTTAGAACAATAAGATTTTTTATCGGCAGGCATTTCATAAAATCACATCAATAAATATTATCACTTCCACACCACTATGCAGTAGATAATACGGCGCGTTTTTGTTTTATGATTGGATTTATCAAAATATGATAAATCGGGTATTCTCCCCCACCCCTCTCGCTGCCCTCTCCATGTCGGCATTTTTCTAACTTCCACAATATACTGCTCTTCAGGCCAAGATTTATCCGAGTCCCGCAATATCCCACTCTCCAGGCCAGGATTTCTCTAAGTCCCCCAATATCCCATTTTCCAGGCCAGGGTTTTTCTAAGTCCCATAATATGCCCCTCTCTAGGTCAGGATATTTCTACGAACCGCAATATTTCCCTCACCAGGTTAAGATTTTTCCGAGTCTCGCAATATCCCCTTCTCCAGTGCAGGATTTTTGTCAGTCCCGCAATATCCCACTATCCGGCTAGGATTTGTCTAAGTCTTGCAATATACCCCTCCCCAATCCAGGATTTTTCTAATTCCTAAAATATCCCCCTTTCCAGATTATGATTTTTCTACGTCCCGCTACATAACCCTCTCTAGGCCAGGATTTTTCCAAGCCCGCAATTTCCGCCTCTCCTAGCCAGGGTATTTTAAGTCGTACAAAACTCCCCTCCCCAGGCCAGGATTGTTTAGTTCCAGAATATCTCCCTCTATAGGCCTAGACTTTTCTTAGTCTCACAATATCCCCCTCTCCGGTCCGGGATTTTTCTAATTCCTACACTATCCCTTTCGCGGGGCCAGGTTTTTTCTAACTCTTACAACATCCCCCTCTCCAGACCATAAGTCCTACATTACACCACTCTCCAGGCGAGGATTTTTCTAAGTTTCACAACATCTCCCTCCTTCAGGCCGGGATTTTTCTAAGTCCCACGATTCTGGCCTACGGATATTCTGGGACTTAGAAAAATACTGACCGGTGCGGGGTGGCATGGACTTAGAATAATTCTGGCACGGAGGAGAGCTTCATAGGGAGACTTCAAAATATCAGAGGGGACTTAGGGGTATAGGTCAGGGGTTAAGGTCAGTACGGTGAAGGTGATCCCTTTTCCCTTTTTCACAATAGAAAAGGGTCAGCTTAACCGTACGGGATCCCCTCCTCTCGCGGTGAAGAGAACCTCTTCGATTATTGATACGGCAGCGACGGCCTCGGGCCATAGTGGGTTATAGGAGCCATAGTGAGTCGCGTGCTACACACGCTCCCATTATAATAATCAGAGCCAGGGATTTAAAAAAATTCGATCTTGCGTTTCTTGGACGAGTTAGAAAATTCGGGCTACGGAGGCCATTAGAATAATCAAGGCCTGGGGCCAACACCCATCCGAGTACGGACCCAAATCCTGAGGATATATGTCCATATATTATCAAAAATCTCGTCCTAAGCAACCCTTCCTCGGGATTCATCTATCCCTCGGGCCCCTCAATCCTTGGGACCACCATATCCAATTTGAGCCGAGGAGAGAGGGCCATTCACTGGGGAGTTTGAATAACCAGGGCCACGGGCAGTCTACATGTATGGGTCACTGCCCCAGGATTGGATCAAAATTGCATGGCAATGATTGCTATGGCTCGAGCGGTATGAAGATGGCCTTCAATCTATGGGCGAACGGCGTGAAGTTAATCATGGAATGAATGGGCGATAGGTGTGAAATTGGCCATCGAATTTATGAGCGAGCGGTGCGAAATTAGCTATGGAATTTATGAGCGAGCGGTATTAAGTTGGCCATCGAATTTATGAGCGAGCGGTATGAATTTGGCCATGGAATTTATGTTCAAGCGGTGTGAAGTTGGCCATGAAATTTAAGAACGAGCGGTTTGAAGTTGGCCATGGAATTTATGAGCGAGCGGTAAGAAGTTGGCCATCGAATTTATAGGCGAGTGGTGTGAAGTTGGCCATCGAATTTATGAGCGAGCGGTGTGAAGTTGACCATGGAATTTATGAGCGAGCGGTGTCAAGTTGGCCATGAAATTTATGAGCGAGCGGTGTCAAGTTGGCCATGGAATTTATGAGCGAGCGGTGTGAAGTTGTCCATGAAATTTAAGAACGAGCGGTTGGAAGTTGGTAATGGAATTTATGAGCGAGCGGTATGAAGTTGGCCATGGAATCTATGAGCGAGCGGTGTGAAGTTGGCCATGGAATTTATGAGCGAGCGGTGTGAAATTCGCCATGGAATTTATGAGCGAGCGGTGTGAAGTTGGCCATGGAATTTATGAGTGAGCGGTGAGAAGTTGGCCATGGCATTTATGAGTGAGCGGTAAGAAGTTGGCCATCGAATTTATAGGCGAGTGGTGTGAAGTTGGCCATCGAATTTATGAGCGAGCGGTGTGAAGTTGACCATGGAATTTATGAGCGAGCGGTGTCAAGTTGGCCATGAAATTTATGAGCGAGCGGTGTCAAGTTGGCTATGGAATTTATGAGCGAGCGGTGTGAAGTTGTCCATTAAATTTAAGAACGAACGGTTGGAAGTTGGTAATGGAATTTATGAGCGAGCGGTATGAAGTTGTCCATGAAATTTAAGAACGAGCGGTTGGAAGTTGGTAATGGAATTTATGAGCGAGCGGTATGAAGTTGGCCATGGAATCTATGAGCGAGCGGTGTGAAGTTGGCCATGGAATTTATGAGCGAGCGGTGTGAAGTTGGCCATCGAATTTATGAGCGAGCGGTGTGAAGTTGACCATGGAATTTATGAGCGAGCGGTGTCAAGTTGGCCATGAAATTTATGAGCGAGCGGTGTCAAGTTGGCCATGGAATTTATGAGCGAGCGGTGTGAAGTTGTCCATGAAATTTAAGAACGAGCGGTTGGAAGTTGGTAATGGAATTTATGAGCGAGCGGTATGAAGTTGGCCATGGAATCTATGAGCGAGCGGTGTGAAGTTGGCCATGGAATTTATGAGCGAGCGGTGTGAAATTCGCCATGGAATTTATGAGCGAGCGGTGTGAAGTTGGCCATGGAATTTATGAGTGAGCGGTGAGAAGTTGGCCATGGCATTTATGAGTGAGCGGTGTGAAGTTGGCCATGGATCCAAATCTGTGCCAACTTCTCATACCCTCGATTCTTGTACACGGCGGCGGCGGCGGCGAGATCTTTATATAATATAGAGAGATATATATGTACTGTAATACATTTTTTTAGGGCTTTAATTGAAACGAGATAACATTTACTTTATTGGATGACTGGTTAAATGAATTCAATTTTCGCAACTTATTATGCCATCTTAAATCCACAATTCGAGATCTCGATACACACACACATATACGAATAATAATGACAAGCATAGAGAATATATTACATAGTATAGATTCTCACATACAAATAAATCTCGCGATCCACGCGGTTACATTTATAGATCAATCATAAATCTTATAAGAAATGGCCACAGCCTTGACTTCGTAAGTTAATTCACAGTACAAGGGCCAAATACTATTCAGCTTGTTAAATCACATCGAAAAACTCATTTAAATTCTACATTATATTCAGGAAACAATTACCGAACAGTTTAAAATTACCAAAATTAATTATGTGACGAATTTCCGTGTCACAATCACTTCAATTAGAGTTGTAAGCTCAAAATATTTATGATCAGAATTAAAATTATATATTAAAAAAATCTCTCAATATACAAATTAATTAACGCCATTATGTACATTCTATACTCCATTAGCTAAATCTCTGAACACGCCAATTAAACACTTAATCTAGTTCGGTTTCTATTGCATCAGTTAAATTATTCAATTCCCACGCATTATATATCAGAAAGCATGTTTTAAAACCCATTAAACACAAAGTTCAGCAGGTGAGTAAACTAAAGAACAGTATTGTCGAGAAATATGATAAAAGTTCTGACCATCGGAGATGCGAAAAGCCGTCCCACGCGGAGAAGACCGATCAAAGACCGATTCCAATAGTGGTGCTAAGAGATGTGAGGCGTGTGCGTGACGTCACGCGGCAAGTGTTGAAAATTTGAGATGATTAATTCTCTGCAATTTTGGATAGCTTTTCCTTCAGTTTTAGTGGTTTTCCGGCATGCTTTCGTCAGGTCAATTGCTTTTCCGGGATGCAGGATCGTAATTATATTTCCTCAATGGGCGAATGATTTAAATATTGACTATTTCAGACCGCCGTGCAAAATCCTACCCGCCTGTATAAAGGTGCAAACGGGTAACGGCATGACACACAACTTTCGGCCTTATAGGACTCGATTAATGATAGAATAATACAGAAATAATACAAAGATATCATACCTCGATGTGAACACATAACTTTTCTCACAGTCTTTCATACGTTTTGCGCATTTTTATGTTCGGATGGCACGAAATATTTTGGATGGAAATACATATAAGTAGATATACAGCGGAGATTCTGGATCAATTCGTGTGCATGTCACACGGACACGGGTCACACGGACGCACACATAGGCACATCATGGAAAATGTTTGAGAAGCTTCTGTAAGATGACGTAGTCACCGGGGGGGGGGGGGGGGGGGGGGAGGGTTTGTTTAGTTGCAAGAGTATTTCGAGGAAAAGTAATTCTGGGAATATGTAGGAATCTGCGAGGGTAACGCGGGGCACGACGCACATCTTCGTCGAAGAGATGCGCAAAATCGTGTAATGGTAGGGAGGTGCTCAAGAATTTTCCTGTCAAGGGCAAGTGTGAATGCAAATGCGTAGTCGCGTAGGTCGGTGGGTCAGAAGTCGAGGACAGGGATATCTGCGTGATAATTATTTTTTCTTCTGGGAACTTGAATGGAGATGCGCAGTATTATGTCTCTGATTTATACTAAATCAGAGTGAGACAGAGCAACGTGCCCTATAAATTGGTGAGGGGAAAATATACCGCATCACTAATTTTACAAACGTTACTCTGACCATTGAACGTCGATCACATCGAAGTAGTCATTTCGGAGTATTGAATAAGTAGAAAAAAAAAGTATCGGTCTCATGGTTAAAAAAAAGATTTAATTAATCATCAAATGGCTACCATCGAAGAAACTATCTCAAGGGGAATTGGGCACAACGTACCAGGTCACGAACATAAGATTCATAAACACCAAATACGGCAAACAAATTGTTGCAGATCTTGACAAGAGCTTCGCAATATTTCTAGCAAAGAGAACTTGTCAATTTTTGGAAGAAGATGCTGAATTGTTTGAAAATATGGTTCGTCGTTCTCATTGGGTGGGAAATTTAACCGAATTGAATTTATTGAACAGTAAAAAATATATATTGTATAAGAATATTGTGTAAAAATAATAAAAATACACTTCTTTTAATTCTGTTTTTCTTTTTGTGATTTATTTAAGTAAGCGTTTACAATATGAAATAAGAAGATTAAAATGAAATATTATGTGTAATATAATATAATATAATATATATAATATAAAAACGTGTTTTTTCTTTTTACATCCTCCGGAAATAGAGGCGGCCATGCTCGAAATGAGATTCTGTGATAGTGTTTCCGACACACAACACAGCATGAAAACCTGCCGCTGTTATGTCAGCATTAGAGTCATTACAATATCCATAACTTCATCCACGGGATTCTCCAATACCCATTGGAGAGGTATGAATAGGTTATACAACAGTTCGACATATTCATCTGGAAAAAAAAAAGAATGGAGTGTTAAAACACTTCATATGCATCTTTCATTTTTTTTACATGCGAGTGAGATAAAAGAGATATACGATCCTTAAAAAATGATATACCATAAGTATCAAAAAATAAAATAATAAAAATAAATTAAAATAAAATAAAATAAAAAATAAAAATTAAATTAAAATTAGACTACTTACGAACAGGATATTGCTGATAATAATTCTGCTGCTGTTGCTGGTAATATTGTTGCTGCTGCCGGTGGTGCAACGCTGGCTGGTGGGTTGTTCTGACAACTGCTGCTGTTGTAGCTGATGGTAATGAGGCTGTGGGTGGTGCTGCCTTGGCTGGAGGTTGCGCCGACAGCTGCTGTTGTTGCTGCAGCTGCTCTGCTACAAGTGTTTTTGATTTACGAAAGTAATCAAATCGAATGGTTAGCGAAATATTTGCCTATGTATATTAGAAAGTGTAAAGGAAAAGAATAAATAATTTCTCTAAAAAATATTACGTTATATTGCACAATAGTCTTTATTTTTTTTTCCATTGTATGGCTTATTCAGCCTTTTACATTCCCTTCTTGCTTCCAATTTAACCCCACTATCCCCTGCGGCCGCAGCCGACTCCCCTCTCCCTGTATCGCATTTGCTCGAGGGCCCAGGGAAACTGCGGAAAACCTGTGCCGATACAGTCGGTATCGGGTTCTTTTTCCCAGCGCCGGAGCTATGTCGCGCCCGCCGTGTGTAAATACTGAACTACAGACGTATATGTCGACCTATACGTCTGGAGCTAGTCACGTTCAAGTATAGCACACAGCGAGACTACGGCGCCACGGATATTCAAACCGTCAACCTGCCGATGCTTCGGTTCTGTCCACCGGACGAGTCCTACAGCGTCGGGAGAGGACCTACTTTTTATGGTGGGTTCCGAACCACCGGGGAGTCGCAGAAAAAAGCACATAGAAAAATTCCATTGGTGCCCGGCCGGGAATCGAACCCGGGACCCACAGCGTGTGAGGCCGCGACTCTATCCACTGTGCCACTGCCTCCCCCTATATTGCACAATATATATATATATAAATACATATATATATATATATATATATATATATATATATATATATATATATACGTCAACCTTACTGACGAACGTTATCAAGGCTAATTAGAGAAGGAGAAGCAGGAGAAGAATAAAAAAGTAGAAGGGGAAGAGGAAGAAGATGAAATAATACTAATAATTTCTTCGTCGCAAAGATATGGGGTCATTCTTCGTCAATTCAACCACTTTTTTAAAACCTCTCTGATTAGTCTCATAATTGGGAGCATTTTTTAGTACCACTTAAAAGTACTCTCTTCTTTCAAGCACCACCCACAGCCTCATTACCATCAGCTACAACAGCAGCAGCAGCAGTTGTCAGAACAACCCACCAGCCAGCGTTGCACCACCGGCAGCAGCAACAATATTACCAGCAACAGCAGCAGAATTATTATCAGCAATATCCTGTTCGTAAGTAGTCTAATTTTAATTTAATTTTTATTTTTTATTTTATTTTATTTTTTATTTTATTTTATTTTTTTATTTTTATTTTATTTTTTAATACTTATGGTATATAAGAATTTGTTATTGGTTTTGGTCGTTTTTATAATATTATTGGTGTTAAGCCTCGACGTATCGACCTAATTTTTATGGATGGAATTTTTGACACGCGTTCTCGGGGTCTGAGATATCGGTGTCGAAGATTCTGATGTTATCGACACTCCTATACAGGAAAGTTTCAAACATATTTCGAATCCTTGAGTTTTTTATTTAGTTCGCTCTAATTGCTCCACCAGTTCATTAAGAATTGATGGAGCAACCAGAGCGACCCATTTTTTACAATTAAAATAAATCGTGAAAAAATATCGCCACAGCCCGGGTTTCTTATGGTATATAGTTTTTTTAAGGATCGTATATCTCTTTTATCTCACTCGCATGTAAAAAAAAAATGAAAGATGCATATGAAGTGTTTTAACACTCCATTCTTTTTTTTTTTCCAGATGAATATGTCGAACTGTTGTATAACCTATTCATTCCTCTCCAATGGGTATTGGAGAATCCCGTGGTTGAAGTTATGGATATTGTAATGACACTAATGCTGACATAACAGCGGCAGGTTTTCATGCTGTGTTGTGTGTCGAAAAAACACGTTTTTATATTATATATATTATATTATATTATATTACATATAATATTTCATTTTAATCTTCTTATTTCATATTGTAAACGCTTACTTAAATAAATCACAAAAAGAAAAACAGAATTAAAAGAAGTGTATTTTTATTATTTTTACACAATATTCTTATACAATATATATTTTTTACTGTTCAATAAATTCAATTCGGTTAAATTTCCCACCCAATGAGAACGACGAACCATATTTTCAAACAATTCAGCATCTCCTTCCAAAAATTGACAAGTTCTCTTTGCTAGAAATATTGCGAAGCTCTTGTCAAGATCTGCAACAATTTGTTTGCCGTATTTGGTGTTTATGAATCTCATGTTCGTGACCTGGTACGTTGTGCCCAATTCCCCTTGAGATAGTTTCTTCGATGGTAGCCATTTGATGATTAATTAAATCTTTTTTTTAACCATGAGACCGATACTTTTTTTTTCTACTTATTCAATACTCCGAAATGACTACTTCGATGTGATCGACGTTCAATGGTCAGAGTAACGTTTGTAAAATTAGTGATGCGGTATATTTTCCCCTCACCAATTTATAGGGCACGTTGCTCTGTCTCACTCTGATTTAGTATAAATCAGAGACATAATACTGCGCATCTCCATTCAAGTTCCCAGAAGAAAAAATAATTATCACGCAGATATCCCTGTCCTCGACTTCTGACCCACCGACCTACGCGACTACGCATTTGCATTCACACTTGCCCTTGACAGGAAAATTCTTGAGCACCTCCCTACCATTACACGATTTTGCGCATCTCTTCGACGAAGATGTGCGTCGTGCCCCGCGTTACCCTCGCAGATTCCTACATATTCCCAGAATTACTTTTCCTCGAAATACTCTTGCAACTAAACAAACCCTCCCCCCCCCCCCCGGTGACTACGTCATCTTACAGAAGCTTCTCGAACATTTTCCATGATGTGCCTATGTGTGCGTCCGTGTGACCCGTGTCCGTGTGACACGCACACGAATTGATCCAGAATCTCCACTGTATATCTACTTATATGTATTTCCATCCAAAATATTTCGTGCCATCCGAACATAAAAATGCGCAAAACGTATGAAAGACTGTGAGAAAAGTTATGTGTTCACATCGAGGTATGATATCTTTGTATTATTTCTGTATTATTCTATCATTAATCGAGTCCTATAAGGCCGAAAGTTGTGTGTCATGCCGTTACCCATTTGCACCTTTATACAGGCGGCTAGGATTTTGCACGGCGGTCTGAAATAGTCAATATTTAAATCATTCGCCCATTGAGGAAATATAATTACGATCCTGCATCCCGGAAAAGCAATTGACCTGACGAAAGCATGCCGGAAAACCACTAAAACTGGAAGAAAAGCTATCCAAAATTGCAGAGAATTAATCATCTCAAATTTTCAACACTTGCCGCGTGACGTCACGCACACGCCTCACATCTCTTAGCACCACTATTGGAATCGGTCGTTGATCGGTCTTCTCCGCGTGGGACGGCTTTTCGCATCTCCGATGGTCAGAGCTTTTATCATATTTCTCGACAATACTGTTCTTTAGTTTACTCACCTGCTAAACTTTGCGTTTAATGGATTTTAAAACGTGCTTTCTGATATATAATGCGTGGGAATTGAATAATTTAACTGATGCAATAGAAATCGAACTAGATTGAGTGTTTAATTGGCGTGTTCAGAGATTTAGCTAATGGAGTATAGAATGTACATAATGGCGTTAATTAATTTGTAAATTGAGAGATTTTTTTATATATAATTTTAATTCTGATCATAAATATTTTGAGCTTACAACTCTAATTGAAGTGATTGTGACACGGAAATTCGTCACATAATTAATTTTGGTAATTTTAAACTGTTCGGTAATTGTTTCCTGAATATAATGTAGAATTTAAATGAGTTTTTCGATGTGATTTAACAAGCTGAATAGTATTTGGCCCTTGTACTGTGAATTAACTTACGAAGTCAAGGCTGTGGCCATTTCTTATAAGATTTATGATTGATCTATAAATGTAACCGCGTGGATCGCGAGATTTATTTGTATGTGAGAACCTATACTATGATGTGAAAGATGTGTTTTATATGACTTTCATTTTTCAAGATATAGTGGCTTTAAAGAAATACTCAATTTTCCGTAATATTGAATTTTTAAATCTGAAAAATAAGAAGAGGGTACTTTTAAGTGGTACTAAAAAATGCTTCCAATTATGAGATTAATCAGAAAGGTTTTAAAAAAGTGGTTGAATTGACGGAGAATGCCTCATATATGTATGTCGTGCTGCGTAGCTGGCTGCATGCTTCTCCTCTAACAACAATAACGAAAATTAAAAAATACAGCATTGCATGAAGATAATATATATATACAAATTTTATAAATATTTTCGTTCTTAAATGAAAATCTTTGGAAATAAAAGTACAGGTCTATATGCTTTATTCTATTAAAACAATACTCAAAACGTCTCAACGTTCGTTAGAGAAGGACAGTAAATTCTCCAGAACGCCTGTCCCAGAGCTTCGTAGAGAAGGGCAGTAAATTCTCCAATGATATAAGTAAGCGTGATGGACAGTAGGAGTAGCATTTGTTATCCATACGTGAACATGGATTCAAAAAAGTGCAAGAAGCTAATCCACCTTTTGAGTGGAGCGTACAACATTTTGAAGAAGCAGTCATCAGCCGCTGAAATTCAACGGTGGACTAATATCAGCAATACGAATATACGACTACTTCGCAAGATTTTGCAAACCGATCGGTCGGTGGGTGGAAAGAACAAAATGTCGTCAACTATTGGATTTCTGAAATGCATTGTGGGAAAAATCAAAGACTTGAAAAAAAGCGGTGGCGGTGTTGTCAAACTAAATGACAGAGTGCGATGGATTGATTTGGATACAGCGTTTCAATCGAGAATACAATCTGGAGTAATAGCGAATCTCCAACACAAAAATCTTGAACAATTTCTGAAGGATTCGAAGAAACTTATTGTAACGCGGCAAAATTGCCACATTGCAATAAAGGCATCGTCCTCGCACCTCGAAGGCTCGGCGGCGATCACGTAGGGTTGTTAGAGGAAAATTAAGACTATTATTAATTATTTAGTATATTATTTCTTTTTATGTAAAATATTCCCGAGGAGAGAGAGAGAGATAAGAGTCAGCCAACCAGAAGGGTGGGGAGCAAAGTCCGAGAGCACGAGAGCACGCTAATGCTCGAGGCTTTTTCCGGGGATCTTTCGAGGTGCGAGGACGTCCCGTCTTATTAAAGTAACCGAAGAGAAAAATCCTTTGTCCCGTGGACGTTGACGATAGATTTTGAAGGGAATAAAAGGATTGGCTTCTTTCCCGGTAAGACTTTATTACTTTCTCTGGTCTTGGGAATTGTTGGGTTTCGTTTTAAAGAGTGAAAAAAAATTATAAAATATAAAATAGTGTTTGGCCGTGCCGGAATCTTCAGATCGTCCGCGTGGAGATCTAATCGCGAGAGATCGATTTGCTAAGCGTTGCTCGTCCCGCGTGTCGATTGTAACTTCAGGCTTCGGGTCATTGTGATCGAGTAAATATGTTTAAATAAATAAAGTTCCGAATCGTAAAATAAATAGAATTCGATGTGTAAAATAATTAGTCGAGTCTGTGAATGTGAATCGCCCTTGGGCCCGTGTTCTTGGAAAAGCCATAGGTTAAGCCGTTCCGTCGTGTGTGAGTGAATCGTCTTCGTCCCGTGTGAGTGTGTTAGAAAGGGAGAGAAAGACAATCGGTCATAATACGAGGCTTCGGGAGTAAAGAAATGAGATAAGGATTGATTGTCGCGAGTACCGTTTTATGAGAGAAAATTCGCGACCGTCCCGAATCATTTCTACAGTAGATGTTTTAGTAAATTGTGTGATAAGTGTAATAAGGAATGAATGCCGCGATTAAAGACATAATTGAGAGAATCACGGCCGTCCCGAGGCACTTTATTGTTTAAAAAAGGATTGTGGTATTATTGAGTGATAACGAGATACAGTGGAAAGTATTGTGACCACGAACACGAGAAGTTTTACGGGACATTTTACGTTAAATTTTGTTGTACATTGTTGAGATATTTAAAAAGAGTTATTGAATAAATTCTAAAATTTTGTGAGTCCCGTAACTAGTGCTGATTTGTTCGAATTTATTTATTTTATAAAGAAATCTCTCAGGAGTCTTACCCCCCCACTCTACGTAGAAATAGCTGCAGTCAGCCAGGGCTGGTAATTGTCAAATATTATCGTTGCTTCTCTCCCGGCGCGAAATCGCCTGGCGCCCTGTTCTTCGGAACGAAACAAAAGGGAGAGAAGTAACTGACAATTTAGATTGTGGCGTGAGGCATTTTCAAAGGAGGAAGATTTTACGTTACATTATGTTCACAAGATTAAAGAAAACTTTGCAGACGGAGCATGGTTTAAAAGTCAATGTGGTCCTAGCCTGTAAATATACCATTACGAAGAGTGACAAATTTATCGAGGACATAAAATGTTTCAACACGAACAACGAAGTGATTCTTCGCTCAACGGTCTTGGGTCAATGGTTCGATGAAAATGTACGAGGCAAATTATTGAACAAAGTAAAGGATTTTCAAGAAAAGGAATCTGGTTGGTCGATGGTAGAAATCATCAATATGACGGCGAACATTAACAAGTACGTCCCACTGCGCGGAGGCGTGTCAACGTTCATCGAGTTGCCGAAAAATATACAGAGTAAGAAAGCTGTCGTTAACATTGAAAACAACGATTCTTATTGTTTTCTGTAGTCAATTATGTTAGCTCTGTGTAAACTAAAAAATAACGCAAATCGCACAAGTTCATACCCACCCTTTCGTTCTATGCTCACGTATGACGGAATCGATTTTCCGGTGAGAATAACAAATATTTCAAAGTTCGAAAATCTTAATAATTTAACAATTAATGTATATGGTATTGAGGGACGTAGTGAGATAATACTGATTTACATAAGTTCTAATAAATCTGACAAGCCGACAATTCATCTTCTTGCCGTAGAAATCAATGTTAATTTGGATAAAAACGATAACAATCCAATGTATCACTTTACTTGGATGAACAATTTGTCACGATTAGTGAGATCACAAATTTCTAAACATAAGTAGACCAATTCGATTTGCGATAGGTGTTTGTGTCATTTTACGACGGAAACTTTGCTGCTCAAACATAGGCTTGATTGTGCGATCATGAACAATTGCAAGGTTATTTTGCCTAACAATGAGGAAAAGATTTTGAAATTTAAAAACTATAAGTATAAAGAAAGCGTTCCATTCGATATTTACACTGACCTCGAATGCCTTTTGAAGCCTGTCACAGGTGAGCATGGAAACACAACCGCCTATCAAAAGCACATCCCGCATAGTATTGTGTATTATCTTCGATGTACCTTTGACGACTCGATCTCAACTTTTAAAACTAGACAATAAAATACATACTACAATGAATGATCATATGGTTGGATTAACCAATTTTTTTATCGTACATGTTTTTAGGCCGTAAAAAATCACCAATGACTGAAATAGGGGATTATAATAGCAGCATAATTTACATTGTCGACGGTGGCTATGTACAAGATGATAATCATAATGACTTTCATGATTTTATCGATAATAACAAAAGCAATAATGGTTACAAAGATGATGATAATCCAACAACGATAGCGATGACGTCCAACATCGGTTGGTTAAAGTGAATGATCATATGATTGGAGAATCTAATTTTTCAACAATTTCACATTTTCACCAGCACAATTCATTTTAGAGTGATGATGCGGGCATGCTGTAGATGATGATCTCTGACGGAGCTGCATCAGCGATGGACATTTGAGATCTTCCAAATTGACAATTCGCGTTGCCTTTCCCATAAAACTTGCCAACCACTGTTTTTTCTCCAAGCCCTTCACGTATATTGTGCAAGCATGCAAGAGAATGTTGCGAATAATTTCTTCCGCGGCTTCCTACGGTATATCACCTGAATCCCAGAGTAGTCCATGAAAGTTGCGCGTTAGCGATGCATTTGTACATCGATACTTCGCAGGTAGACTATCCCAAGTACAGGGCGGTTGGAATATGAATGCCAGCGGTTGAAGTGATTTCTCATGAACAGGAATAACTGCAAATTCCTTCAAGATGAATTCATTGATGGGCCTCTTGATACCTTGAAGATCGACCACCCATTCCATTTTGAGGTTCGTATTTCTAAATAACGATAAACTTATACTTTTATTGTGTATATTGTCACTTGAAATCCTCAAACGGCTGAATCACACTGAGCCAAATTTCGTTGCTCTATGAGATTTTATACCAATTTCTTCACCCCACCACTGATGGGATTGTATTCAACAATACGATCGTGCAAAATCATACAATAAGCTGAAGTTCGCTGTGGAAATGGATCGGCTGACTGGAATTCCAAACGTATATCGACTGGTCTTAATTTCAAAAATTCGTTTTGTTTCGAACAATCAATAACGATGAGTGGTGCACGTTTAATAAAATCACCTTTGCTTAGCAATGCTTCTGGCTCTGTACCATAATACGAGGCTTGAAAACTCGCGTACATTTCGTATAGGAGAGCGTACTGATTATTAACAATGTTGAGATTCAAATTCACGTAGGGATAACACTGAGAGTTCAAAAAGAGTTTGATATCTCGAAGGTTGCAATGATCAAAATTATTCGCATTTTTATTTGCACTATTTTTTTGCGCCGTCTAAAAACCAACGATGACGTATCCATGTTTTTCGAGTTGAGTCAATGTTTTGTCGACCCACGCGTGTTTTGATGTTGGTGGTAGACGTGGATACTCATACAGTTCCCATATACGGAAACTCATGGATATCGATGGATCTTCAGCAATGAAGTTGACCAATTGAATTTGTCGCTGATCTGAAACTTTGATATACGGAATCATCCATTCGATTTTTACTAATGAAATTTTGAATTGTTCCGCTGCAGCATGATCTGCAGGAGGGTTTTGTACAATTGCATTCATATCAGTATTCGTTCTTGTGGGAATCAATTCATGCTTAAGCATTTTAACAATGATTCGATGTTAATCCTCGGCGAATCTCAGTATCAAATTGAGTGGTATCGATATGTCAACGTTACCATTCTCATCTGTCCATTTTTCATCATCATCATTTATAACCCAAGCAGCATTTTCCATCACAGATATTGTTCCTGGACTTTGTGATAGATAATTTTTCATGAGCGTCGTGAAACCGACGTTTTTATTACAATCAATCTCAATGGCATTTAACTCATAACGAATTTCTTCAAATAAATGACATATGGCATTGTTAATCAATCTTGTACTTTGAACTGCAGTTCCATTAATTTTCGTCAATTTGCCGTGCACGTGCAAAGAACTTTTACTTGGCAACAAACACAAGTCTTGATGTTGAACGGTGATACGAATTTTATCGTTATTGTTGAAGATTGTCGATGCAAATGGTTGGTGTGCATGAGTCTCGTAATGCGAAATAGACTCATCGAACACAATTGGTTTTTGTATGCTTATAATTTTATCCATGGTACGAAGCAAGCAATACAGCAAAACCGAATTTTTCTTTGCAACCGAAATAGACTCATCGAACACAATTGGTTTTTGTATGCTTATCATTTTTTCCATGGTACGAAGCAAGCAATGCAGCAAAACCGATTTTTTGTGGAATCTTATCGTTATGATTTCACGTCGAAAATTCACAACTTCTCCTTCTTGAACTACAATTTTCAATTGGAGATGATCTATTGACTGGACAGCGACTGGGAGATAAATGACGTGTGATGGCATTTCAATGATCTTATATCCAGGTGGAACGACTGGAAAAATTCATGGTTGGTGTGGACTCGTTGTTCGTTTATGTAAGCGCCGGTTGTAATGTTGCATTCGATGCGAAGCGAATTGACTTTGAGAATTGCTACCGGTAATTCAGATTTGTGAACAATATTTGCTTCCAAAACGCGTGGTGTAAAGTCCAGTAAACGCCCGATCGAGTCATTGTGTATAAAATTTATTTGTTGATTGCACTTGATTTCGCTGTATAGAGTATTGTTGTTAGGTCTTAAATTGACAGAGATACCCCTGTGAGACAGTGCACTTTGCAAATAATTCTCAATATCTTCAATTTTGCAACTCCCAGTAGGTATTGTGACTACGTCCTCTGCCACATAGAACTTGTTATTTCCTATGTCAATATTTGGAATCGAGTTGAAGGTGAGCAATTCAACGAGTCCGAGAGTATATTTTTTCAACGGTGATAGTTCAATAGGAAGAAAATAATGAGCCTCCAGTATAGAGTCGGTAACCGATATGGTAAGCTTCAACGAATCACCCATGATAGTTGATGTTTAACTGATGCTCCAACTGTTATGTAACACTTTTTTATAGATGTCCACTGAGAAATTGGAGGCATAAGTGACCACATACAATTGTGTCATAGTCTTGATATGTTTCATGATTATATTTTATAGTGCTACCAACACCGAAATATTCAATTAAATCTTGTGGTGGCTGAAGATTGCCAAAGCTATCGAAATAAATGACTTCATTATTATTCTTTTTGTATGCAACCCAATGTGTGCCAGGACCATCTTTATCATCGAGATTTATAAAGACCGCTTCTTTCGAGGACCACTTTTGGGCAATTAGTTTCTCATGTAAACCCCCCGAAAATACGGAATCTTTATTGCTTTAGCATACTTTATTAGATCAACATCGGTGAGTGCTCGGTGTGGTAGCTTTATGCGTTTTTTGGCGGTCTTAGATGCAATCCCATGCCTTTCTTGTAGGGTTTTAGGTAAAGACCTTTACTTAGAGCTTCCATTTTTTCATTACAACGTTGACGTTCCGCCATTTGCCGTTTGGTGGCGCTCGCATCATTTACCGCTTTTGCTATTCCCGCTGCACCACCAGCCAGAGCTCCGGTGACACTGAGACCGGCAAATATTGGTATGAGAAACGGTAAAATGCCAATTTTTGCAGGTACAGGCAGGATACGCGGTGTCTTCACTTTTCTCTTTCCACCTGCTTTCTTTACAGCCGCACGCGCACCTTTGAGGGCCGACATGATTACCTTACGAGAATCACCGCTCGGCGTCATAGATTGTTTAGCAGCACCGATAATGTTTTCCAGTGTTACTGCTTTTGAGCCTTTCTTCCTAACGCCCATGCCAAATTTCGTTTTGGTCTTTGTTATATTAGCCACACCCCCGGCCGCAGCTTTTTCGGCGAGACTAGCGTCTTTGGCGAGAATACGTTTCCACGCTTGCTCAATGAGCACTTTATCAACGATCTTTCTCGCCTCGGGATTCTCACGAGTTTTTGAATACGCGATGTCATGCTTCTTGCAAGCTGCGTCGAGCGGATTGATGCCAGGATCACCGCGAGCGAGACGTTTCGCCAATTTCGTGCCTGGACCATAGTACTGATAACCCGGCAGATGTAGCTCGAATGGGAGATTATTGATCAGAGTGTTGACTACACCTTTACCGTTTCGTTTACTTTTTTGTGTGCGATTATGAATAATCATACTAGACGGTGTGCGCGGTATGAAGGGCAACTTCTAACTAAGAAAGAAGTATTACAAGGGGTGCATTTATGCTTATTCGTTTAGTCGCAATCAAGTTAAGGTTCAGATTACACACGAATAATATGATGTCCAAGGAGCACCCTATAAAGCTGCCTATGATGAATGTTGATGAGCTTGTTCAACCAAATGTTAAGAAGAGGGGAAACGTCATGGAGAACTATTGCCAAACACCGTACGTGCAATAATTTGCGGTCCATCCAATTGTGGAAAAACAAATACTCTTTTTGCTCTCATCACACATTCATATGGTATGAGATTTGAAAATGTCTACGTCTACTCTAAATCGCTCAATCAACCAAAGCACCAGTTTCTACAACAGCTACTCAAATCTCCGCGAGTAGGAGGTTATTTTCCTTTCAATGAGCACGAAGAAGTTATTAGACCGCAAGATGCATGTCCGAACTCGATTATGATTTTCGACGATGTCGCATGTGAGAAGCAAGACAATATGACAGCCTTCTTTTGCATAGGAAGGCACCGAGACGTCGATTGTTTCTATCTCTGTCAAACCTACGCTCGAATTCCCAAACACCTTGTGCGCGATAATATCAACCTATTGGTACTTTTTCGACACTATGACATGAATCTAAAGCATATATATGATGATCATGTCAGCACTGATATGACATATCCACTATTTAAGGATTTGTGTTTTGTCTGCTGGAATATATATACGTAATAAATACGGTTTTATTGTGATTGACATGGATAGTTGTTACGCAGTAGCGTCGGCTCCAATTGAAGTGGCTAGAGCCGTTTGTCTTCCCGTTAGGAACGAGCTGAAAGAAAAATTCGTTTGTTTTTGATTTTTTTTTGTTGGCCCTGAAAAGGGCCGATGATTTGATCGGGTCACTCTATCGCTTCTTGACCAAACGCATTGGGGGTTCTATTATTTGAACGGACCGAATGGCAGGCAAGGGACGAGCGCGAGCGAGGACGGCCTCGAGAGAGGGCGTTTCCGCGGTTTTTATTGAAGACTCTTTCAGGGGCGCGGTTTTTGTCGGAGAATTTACTAATGGAATTTGACCTTGCGGGGTCGCAAATGGACGGCAAGGTCTCGTTGATTTTCGCCTAGGAATTTCGTCCGCGAGGGGAGTTGGTATTCAAATGTCTCTAAATACTCATCAAGTTCGTTATATAAGGCCTTGAGTTGTTGATTCTCTTTTTCCGAAGAATCTAGTGAGATCTCAGCTAGAGCTGGTTGATTCACTTGAACCGGCGCGGATGTATTTGCGAGGGGCGGAAGTTCGCGAAAAACTCGGACTTTCTTATACGGCGCGATTTGGCATGCCCACGGAGATAACGGCCAATCAGAGATAACCGACCTATCGATAGGTCTTGGTCTACCAAGCCGCGGGTCGGAGACGCTGCGATTCCAGGAACGAACGCAGAGAGTAGCGTTCTCGTTGTTCAATTCCCGTTGTCGTATGCATAGCCGCCGTCGGAGGTAGCACAATCCCGGACGTTTTGTCGGTATTCGGAGGGAGATAAAAGAAATAAACGAGAATTTAAATGTAAAAGGAACAGGTATAAATTTATTTATTTATAAGAACAAGCAAAAAAAATTTACCAAAACTAACTATATGTATTTTACGATATTTTAAAATAAAAATAAAGATTTGAACTTTTAATAAAAAAAGGTTATGGGAACCGCGATTTCCACTCAGAGACGGCAGTGGCTTTTAAAACTACCGAGAGATGGCAGCGATTTTGTCACCGAGAAACGGCGATGATATAGATTTTAAAAAAACGGCCGAAGGGGATTCACGATACTCGATTGTAAGCCAGAACGCTTGGGCAATGAGGTATCCAGAGCTTCCCAAACCACCGAGTGACGGCAGAAGACGTGTCGAGGCAGCTCGAGGCTCGGGCTTATATGCTGGCCCGGTGGGCGCTCTGCTTGCGAGAGTGCAGTGTCGCTTTAGACACCTCTCGGCGAATCGGGGAACTAACGCTCGTGGCGCACGCGCTTGAGGTGCTTGAGGCCTGCGCTAAGCCCACGAGTTTGAATTTACGTAGTAAGCATACGTGAATGCCCTTTAGCCTTTTCGGGAGTTACATTTTTACAGTTAAGTTATAAATAATATTACTAATAAATCTTTTTAGAGTTAAGTGCTATGTGTAGAGTGAAAAAATAACAATTATTAAACATTATAGATATGTTTAATCTAAAGTTCTTGCACCGAGAATAATATTGTTACACGCTTTTTTCCTATTTTATAGATTCACCGTGGATTTTCGGTACAGCGGCGGCTTATAGGGTAAGTATAAATAAAAAAATACATATATATATATATATATATATATATTGAAACGTTTCGCGATTTTCCGTTGAGTTCAAAATAGCAATAAAATCTAAATTTTATAATTTAATCCTCAAACGGCGTGACGCTTTAGTAAGATGTTAATATCCGCGACGCGTGGGTGGCGGATTTCAGGATTCGTGTACTGGACCGGGACGATCTATGGGGCGAGAGGATCGGATTTTTTTTTATTGATTGTTGATTTATTTTTGTTAGTTCTCAGATTAGGTTTAATTCTCTCTCTCATGCGTCTGTCGACGTGAGGTTGCCTTCATCATCATCGGCGCTCTAAAAAGAGCGATTTTCGGAAGGCGGTTTGACCAAGGAAGTGGGGGATTGCACGAGGTTAACCGGGATACAATGGGGTTACCCGCCACCTTCGCGAGTTCTAACCGAGGTGTCGTTAAACGGAAAAATTCCGGAGAAATAAATTTAATATGATGACTCTAAATTCATACGGTCGGAAGTACTTTCATACGGAGCTTTACACTTGCTATTTGTCAAAAAATATTCGCGTCTTCGCAACGCGATCTAAGCCTACGCACACAGGAAAATATCCTGACAAGTATTCTGAATTTACTGACTCTAAATTCCCACAACCATTGAGATTTGGCTGTGGGGAGCTTTAAACTCAACTTGCAAAAGAAAAACAATAATCTTCGCGCTTTTCGTAACGCGACCTAACCTACGCACACAGGAAAGTATCCTGAAAAATATTCTAATTTACGGACTAAATTCCCACAGCAATTGGGATTTAGCTGAGGGGAGCTTTACACTCAAATCGCAAAGAGATGGAATTATTATCTAACGCAATAATGCGTCAGGCTTGATGAAAAGATAATAGAAGAGTGTCGAGCCGTTCGGTGCCGGTGTTTATATACCCTGGGCTCGTTCGGATAGACGGGGGGGGTGCAACGGTATAGTTGAGAGACCCCCCATGGCAGCACATTCGGGGTATGTGGCGACAACGTGACCATCGAAAGATGGTTGTTGCGTCCCGATTGTCGACCACGTTTCCGAGCTTGTAGGTCCCGAGGAGGTTGAAAAGAGGTTTTAACTCATGTTCCAATACTATTTTCCACTCTCTTTTTAGGTTCAAAACTGGGAATGTTTACATAATCGTGCTTTGATGTCGACAAGTACGAGTAATTTGGGTGGTCGCGGCCCCACAGATGTTTCATGGTGGATGTTTGTTGTTATGTTTTATTATTTACGAGATATTCAACAATTGATGATTTATTCCATAATTGTTGAATATCTCTTCGTTCTTGGTGTTTCTGTGTTTTGTCGTTTCGCTGGGTTGTCCGCTGCGCTTCGAGCGATTTTTTAAATAGTCTCACTTATTTTTAAGGACTTTATTTTAACTGCAAATTGCCATATGCTTTTTGAGAGTGAGAGCGCATGAGATATTGTAGTGAGAGTGAACGGTGCCGATATCGTTCGGCACGTGCTATAGTTCGTTGACTCTCACTATAGCAAGGATGGTCTGTGATGGTCGCCCAAGGTGGCGATCCGCGAGAAGTGCGTTACGCTGCCCGCTTATACTATGGCGTTTAGGTACGCGCGTTATAGTGTTCGTTGGGGGGTTCAGAAGCGCGTGCCTATGATGTTCGTACTATAGCGCGTTGGCGATTTGCTAAGCAGCTGTCCTCGGTACGCGGGCTATCTCGCTCTTCGTTGGAGCGGCTATCTCTCTCGCTTGTCCTCTGCCTTGTTTCGAAGCGGACGCGGTGATATTTTGGTAAGATACTCATTCAATAGTGGCGATTTATTTCACTTATTGAAGGAATATTTTAAATTCTATTTTAGGATTTTCTAACTTTCAGGTTCTCTTGCACTCGAAATTTTGTTGCATGACAATTGACGTTGATGTGGTAATGTTATTATTTGAAGAATATTATTTGAACAAAAAAAAAATTAGAGTTTATAACGTTTAATTGTCGCAAAAAATTTTCGAGTGCTTGTAGCGATGCAGTCGCGAGACGTTCCGTTACAATATATTGTGACGTATTTTTCCTTATCTCGATACCGCGAGTTTAAAAGTAACAAAATAATACAACTAAAAGAAAAACAAAAAAAAATGGAACCGGAACCAATTTAAACTCAAACCGAAAGGGAGAAAAAAAGCAAAAAAAAAGGAAACTCGAAACCGAAACTTACGTCACCTTCGGCCGTTGCATCCGCGAGTGCAACGAGATCCCGGGGGCGCCAGTTAATTTTTATTTCGCCGGTATTAACTAACCGGACTAAAACTGGAGATCGGTGGAACCGGCCGACCTCCGCAAAGACGACACAGACACGAAAACCTAAAACTAATCCTCGAAGGCACTCGCGAGCGCAAACGGTTGCGGAAATGCACGGTTGCTCAGGATGCAGATCATGGTAGAAGGGTCGCGATCCTCTCGCCAATAAAATAACGATCGAGAACACACGCGACATCGAGAAACATTATTCTGAATCAGAACAATTATCTGATGTTGACTTAAAAGTCACGGAATCGCATCTAAATGCATCGGAAACTGCTCAGCCGATCGAAAGATGCAGGCGAGCATATCGAGAACGCATATCTCCGCACGATCGACAAATTATCTTTTAAAAGAATAACTCACCGAAACAGTCGAAGATATTCCAAATAACTCGGCGGGATCCGTATCTTACGATACCACGAAAACTACACTTTATCACTGCAGCACTTGGGGCAGTAATTACTGCACCCCACAAAGCACAGTAATCAAAGAAAGAATTCTTTCAGAATTCTCACGAGAACGGCACATGATCTTCCACGAGTCGAACGAAAGCCCACGCGAAAGCGAACACTCGTGACAGGTAGGAGATACCGTGCGCCAGAAAGAGACAGCGTATGTCTCTTTCCCGAGCGCGAGAACAATAGGGCCGAAACCACAACACACGGGAACGCGAGAGGGGTCCGAGTTGCCTCGAGGACAGCTCTCGGTAGACTAATTTGTCTACAGGAATCATCGAAAGCAATTATTATCATTATCACCGAAATCGTGACCGATAACTACTGCCCTCTCAACTATTTCACGATATCCTCGATACGAGAGAGAGAGAGAGAGAAAGAAAGAAAGAAAGAAAGAAAGCTATAGCGGTAATATGGATCTTCACGATCGCTTCCCCTAGTCAATGCGCGAAAACAAGGCTCTTCTTTACATAAAAAAAAAATAAAACACACAGCACAAGGGGTTCCAACCTTGCCTGGAACTGAACCATAACTCCGCCTGTTCTCCAGCGCATTGCACTATCCGTTGGGGTGCCGGAATTGCACCGGACTTTTGCGTATTCGCAATAACCCTCGTCGGGCCTCTCCTTTATTCGGGCTGCTCATTACTTCGAGCTCCTCACCACCGAATAAATTCGAGAACCTCGACCAAAACTGAACTTAATCGTAAAATAACCAAATAAAAAAATACCGGAAGTTGTACCAAGCAAAAGAACAAAATAAAATCTCGATCGAGAGCGTACGGGAGCCGAACGGTAACGTGAAATAGTCGAGGTGCGATAAAGCGGGATCTATAACGACGAAAATCGGACGTAACTCACGCAATTTCGTTCATGTTATATTTTTGTGACGATGATAAAAAAAAATCACGTCACAACTCCTCACCCCTTAGGGGAGGTTTCGAACAAGAGCTCGAAACGGTAGCCAATCCGAAAATTACGGGAACCAAAACTCCGGTAGTCTTCTTGGAGTTCAACCTAAAGGTTGCGGGACCAATTCGGGAACTTTAGCACGCGTAGCATGTGTCGTTAACGACTCATGCCCAACGCGCTTTTTCGGCGACAGACTCGCGACTTCGTCGTGAGGAAGTCCGCGAGGGTGTTGACCTCTCGATACGGAAACCAACGAAGGAGGACCATTAGCCACAGTTCGGTAGCTGTAACCTTCTGCTCTCACCACCGTTGCTCGTCGGTAATAAATTGTGGGGTGAGACGGGAACTTCACGAGAGACTAGGTCTCGATCGTAACACGGGAAAGTAAGATAAATATTTTTACTACACATTCTGAGGACAACCACAATTATCAACAAAATGGTCTACATTACCCTCTCCGCAGCGTGATTTCCAACGTCGATCTTGTGACGGAATCCAAGAGGGCGAGGTCCAATGTAGCGGGAACGAAGACAGTTTCCTCCGGCGAAAACTTAGGCCTTGCGGCCCGTATGACGGGATCCACGGTAGATGGCCGATTACGGGAACTTGGTTTCCTTCAGAAGCCAAAGGCGGGAGCTTGGACTTTTCGTCCAATGGGCGAGATCTGAGGCCCGAAGGCCTTCAATGCGAGAACTACGACTACGGTCGTATACGGTACTTGACTTGCGGCCGCTCCATCGCTGAGGCCTAGGGGCCTACCAGGCAAGAGTTCCGGCCGAAGTCCAAGACGGGAGCTTGGACCGTTCGTCCACTTTACGAGATCTGAGGCCCGAGGGCCTACAGCGCGGGATCTGAGGCCCGAAGGCCTACAGTGCGGGATCTGAGGCCCGAAGGCCTACAGTGCGGGATCTGAGGCCCGAAGGCCTACAGTGCGGGATCTGAGGCCCGAAGGCCTACAGTGCGGGATCTGAGGCCCGAAGGCCTACAATGCGGAAACTACGACCAAGGTCGCACACGGGAGCTAACCTCCAACAGCTCCATCGCCGAGGCCTAGAGGCCTACAGTCGAGAGCAGCGAGGTCGGGACCACAGAAGGACCCTATGCGGGAGCCGGAGGGGGTGGAGCTGCCTCCGCCCCTCTCCTCCTCGCTCTCTGACGTCGCCTACGGGCTGACGCCGAGATACCGGCAGCTGGGGCCGCAGGTGGTGCGGGAACCGACGCCGCAATCGGCTCCCTGGGGGGTCCACTCATGGGACAGTCCGAGTCCTGGGGTTGGGGCCCCACCACTCGGGCTGTCCTCAGGACCTCCCGGGGAACACACTTACCCGCTCGCGGGATATATGGGCCCTCCCGCCGCCATTGGTGGTTACACGCGGGACAGGTGCGCAAGGTTTTACCCTTGCGCCCGCACCGGCGGCAAAACACCTTGGTGGGCGGGCCGAGCGGGCACCGTGTGTATCGGTGTCCATCACCCCCGCAACTCCAACAAGCCCGTTCTATCGAACGCGGTAACGGGCGCACCGGACCCACCGATTGCCGCGCCTCGGGCGGTATGCCGAGGACGGCGGCGGCACTCGCCGCGACCGCTGCATAGCTCGGCAATGGTGGCGGTGCAGCCCCCCGCGGGATCGTCCGCGGCGCTTGCGGCGCCGGACGGCAACTCGCCGGTACCGGAGGCGGTGCTGTCGGGGACACGGGTCCCCGCGCACTCTGGCCTTCACGCCGTCGGCGGTTACGGGAGCGTCGGGTCCTTCTGCGGTGGGGGTCCTCCGGAGGACTTCCCCCAACCGTCAAGGCCTCGACCGGTACCCGCGCCGGCGGCCCCGGAAGATCGACTGGCCGACCAAGGTCGACGTAGGCCAGCCGCGGACGTTGGGGAACCTGGTCAACCGAGCAGTCGGCCAGCTCCCCAATCGTCCTGACCAAGGCCCCCGCCGACCGGTCATCCAGGCGTTTCGAATCCGCCAGGGTGGCCGCGCACGCCCGAGCGAGTTCCACCATGGGCGGCTGGGGATGGTCCTCCCGGCGGCGTCGGACCTCCATGGTCGCCTGCAACAGGTCGTCCAACCATTCGTCGCCCTTATCCCTGGGGGCCTCCATGTCGACGTCGTCGAAGTCGATTCGGAGGGTCCCCGGGCTTGAACTAAGCGAATCCTCGGTACCAGACATGTTGTAATCTGCAACTCATCAAGGTGGTTAGGCCGGTACCTCCGGCGGTCGATAAGGTTTTAAATCCTTCACCGAGATCTTTCCCATCGATCGCCCATCGAGATCCGATAGTTCGTAAACTACGCGGGAAACCTTCTTCGAAATCATGAACGGCCCCTCAAACGGAGCGTTCAACGCTGCCGACACATGCCGGGCTGCGTTCGAGAGCGTGTGCGATCGTCGCCAGACGAGATCGCCGACTTCGAACGTACGATCCCGGTGACGGAGGTTGTACTGTTCGGCTTGTCGTCGGAAGGCCTCATCGAGGGCATGCGTGAACGCGGTCCTCAGGGTGTCCAGACGGGCCATTCGCCTCATCCATTCCTCAGGAGGACGCGGGATCACCTCGAGATCTCCCTCAACCTCCCGTCGAAGCGAGGTAGCTGACGGAGGCTCGCGCCCAAAGTTTGCGAAGGCCGGCGTGGCCTGTAAGGAACTATGGAACGCGGTATTATACGCGAACCGGAACTCATGCAAATGGTGATCCCATTCGCGATGATTTCCATCGAGAAACGCGCGGATCATGGTTTTAACAACCCGATTCACACGCTCGGTAGGGTTAGCCTGCGGATGGTATGGCGGTGTCGTTTGATGCCGCATACCCACACGCTCCGTGAGTTGACGAATGTCCCGATTAATAAACTCGGTTCCATTGTCCGTGAACAATACTCGGGGCGCACCCCAGCGAGTAACGATTAAATCGTCGATAACTTTCGAGATCGATTTACCAGTTGCCTTCCGGAGGGGGCAGATCTCTATCCATTTGGTATAGAGATCCTGGATGACGAGAACATAAGCGTATCCTGTGGACGCTGGCGTGAGCGGCCCCATGATATCGGCTGCGATAGTCGTCCAGGGACCATCGACCACACGATGGCCCATGAGGCCTGCGGGAGCTTGTTGTTCTACCTTGCAACGTTGGCAGGTTTCACACTGCCGTACGTGGGCAACAACATCTTTGAACATTCCAGGCCAATAATAAAGGGTGGATAGACGTCGGTACGTCTTCTCGACGCCCAAGTGGCCTGCCTGCGGGAGCGCGTGGCACTCTTGAAGAGCGACACGTCGGGATTCGCGAGGGAGCACAAGCTTCCATGCGTCGAGATCTTCAAATTCGAGATCGGCGAGATCGGCGGGTCGATGGAAGTATAGCCGACCATCGACTACCTGCCAATCCGGGAACTTGTCGGGTTTCCGCACAACGTCGCGGAAACGCCGGCGGTACCAGGCATCCTGAGTGTCGCGAGCGCACAGGGCAACGTCGCCTTGACCCTCAGGGATCCTCGAGAGCGCATCGGGAACATGGTGCAACGCGCCCTTGCGGTGTACTATGTCGAAGTTATACTCCAACAGTTCCAAAGCCCACCGAGCTAGTCGACCAGTGGGGTTCTTTAAATTATGTAGCCATCGAAGACTACTGTGGTCTGTCACCACTGTAAAAGAATACCCCTCGAGATAGCAACGGAACTTCCTTATTGCCCATAGAACCGCGAGGCATTCTTGCTCCGTCACCGAGAATTTCCTCTCTGGCGCGGTCAGAGCGCGACTCGCATAGGCAATAACCCGTTCGTGACCTTCGATTACTTGCGTGAGGACGGCACCAAGTCCGACCCCGCTAGCATCGGTTTGTAGCGTGAACGGCAACGCGAAGTCCGGGCAGGCGAGCGTGGGGGTGCTCGTTAGCCTCTGCTTCAGCGTATCGAGAGCTTGTTGTTGTTCGGGACCCCATTCCCATATCTGGGCTTTTTTCGTGAGCCGTGTTAGAGGTTCTGCAATCGTAGCGAACTCCTCTATGAAACGCCGGTACCATGACGCCATGCCGAGGAAACGGCGTAGCTGTCGTATATTTTGCGGGATCGGAAACTCGAGAACAGGTGCTACCTTTGCGGGATCAATCTTCAGGCCCTCGCTATTCACGAGGAACCCGAGATACTGAACTTCAGAGCGACAGAACTCGCTCTTCTCGCGATTAATTGCGAGGCCAGCAATCGAGATCTTCTCGAGGACTTTTCGGAGCCACACTAGGTGCTCTTCGAAGGTCCGAGTTACGATAATGATGTCGTCTAGGTAGACGAACACATGTGGGTACATTTCTGCACCCAGGAGTTGATCCAACATACGCTGGAACGTAGCGGGAGCATTCGTGAGGCCGTACGGCATCCGCTTGAAGTGGAACAGACCTCGGCCTGGGACCACAAAAGCGGTTATCTCACGCGAAGCGGGATCCATCGGAACTTGCCAATAGGCTTGGCTTAAGTCCAATGTCGAGATATAGTTAGCTTGACGCAACTCATCGAGGATGCCGGTCATGTTCGGGATGGGGTAGGCATCCTTTTTCGTCACAGCATTGACCTTTCTGTAATCAATACAGAAACGGTACTTGCCGTTAGGCTTCTTGACCATGACCACGGGACTTGCCCAGTCACTATTGGAGGGCTCGATAATGTCGGTAGCCAACATCCGGTCGACCTCCGCCCACATAATGTCGCGGATCACCGGAGTTACGGGATACGGCTTCTGCTTGACCGGAATACTGTCGCCTACGTCAATGTGATGGGTCACAAGCGTGGTAACTGCCGAATCAGCAGGAATATCCGGCACGTTAGCATCGAGGAACTCGCGTAAGCGAGTCGTCTCGGCGGTATCCGGAGTTCGTAAGCCACAGCACATAGTTATGCGTGACCCAACCTCCTCAGGAACAAAAGTATGTTGTACTTCCGGAAGATCACGGAAAACCCATGACTCCCCGAAGAAGTCGACGACCATTTTTGCGGAAATCAGGTAGTCCAAACCTAGTATCAGCTCTTCGGAGAGCGATGGTAGGTGGAGTGCGAGAACATTCGTACAGCGACCCTCGAGGATCGCCGGTACTTCGGTAGCTGTCTCGACAGTCTCGACCTGGCTATTCGCAACCAAGACTGGCCGAGGCGGGATTCGTTGTACTGGGAGGCCGAGACTAGCACAGAACTCAATCAAGTTCGCGCCCAGAAACGTCCTGGTAGCACCCGAATCAACGAGAGCTTTTACGGTACGACCGTAAATGACGACTTCAACCCGAAAAGCAATGATGCGGTCGTCGCTAGCGGCATTGACGATTACGTCGTCTAGCGACGTGTCGGGAGCAGGGTTGATGTCCGGTAGCCGCCTCTGCTGTCTCTTCTTACGACGGATCGCATGACGACAGGGCCTCGATAAGCGGAAACTTGGCGGAAGCGTGTTAGTCGGGGTATGACTGTCTTTACCTGGAGGCGCGGGAGAATGGCTCACGCGCCTCCTTGCGCGTTTCCCCGGTTGCAATGCGTGCAACGGGCGGACGTCACACCTGACAGGCCACATCGGTAGCAAAAGAGTCGACGAGACTCCTTGCATTCCCGATGCCGATGACCCTGCTGGTCACAATTCCAGCAGTGGTTCACCGCGGTAACCCGGGGCGCGTTCCCCTCCCGGTTAAGGGCTGGAGCAACCCCAGCGGTAGCCCCTTGTCGCGGAAAGGCCTCGCGAGAAGAGTTCGGGAGCTGCGGCGGTACTGCAGCCGCTCGAGAAGTGGAAGGCTGTGGCCTTCCCTCGGTAGCTCGTCCGCGGTTAGCGCGTGACGGAACGAGAGCTCGCAGGAAGTCGAAGGGTTCCTCGACTTCCTCCAATGGAGACTGATATTCAGCCTCAACATCGAGCTCCTGAGCAGCATTAATTCTTGTGCGTCGAGGAGCTTGCGGGAACTGCCTGCGAGGTTCGCGATACGCGAAACTCGGGCATAGCGATGACTCCGGTCTCGGAGGTGGGCGACGAGAGTCGAGACTCTGTATCACCCGCTCACGACGACCTGCCTCACGCTCGAGATCTCTCATCGTCAATCGATCATGATACGAGATCATGATCTTGAACGGGGGTAGCATATTTCGATATGCATACCGCACGCGTTCCTGCTCAGTCCAAGGGGGGCTGAGACGTGAGAATAAGCCGCTCATACAGCTTAAATACACGAGAACCGACTCATGGTTGCCCTGAGTCCTGGACATTATCTCCTCGCGGAGTGCGATTTGATAATCGGGATCAGAGAAGCGTCCTCGGAATGCAGCTTTCACCGATTCCCAATCTGTCAACAGACGGCGCTCCTCTCGGTACCACGTACGGGCCATGCCCGACAGGCAAAACGAGAGCGTCTTGATCAGATCCTCGTCCCGGATGGGGATCAAGGATCTGCCTTCCTCCATGAGGGAGAGGAAATCCTCAACGTCCTCATGCGGTTGGCCCGAGAACGAAACATCCCAGCGGCGAACCTCTTGGAGGACGCGCTGAGGCGAGAGCCAGCGTCTTCGACGTCTCGGTAATTCCGACTCTTCGGTGATCTCGAAATCGTCCGGGTCCAGCGTCAGCCGTCTCCGGACGCCGTCATGGGGTGGGTGCCCACGACCATCTCGAACACCGTTCGGGTCAACGGGAGCGGCGGTCCGTTCCACTGGGAACCCCCATTGGCGGGCCCTCCGCCGGTAACGACGCGGCGTCACGGGATCTTGCCGGCGTAGGCCACCAGCCTGTCCACGTGAAGGGTCACGGAATCTACCTGGTCTTTCCGCATCATCCGACCTATCGGAGAGGGAAGACTCAGGGTGCTCCGAAGCTCGGTCGGGCAACCTTTCGGGAGCTAAGCCGGACTTCCGGTCGTCGACTCGGCCGGTTCCACCTCTCGCACCGTCCTCGGACATTGCGTAAGGCGCCCCGGACAACCAGCGATACCGAAAGGGATCTAATAAGATCGGCTACGATCGGGATCTGAAAATCGAGAATACTAATTACTTTTCGAACTTCCGAAATTAATTCGCGTTCGAAAAGACGGGAGCGAAAATTTTTCGAACGTCGAAAATTAATTCGAGTTCGAAAAAGCGAGAACGAAAATTTCTCGAACGTCGAAAATTAATTCGAGTTCGAAAAAGCGAGAACGAAAATTTTTCGGACGTCGAAAATTAATTCGAGTTCGAAAAAGCGAGAACGAAAATTTTTCGAACGTTGAAAATTAATTCGGGTTCGAAAAAGCGAGAGCGAAAAATTTTCGAACGTCGAAAATTAATTCGAGTTCGAAAAAGCGAGAACGAAAATTTTTCGAACGTTGACAATTAATTCAAGTTCGAAAAGCGAGAACGAGAATTTTTCGAACGTCGAAAATTAATTCGAGTTCGAAAAAGCGAGAGCGAAAAATTTTCGAACGTCGAAAATTAATTCGAGTTCGAAAAAGCGAGAACGAGAAATTTTCGAACGTCGAAAATTAATTCGAGTTCGAAAAAGCGAGACCGAAAAATTTTCGAACGTCGAAAATTAATTCGAGTTCGAAAAAGCGAGAACGAAAAATTTTCGAACGCCGAAAATTAATTCGAGTTCGAAAAAGCGAGAATGAAAATTTTTCGAACGTCGAAAATTAATTCGAGTTCGAAAAAGCGGGAGCGAAAAAATTTTCGAACGTCGAAAATTAATTCGAGTTCGAAAAAGCGAGAACGAGAATTTTCGAACGTCGAAAATTAATTCGAGTTCGAAAAAGCGAGAGCGAAAAATTTTCGAACGTCGAAAATTAATTCGAGTTCGAAAAAGCGAGAGCGAAAAATTTTCGAACGTCGAAAATTAATTCGAGTTCGAAAAAGCGAGAACGAGAATTTTTCGAACGTCGAAAATTAATTCGAGTTCGAAAAAGCGAGACCGAAAAATTTTTGAACGTCGAAAATTAATTCGAGTTCGAAAAAGCGAGAACGAAAAATTTTCGAACGCCGAAAATTAATTCGAGTTCGAAAAAGCGAGAACGAAAATTTTTCGAACGTTGAAAATTAATTCAAGTTCGAAAAGCGAGAACGAGAATTTTTCGAACGTCGAAAATTAATTCGAGTTCGAAAAAGCGAGAGCGAAAAATTTTCGAACGTCGAAAATTAATTCGAGTTCGAAAAAGCGAGAACGAGAAATTTTCGAACGCCGAAAATTAATTCGAGTTCGAAAAAGCGAGAATGAAAATTTTTCGAACGTCGAAAATTAATTCGAGTTCGAAAAAGCGGGAGCGAAAAATTTTCGAACGTCGAAAATTAATTCGAGTTCGAAAAAGCGAGAGCGAAAAATTTTCGAACGTCGAAAATTAATTCGAGTTCGAAAAAGCGAGAGCGAAAAATTTTCGAACGTCGAAAATTAATTCGAGTTCGAAAAAGCGAGAACGAGAATTTTTCGAACGTCGAAAATTAATTCGAGTTCGAAAAAGCGAGAGCGAAAATTTTTCGAACGTTGAAAATTAATTCAAGTTCGAAAAAGCGAGAGCGAAAAATTTCCGAACGTCGAAAATTAATTCGAGTTCGAAAAAGCGAGAACGAAAATTTTTCGAACGTCGAAAATTAATTCGAGTTCGAAAAAGCGAGAACGAAAATTTTTCGAACGTTGAAAATTAATTCAAGTTCGAATAAGCGAGAGCGAAAAATTTTCGAACGTCGAAAATTAATTCGAGTTCGAAAAAGCGAGAACGAGAAATTTTCGAACGTCGAAAATTAATTCGAGTTCGAAAAAGCGAGAACGAAAAATTTTTTTCGAACGTTGAAAATTAATTCAAGTTCGAAAAGCGAGAACGAGAATTTTTCGAACGTCGAAAATTAATTCGAGTTCGAAAAAGCGAGAGCGAAGAATTTTCGAACGTCGAAAATTAATTCGAGTTCGAAAAAGCGAGAACGAAAATTTTTCGAACGTTGAAAATTAATTCAAGTTCGGAAAAGCGAGAGCGAAAAATTTTCGAACGTCGAAAATTAATTCGAGTTCGAAAAAGCGAGAACGAAAATTTTTCGAACGTTGACAATTAATTCAAGTTCGAAAAAGCGAGAGCGAAAAATTTTCGAACGTCGAAAATTAATTCGAGCTCGAAAAAGGGAGAACGAAAATTTTTCGAACGTTGAAAATTAATTCAAGTTCGAAAAGCGAGAACGAGAATTTTTCGAACGTCGAAAATTAATTCGAGTTCGAAAAAGCGAGAGCGAAAAATTTTCGAACGTCGAAAATTAATTCGAGTTCGAAAAAGCGAGAACGAGAATTTTTCGAACGTCGAAAATTAATTCGAGTTCGAAAAAGCGAGAACGAAAATTTTTCGAACGTTGAAAATTAATTCAAGTTCGAAAAAGCGAGAGCGAAAAATTTTCGAATGTCGAAAATTAATTCGAGTTCGAAAAAGCGAGAACGAAAATTTTTCGAACGTTGAAAATTAATTCAAGTTCGAAAAAGCGAGAGCGAAAAATTTTCGAACGTCGAAAATTAATTCGAGTTCGAAAAAGCGAGAACGAGAATTTTTCGAACGTTGAAAATTAATTCAAGTTCGAAAAAGCGAGAGCGAAAAATTTTCGAATGTCGAAAATTAATTCGAGTTCGAAAAAGCGAGAACGAAAATTTTTCGAACGTTGAAAATTAATTCAAGTTCGAAAAAGCGAGAGCGATAATTTTTCGAACGTCGAAAATTAATTCAAGTTCGAAAAAGCGAGAGCGATAATTTTTCGAACGTCGAAAATTAATTCGAGTTCGAAAAAGCGAGAGCGAAAAACTTTCGAACGTCGAAAATTAATTCGAGCTCGAAAAAGCGAGAACGAAAATTTTTCGAACGTTGAAAATTAATTCAAGTTCGAAAAAGCGAGAGCGATAATTTTTCGAACGTTGAAAATTAATTCAAGTTCGAAAAAGCGAGAGCGAAAAATTTTCGAACGTCGAAAATTAATTCGAGTTCGAAAAAGCGAGAACGAAAATTTTTCGAACGTTGAAAATTAATTCAAGTTCGAAAAAGCGAGAGCGAAAAATTTTCGAACGTCGAAAATTAATTCGAGTTCGAAAAAGCGAGAACGAAAATTTTTCGAACGTTGAAAATTAATTCAAGTTCGAAAAAGCGAGAGCGAAAAATTTTCGAACGTCGAAAATTAATTCGAGTTCGAAAAAGCGAGAACGAGAAATTTTCGAACGTCGAAAATTAATTCGAGTTCGAAAAAGCGAGAACGAAAAATTTTTTCGAACGTTGAAAATTAATTCAAGTTCGAAAAGCGAGAACGAGAATTTTTCGAACGTCGAAAATTAATTCGAGTTCGAAAAAGCGAGAGCGAAGAATTTTCGGACGTCGAAAATTAATTCGAGTTCGAAAAAGCGAGAACGAAAATTTTTCGAACGTTGAAAATTAATTCAAGTTCGAAAAGCGAGAACGAGAATTTTTCGAACGTCGAAAATTAATTCGAGTTCGAAAAAGCGAGAGCGAAAAATTTTCGAACGTCGAAAATTAATTCGAGTTCGAAAAAGCGAGAACGAGAAACTTTCGAACGTCGAAAATTAATTCGAGTTCGAAAGGGCGAGAACCACGAAATCGATGGGCGAAAGAGAAAAAAGAAAAAAAAAAAATCTACCCCAGAAAACGTGCGGGTACCTCGAAACGAGGGTACTTACGGGATTGATGTCTTCGGTAATCCAAAAGGACACTTCACAATTATTTTTCGAGATTTCACAAGAGACGTGGTGTTCACCGTGATTAATCGCGCAGTAATGATCGGCAGACCGTTAATTTCGGCGATCGAGAGTGAAAAGGGCGAGGAGAAGGGATTCCTCAAACTCAAAAAAAAAAAATTGTTTGTCACAATTCGGGAACGCCGGTGATAACGGGTGAGCGTCGGCTAACGGAACTTCCCCCCACTCTAGCGCGTGCGACGCGCGAGCGTTAAGGGTGAGAAAATTCGCCAATTTCGAAAAATACGAAAAAGGCAAAATTCTCCGAGATCGTGTCTTTCCGACACATCGTGAAGACAACAAAGAAAAATATGCGTCCCAAAAAAAAATAATTTTCACATATTTTAGGGAGCCGAGAACCAGCGTAACGGGTGGACAGCGAGAAAAAAAAAGGAAAAGGATTTTGGCACAAATCCTCCATCTCCTCCTCTCCCTCTATCCCTCGTTACAGCCATCGAAAATACGTGGGTTCGTCTGAACAACCACAGCGGGATCAAAAGAAATTTTCTTAATTTTGTTCCATCGAAATCGAGTCGATCGAGCCAAACGAGAGCGAGCACAAAAAAAAAATAAATAAAAAAAAAAAAATAATCGGTAGCGTTATTTTATTGGCGTGGCCCCACGTTGGGCGCCATTTGTGACGTATTTTTCCTTATCTCGATACCGCGAGTTTAAAAGTAACAAAATAATACAACTAAAAGAAAAACAAAAAAAAATGGAACCGGAACCAATTTAAACTCAAACCGAAAGGGAGAAAAAAAGCAAAAAAAAAGGAAACTCGAAACCGAAACTTACGTCACCTTCGGCCGTTGCATCCGCGAGTGCAACGAGATCCCGGGGGCGCCAGTTAATTTTTATTTCGCCGGTATTAACTAACCGGACTAAAACTGGAGATCGGTGGAACCGGCCGACCTCCGCAAAGACGACACAGACACGAAAACCTAAAACTAATCCTCGAAGGCACTCGCGAGCGCAAACGGTTGCGGAAATGCACGGTTGCTCAGGATGCAGATCATGGTAGAAGGGTCGCGATCCTCTCGCCAATAAAATAACGATCGAGAACACACGCGACATCGAGAAACATTATTCTGAATCAGAACAATTATCTGATGTTGACTTAAAAGTCACGGAATCGCATCTAAATGCATCGGAAACTGCTCAGCCGATCGAAAGATGCAGGCGAGCATATCGAGAACGCATATCTCCGCACGATCGACAAATTATCTTTTAAAAGAATAACTCACCGAAACAGTCGAAGATATTCCAAATAACTCGGCGGGATCCGTATCTTACGATACCACGAAAACTACACTTTATCACTGCAGCACTTGGGGCAGTAATTACTGCACCCCACAAAGCACAGTAATCAAAGAAAGAATTCTTTCAGAATTCTCACGAGAACGGCACATGATCTTCCACGAGTCGAACGAAAGCCCACGCGAAAGCGAACACTCGTGACAGGTAGGAGATACCGTGCGCCAGAAAGAGACAGCGTATGTCTCTTTCCCGAGCGCGAGAACAATAGGGCCGAAACCACAACACACGGGAACGCGAGAGGGGTCCGAGTTGCCTCGAGGACAGCTCTCGGTAGACTAATTTGTCTACAGGAATCATCGAAAGCAATTATTATCATTATCACCGAAATCGTGACCGATAACTACTGCCCTCTCAACTATTTCACGATATCCTCGATACGAGAGAGAGAGAGAGAGAAAGAAAGAAAGAAAGAAAGAAAGCTATAGCGGTAATATGGATCTTCACGATCGCTTCCCCTAGTCAATGCGCGAAAACAAGGCTCTTCTTTACATAAAAAAAAAATAAAACACACAGCACAAGGGGTTCCAACCTTGCCTGGAACTGAACCATAACTCCGCCTGTTCTCCAGCGCATTGCACTATCCGTTGGGGTGCCGGAATTGCACCGGACTTTTGCGTATTCGCAATAACCCTCGTCGGGCCTCTCCTTTATTCGGGCTGCTCATTACTTCGAGCTCCTCACCACCGAATAAATTCGAGAACCTCGACCAAAACTGAACTTAATCGTAAAATAACCAAATAAAAAAATACCGGAAGTTGTACCAAGCAAAAGAACAAAATAAAATCTCGATCGAGAGCGTACGGGAGCCGAACGGTAACGTGAAATAGTCGAGGTGCGATAAAGCGGGATCTATAACGACGAAAATCGGACGTAACTCACGCAATTTCGTTCATGTTATATTTTTGTGACGATGATAAAAAAAAATCACGTCACAATATATATGCATGCCCAAGCGGTTTTGAGGACCTTTTCTCATATATACTCTGGTTTTCGAGAACATTTGCTATTTTTGAGGACAGTCCTCAAAGAAACCATACAGGAGATACCGGTATTAAGGACAGTCCTCAAAGCAATTACAGTATATGTAACTAATAAACATATATAATACAAAAGTTTTGAGGACAGAGGCGGAATATTGCAATTTGTACTCCCACAACTAATTCTAATCCATTGAAGTCATGTAAATAACAAAATAACTGTGCCGTACGATTTCTTTTATTTAAAGCGATTATTTTAGCACACATCGACAATCACTTGACTTTTCACCATCTAATTGAGATGTCAGCACCACGCTGTCCATTAAAAAACTACCTCATATAAATATTATTTTCTTTATACACCAGGGTTTTTGAGGACATCGCTTCATTTTTACAATTTCGATATTGATCAATACATATAACGTACATTAAAAATTCATTCGTTCTCGATATAATACATCTTAACTATTTCCTGCATTAATAAAATAATAATTAGAAGACATGCACAAAGCTACGTATCAGGATTACACTAGGATAGAAAATATGGAAGTCCTCAAAGCATCGTATATATGAGCATTTTCTTATATCTCATCAATAATTTGAGGAAATCTTGAAATACCTATCAACTAATATTTATGAATCTTTGATTTCATTCACTTCAATGGTCTATGCGTTCAATTGGATTAATAAGGACGAGCAAATATTAATTGACGGAAAACGTTGAAACTTTCCTACAAATCGTTTATCGATATAAATCCATTAGTTTTGTGCAATGATGTGCGTGGTTCCATGAATGCAGTATCCTACACAACCGGCGCTTTAATGACCAGTTTTTTGTTGCTGAGTGATTTTTATCAAGTAGCTTCTATGTACAATTTTTTAAATTGTACGCAAAATTAATGAGCTGCTGAACCGCAAATTAATGTAGTCTCTGAGCATCACTGCAATATTTATTCCTCTGTGTAATCCAAAGTCCTCAAAACATATTGTATATGAACATAACTACACATACCGTAGTTGATTTGAGGACCTCTGTCTATTATACAAACAATGCTACAGTAAAGATTCGTCCTACTTCTAAAAAGTACACTTTCTTCTTTTTCTGCTTTAATGAATAATTGCAAATGATAATGTGTGCGCAGAGCTACGTTGCAGGATTCCATAAGCCTACGAAATCTCAAGGTCCTCAAAGCATCTTGTATATAAACATTTTCTTATATCTCATGAATGATTTGAGGACATCTTGGAATACCTATCAACTAATATTTTTGAATCTTTGATTTCATTCACTTCTATGATCTATGCGTTCAATTGTATTAATAAGGTCGAACAACTATTAATTATCGGAAAACGCTGGAACTTTCCTACAAATCGTTCATCGATATAAATCCATTAGTGTTGTACAATGATGTGCGTGGTATTCTTCCATGAATGCAGTATCCTACACAACCGGCGCTTTAATGACGAGTTATTTGTTGTTGGACGATTTCTTTCGAATAACTTTTATGTACAATGTATGAGATGGTACCTAATATTAATAAGCAGCTAATCCGTAAGTTAATATAAACTCCGAGCATCACTGCAATATTTGTTTCCTTATATAAACCGAAGTCCTGAGACACGAATTTATATAAACGTTATAATTATACATACCGTATATAATTTGAGGACTTTTTCTTGATAGTGCATATATTGTCAAGTAACGTCTCGTGCTTTCAAGACAAACACTCTATTTCCTGCATTAAAAAAGCTAATAAAGATAGAGTTGTGATGCAGGCTTCCATTGGTTTTGTTGACATTTGCTTATCGGTATTGATATAGAGATAACTGTTGTTTTTTTAATGTCAAATGAATTTTAACTCACATGATCTGACTTGTATGTCTTCAGAATACTCACGGCATATGCGAATGCATTCATAGATCACGGGTCTTAAGGACATACACTCATTATCTATAAAGTCCTCAAAGGTATCATTACATATATACTAGTGTCCTCAAAGTATACATTAACTATATGGTTTACATTATTCGTTATATTTGAAAAACTATGGAGTATATATGAATATTTCTTATGAAAAATTAGTCAGGGAGTTCAAATGCGTCCATTACAAGGAAAAAAATAATAGGTCCTCAAATCCGCGCGAACATAAGTATCTCTCCATATTATATAAAGATCTCACCGCCGCCGTGTACAAGAATCGAGGGTGTGTGAAGTTGGCCACAGATTTGGATCCATGACCAACTTCACACCGCTCGCTCATAAATGAAAAATTTCAAAATTTCAAAAATTCCAATCTTCAAAAAAATAATAAAATCAAAAATTTTGAAATTTTGAAAATAAAAATAATCCAACTCCGTGAGATTAGCCGCGCCGTGAGGGAACGCCGTGACGTTAGAATTTCAAAAAGTCGTTTTATCATTTGACATTCTGTCGGTAGACGATGAATGTGGCACATATCAAACACACATCAACATAGTACGTATTAAATATTTGATGGATACTTGAAATACACAAGTGCGAGTGTTATATACGAGTTTTTCGAAGTGTTCTGATGGATACTTCAAGACAAAGACCAAAAATGTAAGTATTTTTTTTTAAGAAAAAATTCAAAAATCATATCTTTGTATAACGTGTGTATAACGGCTACGGGGATTAAGCGCCAAGTTACGACCATTTAGAATTAACGAACCCATATCATTGCACTGAACAAACCGGTGTTCTGATGGATACTTCAAGACAAAGACCAAAAATTCAAGTATTTTTTTTTTAAGTTAAATTAAAAAAATCATATGGGGATTAAGCGTCAAGTTACAACCATTTAGAATTAACAAACCCATATCATTGCACTGTTCAATGCGATGGAGAATTATCGCGGATAATCATCGCTATAGAATAAATTATGGGTATATGGATGTTATTATTTTTTATTTACGTGTCTCACATTCATCGTTTATTCAATTTAGCAAAATTGAGTACGGCAACGATAATACAGTCCCTTAATGAGGTCCCTTCCAGTCCAGGATTGGCCTGGAAAATAGCAGTTTTCAGGCAGTTGTTTTCTAAAGTGGTCTGTAACAGTTGACGTTTTGTCATTTGAGATTCTGTTGTTAAACGTTGAATGTGGCACATATCGAACGCGCATCAACGTAGTACGTATCAAATATCTAATGGATATTTGAAGTACACAAGTACGAGTGTTATATACGTGTTTTTCGAAGTGTTCTGATGGATACTTGAAGACAAAGATCAGAACTGTAAGTCAAATTAAATCAAATTCAATAATTCTCTGGATAAGAAAGCGAAACTAAGACAACAGCCAAGTAAGTTTGTATTATTAATCAAATTTATATGATATTGGAAATGAATAATTATAATCTAGATCAATACATTAAGCCTGACGGCAACTGTCTCTTCAGATCCCTTTCGTATTTTTTATACAATGATCAGAAAAACATAGACAGGTTAGGCTCAGAATCGTTTCAAATGTAATAAATAATTGGTCCTTTATGAACCATTTATAGGAGACGAATCTCACGGTACCAAGATAAGTAATTCGGAAATGTACAATAAATACATGTCAAAAGACGATGTCTATGGGGGACAGGTTGAGATTTAATCTTTTGTGCAAATGTATAAAGTACATATCATGATTTATAGGACTGTTGGTTCTATACCAACTGAATTAGGGCAAAGCTGTAGTAACGGAAAATTAAATGTTCTGTTAGCGGGGGTAATTGATGCTGGTCATTACGATGTAAAAGAAAGTTCCATATTACATTCTTGGGAGAATTATCGAAATCAGTACAATCGCACATATTATGAAGAACATAAAAGCGCGATCAGTGATAAAAGGCAAATAAAAAATTTAAGTCAGTCGAAAATAGATAATAAACGAAATTCGGACAAAGTCGGAAATATGAGCGAGGGTCGTTTGAATAAGAAAAGGGAAAAAGACAGATGTGGGAATTTGAACGCTATGCGTTTGAATAATAAACAAAAAAATGACAGAGTCGAGAATTTGAACGCTATGCGTTTGAGTAATAAACAAAAAAAAGACAGTCGGGAATTTGAATGCTATGCGTTTGAATAATAAACGAAACAAGAACAGAGTCGAAAATTTGAACCATGTGCGGTTGAATAATAAACGAAAAAAGGATAGAGTTGAAAATTTGGATGATGAACGTTTTAATAATAAAGAAAAGATGTAATTGAAAACATGACCGCTGATCGTATGAACAAGCGGAGGACAGTCCAACAAACCATTAAATTGTGGCCTCATAAGACATTATATTTCGATTTTGGAGATATGAATTACTGTTGTCCATATTGAAAAGCTTTTTTTTGGTATGTCGAAATTAAAAAAAAAGTTGTTGTCATTTTGGAAAAGTATAACTTGCTCCTTTGAGTAATTATGATGAAGATTTTAAAAAAATATTATTGTATGATCGGAGATATAGACAATTAATTCGTTATTACAATAGCCGCTTTTCTTTTGCAAGTTTTAATGCTAATGTAGTAGATGAATTTAAAAAAGGAACTTATAATTCGAAAATTCAAGGTCAAGTATGCCATGTTACGCCAAATTGTATTTACACGGAAAAAGGTGAAATTCCACATGGAGGTCAAATTTATATTTTTGATGATTATAAAACAACGCAATAAAGATTAAAAGAAAATAATAATTTATCGAAGAAACATAAAGAGATTATATCAATTATTTTAAACAATGTTAATCCTTATGCTGAAAAGTATAAAAATTTATATGAATTGACGAAGAACGAAGCACTACCGGAATATTATTTATATTTCGTTCGTAACATTAATATGAATAAACAACGTTACAATTTACCATCCACCGCGGAATGTGCAGCTTTGATAGTATCAAAAGATGGTGAAATTCGAAAATCATTCGATTTATGTGTTTACGGAAAAAGGCCTGATGGTGTTAGTTCTTTTACGTATTTGAATAAACTATCAGTTCATGTCGACCCCATGACTTTTTCAATAATGTTTCCACGAGGAGATTTGGGATGGAGTCCATTATTTACACATTGTAATAGTAATAAAAGATTGTCAGCTCTGCAATATTATTCATATCGTTTGGCCTATAGACCTGATGATAAATTTAATCCTGTTTTATTTTGTGGCCGACTAACTCAACAATATGTTATTCAAGCATATATTGTCATTGAAAGTAATAGATTGAATTTTTTTAGGTATAACCAAAAAAAATTAAGAATTGAATGTTACCAAGGGATAGTCGATCATGTAGCGCGTAGTGTCTTAAACAATCCAAATAATTTTAATAAATCACAGCGTTTAGGTAATGTTTTTGTTTTACCATCCACATATTTGGGAAGTTCTCGAAATATGCATCAAAACTATGAGGATGCTATGGCCATTGTAAGAACAATTGGTAGACCAGATGTATTTATTACAACTTGCAATCCTAATTGGCCAGAACTACAAAGAGTTTTAAAACGATTTCTGGCAGGAACAACATGTAATGATATTCCTAATATTACGGTAAGATTATTCTATTCTAAACTGCGTGCTCTTTTATCTGACATTATAATTGGAAAGATGTTTGGAAAAATGTTGGCCTATGTTTATACTATTGAATTTCAGAAAAGGGGACTACCGCATGCACATATGTTATTCGTGTTAGATTATAAAGACAAATTAACGACACCTGAAGCTATTGATAAATACATCAGCGCTGAAATTTCTTTTGCCGATTCTGAACTGCAAAGCTTGGTGTTGAAACATATGTTACATGGGCCTCATGCAGATTATTCTCCATGTTATAATAAAGAAAAAGATGTATGTTCGAAAAGCTATCCTAGACAGTTTAACGATTTTACAGAATTTGACAAAAATGGGTTCCCTAAATACAAACGTAGAGATAATCGAAATGCCGAAAACGTATATAATAAAAAAGTCGATGGAATTTTTGTACCAGTAGATAATTCTATGGTAGTTCCGTATAACCCAGAAATTGTTCTGAAATATAAGTGTCATTGTAATGTTGAATATTGTACTTCTATAACGAGTGTGAAATATCTTTATGAACATTTGGACAACGGGCACGATCGAACATTTATAAGAAATGGATGAGTCGGCGCGAAAATTCCTTTATGCTAACATTCCGAAACATTACGTATTTAGTTTAGAGAAGAAGAGACGGATGAAGCGTTCTATATTTTCGAAGACTATTGGCCGAGTTATAAGTGTTAGTCCAACAGACGTCGAACGCTTTCATTTAAAATTAATATTACATCGTGTAAAAGGAGCACCCTGTTTCCAAGATTTACAAACTTATGAAAATGCTAGCTATAATAGATTTAAAGAAACAACATTTGCAATGGGGTTAGTTGAAAATGATACGGAAATTTTTCCATTTTCGAAGAAGCGTGAACCATTATGATACCTACAGAATTGCGTAAATTCTTTGCATGGCTTGTTATTTCTGATAATTTTGTATTTTCGTGTGAAATATGGCAAAAATTTAAAAAATATTTTTGTGAAGGATTTACTGATAATCAGGAAAATAGAGCATTGCTTGAAATAAATGAAATTTTCATGTTGGAGAATAAGCAATGCTCTGATTTTGGGCTTCCAGAACCTGACAATGATTTAGAAATTAAAATAAATTTGGAAAATGAAAAAAAAAACATGATTTTGCACAAAAATATATCAAGAAAATTAATAGCGCAGTTGAATGCCGATCAAAAGATTATTTTTGAATATATAACTAAAGGTCAGCTGATTTATATCGATGGCTCTGCAGGTACAGAAAAAACTTTTCTTTATACAGCTTTGATTCATTACTTCTTAGGAAACGGCAAAAAAGTCGTAAAACATTTAAATTACCGTTAGGTTAAAGCAATGTAGAGACTTCATTTTTAAAATTAGCGTCAGACAAAAAAAGATTAAGAGAATGTGATGTTGTTGTTTGGGACGAAGCATCTATGATTCCTAGAAAGGCGTTAGAAATAGTGGATAAAACTCTTCGTGATTATTGCAATATCGAAAATGTCCCATTTGCAGGGAAATGAATTATATTGGGTGGAGATTTCCGCCAAATCCTTCCCGTCGTCAAGAACGGAACGAAATTTAGTATAATTAACGAAACAATCAAATATTCAAACTTATGGCATAATTTTCATGGTATGAAATTAAAAAAAAATATACGGTCATCTAATCATTGTTTTGCGGATTTCTTATTAAAAGTTGGGAATGGTGAAATCAAGTTATTGGAAATACCTGAAAATTGGAAAAGTACAAATGTTTTTACAAGTATATATGGTTCAACGATTAGCCAAAATGATGATTTATCGAAACGTGCTATTTTATCTTGCCATAATGAAGATGTTTATAGATTGAATGATAAAATATTAGAAAAGATTGATAATGAAGAGAAGGTATATTATAGTATTGATTACGCTGAACATAAAGGGGTCGATCAAGCGGATACCGATGTTGAATTAAATTATCCGACAGAATATTTGAATTCTTTAATATTTCCAGGACTTCCAGTTCATAGATTGATTCTAAAAATTGGCGCAATTGTGATGCTTATTACAAATTTAATTATGAATGATGGATTATGTAATGGGACACGAATGAACATTATTAAATTATTTAAATTCAATATTAAAGTAGAAATAATAACAGGTACGCAAGCTGGCAATTATGCTTTTATTCCAAGAATAATACTAGATACTGGGGAATTTTCCTCTTTGCCATTTATGTTGTATCGAAAACAGTTTCCGGTTGTTCTGGCATTAGCAATAACTATTAATAAATCGCAAGGACAAAGTTTAGGCAAAGTTGGTATATATTTTCGAAGACCATTATTTTCTCGTGGACAATTATACGTGGCATTGTCGAGATGTAAAAATTCCGAACAATTATTTATTGAAAATGATTCGGAAGATTTTGATGAAATTAACAATGTTGTTTGGAAAGAAGTTATTGATCCACCAAAATAAAAAATTATATTATATGTAATTATATTATATATTAATGAATGTAGTATAATTCGGCATGTGTGAGTGGTAGCTGTGCACCTTTAAAACCGAATGTGGCGGTTGCGCCATCATGGTAGCAGTGCACTTGTAAAAATGAATATGGTGGCTGTGCCCACATGGTAGCTGTAATTAAATGCGGCTGTGCGCCCGCACTTAAAGTTGACCGGATGCAGGTATTTTATTCGAATTTAAATTCGATATATTCTTTGAAGGAAGATGTAGACTGAAGAAGTGGCTTCAATGTAAACTGTAATAACATATAAGAAAAATGAGACGTAAAAAAAACGCGCCGAATTATGTACTTCTGAGTGGCGTGGAAACGATAATCTCTCTCTCTGTCTCTCTCTCTGTCTCTCCCTCTCTCTCCCTCTCTCTCCCTCTCTCTCCCCCCCCCCCTCTCCCCCTTCCCCCTTCCCCCCTCTCTCTCTCTCTCTCTCTCTCTCTCTCTCTCTCTCTCTCCGCCGACTAATCTTTGTACCGTTGAGAAATGAAACACGCCAACAAAGTTTTCTGTGTGTTTATTTGTTTTATCTTCATAAGCGACATTAGATGTCATTCTTAAACAGCACGAGCATCAGCATGAACAGCCCTCTCCCTCTCCCTCTCCCTCCCTAAATAGAAATATTGCTAGTCCTAGTGCTAGCGGTTCCAATAATTTTGTAGATTCGGAGTCGACCAAGCAGGCGGTGCTTAAGGCTGTGGACCCGGCGGAGGCGGAACTGAAAGGATTAAATTTTAAGTGGGCTAGAGATAAGGTGGTGCGGCTGGAGGTTCAGTCTGTCAATCTTGAGAAACTTAAGGCCTCTTCAGCGCTAAAAAAGGCAAGCTTAGAGGTCAAAACGGATTCAGGGTTGCGTCCTAGAATGCTTGTGCGGTTTGTGCCTGTGGAAATAATGGCGGATGATTTTTGTAAAGCTCTTGCTGACATGAATTTGCAAAGTTTCCGTGATGAGGAAGTCAAGGTAGTTCGCAAACTCCAGACGGGGGAGAGGAAATCTAGGGGAGTGGTCATCGAGGTCTCAGCGAGAGCTAGGGGTGTGCTTCTCGCGAATGGCGAAGCGTAGATATTTACAACTCGATGTTCAATCTGCCGGGCTATAACATCTTTCGCAGAGATCGTGCAGTAGGTCGTGGGGGCGGTGTTATCATCTATGTTCGGAAGTCGATTAAGGGTCGTGTTATTGCCTCATCTGTTGATGGGGGCAGGGACAATGTAGACTTTCTATTGGTAGAAGCCTGCTGCGGTTGTGAAAAACTTCTGGTTGGGGCTGTGTATCGCCCTCCGAAAGTTGGTGGAATTCATGAATTTTTTGACAAAGTCATCGAGGCTTATCAGTGCTATAACAGATTAGCTCTTTTTGGAGATTTTAACTCGAATATGCTGAGGAATTATCACGATAGTGGTGTTATTCGTGACTTTGTACAGGCGAACGGTTTATTTCTGGTCCCGCTGGAACCAACTTTTCGGGGGTACAATTGCAGTTCTCTTATTGACCTGTGCATTTTGGATAGTGAAGACAATCTAGGGGAAGTTGAACAGGGTCCTACGCCTTTCTCTGAACATGATTATATTAGAGTTACTTACAATTTAGAATTGGATTGTGAGCCGGCAAGGGATCGAGTTGCGAGAGACTTCCGAAGCTTTGTTGAGGATGCATTCTTGCGAGATTTTGGGAACTATAACTGGCGTGACTTTTATGCTCTTACTACTGTGGATGCTAAGGTGGATTTCCTTAACACGGCGCTTGTGAATTGTTTTGATATCCACGCTCCTTTTCGCCGCTTTAGGCCGAGGAAACAACCGATTGCTCCATGGCTTACAGTTGCTATCAGAGAGAAAATGAGCGAAAAAGATAGGGCGAGACGCGCGCATAGAACTTGCTCTGACAATAAGGACGCCAAGGTTGAAAAGTTGAGGACCTTTAAGCAGTTGCGCAATCGAGTTAAACTGATGGTTCGGGACGTGAAGCGGAAGTTCTACGGATATGCGCTATCTTGTGTGAAGGATGCTAGGGCTGCCTGGGATAGGCTGAGAGATTTGGGCTTGCTGAAGAGTACCACGCGGAAGCAGGAACTCGAGGTGCCTGTCGAGGAGCTGAACAACTTTTTTGCGGAAACTTGCTCTACGGATCTTCACTCTAATTTGGACTGGCGGAAACTGAGTGATTTTAATGACGCGAGGTTCTTTTTTGAGCATATATTACGGATGAAGTTTTGGAAAAGGCGCTGACTACGGCTACGTGTTGCTCACCTGGGGCTGATGGAGTGCCGATGAAGCTAGTAAAAATAGCTCTTCCGATTATTTTTCAGTCGTTGCGTCACCTTTTCAATTTCTCGCTTGAGGTGTCGGTGTTTCCGAAGATTTGGAAGCAGGCCCTTATCAGGCCTATACCTAAGGTTAAATCCCCGTCTGGGCCAGCTGACTTTAGGCCTATATCGGTGCTATGCGCACTGTCGAAGATGATGGAAAAAATTGTTGCCGATCAGCTAAGTGTAATCTTAGAGAAGAACAATCTGCTCGACCCTTTTCAATCGGCATACAGGAAGGGCTTTGGAACGCAAACGGCATTATTTCGCATCTCTAATTATGTGAGTGAGGGAATAGACAAGCGCCAGCTTACTGGTATGGTGCTTTTCGATTTTTCCAAAGCGTTTGATCATGACACGACTTGTTGCTTACTAAATTGAGTAAACTGAGGATCTCTGACTCGGTCATTTCTTGGTTTGCCACGGATCTTCTTGGTCGCTCTCAGGCAGTTCTTGGTGATGAGGGGGTGAAATCGCGATTCGTTGCTACCTCGTGGGGTGTTCCGCAGGGTTCCGTGGTCGGGCCGCTCCTCTTTACATTATATATGAACGACATCACATTAGCGCTAAGCGACTGTGACCACAACATTTATGCGGATGACCTACAGATTTTCTGCAAGGGTACTATGAGTGGCTGTAATAATTTAGTTAGTACTCAGAATAAAGACATTTTGCTTATTCGTATCTGGTCTGTTGTGAACGGCTTAGTACTCAATAGTGATAAGAGGCATGCCATCGTGTTCGGTAGCAATTCCTGTGTTCGTAGGTTGGATGAGGGTAACCTGCCCCCTCTCTGGAATGGACGATCAGTTGTATCTCTCGAAAGATCGGTAAAATTACTTGGCGTTATTTTGTCTGACGATTTTCACTGGCGTGAGCAGGCGATAGCTGTAGCGAAGGCGATTAACTCTTGTCTCTACAGGCTTAAGGTTTGCCGGGCAGTATTGCCTTTCGAGGCTAGGGTCGCGCTTATTAGGACTCTTGTTATGCCTATTGTTGATTACTGCAGCGTGGCTCTTTACGGGATCTCGGGGGAGTGCGAGAAAATTATCGACGTTGCGTTTAATTCTTGCGTTCGTTTTATATTTGACGCCACCAGATTTGAGCATGTTACACCGTATTACCAACGTCTCGGCTGGCTTAGGGTTGCCGAGAGGCGAGAGCTTTCGGTCATGTGTCTGGCACACTCGATCATATCTAGCGGCAAACCCACATATCTCGGACGGCTTTTTAACTGGGCTGCTACTTGCGTTGAAACTCGGGAAGGAAATAGGCGGAGATTGTATGTTGCGCCGTTTAGAACAGAGTCCAGAAGAAATGCCTTCTGTATTGCTGCTGCGCTTGGGTGGAACGCTCTACCTGTTGCGATTGCGGGCCTACCCAAGGGGGCTTTTCGGGCGGCGGTGCACAAAATATTATTAAGTGGTGTGAGTGTGCTTCCGCGTCGAAATATGGCACTGTCATAAGAAACACGTTTGGGATCTCGCGGCTATTGGTTTTTCTGCGCTTTTTTGTTTATTTTTGTATTTTTCTTTTGTATAGTACCTGTACATCACCGTCGTTCTTTTTGGTATCTTTCTTTATTTTTTTATTTTTGTATATCACTTTGTATGACTGCTGTGGTGGGCGCTGTATTGTGGCGCTTTTTCGTTTATTTTCGTTTATTTTAGTATTTTTCTTTATGTATAGTATCAGTGCAATACCGTCGTTTATTTTTGTAATTTTCTTTTGTATTTCTACTGTGGTGGGCGCTGTATTGTGGCGCTCCACCGTTGCTGTATATTTTGCCTTACAGGACTCTTGCAGTCCTAGTGCAATAAACGCATATCTATATCTATCTCTCCCTCTCTCCCTCTCTCCCTCTCTCCCTCTCTCCCTCTCTCCCTCTCTCCCTCTCTCCCTCTCTCCCTCTCTCCCTCTCTCCCTCTCTCCCTCTCTCCCTCTCTCCCTCTCTCCCTCGCTCCCTCCCGCTGTATCACTAAAGTCGCAGTAAAGTCGAAGGAGAGAATTTAAGTGGTAAGCACACCGCAGCAAAAGTTGAAACAGTGAAGAAAAATAAATGTAATTACACCTTTATTCGTCATTTGCAGAAGAATTTGAAAGAAGCGAAGATAAAAGTGAAATGAAAGAGACTGTGGCGCACTTTCATTGTCGGAAGAATCACGCCCTGCTACTGTACAAGAGGCAGGCGTGCCGCCGATCGGTACAGCAAGAATGGAAACCGAAACTGAAACGAACAACGCTGAACTCATCAAGATATTGGAAGACGAATGTGAGAGAAAATCATAGTCGGAGGCTAATGTTGGTGACTATGATATAACCTTGAGTCACATCAACATGTTGCTAGAAGACGAAGGAACTGACGATTCCCACCGAGAAAGCTTAATATTGACATCAGAATCAACATTGTAGTAGTTACCATACAACGCTCAGAAAGAACCCCAATGATTAGGGCAGACAGTTTACCGGTATGTATACATTATTATGATCAACATGATAAATTATTATGACAAATTATTATGTTGATCATTATGATAAATTATTTCTATACGATACATACGATACAATTAACATTATGATAAATTACTATGATCGCTGATCAAGATACAAAAATGTAATCATTTTTTTATGTGCAGGGCATTATAGTGAAAAACAGTGACGACACGTAAATTGGCGATTGTATTTCGTCGCAAGGGAGTTTTAATATCCGTCGTTCCCTTGAACGTGCTGCGAGTCCCACGGCCAAGGAAGCGGATGTTAATGAGTCTGCACATACGTCATTTATCGAGGAAGAGAATAAAGACGAACAATCGAATGTATTTCAATCTGATGAAATGCTGCAAGGACACCGCAACACTGTCGATGAAACGAATTTTCCGACAATGCTGGGCATGCAACGACTAAAACTCGCGCCAGCAAAAGTCGCCAACTCCACGTTCCAATCGCCAATCGATAACTACTGTACCGAAACAAAGGAACCATCTGTGACCCAGACACTTACGTTGTCTGAGTCACAGACAAGTGTTCCGCCGAACGACGCGGCAAAAAGTTCCATCAAAACCGAAATAAGCAATGTTGAACTCATTAAGGTGTTGGAATACGAAAGTAACACAATATCGAAGACGGCGGCTGAGGATGAAGCAACAAACATTGTTGATCGTAAAGTTGGCGACTGTGACGACAGCGGAAGATGGATGGCAATGTCTCTAAAAGACGAAAGAAATACCGATTCCCAAAGAAAAGGTTCAACACTGATGTCGAAAGCAACAGCGTTGTCATCAATGTCGACTGAAGAGGAAATTGCGCAGAATAGTAAAGATCAAACCGATATATCAATACCTTTCGTTGAAAACAACTACGATTAAACAGACATCGCCATAAATGAAGGTCATCAAAATCGCATTGGCAGCGATAATGAAGCGACTGAAGAAACGATGCAAAGGGTTTGTTAAACGATTGTGGGGCTAGTAGTTACCAACCGTTGCATCATTCACAAAGAACCGAATCGATGAGTACGATCAATATCGAGGTATTTACAAATGATCATGAAATATTGTAAACAACGTACACAAATGTAACAATTTTTTATACGCAGGATAATCTTGAAAATATGGGGTATATTTCACTTCCGTATTATGATCAGAATGATCATGACAACAAAGCTCGAAGGAAGCTCGGTGAAACTCAAAACCTATTGCGACCGAACGATGCATTTAACGGTTAACAGACTTTACTTCGCCTCTGGATTGTGATATGATTAGTGATGCAATGCAACAGAACTTACGCTCGATACGTTTGACGAAAACTGGGTTGCTTGTTAATATTAACACGCAACCGACGCTAATAAAGATTCAGGAAGAGTCTGCGAACAAATATTCGCCACCTTTATGATCATACCCGAGCAAATCGTATAAAGGAAAAGTGAAATTAATGACATCAGACAAAGAAAACAATGTACGAACAATCATTTGATAAATACAAATAAGCGATTGAAAATGCGAACATAAGATACCGAATGACATAAGATGTAAAAACCTCTGTCTCCGTTTAACGCGAATGTTATTCGCGTTAAACGGTGGTAATAATAATGTACCGACGTTGAAACAAGAGAAACTACGAAAGGAGCACCTATAATCACCACCGCCGCGAGCGCCAGCACCGGCACCAACGCCGAGGAAAGTAGATTCGTTGTCACTCATGTCAGCGAATATAAAAACACAAAGGCAAAATAACTATGAGTATCCCTCCGGAGTAAGTAGCAACGTTATAAAATTATTATAGCAGGATTTGAAACAATATTCATAAACAATTAATATTGATCAAAATTAACATCGTTCCTTACATACTACTCAGGACGAAACGCCACAGAGGGATGTGGAATTGACTCAGAAAAACTTGACACTCATAACGGAAGCCAAACTAAATGATGGCTACTTTCAAAGCGACTCTGTAAGTATGTTATGTACCACTGCGAAATCTGAAATTAAATAACCGCAGTTAATACCGCCAACAGTTTAAAAATGCATGTATCGTATCAACAAGTGGATCTCGTAGGATTGTAGTGCCAACCAGACGATACCGTTGGTGGAAACTTCGGAAACTTTGGCTGCGAAAGAACAAAACATTCAAGTAGTGCAAATCGTCAAAACGACTGAAGTTAACCCTTAGCTAGCTCTGTGGCATCATTCTGACCCCAATTCACAGTGAGCCAGCTATGTTATACCAAAAGATATGAAGGTACATAGAAGCACAGGTCCTATGGTCCTCGTGAAGGTCCGTAAAAACTGGGGTTCCACGTATTTGCGCCGTTTTAGTTGAGTGCCCTAGTTTCTGCGCAGCTTCACGAGAAGCATAGGACCTATGCTTCTATATACGTTCATATTTTTTGGTTATGCTGGGACAGCGTGCTAGCTAAGGGCTCACTTGCATGATTATACACATATACGTGATTCTATGCTCGTTATTGCCTATACGTTTCATTTTAGGGCTTAGCAAATCCCACGTCACCGACGCTGACGCCAAATGATGAAGAAATACAAGAAGGACCAACGGAAAATGACTCATCAACTGTAATGAGTGAATCTGATTACCATTCTACTACTGAGGTACTCGTAGAAAAAACTAATATTGTGTCAAAACACAAGGAAAATGAGAATGAGAAAACGAGAAGAAGGTTGAAGAGGAGCAGGGCACACACCCCGAGAAAGAATAAGGAGCGAAGAAGAACGTCTCAATTTAAAAGTTCGCAAGTTCGCGAATGATGATTCCAGGTGAATCACGAAACAGGAGCTTGCAAAAATAAAAGGTAAATTGAAACAATTACAATGCAATACAAATATTAAAATGGTTTAATTACCTATAATTATCTGTAATTAGAAATTGCGCTCTTCTTAAACACACACCGGAAATAATAGAACACCGCTACGTTGTACAAACAGTCGAATGTGAGTGCGTACGTCTCAAATAAATTGACAGCCGAGAGATACCGGAAATCAGAGGCTTTCCAGTTCAAACCGAAATTGATTCGAATCCCGAAAAAAAATGAAAACGCGGCTAATGACATTTCATGTACCGAGCGCGTAACCAACGGCATAGATATATCTCAGGAAGCAGAGGATAAAGTACCACCGAGTAATGCGTCGTCGCTCAACGTTGATGACGTTCCGACAGCAGTGGAAACCTGTGAAGAGGAGAAACAGCCGGAAAAATTAGGTACACCAATAGTCGCAGTTTAAAGTATAATTGTTATTGTGTATTAATAAATATATTGCAGCATGTACCACACATCGTCCATGCTCTTACGAGCACCTGATATGACTTGTAACACGGCGCACGCTCAGCGTACGGCAGACCAGCTGGAGGCCACGACTCACTGTAAGGTAGGAGAATTTGAATTGTATCGAGTTTCCTTTTCTTTTTTTTTTATTATTATTTTATTGTTATTGTTCTTATTTATTGTGTGGATGTATATACCCGCGACCAGGGGCTGTGCTCGGGGGTGAAGGGGAGCGGGGAGCGTGCGAGCGAGGATTTAAAGGGATACGCCGCCGCCCCGCCACCGCACTACTCAACAGGCCTGCCTCCTGCCTGATTAACGGAAATGCCTCGCCAGCATAGATCCGGCTATCGATCGGTGAGCCAGCCGAACCTCTGCCGCCACCTACCAGCCATCACCAGTACTCGCTCGCACCGCAACTCGCCGACCGTAGCCCGCGGGTATTGGCTGCCTGGCCGTCAGCGGCAGCGAATCAGCGAGCGCGAGATAACAGCGAGGGAGAAGAAGCCGGCTCACGAGACAATGTGAGCCACTTCAGCTGATCTGCCGCCAAAAAGCGTCACGCCATTTTTCCTGTCTGTTTAATATAATTTAAGTTTTGTTAGTTGTGTAAGTGTTGCGTGAGCCGAGAGCCAGCTAAAAAGTGAGTACTTGAGTACAGCATTGTTCCCTTCCTTTTTTTTTTTGCGACCCCCCTTTTCATCCCCGTATGAATATCTAACGTGAATAAGTTTGTACCGCGAAAAGATCTGCCGCCGCGTGGTCGCCATAGCCGGTATCGAAAACCTGTTGCGCGAATTAGTGAGTGGTGGTTGTCCTGCCGTTACTAGCCCTCCCCAGTGTCGAACCCCCTTTAAAAAGTCAACCTTTTTTTTTATGTTCTTTTACTCTTTATTTATTTTCTTTGCGCAATTCATTCTCCCTGTCTTATTTTACCCCTATACTTCTTACACCCCCCCCCCCCCCCCGCTATTTTTACGCACCCCCTCCCCTCCTTTGAAGTACAGAAAAATCCGAGGTAATTATTAAGTAGCCATAGCGTTCGGGAACCCCCCCCCCCCTCTGACGGGGTTTCTACTACTTTGCTAGCCGATCCCCCCCTTTTTTTTGTTTTTTATTTTTCTTTCTTTGTCCGCGTTCGCCAATTTTTACCGAATATCCTCTTTCCCCCCTCCCGTAACTGTCGTAGGGTGCTTGCAGTGCTTCTAGCTCCCTTCCTCGTAACCCCCACCATCTTCCCCCACCCGCCTGTGTTGGACTTAGAAGAATTCTCAACCCGCTGGACTTAGAAAATTTTCGACCGTGTTGGACTTAGAAAAATTCCGGCTCCTTTCGGACTCTGAAATTTTTCGACAGTTGCTGGACTTAGAAAATTTCCGTCTTCCATCGGACTTAGAAAATTTCCGACCTTTTCGGATTTAGAAAATTTCCGACCTTTTCGGACTTAGAAAATTTCCGACCTTTTCGGACTTAGAAAATTTCCGTCTTCTATCGGACTTAGAGAATTTTCGACCCTTTTCGGACTTAGAAAATTTCCAGCCCTTTTTGGACTTAGAACATTTCCAGCCTTTTTGGACTTAGAAAATTTTCGACCTTAACGGACTTAGAAATTTTTCCACCCTCCTTGGACTTGGAAGAATTCCGCCCTTTTCGGACTTTGAAAGTTTTCGGCTGTCATTGGGACTTAGAAAATTTCCCACGTTTTCTCGGTGCTACCCCGTAGGTAGCTGGCGCCCACATATCGTGTAATTTATATTTGGTTCCGTTTTTTTTGTTGTTCTTCCTGTCGTCTCATTCGTCTTTCATTCGTTACCTCATACTTCTCATTATATCGAGCCCCCCCCCCCCGGTCGAGACCAATACCGCGCATTTAATGTATTTTACTTTTATGAATTTTGGATTATATCGAAGCAGCCAAGCTGAATAAAATTGTTAGTTCCCTTGGGTAATTATTTTGTTTGGTGTCCATTCTTTGCTGACCCTTTCCCCTTCCCCCCCTTTTTAATAAGGAGGGGTGGACACAGACTATTGGGGAAACCTCTGATTGAGGAATAGCTCCGAAATCAAACCAATGATACCGAACTCTGCAGTTGCTTTCAATTGCGAAAGAAGGGAATCTTCAGCATGTTCTGACCGAAATCATGAGCAATGATTCCTATGTTATAGTTCGAGGTAAAACGTTATTGTACGTAAGCATCACAAAATGTGATAAATTTCTTTAAATGCGTCTATCAATTACTCGTTGAAGGTAAATGCCGCCTCGTCGACATCAAATTCGATATGGATTTGGTATGAAAAATAGCTTCAATGATAGATTCTGTCAGGGACAAACATTTATGTACCGTGACATCGAAAAAGCGTGGGCGGACGAAAAGATTGACTTGGATATACTGCTGTACATTTTCGGCAAATACACAAAAGTATCTGAACATCGCTGTCAGGAGACCGGTCGACTGCGCACAAGGCGCACACATATATTAATTGTGCATAATTATTATGCATTAAATTACCAATACATTAAAAAACCATCTTTTGCATACAAAATTACAAAATTGTTTAACGTTGGTACGAATTACAGATTGGCAATAGCAAAAGTGATTGCCCTCAGACTGCAGTGTAATCTGCTGATGGATATCGTGTGAAGTCATGATGAAATAACTGGGTTCCTAAGGCATCCGTTTCTCAGTATGTATTTTTTATAATTAAAATCATCACAAATTCTACATCTTTTTCAAGGGGGTTTTTCTTGTATTTTATTTGTATAACCATTTGAATTATTATTGCAGAAGTTTCAAAGAGTGCTTGCTACCAAACGACTTTCCCAATACGTGATCGACTAAACAAAGAACTCCGATCGTGTCGTCAATAGTAAGGACATTCCGAAGTATGTGTCCTTGGATGGAAGTGAAATAATTCGGAAGAATTACGAGGAATGGAGCAGAAAGGAGAGTCATAAATAGATGACAAGTATTTTCCACATTTACCGGAACTCAAGGCGACAGTATTAATAGTATGTTATAAATCCGAAGGCCAAAGACACAAAAACAGTAAACTGTATTGTTAAAGTAATTGTAGTTTGTTCTTAATGGTTATTTTACTCACAAATATAATATTTTTATGTATCTTATCTTAGAAGCATACCAATTCGTTTCTTGTAATTTTGTTTTTGTTTCTTATTACATTTTTTCCACAAAAAAGAAGGATAAAATATTTTTCGCTTTGGATCGTGCGCCGCGCGTTCACGACTCCATTCTTTGAACGCCATTTTCAAGCATATTGCCTTTCGTAGACTGATTTGATCAGTATTTTGTATGTAATGAACCTTATCTTAAATGTACGTTACGTTCATTTATTACCACAGTCTACTGAATGTTATTGTGGTGTTATTTTTTCATGTCAGGCTTGTCGCTTCCTCCGATAATGTATAAAACATTGATTCCCAACGATTTTTCATCTTTTTGGTCAGCCAGAATTGATCGACTCCACGAATTAAAGTTACAATCTTTTTTTAATTGATTAGGTTTAATTGTAAACAATTGAGTAATAAATTGGAATAAATGCATCAATCAGGGCCTCCTAGGGCTTTCAGCATAGCGAGAGATACGTTGGAAGAAAATTGGTAACTTTAATCAGGTGTCGATAAGTTATTGCTGACCAAAAATTTGAAAAATAATTGTGAATTACACTGTATACCACTGCTTCTAACAAAAGATGAGGCTCTGACTACGAAATTTATCAAAAGTGCCGCATTAAACACCAAATTTTATTTACATACTTGCGATGCACTTCTTCATTTTGATCGCCAAAGCCACATCTTTTTTGTGAGAAACAACAGTAAATTATATTTAACTGTATTCGATAATAGGAGAGCACGTTTCAATTTTTACTATAACATTTTTTTTATTAAACAAAAAAAAAGTGGAAACCCCCTAATACGCGCAATGTGGTTGGGCGACCGCAAAAGCAATGTCACCATAAAAAACAACGAAGGATTTAACGTTCGAATTAAGTATACATATGTGCATATACATATTATATAAACGTCATTCGAAAGTTACATCGTCCATTGTTTTTACGAATAAACGTCATTCTTCCGTCGTTTTCGGAGAAGGTCTGTCTTTTGGATGTCACATTATCGGGAAAAACCTTTCGTCGGTCCATCGTTCCAACGTTGTACCGTCCGTTGTGTTTTCGAATGCACGTGATTCTACGACCGTCATTCTTCCGTCGTTTTCGGAGAAGTTCCGTCATTTGGACGTCACATTATGGGGAAAAACCTTTCGACGGTCCGTCGTTCAAACGTCGTATCGTCAGTTGTTTTTTTTTAATGCACGTGATTCTACGACCGTTATTCTTTCGTCATTTTCGCCAAGGTTCCGTGCTTCGAACGTTACATTGTCGTACTTGCCATCGTCAGTTTAAAGTCATTAAAACGGTATAACGTGATTTTTACGTTGAATCGTTTTTAGGAAAATAACTAAAAAACAATCCACGTTTTCCAAAATAACGGAAAAATAACGGACGCAACATTTTTATGGACCGTCATTTTTTTTGTTATTCTGACCAAAATCGCACAGTTATTAAGGTGTACAAAAACGACTGTGTCATTTTCCCTGTCATTATGATCATTCTCGTGAGTGTCAGGGTGATTCAAGGTCTTGAGTCAACCGTGAATGAAAAATTTAAACGATTCGAGTCAGACAGTAAAAATGCGCAGACATTAACATTGCGAAATTCTCAAGTGGTCGCGCTCTTGGACGAACGATTGAACAAACTGGAAAATGAACGAGAAAAAGGCGTAACTAGTGGATGAACTGCATAGACCTGCGAGAAGAAACTATCCACGTCGTCGTGTGAATATTCGTGGATTGGACGAAACCTGGCAGGCCGACCTTGTGGACATGTCAGCTTATGCGCGATACAACAATGGCTACAGATATTTACTAACGATTATCGATATTTTTTCAAAATTCGCGTGGGCGGTACCAATAAAAAGCAAGAGTGGTAAGGATAGCACGAGTGCAATGAAATCTATACTTACAAAAGGTCGTATACCGAAAAAGCTGCACGTTGATCGAGGCAAAGAATTTTATAACAGCAAGTTTAAGTCTTTGTTGCAACGTTACAATATTGAATTATACTCAACGCTTAGTAACTTAAAAGCGTCAATATGCGAACGTTTCAATCGCACTCTAAAAAATAATATGTGGAAGCAATTTAGTTTGCGAGGCACTTACAAGTGGATTGATATTTTACCTGACTTGATATCAACTTATAACAACAGTAAGCACCGCACCATTAAAATAAAACCAAAGGATGTCACGACTAAAAATGAGAAAAAACTTCAGCGTGATATATATATGGAAAATATCATGTGAATCGAACGCGAAAAATAAAGTTTAAAACTAGTGATAAAGTGCGTATTAGTAAATACAAGCATGTTTTTGAGAAAGGCTATACACCGAATTGGACAACCGAAATTTTTACGATAAGCGAAGTATGCAATACAGATCCTGTAACGTACAAGCTCATAGGCTATCGAAATAAATCTATTGAAGGTGGCTTCTATCAGGAAGAACTCACTAGTGTTAAGAACCCTGACATTTATCTCGTGGAAAAAGTACTTAGGACGAGAGGAAATAAGGTTTTTGTAAAGTGGTTAGAGTTTCACAATTCACACAATAGTTGGATAGATAAGTCAGATATGTAAAAGAGTTTTTTTATTATAAATAAAAATACTTATAATTAAACACAGATTATTTATTTTTCATAATCCCATGGTACTGTGTCTGTCGTGTAAGAACAAGAATTTTTGTTTTTCTGCGCTCGTAGGTGTTGCTATTCTTCTCTCGCCGCAGCTCGTTGCTGTCGTTTTTCTTCTTTCGCTACAGCTCGTTGCTGTCGTTTTTCGTTTTCATTTCTTTTCTTCCTGTAGCTGTCGTTTACGTTCATGATTTTGTTCCTTCTCTAGGGTTTGTTGTTGATGTTCATATTTAATCAAGTATTCCCTGAAATTATTTGGAAGCTCAACTGTGGCGGCTATCTACTGCCCACTGAGTAAATGATCGCTGATTACATTCTTGTTAAACTCAGAGTCACACATCTTGTTAGGTTGTCGTTATTGATGATGGAAGAAGAATCTGTTGTTGTTTGATTTAACAAAATTATTATTATTAACTATTAATATTATTTAATAGTGAGTAATAATTTAGACATTAACTTTTTAACCACAGGATTGATACTGTAACGAGACCCTGTCCTCTGCCTACCTTTTTCCTTTCCCACCGACTCTTCATACCTCTAGCCTACCGGACCACACTTTATTTTATCACTTCCTGACCCGCGGCTCAGTCCGAAGCCGCATACCTAATCTCCACCGTTTCCTAAAATGCAGCTATCGACACAGCTGCATTCCATCCGGCCACTTGTGTCGCCTACGTGACTATTCCCCCAAAATTCCTTTCTTACGACCCTTTTTATCGCCTCCTTCCCACACATGCCTCGCCTAATCAACTAGTCGCTTTTCCTGGAACCCAGTCACAGTTGTGTCTGTTTTCCCATAAGAAGTTTCCAGACTCCGTCCCAAAAATCCTTCCCACCACTGACATTTTCCCACGTTTCATCCCATATAAGCACCTCCCGCGATACCTCCGTAGTCAGTAACTCTGCGAGATCTACAGTGTAAAGTACGTTCAGAAATAAAGTTTTTTGTTATTTCTCATCAAGTGTCAACCGCGTTTTGTCCCTCCAAAAACCGCGCTTCGTAGCCGAGTTGGCTATTCCTTGCCGAAAATCCTCTCCTCACTCATCCACGATGTCACAATAGATACTTTGTAACCACAGTTTTTCAAAATTTATTTCTCACTCAGATGTAATTCTCAATCAGTAACATAATGATACGTAGAAATATTGCAACTAAACACCCACTCCCCGCTTCACACGCATTTGCATTCGCACTTGCCCTTGACAGGAAGATGTGCGTCGTGACCCGCGGTACCCTCGCACATTCCTACATATTCCCAGAATTACTTTTCCTCGAAATATTCTTGCAACTATACAAACCCACCCCCCACCCCCTGATGACTACGTCATCGTACAGAAGCTTCTCGAACATTTTCCATGATGATGTATGAGGGCATAGGTGATCTTATAGATAGCTATATTATATGCATGGTCTGCTAGATCGCCGGTCGATACATTACCATATGTGGATACGCAAAGCGCTATTTATTTCTCACAGTACAGCTCGCATTCGCACAGTAAGCCATACTCTCTCTCTCAGTACATCGGTGCCGTGTATATCACATCTATAAGTATTTGTACACAATACAAACATCTATACCCACTAATCCTGTAGGGTGAAGTTACTGACCATCTTGACTGTTTGCATCTGACAATTATGATTATTTCGATTATATAACATGCGGCTACTGTACGAAGAATATATAGGCACTCGGATTAATGGGGCGAGGCTAGTTTTTGTGCGTCTGGTAACCAGATTAGCGGTATATAAGATTGTGAGACAGCGAGAATAGGATTTTAGTAGAGAATAGGTTTGGTACCGGACACCTGTTTTACATAAACAAAAGTCCGATTTATTTTTCTCACCGAATTTCGAACGCAGAAGGACAGAAATTCGAGTTTCTGTAATAGAACTACTGGAGATAGCCCAACTCAATCGATGCTTTGAGAATTCTGCAATCTACAATTCTCACCGAGATTAATTTTATTTTCTTTTCTGTGGCTACTATTTCTCTATAGAATAAAAGAAAGAAGTAGTGAACTTTATATTGAAGAGGGAGAGTAAATCGAGTTTCCGAAAGGAACTACTGGAGATAGCCCAACTCACTAGGTGAATTGAGAACTCTTCAAAATAACATCTAAACGAGATCATTTTCTAAATTTTATAGAGAGTAATGTCAATGTAAATTTTCTGCGAAACTGAGTTCAATGAACGATGGTCAATCAAGTTTCCCAAAGGAACTTCTGGAGATAGCCCAACTCATTTGGTTGATCGAGAATTCATTACTCAATAACTGACGAGAATTATTGATAAGGCATTTGTAATAATTAGTTAAATTCTAGTTTCGTGTTCGCCCGCGTTCCTAATTTAAATCACTAGGATTCCTGCTTATATACTACCTTGGATTTCCTTTATATAAGAAAAACTTCCAGATCTCAAAGTCACAATCACAACATAGACGGATTCCTATGGTGATAAGACAGTTTTTATATTGTATCTGTCTCTGAGGAACGTGGTAATAGACAATAAATATATAACTTTGTCGTATTTTCATTTTGTACGCGAATTATAAGTAAATTCATTTGCCTTGAGTAAAAGATACGCCTCGCTTGGACATTCGCTCCATAGCGTGAACTTTAGCATCATATTTGTTCTTTTTCATTATTCTAGGTCAGCTTCATTTAAATATACACCTTAAACTTCTTCTGTAAAATAACCGGTGATGTAACAAAAATATCCTTGCTAGTTGGCATAAAGGATATTTGAGGTTATCTCCTCAACATCACAAATTCCTCTCGTGGTTCCGAGCACGAATCTAGATTGAATATCCACTCTAGGATATCACAAAACGTTAAAAAGAATTAAATTCTTTCAGCACATATCAAAAGTGCTATTTTAAAAACGTTTCAGTATTGTAACGCCGCCAAATTGCGCGTTACAAGAATAGGCATCGTCCTCCACGCTCTTGGACTCAAGGGCGATCGCGCAGGTTCCGATTAGGAAGTTTAAGGATAAATTTTAATTATTTTTTCGATTATAAGGATTTTCGAAAACGTTAGGTGGGGAGCAAAGTTCGCGAGGGATATCGATCGCGATCTCTCAAGGATTTGCGTGGTCGATTTCGAGGGAGGAGGACGTTTTGCCGAGCATAATTTTTTCTTCTACAAAGAACCGCGGGATCTTGCTTTAGGAGTACCCCAGCGGCCTTACTTCGTCCCGGTGAGCTCTCTCTAATATTTTACTTCTTCTGGTCTCTCCTTTTGAATTGTTTCGAGTCATTTAATTTCTTAATAAAATTTGAGAACAATAGATTGTGGTCGTGCCGTCCGTGTTTGTCTCCCCGCGTGGAGAATATAAATCGTCGAAGATTTTTGACAATATTTCGTGTGTCCTTGTGACTCGGTGGGCAGGCTCTCGACATCTATTATACGACGTTTATTTCTCGAAACGTGTGAGAGTTCTTCGCGTCAGGCTTCGAGCCTATAAACTTCTATAAACTTAGTGTCCCGTTAGTTAATTCTCTTTTCAGTATAATCAGTCGTGTGCGCGAATCGCCCTTGGGCCGTCGTCCCGCAGAACGCCTTAGATTCAATCGAATGTGTGCTCTTGGTTCATCCCGTTGATAACGTTTTTTTCGGGTTTTACGTGAGGGGTTAAAATCAAGGCCATACCACGTACTCGAAGAGGGCAATTTCATTGGTCGAGTCATGTGTCGCGTTAAAGATTTTTGTTTTGTTTTCTTGAGAATTAATATGTTTCCCTTATGGCCCTTGTAAATTGTCGAATTGATTATTCGAGAGAGTTTGTGTGCAGTTGTGACTGATCCCCCTTTTTATCGGGCAACTATCCAATCTGTTAAAAAACTATTTAGTGGCCGAGGTGTGGCCCCTATACGGGACATTCTGTTTTTTTACGTGGATAATATTTTTTTTCAATTAATTGGTTTTTTGAAAATTTTACCTTTAATAATCCACTGCTTACTTGAATAAATCGATACATTTGTGAGTCCCGTAATCGATTGTTTGGTGGTCTTTATTTATTTAGTTGTGAATTATTTATCGGCATGAACTCTCGGAGGTCTTACCTACGAATTGTTCTAGTGGGTTAAATGATCTGTCGATATGGACCAAACGTCCACTCAAAAGGCCGAAAAATCGGCCGATCTTTCTATGCGTGTGTTCGACTACAGAAACGACCACAGAAAACGACCCGAAATGTTGTTTTTCCGATCGTTTCATGATGCTACGACTGCAAAAATGACTGCGGAAAAGGCGCAGAATATTCCTAGCCCAGTCGTTTTTTATATATTCAGTGTATTTCATATATTTTTTCGAACCGAGTGCTGACTGTCGGAGTGGCGCGCGGAGCGCGACGAGAAGAGCGCGAACAGGGCCGTCACGAGTACCCGCGACTGGCCTTTTTTGAATTCCGTCCTCGTGACTCCGAATATAATAACACGTTGTATGCTCGCCTTTTGGTCTTCTTTAATAGCGAAATTGTTCCCCAGAATCCATGAGAAGGGCTCGTGAGGTATAAGTGCCGTAATTAGGCACGGAGGCCGACACGAGGCCCGTCAAAGAAATCCAGAGAAGCGGCTATTTCTCGGGCGATATCGACAGTTTCTCGAATTATAGAGCCTTTTTGAAGTAGCGTAATTTTTTTTTTTTTTTTTTAGCTCGGGTTTTCAACCAAACCCAGCCACCGGTCGTCTTATTTAGACAAAAAACGACTAATAGAATAAGGACGGCCACGTGGCTGCAACGAATTGCACAATTTTGAAAAGAGCGAAAAACCCTTTTTGAAATTTTTTAAATTATCATTATTATGTTTTTCTTTAGACCAATGAATTAAAAAATGTACCTTTCTTTTATCTGGACGGATATTTCACTAAATTAATCGAAATATTACGTGCACTTTTTCACACGAAATTACGATATGCTAAATTAAAACGTGTGCTCATGATGGCGGCCCGCGCAGAAAACAACTATCTCGGAAAAAGTCTGTCGAATCTCGGAAAGAGTCTTTCATATCTTGGAAAGAGTCTCAGAAGAAGTAACGGATACGATCCGGAGCAGTACTTTTTCTCAGACTCTGACCAAAACTCTTAAGTCTTAGTAATAGTCTGAAAAAAGTACTGCTCCGGATCATATCCGTTACTCTTTCTGAGACGCCATCCGGGATATAAAAAACTCTTTCTGAGATTCGGCAGACTCTTTCCAAGATTTGAGTGACACTTTCCATGACCCTTACGAAGACTTCTTCCAAGACTACCCTTTTCCGCGCGGGGGTGAACCGGTGACTGGGCTGAGGCAGTGGCAAATTTCCGGGAGCTACCCGTTAGATAAGGGCCTATCCTCAGTGCGCGACAAGTATAATCATTATTCACGCGTGTCAGGTAAGAGCGGACAGTGCGCGCAGTCTCGCGGAACGGCCAGCGCCACTGGACTCCCGAAATCGGACAAATATACATCTGTAATATCGGCGGCGACAAAGTCGTACGAGCGTCACGCTACAATATGTATAAGTTTTAATAATTTTCCTTTTCTATTTTATTTTTCTCTTCATATATATAATTTTAACTAACGACTAAAAACTAAAATTAAGGAACGGAAATAAAGAAAAAACCAAGGACATCCATTTATCTTCGGTGCCTCACTTTATTTATCTTCTGTATGGGTGCCCCCTTAAGGACACCGTACCACCCATTTATTAGAAATAAACCTTACATATAATAAAGCAATAAATCATACATACAATAAAAAAACAATAGCGATATAAAAAAAAAGAAAATATATACTATATATACAGGGTGTAACTATATACTAGTAGATACTTCGAAGAGTATATTGAAACGAATCGATATTCCTGCTTTTCTTAAATAACTGTTCCTTATTGATTTTTAAATTGATGTTTAGCACATATTTAAAATAATCGAATGATGTTTTTAAGTTCTCATTACCTAGTAGAAAAATCGAATTATTGTATCCGTTAAGCTAAGCATATTGTTCAAACAAGATTTCCCTGATATAGCTTTAGGTGTACAGACAACAATGAAATTATTCGTTGTTTCTTTATAGTCGAAATAGTCGACGTTCTTTATTCACGAACCTGACGAGATGCGAACGCTGTGGAACCGAATAGCTTATTCAAACTATTTACTAGTTGTTTTCTTAGCGGGGCAAGCGTTTACATGAAATTATTTGTTGGTTACGAATACAATAATTTTTATTCTGTTTAAAGTTCCTGACCATGTTTCGGTGCGGGTAAAGAACTTAGGATTCGTGTACTGGACCGGTGCGACCTGTGAGGATATTGGTGGTTTTTAGCTTTTTGGAAGAAGCCTCAGTCGAAAGAATTTAATTTAATAGGTAGGTAGGTAGCGGCAATGAAATAGTCAAGATTTGTTCTTATTTTCTTTTCGACGTTTCGACTCCTGTCCGAGTCCTCATCAGGATGTTTTTATTCTTATTGAGCATTATGGACTGATAAAGATGTTTTGGTGTTAGTCCTTCTTGTCTGCAGCGAAGTAAGAATCGTAGTTGTTCTTGGAGTTTTCCTTTTCTTTCGCTCAGTCTTTTCCATTGTTTGAATGCGTTGAAAGTTCTGAATCCGAACTGGTTTCTTATGTTCTTAAAGAAATTCATGCTTGTTTTATGCCAATTGATAAATTGTTGATTGTAGTAGCGACCACTGTATATAATAGGTAGGTTTCGTAGTTTCGTACGTATTTGTAGGAGAGAGGCCACTCGTCGGTCTGTCTATGTACGTGGCTGTGTGTTTTCCTACGCTACGAGCTATCTGTTTCACTGTGCTATTCGGGGTTCTGTAGCCGAGAACTCTTCAAGGCTCCTGTGCTCCTTGTACGCGAGGCTCGAATACGCTGCTTCCTAATCATGGTTTCGCACCTTTGAAAGGTTCGAAAGCACAATCAGTATCCGCGTAATCGATTTGCGAGGTACTTTGAGCTCTGCCCTCCTAGCACGATCGCTGATAATAACCCACGACACATTCTTCTGTATAATACTACGAAGATTCGCAATATTATACAGGGTTCGGTAAGCTATGTTACCAATCCGGGCTTTTCAAGGCCTAGTGGATTTACACGTTAGCTTGACCGTTCGTTAATTATTTCGAGATCGTACAAGGTTCACACGACCGAGTACCCAGTGCGAGGATTTTATCCCTCTATTTTCACCATATAGCAGTAATATGGAATCTTTTCTCGAGATAGTGCTCTAACTCAACTAAATACTGGGGGCCAACGAGCTGTACGATGGGACCCAGATATTCAGTAAGAATTTTGTTGAAATTCGTTGTTGGTGCCGATGGCCTTGAATTGGTGATCCTCATTCATCGAGACGTCCAACGAACTGCTTCCCTCAACGTTTTCTTCTTAAAAGGTAGATTAAAATAAAATCGTGCTGATTCCCAGCACGCTTCGGTGATGACTCCAGGTCGTGGTTGCTCAAGAGTGCTCTTATCGAGCAGGGCTGTCGCTATTATATGCTCGGTTGTGGGCGAAAAAGGGGGAAAACATGGAGGTCACGTAATGTCGACGTGGAACTATGTGGAGGTCACGTTGTCTCCAACCGACGCTTCTGACGTCACTTTTCCGTTGAATTTTATTTTTTGAGGAGGTTAAAACGCGGTTTAAGGGAGTTACCCCTTAGGTTTTATGTGTTAACCTCCTATCTAACGTAGGTTCTAGATTTTATTATTTATAACAATTAGTGTTTTTCGAACAATTATTGTTGATGCTGAAAATACTACAAATTTGCGGTAACTAGCCGCTTTGTATGCTATTGTGCTACTAATAATTGTTTTGAAAATCACAATTGTTTGTAATTGGATTCTTTATCGCAATAACTTTAATAATAATTGGTGTACGATGTAAATTCTTAGCAAGATTTGTTCTTCGGGATCTTTATATGCCGGGCAATATCTTTTATTTATGATCTGTGTTGTAATTCTATGTTTTTTTATGAAATTAAACTTTTTATCAGGGTATTTCGCATTGCGTGGGAACCACTGATAATTACCTGACACTGCTGCGGTGATATTCAAATTTGATAGGCAGGTTTTTGTTTTCCTATCATATTTGATAGTTCGAATTTGATCCGCCCAATTTTCGTTATGGTACGAATTACCAGTTTCTATCCTTATTCTATTAATACATAAGTCGTGATCCGGTGATCTTCCGCTCGGTGTTAGTCATCACAGATTCAAGTGGGATATGGCTAAGGCGTCCGGTAATGACCTATTATATTGGTAAATTTAGCATGATAACACCTTATTTCTTACTATTGAAATATGTAGCTACTTATGATCATGCTAGCCGGTTTGTTGATGAATTCGAAAAGCAAGTAGGTCGTACTGCAAGAGATGCTTGCGGTGCTTGTATTGTTCCGTGTCCAGTGGAGTGTAACACTGGGTCCTACGGTGATTCCCACGTGGAGTGGATGTATTCTTTTGATTATTTCTGTTTGATTTAATTATCGAGGCAGGAATTTCTTTCTAAATTTGTGAACCTCGTTTAAATTTCTGGGTTGTGTATTAATTATTATAAATAATAATTAATTGTTTATATATATATGTATATATATAATATTCTTTATTGAACGGCCAGTGGCCTTGCTCATGGACTCGGTATACATTTTTTTTTTTCTCATTCATTCTTCCACACCTCTCTCTTCCGTCTCATTCTCATTGTCACTTCTCTCTTCTACTGTTCCTAGGCTTTCTGCCCTTTCTCCTTCCTTCCTTAGCTCTTTTAACCATCTTATCGCCTTCCCGTTACCCTTATCGCTCATTATGTCCCTAATTCTAATGCTACTTCTATCTCTATCTCCCTCCCCTCCGTCCCCCTTATGCACTAATAAATGTTCCCATCTGCTCTCTTCTTCCCCGCATATCTTGCACTTCTTCTTCTGCTCCGTTTCCCAATATCTGTTAGCTTCCTCTTCGTTTCCGCACCTTGCTCTCGCTATTATTTTTTGGCTTCCTCTTTGTCCTCTCTCTTTTAGGTAACTTGGTAAACCCTCCACCATGTATGTTCTATACCTTCTGTTGTACCTCGCTGCTGTTATTCTGTTGTACATCCATTGTCCCTGTATCTGTCTCCCTCTTTGTCTCACTTCTTCTATCATGCTCATTCCTCGCTCCGTCCTTCTTCTCATCTCTGTTCCACTGTACCCGTTCTGTCTGAAGAATAATTCTTCCTTACCCACTTCTCCTTTTCCTTCGTCTTGATCCTTTTCTCTTATGCATTCTTTTACCACTTGTATATCTTATCCATATTCGTTTCCTTTAATACCATGTAGTCCGGGGTGCAGGCGTCCAGGCTGTGTTCACTTTAAGTACTTCTTTTGGATCCCTTCTATTTTCTCTTCCCAGCCCCACACCTTCGCCTCGTACATCATTATTCCCTTTATCAAGTACTGGAATAACATAATTCTCCTTTCGAACTCTTCTTTAAATTTTCTCTCTCCGATACCCCATGCCTCATGACCACGTTTGCTCTTCTTGTTATGTCCTTTATGTGACCCCGATCCTCTCCATTTCTCTCCAGCTCGTATCCCAAGTACTTAAATTCTTTCACTTCCTCTATTCTCTCTCCTTTCCATCTCCAGTCTCTCTCTTTTGTCCTTCCTCCTCCTTTTCTGAACACCATCATTTTCGATTTTTCCACGTTCAGCTGCAGTTTCTTCCTGTCCAAGTACCTTGCATTCTTCTTAGCATTCCCTTCATGTCTTCTTCTTCCGTGGCCAGCATGACGATATCGTCCGCGTACGCCAACGTCCAGATCTTCATGTTCCCTATTCTTACCCCTCCGGTCTATTCTCTCTTCATCGTGTCTTCTATATCCGCCGTAAGAATTGAGAACGGCGTAGGATTCAGCGGGCACCCTTGTCTTACCCCCAACTCCGTCCAGAATCAATTCGTCACCTTTCTGTTTACCTTAACGGCGCTCACTGTTTCCTCGTAGATTTCTTTCACCCTGTCCACCAGTCCCTTTCTGACGCCTCTCTTCTCCATTGCTTTCCACAGGACCTCTCTGTCCACCCTATCAAACGCCGCCTTCAGACCCAGGAAAAATTCGAAGACTTTCCCCTTCTCTTTCCGAATCTCCTTCGAGATGACATGTACGTTGTCCATTGTCCCTCGCTGTTTCCTGAACCCCGCTTGGGTTTCCGGTATGATATTTTTTCCGGTCACCTCCACCTCTAGGCGCTCCAGTAGGGCGGCTGCGTATATCTTGTATGCCGTGCATAAAAGTGTCACTCCTCGGTAGTTCGTCACTTCCTCCCTGCTTCCCTTCTTGTGTATTGGGGCTATCAGCCCCTTTCTCCACTCGTCCGGGAATCCCTCTCCTCTCCATACTCTCTTCACCAGCTGAATTAGTCCTCTTATAAACTGTCCTCCGCTGCAGACCCATGCCTCGTTCGGTATATCGTCCGTCGCTCCCGATTTCTTTTTCTTCAGTTTCTTTATTTGCTTAAGATTTCGTCCTCGCTGAGCTCTTCTTCCTCGTCCCTTTCTCTTCCTTCTCTTCTCCCCTCGGCCGCTCCCCATTCTTCTTTACCTTCCAGCATCTTCATGAAGTGCGCCCTCCACTCCGTCGCACTTATTTTCTCGTTTATCTCGTTTCTCTTTCTCCTCTCTCTATTTACGTATTTCCACACCTGCGTCTTAATTGCAATTAATTGTTTATAATGAGATGCAGTTTTTTAGATTTTTGTGATGAATTGGCGAATAGGGTTTTTTCATTATTTATAATAAAGAAAATTTTATAATTTTTCAAGCTTTTTTTTAAATAAATAAATTAAATAATTTACAATGTTCTCTGTTCGCCATTTCAAGTTTAGGTAACGGCAGGTCAAAATTGACGTCCCGTTACAATATATACAGGCTGTATATATACCCTTCGAAGAGGCATTGTCGAGATTTCACTCCCAATCGTCATCATCGCTCTCTGAGCTCCTCATGCCTCCTAGTCGAACCACTGAGCTTCCGCGTACCCAGGTGCGCCGCAGGTGACACTCGTGTATGAATTTGGGTACATACCCATAAAACATTTTGTGGGCCTCGTCGAACGAACGATCGATGTCCCACGAAAAGTCGGCCACTCCGATTCCGGCGTCAAATGTCGCTCTAGCCTTAGCGGCGGCCGCTCACTGAAGTCGTATGAGGCGCAATGCTCCATAATCGATAGCTCGCCTGCAACGCCAAAAAAAAAAATAAAATAAAATTTAAAAATATATATATAGATATACATATATACTTAATAGTCAAGTCTAGTTAAAAGACTTTACACATAATGTTATTAATTAAACACTTACCATAAAGTAGACGTAAGCTCGTAAACCCAATCCAAATTGCGAATACATCTTGCTTTTCTTTCTTCTTTCTCCTTCTACTGTTTGCTTGTAATACGATCGTATCGCGGTGACGATTCGTTTAATAATGAGCAGCTGCCCACCTAGAAGATGCAGTTCGCGTATCAAGAGAACGCGCCACCCGAAACTTCAAGATAAGAAGTTGCAACGCTCGTGGGAGCCAAGGCTTGTGCTGAACCGCTCGACTTTGTCCTATCAAACTATTACTTCTTTTTTTCTCTCTTTCTCTCTTCTTCTCTGTTCAACTCACACCATTAACCCGCAACATGAATATGCGTGTATCCATAGTTATTTCTACATATGATGTATGTATTTTTTCCGATCATTGGGGATCACTAAGACCTTATCAGGCCTCATGAAACCTCATAACGCACATCGACCTCACGAAGTTCCTTATAAAGAAAAACGTATTAAACAATATATGAATAATGGTCGAGACTAAATAAAGAATGCTAAGCTCTCGGAAGGCACTGTAAAATTTCTAACCAGGTGTTGGAGATGCGAAAAACATTGGATAATATCGGAAAAGACCAACAAGACGTGGAAGAACTGGCCTTCGAATATAATGAGGGTTCAAGGAAAAAACGAGCTCCTTTCGAATTTATAGGCACCATTAACCGAGCTCTATTCGGTACCTTAAACGCAGAAGTTGCGAACTTTTACATCGACATTAGAAAACGATCGACATTAGAAAACGACCCAAGATCAATTATCGATATAGTAATAAACCAAACACACATAATAAAACCGCAATTTGACGAAAATCATTTACGGATAAAAAATTTAACATTAACGTTAACCGAAAAATTTAATAGTGCATCGAAAATAATAGCCTCGCTTGATAGGGGTATATCTGGAATAAAATACCACAAAATCTTTGCCGACATAACAGCGGTTTTCGAACACTGCATCGCTGAGTACGAGCTCGACACTGCGATATTCATCGATGCAATGTTGTTCGCAAAACAAGGACTTACACCCGCGGTTATTAACTCAAAAATAAATATTATTAGGAGCAAAAACTATCCAGCAAGAACACCCGAATGCCAACTTCCCTTTCGCATTAAAACCCGAATCAATGGCCGAATTACTAAAACTCTCAGATACCTCGATCACCCCCTATAAAAAATTCTAATATACGTAATTTCGGTACCTCTCTTGGATCTAAAGACATTTACAGTGTTTAAAAACATTCGAATCCCAGTATTCCAACATTCTACCCTAAGTGTAACGAGTTTCGCGTACATTAAATCGAATTCTGAATACACGTCTCAGAAAATTTAGAAACGTATTTTCGCCTAAAAAGAGCAGAACTGAACTTGTGCTAGACTATCGGGGATCTGTTTATTTGTAAACACGTGAATATACTGCACCGCGTGGACGAGAATAGCGATTGTGAAGTCAAAATACTGACCGAACCTCAATTTAAAAATTTAGCGACATGCGACATTCGCATGAAAACGGGCATCCATACCTTCTGGTCAAAAATACATTACTCTAATCAATGGATCTTCTCATGTGCTAAACCCGAAACTCTTCGCATAAAATGCTTCAATTCCGGCCCACGAGTTATCACGATAAACGGCACAGGGATACTTCGCTTACAACCATGATGCGAAGCCATTACGGCATCAATAGCTCTCAGAGCCATGGATACCATCTCTACCACCCGATTCACTGAATATTCGCCTCAAATTCTTGTAAATATTTCCGCTATTTTCGCTACACTGAACGACCCTCCCGATTTTACAAACATTTCCGACCTCCTAATCAACCTAGAATCCTCTAGTTTATCCGACAATGAACATATTTAAAACCTAAACGTTGTCGACAGCAGAGTAAAACTCCAAGCCGTCATTAACCGAGTTCAAGGTTTGTTTAAGAATAGAAAAACTCAGCGGAGGGTACACCAACTCAAAACCATGAGCGTCTATTCCTTGTGGAGTTTGGGAGGCCTCATCGTTGCCTCCGGGCTCGCCTGGAAATTCTCACTAATTTCCAAGCTCGGATTCATCCTAACACTGTGCCGGAAAACCCAACATCGGCCTTCAAACACGGCCTTCGACCACAAGAGCAACCATCGATCGAGATTGCAAAGCTAGATAAGACTCCTCCCATTCCGGTAATAACGAGTGACGATGGAGTCGAACGTGGTACCGACTACTCACGCCGTGCGATATGCCCAACTCCAGTCATTCATGCTCACTCCGGTGCGCACACCGGTCTCGCGTGTTATATTCCCGGCGACTGGATTCCATCGCATTATAAGTATAACCCATCCCGAATCAAATCTTCAATTCCTTGTTATGACCTTGCTTGTTTATATACGTGTGTACATGTTGTGAAGAACTTTTCCTTGCGGAGAAGGCTCACAACCCTCGCTCTTCACCCTCGACATCTATCCAGTCAATTTCATGATTCCAGACAGTTTATTATCATAACGACAAATGCAACAGTTCTCTTCAATTCTAAAATTACTCAACTAAAGCCAAGATTCGTATACCAGAAAGGTTGGGCGCCAGGTACCGAAGTACCACCAATCTAAAAGATCGGCTTTAATCGATCCCTCTAGCACACGAATGCTCTGCAGCTGGATGATGCGAAGATGCGGTGAAAACCCCTAAGACACACGACTAACTCAGGCTCCGCGAGCTGAATGATACAGGGGCTGGGGATAACTAAATAAGTGACGCTACGCGGAGCTTCGGGATCAAAAGTGGTTTATTAACCTTTTCCCGGGCTGCGCTCGTTTAGGAATACGAGGCACACGAAAGATCACAATATTTTTTTAATTTTACAATTGGTGAGAGTTCTCCCCTTTTTTTTTAATACAACAAATATAATTTTTGAAACTAACTAAATATAATAATTAACGACAAAATATAAGACAATGACAGAAGACAAAATAATCAAATAAATTAATCTCGATAGGGAACAATAAAATAAAGCGGCGAAACAAGGTTACTCGACCATTAACGGGGAGAGAGAGAAGCAGATAATCCTCGAGTATTCTTTACTCCAATAAACGCAATAATTAAACATAAAACCTAATAAGAATGACAAAACGCAAACTAGAAGACATAATAATAATAATACTAATCGAGAATGGTTAAACGAAAGGTAGCGAGCCCGCAATTAAATAACAAGGATCATAATCGCAACAAATAATGACGCGTGGGTAAATTAAGGCTGCGACGGAGATAGCGAGCCAAAAAAAAAGAACGACGATACAATAAAATAGCTAATCGAAGAGAGCGAGCTGTAGGTAAATAGGTAAATCGGGATAAGGGAACCCGGATCATAAGCGATAGGTAACCGAAATAAACAATAGGTACTTCAAGATATAAGCGATAGGTAAACCGAAAGAATACGGTAGGTAATTCGAAATATACGCGATAGGTAAACTAAGATAAAACGATAGGTAATTGGAATTATACGCGATAGGTAGTCTGAATAAAGAGAGCTGAAAGGTTCCGAAATTAGAAAGAGAACGATAGGTAAGCGAAACAGAGGACTCGACGGTAGGAAGTTATTCGAAAGTTAAACTGATTATTACGCGAGATATTTCGCATACTGAATTTTTCTATAATTGTGGACGGAGACGTAATTTATACAATAATTGGTTAACAAAGAAAATAACGAAATACACAAAAAAATTCAAACGAAGCCAATTATAAATTATAAGCCGGAAGCGAAAGAAACAATAACTCAATAAACTCAATAAAATCATACAATAATGATAATAATTCCGGAAAATCATAAATAAATCATAATTTAAATAAAATTTATGCGAAAAGATCGACCAATAAATAATGGATAATTCTTCCCTTGGCTTTACTACTCTACTAAAATTCAAATGAAATTAAACATAATCAAACCAAAAAAAACCAAATAAATAGAATAATAGCAAACAGCTTAGCCAATAAACAATTATCCATTGTACAGAGATATAGGGAGGGTTGAGTCTCACCGGATTCCTGGAGTAGTTGGCACGTGGCCAAGTAGGCAGCGTAGGTAGTCGAGACAGAAAAAGGCAGTGTGGAGCGGTATCACAATCACTCACGGTGGTCAACGCGGAAGTAATTTTTCGAGGATCTCTCGCGACGTCGATCGATGGTATTCCCCCACTCCGCCCACTTACCGGTTACCCCACTCGCATGCTCTATATTTCTTGGTTCGCTCCTGCGAATTCCATGGTCCTCGCATTCCGTTGATTATCGATGTAGCGTGCTCGCCGAAGGCGTGGCGCGCTATTCAGATTCGGATGCGGCCCGCGTCGTCCTATGGGTCGAGCCGACTTCCTTCGGAAGTTGAGAGATATAACTTTTAGGCAGTGATTGTAGATAGCGGGCATGGGTGATGAGGCGTAGTGCGGTGAGTACCGGCTCGTAGACGGAAGGCAAATCCCATGATGGAATGTGATCGATGGGGTGAGACTCCGTAGAAAAGGGGACAGGGTAGTCGCAAAATAATAGTATTAAATTCGACTAATTAAAATTAGAAGGAAATTCCACATAAAATAAAATTATGGTGTTAGCAATTCGAATAATAAAAGAAATAAAAACGAGAAATTTCGCCTGACCTGAAATTAGAACGGTAAATTGAAATAAAATAAAGGGATGCTAGGCAACCTAACCTTCCTGCCGCGGTCCGCGAGTGAACATGCACCACTCCAGTGTCGTAAATCCGACACTCCTCGCCGCTTACACTTTGCGCAGGTGGCGTAGCCAAAATTCACGTCACAATGTATATGTATCTGAAGACATGTGTGTGTATGTATATATATACATCTTCTCCTACTTTATTCTTTCTCTTTTTTCCGTCTTCCTTCCCCACTTATCTTTTTTCTCTTTCCCCTTTCTCACCTTCTCCCGCTATCAAACAATTTTTCTTATTTTTCCTTGCTGTTAACTTTTCTTTGTTGTTGTTTATTTTCAGCTTCTCACTCCCTCTTTTCTTTCGTCCTTATTTCTCTCTCCTCCCTTTGCATGCTCACCGCTACATATCTCGTTATTTAAAACATGTTTGAAAAGTTACAGGCCATGGTTCAACATTTTACGAAGTATCACCCTAGCACCAAAGGACTTATGATCAACAGATTCAATCTGCTAGCTCCACCTACACCAAAACCACCAACATCAACAGCCCAAGCCCAACATATCATCACGAAGAACCCATACCCTTTCTCATCCTAAATACACACACGCATCTTTGCTACACCAAATAAAACTACTTAAGTTAGGTTAAGGGCAGGGTAGGGTTAATTCGTGTGAAAAAAGTCACATTTTTATGATTTTGTTTTTTGACGAAATGGTTAAAATCTATTTATTTAAACCAATGGTACTTTAAAGTGTGACATTCGAAGAATATTGTGTCCAATTTTCACGAAGAAATATTTAAAAATACGGCGATGGCAGCAAAATTTGTCAAGCGTCTTGGAAAAAAGTTGAATTGCGGTGCCCATCATAACTCCGTGCTGGATCATTTGAAATCAAAAAATCAAAGTTATATCGTTAAATAAGGACTTTCCCCAGGTAACGCTGGGGGGGTTTTCAAAATTTTAATTTTTCAATTTTTGGGATCACTTTAAAGGGAAAAACGCGATTTTGAGCGAAAAAATCAGTTAATTTGTTGTTATAAAATAAAAAATTTAAACAAATTTGAAAAAAACTCTCCGGCGTTACCTCGTAAATTATGTACAGAAATAGTGTGCAAAATTTCAAAAGGATCGGTGCAGTAGTTTTGAAGTTATGATGGGCACCGACTTTGAAAATGTGAGTTGTGGGAAAAACGCTTTAAAATTTTGAACACTACAAATTTTGAGATGAAACGTTCATAAGTGAGTTTTATCGGCTTACCTTCCTGATCTGCTCGGCCTATACGCATAGAGTCAGATGATCGCGCCCACTCATGAGCGTTTGGTCCACTACTGATTCCCTCGACACCCACGTGCTTTGGTGAGATTTTCCAAATAAGTTGGTTCAAACTCTCATTGTTGTTCTGCGTAAAGCCTCCGACACATCGCTCTAGGAGGGCATCTTTGCTCAGATCTTCATAGATGGGCTTGATGGCATCCAAAACATCCTTGGGAAGAGCACTGTACGTGTGTATGAATGAATCCAATGAATTATCAGCTGCAGCTTTTTGCCATTCGCACCAGGAGTCCGCGCCGCTCAGGCATTTTTTATGCTGTGGATTCTCGTCCGTCGAACTGTAGTGATAGAACGTTGCCCAGATAGCATTTTTCATATTTTCCACGGAATCGGAGTGACGCCTAATAGCCAAACCGTAGAATACCGTCAATTTATCAATCATTTTAGCCGTGAGCTTCCCTTTACCAGACAGGCTCTTTCGTTTGATCGTCTTTCCAGCCTTAGTTTCAGTATCTACAACGGTCTTTTTGACTATTTCACGCAGCCGAGTGCCCATTCTTTTTTGAACGTGTCCTACACATTCTTTTTTCACTATCGAAAAGTCATCACCATAAGGTTTAGAATTCACTAACCCGGAGTAAGCTTTGGAGTCACCATCACCGATATAATTGAGATATCGCACACCATTATTTACCGAGCGTTCAAACATGGTTTTTATCGCTTCGACGTCCATATTTCCAGCTGCACCAGTATGATTTGCCTGACACTTTCCAGCAGCTACATGAGCTTCATGCCACTCTTCGTATTCGGCAGAGTTTAATTTACTTTCCCAAGTTTTACATTCGTGGCAGTATGAACTTTTGACGAAAATGTCAACAACTTTACCGGTGAAGAAGCCAATTAACGAGGTGACGCCGAATAAAGATGAGAAACCTCTTTTTTTCCATGTTCCATCGCCTGATACAGTGAGTTCGTTTTCATCTTCAGTTTTTTTCTCTTCGACTGTTGCTGCTTTTTCGTCTTTTATAGCAGATAAAAAAAATCTATTCGCTACTTCTCTTACAGTCGAGCACATTTTTTTCATGTAATCATTGTACGTCGATCTTGATAAAAAAAACTGCTAGATAAATCCATCAAGCCGCAAAATTTTTCACAGCCAGCTAATCCAAGGCCTAACACTCTCATCGTGAAAATAACTAATTATTAACTTCATAAACACCTGACTGTATTCTTGCACTAGACGGAACATTTGTTATATGTTTACAGCTTTCGCACGACACTTTGATGTGAAATCCAAGACCTTCTTTCTTAGTGGAATGAAAATTTATCACATTTTATACACTTCACTAGCGTAGCAATTGTTGAAAAAACTTATAAAAAATCTATTATTCTGATCGATATAATCTCGACCCAGTTGATGTTCTATCTGATCTTGTCACTTTTTTCGGCATTTTGGCAATAATTTCACACAAAACTGAACGAAAATTGAGCTAAAATGATGCGAAAATCGGAAAGCACGTGTACGTCTGCTCGATAGAACGTTTGCTGCTATACTAAATTATATACTCTGCACTGACTGAAAATATAATTCAGGTCTAATCACGTTTGGACATGTTTTCAAATTTCTATACAGAGAGATGACGGTTAAGGGAAGGTATTATATAGAGAGCGAAAGCTGCCAGGCAACAATAGCGCGCTCCGGTCAGGTAGGCAGAAAATTCAGGCAGGTATAAAAATACTCATAACGTCGTCAATTTTGCTCCGATCGACTTGAAATTTAGACACAATATTCTTGAGATATTATGCTTTCAGTTCAAATTTAAAAAAAAATCGAAAAAAAAAATTTAAAACCCTACCCTGCCCTTAAGTACACTTTGTGGGAGCTCCATTCGAGTTTTCATTTTACGATATGTTTCCGATAAAAAAAAATCGCCATGACTAGCTGTGCTTCCGTATTCTTTGAGTCAGACAAAGCATTGTGTAGCCTTGTCTGATTACCAGAAGGGGAGCTGTTACGTCCTGGCTATTTTTCCTTGTTGTTACTTCTTTTCTACGTATAATAATTGCTTTCCTTTAAAAATTTCTCTCTCACGTTAATCGACGCTGAGAATACAAAACTCAGACGTCTTCATGCCCATGAGCTTGTATTTTCATTAGAGCAGAAATGTGGAGAGATGCTATATTACTCTCTACATCCGTTGCGCTGAAAACCGCGAGTCTTGTTCGCGGGACTCGTGAGTCCCTGGTCTTTGCCAGCTTTTGCAGCTTGCTGGCCGCGCGTGCAACGCTGCGTCAGCTATCTCACGGTCCCCAAATCCCCCACATTTAATTTTTAATTCGGTTATATTTTTGAGTCTACTCGAAATGGGGGTTTGATTAAGTCTTTACCCGTATGTTGGGGCTTTTTATAAGTGAATCTATAAGTATTTTTTCGCGCTACTTGTGTTCGAGTTATTTGTATACGCGAAACGATTAATATTTTTATATGTTCATAGTTGTTTAATCTACAAATAATTATTTCGCATAACATAACATAACATAACATAATTATCTCACATTATGAAGTTCTTTATTTTGTGTCGAATCGTTAAATAAAACAAGTGTTACTTTTGTATAATAATTCAAAATCTTTGTTTCCATAATTAATTGAGCAACGATCCAAAATATTAATTAAAGAATTAAAATAATAATTTGCGTCTATTCCGCTCGAGACGTAACAAAGAGAATTGTGTAAGTAGCAAGCAACACCTTCTCCAGACTTTCCTATACGATCGTTGCGAATGAGAATATAACCAGCAATACGATGAACATCATCTGGAATTTTGGAGTTGTTATTACAGAATTAACATGATAACTTGAATCTACTTAACCTAGGTTACAATGAGCGGGTGAGTACAAGCTAGCATTAAGACTACAAGGCTGATGACATTGATTGGCGTGAAAATGCCTGATGGATGTTAAAGTTGAATACGAACTCTCTTCAGCCATTAGATGTTTTTTCATTAGTAAGAAAGTAGAAGAATAGCCGGTTCTTAAAGATAGCAAGAGACGCCGCCGTGGTGACTGATTCTGGTAATACATGTATAAATACATCGCGGAAAGACGAAATGGTCTGCGATACGTCCCTGTTCTGTTGGTGGGTATCAAAAAAGTCGATTTCCCTACGGGAATTCGTGCAGAGCGTCACAGAGTTTCAGGCGTTCTGGTGAACAATTCCGAGATCTATCCAGAAGTCTCGAGAAAGAGTACCCTATACACTTGAATTCCCAAGAAATAGTCCCGGCGGCTTTTGACTGACTACCAGCGTAGGCGATGTCAATACTAAGTGATGCGCTCGTCCTTTCTAAGGTCAAAGACAAACGTACAGAATCATTTATAATGCGCTAATGGTACACGAGACAACAGTAGTCTAGATGCGGGAAGACGAGAGCTACAATCAATTTGCCTCTCAGTTCTCTGGACAGTGAATTTCGATGATATTTTTATTTGTGCAGGGTACCGTTGACTTTCTTGGAAATCAAGGACTCATGCATATTCACTATAAAATACTGGATAAGAGGACAGCAAGGTTGCGCACTTCATCTACGAACGGAATCAAGACGTCATTGACAATCATTGAAGGTAAAGCCTCTGCCGCGATGTCAAGAACATAGCTATTACTGCCAAGAATTAATACCTTGGATTTTGACAAATGGAGAGTTAGGCTGTCGTGTCTGTAGCGTAATTAAATATCGCCTAAACATCGTGGGAAATCCTGGATAAGCCTACGCACAATTGATACGGCGAACAGCTGAGATAGATTTGCGTGTCGCCTGCAAAAGTTATGTGTTCGGTATGAGACAGTACCGTATCGATATCTTTGATGAATAGCGAGAATAGTAAGGGTCCGACAACCTAGCCTTCCGGAACACCTGACGTGGTCGGGAGCTAGTGCGAGTTGGACATATTGCTATCATCAATGACCAACTACGTTTGTTCCGTTAGATAGGAGAGGAATCACATTAGCGTAGCATCAGAAAAACCCATAGATTTTAGTTTTGATAATAGACGGATATGAGACACTGTGTCGAAGGATTTACTGAAGTCAAATGAAACTATAATTGTCACTCTTCTCTCATCAATGGCTAGTCTGGTATCATTGGTTACCTTGAGTAGGGCAGTCTGAGTACTGCAGGTTGCCCTATAGCCAGATTGCTTAGGGTCAAGGATATTACGATTATTGATGAATGTGATGAGTTGTCTGCGAATGATCCGCCCGAAAATTTTTGATATCTGTCTCCAATATAGCTATTGGTCTCGTATTAGAGGGCGAATTCGGAGCACGTATTTTCGATAGTGGACGAATAAATGCTCTCTTCGACACAGCGGGAAAACGTGAGTAGCAAATCGAGTAATTAAATACAGCTACGAGCAAACGTATTGTCGACTCAAGTGATTTTCAATAAAGTGAAATTCCGTCCGGTTCGGAAGCGAGGAGGGCGGATGTGGAGATTTTTTTATTGCATGACGAACAAGGCATTCGGTGGTGAATGGAAATTCAAAAATCGGCAAGACGTAGTCTACTGATGTAGTTAGCATCACGAAATCGCGGAGCGTGCATGGGGGAGTACCGCATAATACTTTCGAGTAGCCCTCATTAAGCTCATTAACTGAGAAGAATTTAAGAGGAGACGGAAGCGAGACTTATACGAGACCGAGGTTTTCCAGTTCCTTCTACAATTTTTTTTGGTTCTTCTATGGCCTGCAGTTTACCATACTCATAATTAGATTTCGCTCACCTGATGTCAGTCGTCAGCTCGTCCCGAAACAATCTAAAAAGTGTTACGTCCTGACGTAACTTTATAAAAAAAAAGAGAAGCAAAAATTTTATCCTTTTTTTTCTGTTCCGCGGTGCGATAGCACCCATCAGAAAATCATATGACCCACAGGTATAATGACGCTACTTCTAGGGATTAAATAAAACACCTGGCGGCACACTGTCTGCAGTGTGTATCGAGGTTCAGCGGACCCTCAGCGGTCAGTTTAACAACCACGCGCGGATGTGTAGCACGATGATGCAACACATCTGTGACGACTGCCTCGATACCGCTTGCTCTAAGACAGTAGTAGCAATGTAGCATAATTAACCTGGTCTCAATTGTTGAAAAAAATATATAGTTCGGTATCCGAATATGTTCGATACCCTAATAGAGATGTTTCTAAAAAAAACATAAATACTCTTCTTTCGATCCCTTCCCCCAAGGAAACAGAAAGAGTGGAATTAATTGATAAACAAAAAGGGAAATTATTAAACTTAGGAAAATAAATAATATGACGATATTATTAATTATTATCTTTTAACTAATCAAAATACGAACTAAACCCTAACACAATTCAAAGCCTAATTTATTTCATATTAAAAGAAAATCCAATATAACTTAGGGAATAGTAATATTAATAAATAGACACCCTGTCAGGTAATCGTCCTAGGGTAGATACACGTATTTGTAAAGCTAGAAACATGGAAATGTATTACAATTGTTAAGCCCGACACAGGGAAGCCGTGAGGGCGATATTTAAGATTTTAATATTTAAGGGGTACCATCTAAAGCGTTTGGCGCATCTGTTCTGACTGACAGGAATTTGTGTGGATGAAGAGAAGGTTACAGTCGTTAGAGATTGATAATTAAGATAACTTTCTGGTTTTTCTTTACTTTCATCAAAATAAATAATATACAGAGTACTACAATTACAAACTCGGTTAAATACAATGATTATAGTGATAATAATATTTCTTAACTTACGTTGGTAGTATTCGCAGTTGTGGTTTTCTCTATTTCCTTTATACGCTATTCCTTTATTATATTGGTTGTTGAATTTGGATATGGTGAGTTCTCCCTACACTCCGGTGATTATCGCAGCTTGAACTCGAAGAATTACGATTCACGCTCACCTAGGTGACTTCCCGTTCCCTCGGGTGGGAAGGCTTGGTCGCGAAAGAGCCGAAGGCGCGTAAAGTACTTCGCGAGGGCCGGGACAAGACCGATGACTTCGACCGGAACTCTCGAATCGAGTTCCTGTCGGGTGTAGATTAGCGGAGAGACTGCCTAAATTATTTTTCGATTCCCCGAGTATGGGGCGATGGACTCGAATTTGCTGACGTGTAATTTCGCAAGAGCGCGTGGCTCGCTGCTCAGCGCTAGGTAAAGGCTTCCGTATCGCAAAGATCGATGCGCCAAAAAGAATTTATTTTTCGCAATATCCTTGTATGGATATAACACAATAAAACAAAATTTAAAAATAGATTGCAATTGATCACGCGTTTCCATGTCTCTCGCTGTGTATGTACCACGTGCATGAACTATAATCCCTTAGAAACAGGTCATCCACGCGCGGATGACGAAAAAAAAGAGGTAGGGACTTTAGTATATAAGACAGCGTCCGATACGCTAATAGATTATTACGGCAATTACGATTTCGGCCATCGAAAAATTAGTTGACAGGTAGTTGTCGCTAACCCGCCGTGAAGACCAACGAATGCATCTCCGGAGAAATTTAAGTATTGTTTTTGTGTTTGAATCTTGTCTAGAATTATTAATTGATAAAATTTTATTATTTTTACATTCAAGTAATTTTTTTCTTTTCCGGAGTGAGTAGTTCGGTTTTCGCGGCCGGTTAATTTTTTATTGTAACATTTGGTTGAATTTTTTCTTAATAAAGAAACATAAGCAAAGTTAAAAAAGTTAACTAGTGAAATTTCATAAATATATAACTTTTTAATCCTCGCCCTAAACAAACATCGATTCCTGAGACACAAAACAAGTAAGTACTTTTCTTCTTCTGTCTAATTTTTGTTGCATGTTTTAAAATATACATCCTCATAATTATTTTTTTTCCTTCGACATTATTTTCTTTTCGACAAATTATTATTTTAAATTATCAATAGCATTCTGAACCCTGTCCCGAGCAATTTTCCGAATGGTTAGGCTCAAAAGGGGGTTTGCGTGTTTTATATCTGTCATTCAATTGTGTTTAAGAGAAATTCATTTCTCTTCATCAACGTCTCGACAGATTTAACCGCACTAATATGTGTAAAATCAAGGTTGAGAAATCGACCACGATTTTGACATAACAAAAGATTCCATCCTGGCTTACTGTTCGATCATTTATAAAGTGAATTCCGATGCTTGATTCGTTTTTACACACTGGATTTTAATAGCGGCGCGAATGGTCTGGAGAGCGTAAAGTCTGTAGTGGAAATTTCCAAACCCCAAAACCGCTACAAGCTAAAGTCCAGAGAATTCTTCCCCTTATTTTATAAGTAATAATCGATTCTCAAATACGGGAATCACAAATCAATTTATTAAAATTCGAGAGCAAAAGAAACAAGATCAAATTTCCCGTAAAATTCACGAGCCTCGGCTTCGATCTGCAGATACGAGTTACCGTACGCCACGGCTCTCGCCACACAATTTCACAAAAATATATAAAAATAAAAATAAAAATATCGCACACGCACACGCACACGCACACGCACACGCACACGCACACGCAATAAATAAATAAATTAATTAATTAATTATAAACGGACGGGACTGTTCAATGACTACATAAAATTAATGAAATAAATTACGATTATATTCGCGATTTCCCTATTTCCCCGATCTGCACAAATTAGTGGGACTTTACGGATTCTATTACAATCACGAATACAAAAGAAACGAAATACAATAAATAAAATCCGAAATTAACGCGCGTTAAAATTTCTATGGTTTGATAACGACGCGTTCAGTCCCTCCGTTAAATTAAACGCACGACGGTACGACGGGAATGACGTACTCGACCGAAATTAAATATATTTTCTTTTATAATTTTAACTAAAATAAGTCGGATTAACAAAGGAAAAGAAGAAAACACTCACGCTCTCCCACAAAAAAAAAACCGGTTACTAAATTCACCGACACAAAAATAATATATACGCGGATCACACTCAAGAATAACACTCGGTCGTTCCCGAAACCCGCTAACAATTAAAACGTAAGCTGAACCCGGGAAACTCGCGGCACGATCCACAAAAATAATATTAAGCACGTGTTAAATAAACGGGGACTTCGGTCGCCCGGCAAAAATTTCCGACAAAGTCTTGAGGGACTTTACGACAATGAAACAAAGAGATCTCGCGATTCTATACACGCAGAAAATCGTCGTCGCGGTTAAAAACACTTGCGAAATAACGGTGCACGAAATAAATGAATAAAATTAATATAAAATGAATTTAAAAGAAAAATGAAGCGGCAAAACTCACCTAGACGACGGGAATCTGTAGGTTCTCTTTTCCTTCTTTCTTTTTCTTTCTTTCTCTTTCTGTACTTAAATTCCGAGCTCCTCGCGTCATGGCAGTCCTCGGGAAACAGCCTCGAGATCGGTAGCTCACGGAGACACGAGCCCTCTGATCCCTACCCTTACGCAAATTCGGTGGCGAGTAATCAGGCGGCCAACTCTGACTTCTCACCAATACCAATTAGCGCACGCAAATATATTAACGCTTCTGACGCGCGAAATCCAAATCGAAATTTCGCAGCGCAGCGCAGCGGGATGGAGTATGGCGTTGATCAACGACTTAAACTGATGCGGCGACGATGTTCTCAACCGTGCGTGTAACATCGGGACTAATGGACCGTGTTAGCGTTTCGAACCACCTCATGACCCTCCGAATCTCGCAGTTTTCCGAAATTTGGAACGCCAACAACTCTCCCTCGTCTCGAAAAATCCGCCGCTCCGCACATAAATAAAAAAAAATAAGACGAAGTGAATTAAAATTATATCTAAATATTGTAATGTGGTAAAATATCAGGCCCCTCCCAGCTTGATAAAAAGTTCCTCGCAGCGCGACAACTCCCGGCAGATCCACAGGGTTCGATAGGTATTTAGGTATATTTTCAATTCTTTTCTTCTTTTTTTTGTATTTTTCTTTAATTTATGTACTGAGCTGCGGATATCCCGAGATGAAGGAGAGTCGTTGAGATCCCTAATGCTTTTAAGAAGCTGAGAGATTCGGAGAGTCACGAGGAGGTTTTCTGACACAGCCCTTAACTCGCGACGTTATTCCACTGAGGATTAGAATAAACGCCCTGTGGAGTACAACATCGCTGCACCATTCTTGTATCGGATTAAGTCATCGGTCGATGCCACATTTCATCCTGCTGCGCTGTGCTGAGAAATTTTGATGTCGACTTGGCGCGTTAGAAGCGCCAACTTATTTGTGTGCGCTGATAGGTGTGTACGAGATGTCAGAGTTGGCCGCCCGATTTCTCGCCGCCTAATTTACCGAAAGGATAGGGATTAGATGGCTCATGGCCTTGTGCGTTTCCGATCTCTTGGCTGTTTTCTGGGATACGTCGCGCTGGGAGGCACGAGCTGGAGGAGAGCGTGAGAGAGAGAGAAGGAACAGTCAAGCCGTTCCCGTCGTCTTGGTGAGTCCTATCGCTCGGTTTTCTAGATTTTTATATTTCTTATTTTTCTTATTTTATAATTCGTTATTTCGCGAGTGTTCTATAGCCGCGACGGCGATTTCACGTGCGCGTAGTGTTGCGGGACATCTTTGTTCTTTGTCGCGTAGTCCCACGAGACTTTCCCGTGATTTTTGCCGGGCGACTGGATTCCCCATTTATTTAACGAATGTTTAATTATATTTTGTGGATCGTGTCTAGAGTTTTCCCGAGTTCAGCCAAAATTTTAGTTAATAATTAAAAGGGGAACGATTGTGTATTTTTTTTTTTTTAGTGTGATTCGCGTATTAATTTTTTTTTTGTGCTGGCGGATTGAGTAGTCGGCTTTTTATCGTTAGAAGAGTATGAGTGAACGTCTTTTTCTGTATATTTTTTTTTGTCTTTTTATTGAAACCATTAAAATCGTTGAGTGTTTCGTTCCCGTAGGACCGTCGTGCGTTTGATCTAACGACGGGGCTGAACGGGTCGTTAGAAAATTCTAGAAAATCCTAACGTGCGTTAATTTCATATTTTATTTATTTCTTTTCTTTTACTTGTATTCGAGAATATTTCGGAGTTGATAATTTCTGGTTAATTGGTGCGGATTTGTGAAATTATTGTCGCGTACAGGAAAGCGGGAATTATCAGATCGTGCGCGAATTTAATTATTATTTATTTTTTTATTCATTAAACAGTCCCGTCCGTATATTATTTCTTTATTTATTGTGTGCATGTGATTTTTATTTTTATAAATCTTTAGATATTTCTTTTTTTTTTGTTTAAATGTGTGGCGAAAGCACGGTGACTGGCATCGGCAGATCGGAACCGAAATTTTGTGAATGTTACAGGAAATTTAATCTGGTTTTATGTTGCTCTTGAATATTAATAAATTAATTTGTGATCCCGTAGTTAAAAGTCAAGTAATAATAATTCAATTGGGTAAGCTGCACGAGTTCCCTTTCTCTGAAACCCGCCATTCTACATTTATTGGCGGCTGCGGCTAGCCTGGCAAAAGCAGCTTGGTCCCTCCAAGATCGAGAATGTTTCCCGGCGCGAAAGCGCCTGGGACCCTTATAAAATAAAGGGAAGAGATCTCAGGGACTTGGAAATTTATACCACAATATTTATCGAACCCTGTGTATCTGCCGCGAGCTGTCGCGCCACGAGGACCTTTTAACCGGCTGGGAGGAGCCTGAATTTTACCACGTAATAGTACGTAAGGGCGCATGAATGTCTAATGAATCAAGCATTGCAGCGATCAGAGTGTTACAAAAATTCTGGAGATCGAGTTCATTTGAGCATTTCAGTTGCTAAAGCAACTAATTTGGCGAATGCGAGTCGTGAATTTAGTGTCTCTTAGAACGCGCCATCGTCTAAAAACTTCGTACATCTTCTAGTAATTGTCCGCTTCTCTGAAGCGGCAGCGCCAATCGTATAGGACAACATAAGAAGATCGTGAGCAGCAATAAAATATGTTTCCGATTTCGAGAAGCTTGGCATTTTATCCTGACTATCGATACATAGCACATCTAGCCACGAATCACTAGATGCCGAATGTTGAGTAGATCCGGACTCGACAGAGAAGAGATCATAGTTCAAATTTCCAACGATGATGTATTTTTTGTAAGCGTGAGTAACTTGGTTGAGCGCTACTGTGAACTCAGGAGAGCTCCCTTCGGTCTACGGTTAATGAATGATAAGAGTAGTGCTTCGGAATTTGCTAAACGAATTACAAGGATTGAATACTCGGGTGCATTCGAAAATAGTGAGGGAGAAGCAGCAAGGACATCAGTTTTGCGAGATACGTGTATATAACATGCAACTCCACCTCCTCGTTTATCTTGTCTGTCATTTCGCACTATAAAATAATCTTTCATCTCAATCAACTCGTCTCCGATTTCGCACGCAGCCATGTTTCGCATATCGAAATTATATGAAAAAAGTTCGCCGCAAAAAATATTCTTATAGTGTCGATCAAGGAAGAATCCAGATTGAATTGCGCAAATCGCAGACTTGTACTCGAATTATTGACGGTCGGTTCATCCCTAGCAAACTCTGCGACCTCAAAAATGACCTACGATCGACTGAAAAACGATCGAAGAAACGACCGGTCGATAATGGAAAAAAAAGTTGAAAAGAGTCAAATGACCAAGAAACGACCACTGAATTATTGTTGGTTAGTCGTTTCTTGATTACTGAAAATCGGAAAACGACCGCCGAAGTGACCATTTAAAAAACTTCTAACCGGTCGTTTTTTCTTCAGTGAAAAACGGGAAATGACGGTCGGAACGACCACTTTTACAATTTGCAACTGGTCATTTCCTCGACGCTGGAAACCGTGAAACAACTGTAGGAACGACCTCTTTCTAAATTTGCAGCTGGTCATTTTTCTGACACTGAGTAGCGAAAAATGACCGTCGAAACGACCTCTATTATAATTTGCAATCGGTCACTTTCCCGACACTGGCAACCGAAAAACGACTGTAGGAATGACCTCTTTTTTTATTCAAAGCGGGTCGTTTTTCTAGAACTATATAGCGAAAAATGACCGTCGAAACGACTTCTTTTATAACTTGCAATCGGTCGTTTCCTCGACATTGGCAACCGAAAAACGACTGCAGAAACGACCTTTTTTATTCACAGCGAGTCGTTTTTCTGGCACTGTTATAGCGAAAAATGACCGTCGTGACGACCACTTATATAAATCGCAATCGCTCGTTTCCTCGACAACTGGCAGTCGAAGTTCCTGTAAGAACGACCTTTTTTAATTCGCAGCTGATCATTTTTCTGGCACTGAATATCGAAAAATGACAGAAGGAACGACCATTTTTGTAATTCACAAGCGGTCGCTTCCTCGCCACTGGCAACTGAGGTACGACCGTTGAAACGAACACTTTTATCATTTTCAATTGGTCGTTTCGTTGACCCTGGAGAAAAAAAATTAAATGGATAAATGACTGCTCAAAGCAACATTTATACACAATGAAACATGTGACATCAATTTAATGTCACCGAACAATGTTAACAATATAGAGCATAAATATACGATGTGTATTTGTGAGTCGTTACGTAACATAGTTACGACGATACACCAAATACAGTTTCATTAACTAATATAATATTTTTCTTAAACTCGGACAGCTACTACCTTTCTCTCATTGTTAGAATAATTGTCATCGTTGTCAGTACAAAACTGTATTATTAACTTTACACTCTTTACGATTGTGACTGTAAGGAAGATGTTATTGGTTAATTGCTTCTCAAAAAGCTATGTACAATGACCCGAAATTACAAACGAGCAAAGACGTTACAGTTAGATATAGCTAGTAACATTGAAAACAGAAACTTATCGCTGTCGATTTGCATCGACAGCGATACAGTTGATGCAAGTGAAGTGCGATAATACCCTCCGGAGTTCATATATTTCTATAGAATCGGTACAATGACGTTGTGACACTTAGTTCAATTAGCTTCCCAGACGTTTGGTAATTTCATAGCTCAGAATCTCGTGTCAGTTCTGATAATGATAGCTGGTTTCGGTACCTCATCGACAGTATTGATAAACTTCTTTTCGGACGTAACCCGATCGTCATGAACATGCCGCGGCCTTAAAGAGTTGCCGATAGTGGACAGGACTTGTACGAAAAAGCCATGCACCAGCTCCCCGTATTATTGTTATGAAACTCTACAATGTCCAAGATTTTCGCGAATCCAATTTCGCTTTGAACGTATTCATCTCAATACAGCGTTACTTCCCTTTCAGTACCTTCCTGATGGCGCATGTAATGTATCGCGGATATCGTCGGACTTCCATAACAGAACACAGTTTTTGTTTTAAGTCCAGCAGAAAGTAAAGCTTCATGTTCCCAAGCCTCTGGCGAACGTTCAGCAACGCTTTCAATCCCTTTCAATTGTGATGTCATTTCCGTGAAATCGGCAAAAACATTCTTTATTTTTAACCCATCAGTTAGTGTACATTCTATCATTTTTTTCGTTCTTTGCGTTACCGATGCATCGTGAAGTAATCCTTCGATAAATTGGATCGTCTGTGACGTATTTTTCGGTAACGTAGAATAATTAATTATTCTACCAACTCGGTACTACTCAAACCACGAACAAGAACACAAAAATTATTAATAAACAAGAACATATCGGTACGACGTCACCTTCGGCCGTCCACCCTCGCTAATGCACTCGCAAAACCCGGTGAGCGCCAGCTAATTTTTGTTTCACCGGTATTAACAAACCGGTATGCCCTGGAGTTCGAGTGGAACTATTCTCGAACTCCGCAACACAAAAAAAGAAACTTACCAATTTTTGTTTCACCGGAATTATTAAACAGGTATGTCCTGAGTGCATCAACGAGAGCGACGGTGGCGGAAATGCACGGCCGCTCAGGCTGTAGGTTGTGGTAAAGGGGTCGGGATCGGTTGTCAGTAAAAGACACTGCTCTTATCGACAGCACGAGATTAGAGTCTCAAAAACTATAATCTCTACGAGAGGCAAAAGATCGAGAAAACAGAAATTAATTTGTTAGCTAAAAAGCCGCGAGAGCATGCGCAAGCGCATCGAGAGAGGAATCTCAATCGATTCCCGATATCTCACGCGCAAACGGAGCGTCAACGCTGCAACGATAGCGGCAGCAGTGACAGCGCATAGCTGTCACAGCGAGAGCGGTATCATTTCGAAAAAGATTTATATCACTTTATTCCAAACGAAAAACTTGCGGAAAACTTACCAAATAGATGCACAATCCTTGGGAGAAGCGAGAACTGTATTCTTAGTCGGTGACACACACTGCACTAAACTGCACCGTACGAGAACTAAAGGATTTTGCTTTACAAAATCCCGAAGCCCGAGAATACGAACGGGAGCACGCATATCGTCTATCTTACGACAGACCGCGAGAACCGAACTATCGAGCGTGATCGGACAGAAAAACTGTCAATACGGGAGCGCGTAATTAGCTCGAGACGTCTCGCCGACGTTTCGAAGCAGACTAATTATTACACGTAATTCTCGATAGCGAAACATTATGATTATTTCCGAAATCCGAAATTACTCGATCCGATAGCTACTGCCCTCTGACTCGAGCCACCTCCGAACTTTAGCGGGAACGAATACACGTAAATCGGCATTTAACTGTGAGATCCTCCACGATCGTTTCCCTAGTTCATCGGGCGAGAACAGAGCATACACAATACCAAAAACATGTCGAAGGGGTTCCTCCCTTGACTGCAACGTAAACTCTACTTTTGCTCGTTCTCCAGCCTTCTACATCTCCTCTGAGGGCATCGGTATTTCAGCCGTACTATAGCCGATTTCGTGGAGGAGTCTCGTCGGGTGCTCTCCTCTGTCGGGCAACTCGTTTCGTCGAGACTTTCTCCTCTCGACAGATTTGAGCACTCCGACCTTAACTCAATCTCAAGACTAAAACGATACAAATTCTTCTTTAGCGATACGGTAATTCACGGAAGGGTGACTCGAGGGAGTCATTTGACGAGAACTACAAGAAATGCACGACGATATATTTTGTGACCGCGAATTTGAAAAAATCACGTCACACATCATGTGTCGTGTTGCGATTTGGAGAGGCCTCGAATTTGCGCTCGTAACTTTATATTTAACCCTCTTATTGCACAATTCAAACGAGAACGCACAGTGGGCACATAGAGGTCCCCAGTTTTTTACGGTATCAAGCAAGTGAGTCAGTGCTAGATTGAACTTCATGTTAACTAACTCAAATGGTGGTCAATCGGGCCCATCTCTCGATGAGAGATCGAGCTTCACTTATATCCTTAACAGTTATGCAGTCTTGGTTTCGAATATACGCCGCTCGAGACAATAATGCGAAATATTCGAGGTCACAATCACGTGCTTTTCCTTCCAAACATATGAGCGCGCAATACATGAGCCAAGTCCTCCACTCATTTGCTTTCCAGTTCGCCATTTCGTTAATTGGCCTTGGGTTCCTTCAGATGTTACTAGGTCGTCGAATCTTCTGCAAGATATTATTGAAATCGATTATATTCGTCGGTTTGCCAATGTTCCAATGAACAAATTGTCACCGGCTTTTCCATTTAACAACAGTGTTGTGTGGAACTTCGCGACGCCCAGATATATATTATGCATACTCTCCACGACCATGCTGGTATACAAAACAAATTTTGGAAGGATTATTAGCGACGAAACACCTTTGACACAAAATATCCTTACATCACTTGCCGACGCATCTGTCATGTGCTTTCGAATGTCTGAGTCGATTCAACGAGGGACTGTATCGTCAAAGGGATATATTCTTTGTACTCCCGAGGCCTTTTCACCCTCGGCATAGCAAAATGTACACCCGTACCGGCCATTGAATCGCGTCTCGTTCAGTATATCAGATCTGGCAGGTGTATCAACGCTACAGAGACGTATTACAAATTTGCTTGTAATCTCGTTCTTGTTAATTAAGTGAAAACATCCTATGCTTCCACTTAATTCCGACCGTGTACAGTTCGTGCAACTCAATCATCGTCGGCATGAGAAGCGCATTCAAGTCAGGATGTGAAACGTCAACCCATATGCCGGCCAGCAGAATGCACCGTTTTCGCGCATGCGGCGAAAGCTCGTTTATTTCAAGAAGTATCGGCCATGTACTCGCGTTCGATGATGTTAAAACCATGCACCCATCTGTATTCAGCGTGAAAGAAAAATTGTCCTCGTTTGTTAAAAAACCGCTAGACTCGCACATTCTCCTGTAGTTGGTTCCGTCGTAGAAGTCCTTTAAGGTATTTACATTTTTCTTCTTGCGTGTATATCGGTACCGCAGAGAATTTAATCCTGCTTGTATTTCTAACACGTGTCTAAGCTGCGATGCGAGATTCACGTTCGATCGTTTTCGGTGTTGTGCATGAACGCTCTTTAAGCTTCTTGTTTTCTTTGCCAATAATGAATTTACATTCTCTACAATAGTAGTGACGCGTTGTGCAAATTGTATCGTTTCTCGAAAGTAACGACCAGAAACCTTTCATTGTGCACGGTAATACGCTGCCGACAAGCATGCTATCCACATTTTTCAAAGACTGCATCAAAGTAGTGCAGCTCAAATTGGAACTTATTCCTACAGTAACTACACTCGCAACTGCGTCCAATTTTGCGATGTTGTTTCTCATAACCATTTTTCTTGACCAGTCGTTCTGTTTGAACTTTGCAAATACGTTTCTGCGAACTTTCTTGTCCGAATCGATGGAGTCATTATGCGTTTCTTCATTATTGTTGTGGCCGAATGGTGACCACACGGTATGTATTTCTTGATTTTGTTAATTATGTTAATATCTGTAACAACGTTATGCACTTCGATTTCGTACCTTTATCGGGCTCAATCTCGTAGTATTGAGCAGTTCTGTCTACGCTCTCCTCGCGTACGTTTCGCCTTGTCCGTACCGTGAGTGAAGAGTAAACACTCGCATACGTGTATACCTATAGCGATGAGTGAGAATATTGTAGCTGGATAAATGTATTGCCGTCATTTTGGTTGCAAGTGCAATTAAATAATTAAAGATTAATTATTTTGTTATGTTTACAAGAACAAGTGTGGAGTTAGTGCATCTATCACCTAGCATTTCCTGTCCTACAACCGATCCGAACCCCTATCAGCACCCGCGCGCTGGCAATTACAGCTTTCATATTCGGTACCGTAATCCTCAGCGTTATGAAAAATGTGCTTCGTATTTTCTTCATCATCGTTGTCATCATCGTCATCGTCAGCGGCGACGGAGCCAGCGTTACCGTTTTCAGTGACAACGAGGTCATTATCGTCGTGCTCATGGTAATTATCGTCATGGTCGTTGTCGCAGACATCCTCGTGGTTACCATTGTCGATGTCATTGATACAGACATCCTCGTGGATACTGATATCGTGATCAAAGTTGTTACACTGTTCATTATCATTCAGATCATCTTCCCCATCGCTGCCAACGTTACTACTATTGTTGAGAGGAACATTGTACATTTTTACAGCGTCGGCGATGTCTATGGTCATCGAAACAGGTGTCAGGTCGATCATACCACTGTTCGAGTCGGCAACATTATTTGATACAGTATCGAGTTTGTTCTCGCAAGTATCGTTGTTTGCAACCTCCAGTAGATGCGCAATGGAAACATCTACGTTGTTGGCCACGGTTGTACGATATATTGTATGATATATTGCCTCGAGTTTGGATGCTTTACCTACAATAGCGGATAACAAATATATCAATGAAGGAGCGGTATCATATTGCATACGAATCGGGCAATCACAAAAAAAGTTTATAAAAATTCGGTTATATGTATATATCCAACCGATTACATAAGTGTAAAAATATTTGGATTGACTTTTATTTTTTGGGACCGAATATTCATTTATTATTGTTTTTGTATTCAAACAGCGAAATTGACGGTACCGACAACTTTAAGAAATGAAAGTGTACAGTTTCTCATGGTCCATAAGAAAAAAATTCTCATTTCATTAAGCAACATTAAGCCACATTTTACGGCAAATCACTAAAAAGTTTTTTATATTTATCTCACGGGTGTACTTACACTACAAAAATTTGCTGGTATTCGAAGAAGTTTGAAATATGTGTCCTTTGGAAATACTTTGAGATGTCGTTTGAGTAATTCCTTTCTTCTCTTAACGATCGTCCGGATCGATAATTGCTACGTTACATTCAGCGATATCTTTACTGTACATTTTTCTACATACCGATCAGACATCGTTCCAAAATGTTATGCGTTCTGCTTCCCAAAAAACTGCAAAGTCATTGAAGTTTTACATGCGAATTGCTCCCTCCCCTCACTCTGTTTTTTCCTCTCTCTTCCCCGAAACTTACGGAGAGGGAACTCGTGAGTTCCTCTCGAGCCTCGGTGATTCGCAATTCCCGCGTAACGACGGCCCGACCTCCTATCAAGTGGCAGTAGTAAGGGGCAGGTATAGGGAGACGACACTTTCCCCCTCCCTATACCCTGCCCCCGCGGTTGGTAGTACGGGGGTGGGTAAAAGTGGGATTAATTAGCATAATTCCCCGAGCTGTGATTGGTCATAAAAATCCCCTCTCCCTCCCACTCCTTTGATAAGCATCGGTGGGAATAATTAGCATAATTCCCCGAGGTGTGATTAGTCGTGAAAATCTCCTCTCCCTCCCACTCCTTTTATAAGCATAGATGGGAATAATTAGCATAATTCCCCTCTCCACCCTACTCCTTCGTTTGAATTTTCACTGTATTTTCTTAGAGAAGTGGGATTAATTAGCATAATTCCCCGAGCGATAGTTGGATGTCAAAATCCCCTCTCCATCCCCACTCACTCGGTTGAATTTTCCCTGTATTTTTTCAGACAAGTGGGATTAATTAGCATAATTCCCCGAGCGCCGGTTGGATGTCAAAAACCCCGCTCCACCCCACTCCCGCGGATGATTTTTCTCTGTATTTTCTCAGACAAGTGGGACTGATTAGCATAATTCCCCGAGCGCTGATTGGCCGTTGAGAGTTTGTCCAGAGCGTCAGATTTTCGAGGTAAAATCGGTCGGTCCTGCAGCTTCCATCGGTATCGAAGATTTTTCTCCTACGATCGGTAGCTCGCGATTTTTTGAGTGTTGGTACATTTTTCAGGTGGGTAAGTTTTGTAAATAGTGAAACAGAATTTTCCTGCCGATTTTCTGTGCGTGGTTGATGGTAAATTTTTCAGGAGGGTAAGTCGTGAAATAAAGCAAGATTTCCAGGGAAGTTATTTTTATGTCGGGCTATGGAGATACAAAAACAAGTACGCCTTATATCTAATTACACTATACCATGAATATTATGATTAGGATCGTCATTGTTGATTAATATACGCGCTTGAGATAATATAGAGAGTCACGGGGCGTCACAAATAAACAGATACAATACACACATATTTACATATTTTGTCATTATTGGGGTGTCTCGGGATTTTTTACCGTAAGTGCTTTTCGTAGCTCGTTTGTGATAAATGCGATGCACAATACGGTGATCTCGAGGAATACTATGCCAAACTTAAGTTCGACAAATTCAGCATCCATTCGATGCTGTACGGCGTCTTTCAAAGATTTGAAATTATTTTTTATCAACTCTTTGACGCGTTGCTCGTTGATTTTTTTCGGCGTCTCATTGACCGGTATATGCAAAAGTAATTCCGAGCAAAGTACTTCGGCGCACTTTTGTACGTTTGCAGCGTTTCTTTGTAGTCGTCTGAAGCGCTCGTTGGTGCACACCATTATATCGCGTAAGCCCTCGAATGAAGGTTTCTGCATCACAACGGCAGGTGAATAATTTTTCCGCTTTTTCTTCGTCGGGGGCTCGGTTTTCAGCTGACTCTCGGGCATCTCATCAGCGGATTGCTCCTCAACACGGCGATCAAATACTATAGATTTTGAGCCGTAGCTAGTGGTGAAGAGGATGTCACAGTCGGAGATGTATATCGGGGCTGGAGTGCGCCAACCCGATCCCCAGGCGATCTTTTGTCCATCGCCAAAATACTTTGATATATTAGGAAGATGTGTTTGCAGTAATGTCCAGTCCTTCGCCTCAAAAACAATACCACCAGTGGTGTTATTGTTCTGTAGTTTTACAATCGGTTGTATACTTCCATCAGATCGAGGTTGTAGGCCGACGCTCACCCTCTTTGTCTCGGACTGGTTGAGACCGTACGTAGTACCGAGAATTAGGGGTCCTTCAAGGCGTTTTTTTTCAACGTCCGACAGCATACGGCACATGGTTGACGGTTGTAGATCACTGATGCGACGATCTTCAGATACGATAGTCTGACTCATCTTGAACAATGGACCGTTCGGCAAAGAGTCGTGGATAAGAAGCTGTGTAATATCATGTAAACTGTCTCTACTGAAGCCACGGGCCTTACTGCCGATTTCTAGTATCTCTATGGCTCTTATATATAGTAGTTTCCACGGCTGTTATGGATCCTCAAAATATCACACGTGTTGTCAAAAAGGTGGGGAGTGAGACCGGTTAGCTGCTACATACAGGTGTATAGCGTTAGATTCACAGGATGTGTGTAAAACCTGTAAATTGGTTGTTAACAGATATTTCGGGGTGGTCTGTAGACGAGTGCGACAGGTTTTAAGATTTCTCTTCTGAATCGTGGGGTATATCCATCGATAGGAAATCCTTGTCTAACGATGGAAAAGATAACTATCGTTTTCTTCCACGAGGAGCCAGTGTTTTGTCAAGCTATAATCCCTCTGCTGTATAAATTAAAGCCAAGATAGTGTGCTTTAAAGATAATAAAAATGGTAATAGATAGGTGTCACAGTAAAATCCTTTACTTCGGTCTGTTTAAGGGGTGTGATGGTGTCGCTAACCGTCTGTCGATGACGATTGCATTGCCTGTGTCGAGGTGCAAGGATTTTCCACTGTCACCTGTATAGACGCCAGGTCAGCGAGGGGTTTTCCGGCCGTGGAGCCTGTAATGAAAAAACTATCGATGGTCAAGCGCTGCTGTCGATCTTTTAGGAGATCTCCGTAAGGGGTTGTATTGTTTTTATGTTTATTGTGAGTGTTCCAGCTTTCTTTTTACAAGGATGTGCAACGCTTCTTCATAGCGATATCTTGATGGCAAAAGATCCCTCAAGAACATAGGCGCTTACAACTTTAGCCTATGTTTACACCCCTTACGGCAGCTTCAGCCTCCTTCCACCTTATTTGCGACACTAAATCCTCTTGTAGGGGGTGTGGTATATACAATTTGGAAACTATGTAGAATTTGGAAAGACAGAGTCTGTTTATTCTGTCTTCAGAAGTCACAAGTGACACTTCGTTGTTCATAGTGCTCACAGACGTTTGTCTTGAGTTTTAGCTTCGTGAGTGTTAAGTGCATCTTTACGATTTGCGACTTGTAATTTGTGTTGTGCCTTGTAATCCGCAGTGATTCTCGTGTGGTGTGTGTGTGTGTTGTGACGTATTTTTCTTTATCTCGATACCGCGAGTTTAAAAGTAACAAAATACTTCAACCAAAAAAAAACAAAAAAAATGGAACCGGAACCAAACTTAAGCTCAAGCCAAAACGGAGAAAAAAAAGCAAAAAAAGAAAACACGAAACCGAAACTTACGTCACCTTCGGCCGTTTGCATCCGCGAGTCCAACGAGATCCCGGGGGCGCCAGTCAATTTTTATTTCGCCGGTATTAACTAACCGGACTAAAACTGGAGATCGGTGGAACCGGCCGACCTCCGCAAAGACGAAACAGACACGAAAACCTAAAACTAATCATCGAAGGCACTCGCGAGCGCAAACGGTTGCGGAAATGCACGGTTGCTCAGGATGCAGATTATGGTAGAAGGGTCGCGATCCTCTCGCCAATAAAATAACTACGAGAACACACACGACATCGAGAAAAATTATTCTGAACCAGAATAATTATCTTATGTTGACTTAAAAGTCACGGAATCGCATCTAAATGCATCGAAAACTGCTCAGCTGATCGAAAGATCCAGGCGAGCATAACGAGAACGTATCTCCCCGCACGATTGATAAATTATCTTTTAAAGAATAACTCACCGAAACAGCAGAAGATATTCCAAATAATACGACGGGATCCGTATCTTACGATACCACGAAAACTACACTTGATCACTGCAGCACATGGAGCATTAATTAATGCATCCCACAAGGCACCGAATCAAAGAAGAATTCTTAAAGAATTCTCACGAGAACGACACATGATTATCCACGAGTCGAACGAGAAGCACACGCGAAAGCGAACACTCGTGACAGGTAGGATATACCATGAGCACGAGAGAGTCAGCGTATGTCTCTCAACCGAGCGCGAGAACGATAGGGCCGAAAACCACAATAACACGGGAGCGCGAGAAGAAGTCCGAGTAGCCTCGAAGACAGCTCTCGGTAGACTAATTTGTCTACAGGAATCATCGAAAGCAATTATTATCATTATCACCGAAATCGTGACCGATAACTACTGCCCTCTCAACTATTTCACGATATCCTCTATACGAGAGAGAGAGAGATAAAGAAAGAAAGAAAGAAAGATATAGCGCGGTGATATGGATCTTCACGATCGCTTCCCCTAGTCAATGCGCGAAAACAAGGCTCTTCTTTACATAAAAAAAATAAACCACACAGTACAAGGGGTTCCAACCTTGCCTGGAACTGAACCATAACTCCGCCTGTTCTCCAGCGCATTGCACTATCCGTTGGGGTGCCGGAATTGCACCGGACTTTTGCGTATTCGCAATAACCCTCGTCGGGCCTCTCCTTTATTCGGGCTGCTCATTACTTCGAGCTCCTCACCACCGAATAAATTCGAGAACCTCGACCAAAACTGAACTTAATCGTAAAATAACCAATAAAAAAAATACCGGAAGTTGTACAAAGAAAAGAAACAAAATAAAATCTCGATCGAGAGCGTACGGGAGCCGAACGGTAACATGAAATAGTCGAGGTGCGATAAAGCGGGATCTATAACGACGAAAATCGGACGTAAATCACGCAATTTCGTTCATGTTATATTTTTGTGACGATGATAAAAAAAAATCACGTCACAGTGTTTACCGTCCAAAGAGTAAACAGTGATAACGTGTTTGTGTTTTTTGGCGAGACAATTTAAAAACAAAAATGCAGTGCGAAATAACACGTAATCTTGTTAAGGCCATTCTTAAAATGGCCAGTTTAGTGCAGATTAGGAGTGCGGTAATTGCCCGGCGATGTACGACGAGATGGGCTAGCTCTCTTCGTTTTATGACCCTCGGAGCCGCGCGTAACGAATTAAGGGCAATACTGCGCCGATTGCCCTTAAGGGTGATTGCTCGAGCTCATGAGCATAATGCCTTTGAGGCATCGGTGTACGCGCATATTATAGCGTGCGATATTGTTCGCGAGCGCAACTTGGAAAGGTTTCCAATTGCGCGAGTTCTGACGAGCAAGGAGTTTGACGCTAGGCGGGCGTTATTTAGTCCGTCGTTTTCGGAGGATGAAGAGGAGGATGATGATCAGATTGTCGACCATGACGGTGATGCCTCCAACCATCCAGAGGACGATGTCATGATCGTTGACGAGGTCGCAGCGCCTGTGTTCGATAGCCCAGCGTCGCCAGACCCGATGCATGTTGAGGTAGAGGTTCGAGGACTCGAGAACGCGCCGAACCATCGCGGACCCGTAGAGGCGGTGCAGGTATTTGATTGTCCTGCATCACCTGATCCCGAGCCTGTCAACGTCGGCTATGCACGGCAAAGACAGGTGCAACCACAGGTCCGTAATTTATTTAGCATCGAGGTATTTGATGACACCGATACCGAAGCCGAGAGCATCACCACCAGTAGCGACACCATCACCGATAGTGAAGTAACACAGCTTCTCGATGTTGAAACCATCGACATCAAAACACCCTTTGTCGATGAAGTTGACGAGCGTGTTCATCGAGTTCCGGGTGACCTGGAGCTCATCATCCCCGAGGCCGAGGATGAGGCGATTGTCCCCGACGCAGAGGCTACCGCTGTGGTTCCATTCATAGGCGAGGATCAGAGGGTGCCTGGTGCGATGGTAACCACAGCGATGAACCGCGCGGATCTTCAGCTGGTGCCCAGTGACATCGTCAGCGAGTCCAGTGCCACGGAGCCGGAGGACAGGCTCTCCAACAATGCAAACGCTGATTACCACGACGATGACGCTGAAACTGTTTTTATGGGCGAACTCAACAGGCTCCCCCAACAACCCATGGGCAGGGAACAACGTAAGTTTTTATTTTTTAATTATTTAAAACCATATATAGGGTATTCCAAGTCATTTTTTATTTAAAAAATAATTTGTTCTACTTCAAGAGGGTTTTTAAATTCTATTTTTATTATTGGGGTCCCGATTTTCAGTGTTTTATTCATTCATGCATATGTGAAATTTTTTTTCTTGAATTAAAAAATTATTCTCGTTTCTCTAAAGAGATAATAAATGTCGACCTGGAATAACCTATATAAATATATGTGTCGGTTATAAGGTTTAACATGAGCTCGCGTTAAACCGCAGGTGTACAATCACGGTTGGGAGTTCACCAACACGATGCCCACCAGCCGCTCCAGGGTGGAGACGTAGACGGTGATGACCAGTTATTGGTAAATAACCAGGTCTTGTCAGCACACCTTGACAATCCCGCTATACCCACTCCAAATAACCCTGACGACCATCCTATTTATGACTCCGATGAGTTCGAGAGCTCCGACGAGTCCATAGATCTCGTACCAGACTGTAGCCCATATATGAGGTTTGTCACTCTAGGCTGGTATGATTCCTATGGAGACGTCGGCGAGGGATCTGACTCGTATGACGAGGATGACGACTTGGTTGCTCTCCGCTTTCAGGAGTCATTTAATGGCTGTCCGGAGGAGTAACATTTAATTCGAACTTGTCACTAGGCTATACGGCGAGCGGTCGCGGTCAACGAGGCCCAGGAGCAAGGGGTACAGTTAGAGCGGCTACACCTGTACCGCCTCCTACGCCAACTTCAGGGTCAGCCCCGCCAGTAGTGGCATCATCATCATCATCATCATCATCATCATCATCATCATCATCATCATCATCATCATCATCATCATCATCATCATCATCATCTGTCTGTCTGTCTGTCTGTCTGTCTGTCTGTCTGTCTGTCTGTCTGTCTGTCTGTCTGTCTGTCTGTCTGTCTGTCTGTCTGTCTGTCTGTCTGTCTGTCTGTCTGTCTGTCTGTCTGTCTGTCTGTCTGTCTGTCTGTCTGTCTGTCTGTCTGTCTGTCTGTCTGTCTGTCTGTCTGTCTGTCTGTCTGTCTGTCTGTCTGTCTGTCTGTCTGTCTGTCTGTCTGTCTGTCTGTCTGTCTGTCTGTCTGTCTGTCTGTCTGTCTGTCTGTCTGTCTGTCTGTCTGTCTGTCTGTCTGTCTGTCTGTCTGTCTGTCTGTCTGTCTGTCTGTCTGTCTGTCTGTCTGTCTGTCTGTCTGTCTGTCTGTCTGTCTGTCTGTCTGTCTGTCTGTCTGTCTGTCTGTCTGTCTGTCTGTCTGTCTGTCTGTCTGTCTGTCTGTCTGTCTGTCTGTCTGTCTGTCTGTCTGTCTGTCTGTCTGTCTGTCTGTCTGTCTGTCTGTCTGTCTGTCTGTCTGTCTGTCTGTCTGTCTGTCTGTCTGTCTGTCTGTCTGTCTGTCTGTCTGTCTGTCTGTCTGTCTGTCTGTCTGTCTGTCTGTCTGTCTGTCTGTCTGTCTGTCTGTCTGTCTGTCTGTCTGTCTGTCTGTCTGTCTGTCTGTCTGTCTGTCTGTCTGTCTGTCTGTCTGTCTGTCTGTCTGTCTGTCTGTCTGTCTGTCTGTCTGTCTGTCTGTCTGTCTGTCTGTCTGTCTGTCTGTCTGTCTGTCTGTCTGTCTGTCTGTCTGTCTGTCTGTCTGTCTGTCTGTCTGTCTGTCTGTCTGTCTGTCTGTCTGTCTGTCTGTCTGTCTGTCTGTCTGTCTGTCTGTCTGTCTGTCTGTCTGTCTGTCTGTCTGTCTGTCTGTCTGTCTGTCTGTCTGTCTGTCTGTCTGTCTGTCTGTCTGTCTGTCTGTCTGTCTGTCTGTCTGTCTGTCTGTCTGTCTGTCTGTCTGTCTGTCTGTCTGTCTGTCTGTCTGTCTGTCTGTCTGTCTGTCTGTCTGTCTGTCTGTCTGTCTGTCTGTCTGTCTGTCTGTCTGTCTGTCTGTCTGTCTGTCTGTCTGTCTGTCTGTCTGTCTGTCTGTCTGTCTGTCTGTCTGTCTGTCTGTCTGTCTGTCTGTCTGTCTGTCTGTCTGTCTGTCTGTCTGTCTGTCTGTCTGTCTGTCTGTCTGTCTGTCTGTCTGTCTGTCTGTCTGTCTGTCTGTCTGTCTGTCTGTCTGTCTGTCTGTCTGTCTGTCTGTCTGTCTGTCTGTCTGTCTGTCTGTCTGTCTGTCTGTCTGTCTGTCTGTCTGTCTGTCTGTCTGTCTGTCTGTCTGTCTGTCTGTCTGTCTGTCTGTCTGTCTGTCTGTCTGTCTGTCTGTCTGTCTGTCTGTCTGTCTGTCTGTCTGTCTGTCTGTCTGTCTGTCTGTCTGTCTGTCTGTCTGTCTGTCTGTCTGTCTGTCTGTCTGTCTGTCTGTCTGTCTGTCTGTCTGTCTGTCTGTCTGTCTGTCTGTCTGTCTGTCTGTCTGTCTGTCTGTCTGTCTGTCTGTCTGTCTGTCTGTCTGTCTGTCTGTCTGTCTGTCTGTCTGTCTGTCTGTCTGTCTGTCTGTCTGTCTGTCTGTCTGTCTGTCTGTCTGTCTGTCTGTCTGTCTGTCTGTCTGTCTGTCTGTCTGTCTGTCTGTCTGTCTGTCTGTCTGTCTGTCTGTCTGTCTGTCTGTCTGTCTGTCTGTCTGTCTGTCTGTCTGTCTGTCTGTCTGTCTGTCTGTCTGTCTGTCTGTCTGTCTGTCTGTCTGTCTGTCTGTCTGTCTGTCTGTCTGTCTGTCTGTCTGTCTGTCTGTCTGTCTGTCTGTCTGTCTGTCTGTCTGTCTGTCTGTCTGTCTGTCTGTCTGTCTGTCTGTCTGTCTGTCTGTCTGTCTGTCTGTCTGTCTGTCTGTCTGTCTGTCTGTCTGTCTGTCTGTCTGTCTGTCTGTCTGTCTGTCTGTCTGTCTGTCTGTCTGTCTGTCTGTCTGTCTGTCTGTCTGTCTGTCTGTCTGTCTGTCTGTCTGTCTGTCTGTCTGTCTGTCTGTCTGTCTGTCTGTCTGTCTGTCTGTCTGTCTGTCTGTCTGTCTGTCTGTCTGTCTGTCTGTCTGTCTGTCTGTCTGTCTGTCTGTCTGTCTGTCTGTCTGTCTGTCTGTCTGTCTGTCTGTCTGTCTGTCTGTCTGTCTGTCTGTCTGTCTGTCTGTCTGTCTGTCTGTCTGTCTGTCTGTCTGTCTGTCTGTCTGTCTGTCTGTCTGTCTGTCTGTCTGTCTGTCTGTCTGTCTGTCTGTCTGTCTGTCTGTCTGTCTGTCTGTCTGTCTGTCTGTCTGTCTGTCTGTCTGTCTGTCTGTCTGTCTGTCTGTCTGTCTGTCTGTCTGTCTGTCTGTCTGTCTGTCTGTCTGTCTGTCTGTCTGTCTGTCTGTCTGTCTGTCTGTCTGTCTGTCTGTCTGTCTGTCTGTCTGTCTGTCTGTCTGTCTGTCTGTCTGTCTGTCTGTCTGTCTGTCTGTCTGTCTGTCTGTCTGTCTGTCTGTCTGTCTGTCTGTCTGTCTGTCTGTCTGTCTGTCTGTCTGTCTGTCTGTCTGTCTGTCTGTCTGTCTGTCTGTCTGTCTGTCTGTCTGTCTGTCTGTCTGTCTGTCTGTCTGTCTGTCTGTCTGTCTGTCTGTCTGTCTGTCTGTCTGTCTGTCTGTCTGTCTGTCTGTCTGTCTGTCTGTCTGTCTGTCTGTCTGTCTGTCTGTCTGTCTGTCTGTCTGTCTGTCTGTCTGTCTGTCTGTCTGTCTGTCTGTCTGTCTGTCTGTCTGTCTGTCTGTCTGTCTGTCTGTCTGTCTGTCTGTCTGTCTGTCTGTCTGTCTGTCTGTCTGTCTGTCTGTCTGTCTGTCTGTCTGTCTGTCTGTCTGTCTGTCTGTCTGTCTGTCTGTCTGTCTGTCTGTCTGTCTGTCTGTCTGTCTGTCTGTCTGTCTGTCTGTCTGTCTGTCTGTCTGTCTGTCTGTCTGTCTGTCTGTCTGTCTGTCTGTCTGTCTGTCTGTCTGTCTGTCTGTCTGTCTGTCTGTCTGTCTGTCTGTCTGTCTGTCTGTCTGTCTGTCTGTCTGTCTGTCTGTCTGTCTGTCTGTCTGTCTGTCTGTCTGTCTGTCTGTCTGTCTGTCTGTCTGTCTGTCTGTCTGTCTGTCTGTCTGTCTGTCTGTCTGTCTGTCTGTCTGTCTGTCTGTCTGTCTGTCTGTCTGTCTGTCTGTCTGTCTGTCTGTCTGTCTGTCTGTCTGTCTGTCTGTCTGTCTGTCTGTCTGTCTGTCTGTCTGTCTGTCTGTCTGTCTGTCTGTCTGTCTGTCTGTCTGTCTGTCTGTCTGTCTGTCTGTCTGTCTGTCTGTCTGTCTGTCTGTCTGTCTGTCTGTCTGTCTGTC